>CM061914.1:184880514-184936182 GCA_031002005.1 Vandiemenella viatica | reverse complement strand
CATCTCGTTAGATGGTGACTATTTTAAAAATACTGGAGGCACAGTGTGATTATATATAAATAATTTGAATGCATTTAAAAACTTTCGTAGTGACCCTTGTACTATCTGTGTAAGCCATGTCTACATCTACAGTTCCTTCATTCAACTGTTGCCACAAACAAATTAACTTAATCTGTATGCCTTATAATATGACCACTCATCCTCTCTCTTCTTTCAACAAGACAAACTTCAATTCTCATGTACCATTTCCAAAACAGAGTTCATACTTTATCTGCACACTTAAATTTACAAACTCGTGTACAAAATCGTATTTCAAATGTTTTAATTTTCCCTTCCTGCTGATATTTCAAAACTCCAAGCTTCACATCCACGCTGTTATGATCCCTACACACAGTTTTAGAAAGTTGAAGTTCACTACAACCCTACCTCACATCCTTAACACTTCTCTCCCACAATTCTTTAATTTTATTACAGCTAACTGTTTTCTATATATCATTATGCAATTTCATCTGTCCTCTATAATAATCACTTTAAAAATTCAATATACAACCAGGAATAGATTCTTCTTGCCATATATTAATTACATGCACCTTGAACTGCAAAATATTTTTAATTTTATCATTATGTAAAAAGTTAGAACTGAAAAATTGTCATACATGTAATACCAGTTAATTTCAGATCATGAGACGGGTGAATGTATTAATATTGATGCAGTAAAAGTTTTAAATTTTCAAGCTGCAATATTAGCGAAGGTTGTTATTAATTTTAAAAGTACTGACATTTTGTGATACTGCAAGTGGAGAGAGAAATTTAGTTTTTGTTTATAATTTAGTACCATTTTACAGATGTCATTACTTGATGTGGATTGAAACAAACACATATTGTGGTCTATGCGGCGTAGACTGGAATTATGATTAACATTATGCAAAACAAAATAAAGTATTAGGGTACAAATATTCACTTTTAATTTTCTTTGCTTTCAATGTCACCATGGGTGCTGTGCAAAGTACGGCCAGTAGAAGAAACTGTTATTTCACGATGAAAACGTGATTAACGCATTCCTTAGGCATTTCTATTTAAGAAAAAGTGTACGGAAGACGATTAAAACAGGTAGAAAAGAAGTAATATAGTGAAAATCGACGGTTACGTGCGGTATTGCCGTTTTGCAGCAGCCATCTTTGCCACGAATGTACTCTTCCTCAAGCTGTACACATGTTGATTTTTCAATGAGCTGTATTAGTGGATTGTGTGGTTAGGTTGTAATGCAGCCTGGACCAGAATTACGACTAATATTCCATGGTGTATTACTGGATTTTGAACGAATAAGGTGGCCGCCATACCGAATTGTGACTGTAATGACGTCACAGGTGGAACGAGACGTCTATTGCCGACAATTCGGTAATATGCGTAACCGTGTTGTGTTTAGGCCTAGACCAGACTGGCTACTAATATTGAGTGGTGCTTAGTGGATTTTGAATGAAGAAAACAACGGCTACGCCAAATTCTAACTATAATTACGTAATAGGCGACTCAAGACCTCTATTAACGCAAAGTCTGTAACGTGTGTAAACGTATGTTTCGGCGCGGATTACACCTTTGTTAAATTTTACGGCTTTCGGGTACACTTATCCTTAAAGAGTAAGCGCCAAGGAAGCAGCTAGTCATATTTTCAACCCAAATTAACAGTTTTTTCTACTGGCCGTACTTTGCACAGTAACCGTCACCATATCAATAGTGTCATGAAATCAGCGACATGCAGGAAATTATTATTGCTCTGCAATTTCACTGGTACATGGAGTAGTAGTGTATGGCAGATTACTGACATTACTTTGTTTTTTAAGGAACTGGAAAATGTAACATTCTATAACAACATAGCTGTTTAACTATCTACCATACTATACCTCTTATAACGTACCTGTATTCTAACATACATATTTTGCTTGATTCTATACTTGTTTAGGAAAGTCCCATGGGTACTACCTAAGTCATAAATATAAAAACCAACAGGATTTTGTTCATTTCCTTCCTTACGATACTGCAAAATGCAGTGATATCTTGATACTGTTGGATGTGCCATCTGAATGTCACAACTAGAAAGTCGACCAATGACATAAAATGGTTTATTTGTTAAGTCAATTGTTTCTATTATCTTTCCATTTTTCTCAACCTCAAAACTGTAGTCTTGATCTGTGATACCACTCCATTTCGGTTCCTTGTAGGGCAGAGGTATGGAATTTTCTTCTGCCTTTTCAGCAGGTGAAATACCAGCAAATTCTTCTCATCTAAAGTTTCAACAGGAAGTGGATTTATTATTCGTGTATTATCTTCCTGTTTTGCTTCTTCACTTAGAATGCAAGTGGTTTTAGCCTCATTAGTTGTAGGTGTGAAAGCTTTAATTTTTCCTACGGTCTTACCTCGACGAGGGCCAATTAAAAGAGCCGGCTTCTTGAATACAGCCGTTTTTTCTGACGGTTGTGTTTCATCCGATATAGTTAGACCCTCATCTCTGTCACTACTTTTTTCATTGTTTCTTCCTGCCTGGCCATCAACAACTGTGGCTTGATGTGTTTTTCGTCATTTTCTTTTTTTTCTTCAACATTTCCTACAGGAACGTCAACAGACTGTTCAGTCCTGATAACAATTTTACTGTCTTTTCCATTGACATCATTCGCAATACAATCAGCGTTCATGTCCCCATCTTGGTCGCAGTTTTCCATCCTGCCAAATCGTAAATCCGGCAAAGGAATTCACAAATGAGGATTAAGATTCACATTTCTTCGCTCTCGCTGTTTTACATTTCAGCGTAGTCACATTTGTAAATGTTTAGAAGATCCACTTTGATAATTTTTAAGATAAGAATTCGAATGTATAATTAAATTCATGAGCAAATTACTTAACCAGCACTCCACAATAACTCAAACATAAATAAACATCACACATGATCACAAATTCCTTAAACTGCGAACCAGAGACAAATAATAGGATACAAACTGCAATGTTTACAAACTTCCCATAATCCGTACTCGGTAGCTAATGGATTGGTCATAATATGATCGTTGAAATCTTTCTAATGCCTATGAAGTATGACTATAATTGTAACAGTAGGAACACTAATTTCAATGAAACTATTAGCAAAGGTTACTGGAATCTAAACTGGTTAATATATGATATAATAGATTGTGAGATAATTTTGTTGCAACAAGTGTGTAAGGGTTGTCACACCTAATACATTAACTATCGATTTTGCTGTCACGAACAAAAATAAGAACTTTGAAATGTTGAACAATAGAAGTCTCTGCCGTAGATACTGATACAAAGTGTTATTATTGTAATGTTTGTAACTTTGTGTTGGGTGTACTACACAATATTATCCATATTGACTATTATCATTGTGTCTTTGATTATCTATGAGAGCATATTAAAGCGACGAAAGCGTTCTGTTTGAGGAACGTTGGAATCATGATTCTATTCCTTTCCTCTGAAACTTTTGTTTGTTTCTCGTGGTTCATTACATTTTTTTCTGAGGGGATAATATTTACCTCTTTTTATAGAAACCAACTCATAAGAGAAATATATTAAATCGGGTGTTTACACTTTTTGATGTTCTTAACAGAAACAATGTTCGTAATATTCTTGAGGGGAAGAATGTAAGTTATTCGTGACAAGTTATCTTCGAGAATATATGTCTTCTTTTTGATCGTTTCTGCTTTATTCCTTAAGTTTCTTTATGTGGTTCTTTACACAATTCTGTTAACAATTTTTATTTATTTTTCAAATAAGTAGATAGCTACCTGATTTTATTCGTTGTATAAAAATCACAGATCTTTTGCTGTCGGTGTAAAAATGAATGTCATTACTGTGTCTCTTTTGATAACTAGGGTGACATACCCTCTCCATCGATTTTATAGTTCTATATATAGCAGCAGATTTATAAGGCAGACTTTCATTGATTATTTTGTTAAGGATAATAATCACGCATTTATAAGATCTAGTCCAGTTATGCCATTTTGTGACCCAACAGTACCATTTGTAAATGCTGGCATGAATCAGGTAAGCCCTTCAAGTTAGCACTTGGTTAAAAGCATTTTTTTTAAATCTAGTTATGACGAAGCTTATTCCATCATGCGGTTACTTTACTCAATTACTTTTGCATTTTATGAATTTTTATTGTAAATTATTTCAATCCTAGTTGCCTATTCATACATGTTTACATTTATAAATTTTATTTTAAAATCTGATTCGACTGCAATGCCAGGGTCCCAAGAAGAAAATGTGCTATCAGTCTGAAATTTATTACACGTGTTCCTAAAGACGTATTATTTCATAAAACATTGTATGAAAAATGTATAAAGTTTTTTGAAATATGGCTAGATCATTACAAGTTATCACACAATAAATGTTATTACGGGTAAATCCTAGCCTGCGATACCGCCACTGACTGGCGTTGACGTGACGTCATAGTGACGTTGTTGTGACGTATTCGCTGTCGAGTTACCAACATAATCATGTACTGCCCATGTTATTACATGTTGATATTTTTCTGCTTGTTTCTTAACTCGATTTGATTCTAGAAGGGGATACCGCTACAATCTCTTACTGCCTTACATAGTAAACACACAGATCACTTTTTTTTTTTTTTTTTTTTTTGTAACTGCTTTACGTCTCTTTTTAACATCGAGGTCTTTAGAGACGAGAAAGGATGGGGGCAAGGATGGGGGGAAGGAATTCGGCCATGGCCTTTTGAAGGAAGCATCCCGGCATTTGCCTGGAGTGATTTGGGGAAACCATGGAAAACCCAAATCTGGATGCCCGGACGGGGATTCGAACCGCCGTCCTCCCGAATGCAAGGCGAGAACGCTAACCGTTACACCGCCCCGCTCGTATAGATGATGTCATTGTGATGTATTCAGTCCGTGCGTGCCAACATAGTAACAGTGATAGATATATGTCAGGTATCTGCAATATCATACGTTATGATTACATTTCACTTTGGTCCAGGCTGAATTATGACCAAAACACATATTATAAAATATGATTTTTCAATAATCATTTGAGTTTAGGCTGTAATGCAGCCTGGACCATATGTCACAATGACGTCGTATATACTATGTGATCTGTGTGTTTACTACATGAGGTGGTAAGAGATTGCAGCGGTATTCCCATCTAGTATTAAACCAAACAAATCAGGTCTCGTCACAAATATATTTCCTATTCACAACATAGCACACTTTTCACCTGGCTCCTATCTTCCATTGATTCCAAGTGAAACTATTTTATCATATCTGTTACTGTTTTTTTGGGATTCTACAATAACCGTGGCACCACAATTTCATCATGGATTCTTATTTAACTTTACGAGACAAATTAAAAGTAAAGAATAAAATTTTTTGATATTTCACTTAGTTTTCACGATATTGTATCTCAAAATTGACGTGGTTAGGTTGAAATGTGGCCTGGGCCAGAAAAAAAATAAAAATCACCAAACCCACTATATCTACACGATGGAAATGCACTATAGATATTTAGATATTTTATTTTATTCCTTGTGGTTGTTGTTAGGTTTAAATACGGCCTGGATCAGAAGAAACGTCACCAAAAAGGACAAGGGACTATACCTGTAACTGATTTTTAACATGCTATATCTTTGAAAACCAAGTGAGAATTTTTTTAAAAAATATTTTTTATTTGTTTCGTTGAGTTCTACAAGAATTCATCATCAGATTGTGGCACCACGGTAATGATAGAATTGCCCTGTTTTGTTGTGTAGTAATTCCTATTAGAGCAAGAGTTTGTAACCTCTCCATGCCACCTGCCCATTGTGTTCATCCCATTTATCACCAAAGGTGGTTTAATTTTAGCAAACACTTGCGTTAGACTAATAAGACACTACTATAAATTTTAGTTTTAGCATTCTGGTCCAGGGTGTATTGCTCGGAAATATGGTCCCGGGTGTATTAAAACCTAATTCCTGCTTGTAAATAGTACATCTTGTGATTGACTAGCATAATATTATGGCATAGGTAACAATGAAAGGAAAGTAATGCCGTGAGGCAATGTTTATTGGAAAGAACAGATGAAATAATATTATGACATTATTAGTTGGCGCAGTTGAATGATTATTGGGTGGTGCAAATTTTGCGTGTTGACTACTTAAAGCATAAATATCTTGGCATAACATTTGATAATAAACTCAACTGGATACTTGGTAGAAAAAGGTTTCAAAATTCTTTATTTACTGGAGAGGGAATGTGAGGGAGTGGGATTACAAAACTTTGGCCAGATCATTGGTCAAAATAGGGAGTGTAATATAAGACCCTCATTTGGGTTATCGAATACACAAGTTGAAGGGCGGTAACAAATGGCAGCTAGATTTTTACTGCAGAATGGAATCAGTAAGTGATATGATAAAGGAGCTGGATTGGAATTAAATGGGAAATAGGAAGAGGGTAAACAGAATGCAGGGAGAGTACACAAGTCACATATTGGTGAAGTGGGTTGGAAATGTATTGGTAGAAAATTTAGGAAGGGAAGAGATCATGATGCCCACAAGCTGGTACTTGATTCTAGACATAAGGGACTGGGAAAATGTTCTTTCGTTGGTATGAAAGTGAGGAACTGGAATAAATTATCAAATGAACTGCTGGATAGTTTACCAAACACATTGAAATGGGTTCCGATTAAAATTTGTAAATACAAAAGCAGATTAGATGGCTGTGGAAACTAAAAGAATATGTGATAAATAATAAGAAGAAGAAAGGGGTAAACAGATGTGTAGGGGAACTGCCACCAGAGCATCACAATTAAAAATTAAATACAATTTAAATAACATTGTCATCAGCAAACAATCTAACTTCTGATTGTAAACCATCAACACAATCATTTCTAGAGTATTGTACAGCAATTGTCCTAATACAGTATCTTGTTGCAGTCCCATTTACACTTTTTTGATAGTGCATTTTGTTCTCCATCATTTTGCTTTCTAGCTTTTAAGAATTTCTCTACCCAGTAAGTCAGTTTCACATTGACTTTAGTAGTTTTTACCTTTTATACCACCATTTTTGCCTCACTGTTTCAAATACCTTGTAGAGATCAAGTACCGCGTTATCACTTCGGCCACCCTAGTCCATCTTGCCTGAAATGCTATATATAGCCTACTAACTGAGATTCACATCAATATTCTTGCCTAAACCCACGTTGCTTTTTTGCAAAACGTTTACTTGCAGACATTTCTGAAATCTGTCCAATGCCTCATACTGCAATAGGCTTATGAACACCATCCCTGGCATGCTAAGTGGAAAAATGTAGAATTTCCAGATGAGTCTCACTTTAACTTGTTCTACAGTATGCATGCATATGTGTTAGACACCACCAAGGCGAATGCGATCTGGTAGACTGCACTGTTGAGCAGCATAGTGGACACACGCCACATGTGCTGGTGTGGGGCACCTTTGGCTGTAACATACAACCTCTTCTGATATGTATTGAGGTCAGCCTCAACAGCAACCACTGCGTACCGAGCGTGGCGGGTGAGCAGTTAACATTCTGGCCTTGCATTCGGGAACACGCTGGTTCGAATCCCCATCCAGGCAACCAGATTTGGCTTTTCCATGGTTTCCCCAAATCTCTCCAGGTGAATGCCGGGATGCTTCGTTCTAAAGGCCGTGGCCAAATTCCTTCCCATTCTTTTTCCCCAGTCCCATCCCACCTCTCATGACCTCAATGTCAGGTAAAGCCATAAGAAAAATAAAATCAATCACTACATCAGTGATGATTTAGAGCTGCTCCTGCAGGCAGTTCCACATGCCTTATTTCAGCAGCACAGAGACCAGCCACATGTGACTAGGAATGTGCTAATCTTGTTCAAAGAACAGTGGTTACCGAGGCTTCCCTGGCCTTCACGTTTGCCCGACATGTCGCCCATGGAACACATCTAGGATTTGGTTGGTCGGCAACTAGTCGTTCTTGTCAATGCATTGTGTACATGCCTAAAAACCACATGGCAGTGTGTTTACCCAGCAGCATATCTGAGCTTTCTTTGATTCCATGCCTCGACGTCTTTGTAGCATGTGGCACTTTCACACCTTACTGTATTATCATGGTCATAATGAAGTACTGTTCTGTAATATCGTTTTTATATTGTCCTCTTCTTGGTGCTTCAAATGTATACCAGTCCACATGCCTACATTGCCCGAAGTCTGACTTTGGCTTCACCATGAACCATTTATCCATTAGAATGAATGGTTGCAGACAATTTACCCCCAAAATCTAGACCACCTGTTGCTGCTCTTGTGATCTCTGTAGGCCACAACCACAATCATCAGAGTACTCCGTGAAACTACATCTCGATCTGAACTCTGTACGTGGGAATTGTCCTGTGAACACTTTCTAGGTACCAGACACCCCTTAGGCCACATTCTCAGATAATACTAATCTTCCCAGTAAATCCATCAATTGCAAGTGTAATTTGTTCAGCAACAATTCACTCTTGTCCTTCTCCCTTCAACTTTGGTTAGCGGTGTGTATATTTTACCTTTTAAGTATAGTTTACTTATATATTTTTAATTACTTATTATTATTATTCATTAATATTTTTCACCTCTTATACTGTCCATTTTTATTTTCTTATAATTAATTTTTTTATTTTTTTTCGCACCTAACATTTCCGCTGATAGTGTTTTTGTCATCCCGACAACCTTCACTGTGTTCATAACTGTCAAAAAAAACCATCATTCATGTGGCTGGGTTTGCCACCTGTGCCCATGCATGCATAGTCAGATGTTTCTATTTTCACGAATTAAAGTCATAATCTGAAATATTAAAGTTTTTTTCTCACTGAATCTCTCCCCTCTTCAATTTTGGGGTGTGATTGGTCTATTTATTTTTCCTTTCCATATTAAACTATATTTTTAAAATTTTATTTTTTAATTTGCTCTAATATTCATGTTTATACTTCACTGCTCTCCTCATGTTACCTCACTCATTCCAGGCATATCTAATTTTGTCTTCCCAGATTCTTCCCTGGAATTTTGGGATCATCTGAGGACATTATTATTTGCAAATGACCCAATAGGATCACTACTTGATTCTCATCATGACTTGTAATTAAGAATTTGTCTAGTATTTCCACTAGGTGGTAGGAATAGGACTGTCTGTGCCTGGAGCAATTTGGGTAACTTGTGGTTTCTAAAATAACTAACTTAGTCCACAACCCGAAGGTTGGTTGGATTCTACTGAAGGAGGCATACTAACCCTTGTGTCAACGGTAGGAGGGCCAGTTCCTTTCCTCTGAGACCTACAGTTGAACAAGGAATCCGAACCACGTGATGACCTGGCATAGCTTATATGATTAAACTCAACTCTTAAAAATTCCTGCCCCCTCCGGAATTATGATATGTTCTTATATGATTAAACTCAACTCTTGAAAATTCCTGCCCCCTCCGGAATTATGATATGTTTATTTTCGTTTGTGTAATGTATTGTTTATGAGGTAGAGATTGGGCATTAAGCTAGGTGATTACAAGACTGCTGTTTTTTAATGACACCAAACCTTATAAAAATAGTTTATTCCATGTAAACGCACGCAACAGTGTGCCCTTCACCTCACTGTTCCACTTTCTCCGCCTCCGTAGTGAAGTCGGATGGACACACCACTTTCTTGACCTCATGTCAAGCATGGCTAACAGGCAAATGGCACAGCAGTGAATGTTCCTTCCCAGTTTCCAGTATAGGGCACTTCTCTACACACACCTACCTGTGTTACTAACTTCTTCACCTTGCTCATTATAATACTATTGTTAATTTAATTGCTATGGAGCACACACTCCGGTGGCAATTCCCTTAGTCATCTAATTACCCCTTTTTTATTTTATTGTTTAAATTATCTTATATAATTTGAGTGTTAAATTCCTCCCTCATCTACTTTTGCGATTTATAAATTTTAATTTTAAATTCCTTCAGTGTTTTTGGTAAATTATTCATTACTTCACTTGGTAATTTGTTCCAATCCCAACACTCTTATGTAGAAAAGAAAATTTCCCCTCTCCCTTATGCATTAAATAGAGTGCCTGCTTGTGGTCATTGTCATTTTTCCCCTTCCATTGCACTATTCCTAATACTTCGACCAATATCCTTCCAAGCCCCATAGTCGGTCTCGTTTTCATTTGATTGCCCCTTATATTATAAGTTCTGTATAGAACAAATTATTTGTAATATACCTTTTCACCTTTTAATTATTCTTTTTTTTCAGTTCAAAGGAATTTTCTTAGGTGAGATAGTCCCAGAATACTCAAGAGTAGCGAACAGTCAGAAGTGTATCAGGGTTGGAGGGAAACATAATGACCTGAATGTTGTTGGCACAGATGGGTACCACCACACATTCTTTGAGATGCTGGGAAACTGGTCATTTGGAGATTATTTTAAGGTAATATTAATTTTCAAAAGCATTCACCATATCTATCAAGTAACAACTTAAAATTATGTATATTACATTTTTTTTTTTTCTGACAGGAGGAAGCTTGTAAATTGGCTTGGAACCTTCTAACAGGACCTTATGGTATCAGTAAGGACCGGTTATATGTTACATACTTCTGTGGTAATGAGTCATTGGGTCTAGAAGCTGACATGGAAATATATGAAATCTGGAGGAAATTGGGGTAATAAGAATTAAGTTTACTTAGGCTACCATTACTTTACTTCTGTTCAGTAAATTTTGTTTTGAAATAGTACTTTTGCTTGTATACATTTATTATGTGGCAGTAGAGATGATATACTTGTTTCTGAGTACTTCCTTCTGTGTGAAGTTCTTTGTATGCCCATATTCACTGCAGAAAAAACCTTGACAACTCTCTTAACCATTTACAGAGTATGTAGGTCGCAAATAATAAACCTGATGCTTATTTCTGAAACTGGTTCTGTCTGTCCTTCCTTGCTCTACTATGAATTCTTTGGTTGGTATGTATCAAATACTGAGGCATCGCAGAAATGAAAAACAAATGCAAATATATAAAATGTTTTGTATCTGTGTGTTGTTTATATGCAACCATGCACTCTGCTATGGTTAATATCCTTGGCCGTATTATACTATGCAGCACCTTTCCTTCCTGTGTATCATATGATCTCTTGGTATTTACGTATGCTCCAGCCTCATTACATATCCTGTAAAATTATGCTGTTTTCTTCAACCAGGCCTGAAGTCTCCCATAATGCACTAGGAGGTTACATGTCATTAGCTGCGGGGGTATGGGAAATGATGGTTGAAAGTGGTCGACCTAATATAAAAATAGACGTGTGGGTCCTTATATATATATAAAAAAGACGTGTGTGTCCCTATGTTTCACTTTACAGCCACAACTGCATGGCACAGACCACTGGTGTTTGTGTGTGGTAGTAGCCTCAAGTCTCCCATCATGCACTATGATTGTTGCATATCCGTAGCTATGGGGGTGTGGATATGGTGGTTGAAATTGATCGACCTATTGCATTTTCATATTTCGACCAGTTTTCTGTAAAAATCTGTGGGATCTTCTTGAATGTACTAAAATGTTTTAGAATGTTCTTGAATGAACTAGAATGTTCTAGAATACAACATATTTTCCAGGTATTGACAAATGTAAATAATTTATATGCAACATATTTAGTGTGTGAACCGATTTTAATGGGACTTTCATCGGCAGAATTTTTATTTGGTAGAGCGTAACATTGCCTATTTTTTACCCTGGAAGTATTTAAGATTCTGAAAAAAAAAAAAAAAAAAAAAAAAAGCCAGTTATCCAGTGAATCTGTCATAACTACCATAAAAATGTATTCCAAAACTTCCATTTTCAGTTACGATTGTAGCAAAATATGTAGGCCGCCAAGATACCATACTGATACCTGCATGAATTAATTTAATTTATTTGTATTGCTCCAGTGACAGTTTCCATACACACTAATTTTTCATTTATTTTTATCTTAAATGCTGTGAGTGGTCTTTTAGAAATTCAATTTTAATTTGTTCCAGCGTGTTTAGTAAACTATTGGTAATTTATTCCAATCCCTCACCGACTAAAGAAAATTTTCCCACTCCTTGTGCTAGAGTGTGATCGTAGTCATCTCTTCCAAGCACTACTCTTAATTCTTCTACCAACATCCTTCTAAGCCTTATCGCCGATATTCTCCTGTATTTCAGTGACTTCCAATCAAGCTACTTTATGACATCAGTTACTGTTCGTGATCAGCAGTAATTTCCACAAACAGATCTAGCTACCCTACTTTGCACCCCTTCCAACACCTGTATTTGATACCCAAAATGTGAATCCCATACTTCACTACAATATTAAAGCAATTTTCTGAAAAAGGTTTTGTAACCCAATTCCTTTGCTTCTCTGGTACACCCATTTACCATCCACTACAATAAACGAAAGATTTTGAAATCTCTTGCTACCACCTACCCAACGAGTCCTGCCCAATTGAGTTTATTATTAAATGTTATGCCAAGAAACTAAACTTACTTCCTTCTCTCATGCAGTTGTCGAAATGCACAGAGTAAGCAAGCTTATTCAAGCTTCCCCCCCCCCCCCCCCCAGCGTAGAGAGATGTAAAGTGGCTACTGCTGAAAGAATTTAAGATAAAGTTGACGTGGAAATTCCCAGTTAAATAAAATTTTTCTCCTCAAATTTTGTCTTCAGCAGATGAAATTCTAACGGTTTTCTCTTTAAATATAAAAAAAAAAATGTTTCCAATTTCCTCTATCTGTGAAGGATGTGCTTATCCACCACAATGAAACTTACTATACTGCTTTTCTGTGAACTAATGTTACTGAATTATTGATTGCCATATCCCTGAACTGAAATTTATGCTAAGTCATTTATTCAAGTAATAGTCCTAGATACTGTATAATGCCAATAACTAAAGCTAAAATGTCTATGTTAATGGTTTGGTTACTCTATAATATAATGTAATCGTTACTGTGAATATACTCTTAGTTATTTGTTAATTTTATTAGTCTTTTCACATAAATAACTCTCTCAGTGTTCCTGTAGATCGTATTTTGCCGTTTGGTGAATCTGACAATTTTTGGGAGATGGGACCAGTTGGACCCTGTGGACCTTGTACAGAGGTTCACATCGACCATGTGCCTGGACGAAAAACTGCTGCAGACCGTGTTAACAGAGGTTTTGCTGATGTAACGGAGCTGTGGAACCTCGTTTTCATACAATATAATAGGTGGGTATGTAGTTAATGAACTTCTTTATACAACAACAAAATTTTGATTGTATGTTAATTTTTGTTTCATTGTTATAAAATTGCATTCACGTTGAAACGGTGAAGATTTGGAAAATCTTTAATCTTTAAACCGATTTTTATTCCCATCATTGAATAACTTTGCAGAAAGTACTCAGAACTTAGTTCTTTCAAACTGGTTTACAAAGATTTACAGAGCCACCAGGAGGTTGATGCTGGAAGTCTAATGTAGGTATAAATCAATGCAAGTGTAATATATATATATATATATGGAAAGGACAGATGAAATACACCCAACACTCACCAAAGTTGAAGGGAGGAGGGCAGCAGCAACTCAAAACAAACACACAAATACAATATTTCTTTTTTGTGTGTGTTGCTGCTGCCCTTCTCTCTTCAACTTTGGTGAGTGTTGGGTGTATTTCATCTGTCCTTTCCATATAAATATTGGCTTGTGGCATTTCTTTCCTTTCATTGTTACCAAATGTAAAATATAAATAGATCATAATTTTTACCGTAACTTTAACATGCAAAATATAATAGCCTACCATAACCATATAATGTACATTTAAGAGGAAAAACTGCTGAAGACATTTATGTGAATCAAGTAAAATGCGTTAAACAGATATGTGAATGAAAAATTCATTGGCATTATCAGTAATCATTTTTCATATATTTATAATTCCACTTTTATATTAACCTTTTACTTAGATTAATTCCTGGGTTCTCCCATTTATTTTTCGTTTTACAACTGAATTCTAATTCTCTTCCAGATCCCAACTATCCATTAACAGCCTTAATAATTGTGCCTTAGTTACTTTTCTGGGATTGGTAGTGTATACCTTTCTTCTGGGTACTGAAAATATGTTTGTTTCATGTGCATACTGGTAACAAGTTCATATTTGTCAGTAGTTCAGATAATGCTGTTTTAACTTAATAAATAAAATTCCTAGCAAGCTCTGATTTTTATTGTGTACTTATTTTTTAAATTTTTTATTACCAACAAGATTTAAGTGTAATATGGTGTATATTATTAAATCATTCCATATTGTCTACAGAAATATTCATTTTGTTTTACAGAAAAGGAGATGGTACTTTGGAGAAACTGCCATCGTTCCATGTCGATACAGGAATGGGTTTTGAACGTCTTGTATCTGTTCTTCAAAATAAGCAATCAAATTATGACACTGATCTTTTCTTGCCATTATTTTCGGCTATACAGCAGGTAAGACTTAATAGCTGCTGCTTAAAATTTCATTCAGGGAAAGTGAAAGTCATTTGTCAGATCAGACAGCATCTATGTTTCTTTAAACTATACAACAACTAAAATTCAGAAATAAAAGTTTGCTAGTTTTTGCAATAATCACTTTACAGCATATATTTCAAATTTATTTTATCCAGAATTAAATGTTCGTCTAGTTCTAGTACAGAAAAAATATATTTGTTCATTGATCGAGTTCTCAATTTTTCGATCTGTGTGAACACATTGAGTCATAAACTTTACGATTTTAATGCTTAAATATAACTGTATGAAACATTATCGGGCCTCCAACCAGGGGAGCGCGTGAAAATTTGAGGTCTTTCTCCGGCTTCACATTTGAGGAAAGTGTTTGGTTTCTTGAGTTGGCGCCCTCATATCACATATGCCGGCCAACAGTTGCCCACAACATCATAGTCGTGTGCTGAGTGCCTCTATATGTGGGGGTAGTGGGCCAGAAGTATGATGGGATGGGTTGGGCAACCAGGCAGGAGACATAGTGGAGATGCACAAAGCAATGGGATCAAGTGCTGACCAGAGCACATTCTTCAACACAAGGCGTCCTTTGCACTGCATAGTATATCCCTTATCTATGTGAGTGGACAGAAGAATGTCTTCATGCCGTCTTTCCCTAACAATCTGGTGTTTTTTGCATATGGCAAAAAGGCCTGTTGTTTCCTTACTTTCCTTTTGTGTCTCTTGCAAATGGCCCTGTTGATATGGGCTTCATTGTATCCATTTATGAGGGATGTATGTCGCAAAAAGTTTAGCCCGCCCTAAGACTTTCTGCATCACAGATGGCTCTTCTGGCTTGGTGGTCAAGGATTGTTGATACTGAATTACACTGAGCATGATGTAGTAGCCGACTGTGGTATAGGTCAGAGTGAGTTGGTTTTCTATACACACTATGACCTTGTGTGATACCTGAATTTCTTCCAATCAGAATGTCCAGAAATAAAATGCAACCCTCTTACTGAACTTCCATCATGAATCAGATATTTAAGGAAATTTTCTAAATTTTCTTTTCCATGCAGTCATATGGTGAAAGTATCATCTACATGTCTATATAAACTAGTTGGCCGCAATTCTGTGCTGTCCAGTGCATCTCCTTGAAAATTCCAATAGCGTATTGACTGGAATCAGTGGTGAACCTGTGGCTGCCCTGTCACTCTATTCAAAATAATTTAAATACTATTGTTACGAATGTTTAATACAGAATGATAAAAATAATTGGTCATGATCTCTTCAATTCCATAAGGTTGTCCAAGTTTCAATTTTTATGTTTTGTAGTTAACAGGTGCTGAACCGTACAGAGGTTTGTTCGCTCAGCAAGACACTAACGGTCTCGATACTGCCTACCGTGTTTTGGCCGATCACAGTCGAATGATTACAGTTTCACTGGCAGATGGCATATTCCCTGCCCACAAGTAAGTCAGTGTTTCTACTGTATGCACAAATCACTCCTCGCAAATGCCGGGATGCTTGCTTCAAAAGGCCATGGCCAAATTCCTTCCCGTTCCTTGTTCCCCAGTTCCATCCCGCCTCTAATGACCTCAGCATCGATGATGTGCAAAGCAACAAGTTAAAAAAAAACACACACAAAATGATTTTCTGAATGTCTTGGTTTTATGTGGTAATTGACTGCATTGGAATGTATGTCCCAGTAACAATTTTCCTACGTACCAGATGTTGCATTATGTAATTTTTTGCTTTAAATTCTTTCAGTGTTCAAGCTAATTTGTTCATCATATCCCTCAATAATTTACTCCAGTATTTCCCCTCCCTTAAGCCCAAAATTAAGTGTAAGTTTATGATCATGGTAATCTTTATCCTTCCATATGCCACTCCTACTTCTTCTCTCAAAATCCACCGCTGGTGTATCCATTCCTGTTGTGTCGTGATACTCTCTCTGAAGCATCTTTCCTGTCTTCCATTACTCTCGCCCTAACTTCTTTTATCACTGTTATTTATTATTATTATTTAGCATACCCACAACTCACCACAGTTGAAGCAGTAGCAACAAAAAACCTCCACAAACAGCGAAAACACAATTCCAGCTATGCCCTTTTTCAAGAAAATAGAAACATTGATTCATGAAGCTGTGTTGACTGCAGGTGTTTACATAAGCTAAATCACATGGTGTTATTCCCTGAAAAATGACATAGGCCAAAATATTGTGTTCTTTTGGGTTTGTGGAGTGTTTTTTGTTGCTACTGCTGTCATTCCTTCAGCTATGGTGAACAGTGGGTATAGTTTATCTTTCTTTTTCCATTTAAATATTGCCTCTTGGCATTTTTTCCTACTGCATTGTTGCTGAGATTATTATTTATCAGCCATTTTCAGTCATTATTTGATGACACTTGTAAGAATCATGAATACTGATCATCATGTGTTTCTAAAGGTGTAATGCTTAATCACCACGCCTGCTTAGTGACCCGCCTGCTTACTGACCCTCCTGCTTAGTGACCCGCCTGCTTAGTGACCCGCCTGCTTAGTGACCCGCCTGCTTGCTGGGAGGAACCTACTATAATGAACGGAGCTTAAATGTTGCCATCGGTCTGCAATTCACATTAACTCATGGTCTCTATCACAAATGTATTTTTGTTCTTGGAATGTGTAGTTCATGAGGTGGAAATTGGGGACCATAAATGAATATACAAGAACCATTTTATTTTGTAAAAGTTCAAAGTTTGCTGTAAATTCATACTGCCGAGTATCTTGGATCCTGTGCTTTCTCTAATGTAGTTTCAAGCAAACATGTAATTAACAGAATGGGAACCATATAGGCTAAGTAGTAATAATATTGAACAAAGAAAAATGATAATTTCATGTTTCAATAATGAAGCAGTTAATTTAGTGGAAAAAAATTAACACTGTCAATTTTAGTTTCAGCCTCTACTTTGCAGAGGATGAGAAATAGACTTAAAGAGTTAAAATAAAATGATTTCAAAATGGAACACCATTACTAGTTAAATTCTTGTTATGATGTTCTCAAGACATCATCAACAACTTTATAAATGGGTTTTAACTCTGAAATGCTGATGAACAATTTACATGTTTGGTGTTTTTTGTTTACGTATGCTTGTTCATTAACAGTGAGTCATTGCCTTTTTTTTTATTATTTATTTTATTCCTCTGTAAAATACTATGTATCACTTGTAAACTGTCTTAGAGATCTCGTATGTGCCTAATGCTAATTATTTGTTTACAGCCTGAAGCTGCGCCGCATTATTCGGAAAGCTTTAAATACTGGTACTAAATACTTTAGTGCAAGAAAGGGACTCCTGAAAGAACTTTCAAATCATGTATGTGAAATCCTATCTCAACCTTATCCAGAAATAGGAATGCGACTAAAACAGGTTAATATTTAACTTGTGTGTTTCTGTTAATGAGCTTTTTTTTTAAACTGTTTGCTGTATGTATAGGATATCATTAATCTCTAGCTATAAAAAAGTTACCCTTGCACTGTAATTACAGGTGCAATTGATACTTGAGCATGAAGAAGAACTATTAGAAGACTTACGGGGAAACGCTGCTGTTAAGTGGAGAAAAATTGTTGAGACTAGACCTCATTTAAGGACGTTAGAAATCATGGAAATGCCAGGACTAGTTACAGCTTATGGTGAACTGGAATCAGCTATCTGTGACCTAAAGAAATCAGGGAGGATAAGTGAACAGGGAAAGCCAATTCTACCAGGAAGCCTAATGTTTAAACTCTATGACACTTATGGTTTGGATGAAGATCTGATTGTTAAAATTGCTAGTGCTGTGGGATGTGACTTAGATTTCAGTGGCTTTGAATGGCATCTCCATAATGTCAAATTACAGAGCAGGAAAGGTTCTGCAATTATGGCACAATACGATACAGCAGATATTGTGCAAAAAATTATAGAATCTGGAGTGGAACCCACCAACAGCAGTCTCAAATATGCTTATTTCAAGGAAGACTGTAATTACGTTTTTCCGTCTGTAGAAAGCACCATTAAAGCCATCATAGTTGATGGTAGTCTGTGTGATAAAATAAAACCGGAGACAGAGTGTAGCCTCATTTTTGATAGGACTAACTTTTACCACGAAGCAGGTGGCCAGGCAAGTGATGTCGGGTATGCAGTTCTCGGTAATGGATCGAAAATATCTATTTATGATGTAATAGATTGCAGTGGATACGTCCTGCATAAGTGCTCTTTTGGAAATAAAAATGGCAAGTAATTAATCTATCAGATTTAATGTTACATAAGATCGAAGTTTCTCTTGGCGTTGTGAATTAACACAGTCTTCTCGGGTGATTAGCCGAGTGAGCAGGGCATTTTCACGCAATATTTCTGCGATCGGAATCTCTGTCGCCACATTCTGATGGAGATTGTGTGAAAACACTAGTGTTGCAAACTGAAAAAAAAATGTTTTTTTTCAGATTTGTGAAAAAAAACATGAAAAAAACCTAGCACCCTTGTTTTTTTTCTAAATTTTTTTTTTTCAGAAAACAATATATTTGATAAATTATAGTTTTATTTATGGAACTTACATTTTACATGTGTGTTTTAAACCTTACTAAATCATATAATATCTTACATAATGATTCATAAATGTATCTATATAGGTAACATAATTTTTTATTCATCTTCTATGTCGGTACCACATTCACTAATATCAGTACTACCAACACTAGTTCGGTCGGAGTTGGAATTTTCTGTTTCTTCTTCTGTCCCCTCTAGATCCATAACTTCAGAAATAGTTACATTTTCTTTTACTGGTTGTATTGCATGCAAAAACTTTTGAGATTGCAATTTTAAATTGTGAGCAACACTGTGCATAAAGACTGCGCCGACAGTTCTGTATTACGGTCTTTTAAGTTTGAATTTAAATCTATTATCATACAAAATAGGAGCTTTATTTGTTTTCAATCGTTGGTTTTCGCCAACGGTTGCAAGGAAATTATTCATAATTACTGACAATGACTCAGTATCACTATACGCTGCGAGTTTAACAAGTATATGAATATAAGGAAAGCACAACAAGTAATAAAAAGAGGCAAAAAACCGTAGTTAAATTTCCTAATTTTTTGAAAAGATTCGTAGGTCTACAGATAAATTTGTAGGGCCTGGCAGCACTAGTTCAAATAGCGAGTATCAATCCAAACAATGGGGAACGGGGTTTCCTTCTCATGCAACCTAGACTTTTCGGGAAGTCCCCATTCGTAAAAGAAAACTTCAGTCAATGTTACCAATATTTTTGTATTTTTTTTTCCTACTGAACCAGAAAGATATAGTAGATTTAAAAGTAAGATAAGTACTTAGTATAAACTCTAAAACAGTCATATTAAACGATAAATGCCTTAAAAATTTGAAATTTAGTAATTATGAAAAAAACATGTCCCAGAAAAAAAACATGTTTTTTTTTCACAGTTTTTTTTAGCTCAGAAAAAAAACTGTTTTTTTACAACACTAGAAAACACGCTGCCCAGTCGGCTAGTCACCCGAAAAGACTATATTAATTAGTTTTAATGTCCTTACTACAATTCTTGTTAGCTGTTAAAATAACTTTATCATGATTTGTATTGCTACTGAGATGTGTATTCAGTTCCTCTTTTTCTCATCTCTGCAGTGTGATGAAGGATGGGTTTGATGTTTCAATTGAGGAGAAACTAAATCTGTTATTGCGAGTTAAACTGGTCTTATACTTGCACAATCAAAATTTCATTTTAGCTTCTCTGTGAGCAGCTTCAGGACACTTCTTGTAATTATATACACAAACATTTGCATGGTCCACAACTATTATTAGAAGACTAGCTGATACCCGCGACTTCGTACGCGTGGATTAAGAATTTCTTTGCCAGAATTGAATATAGAAAGTTGTTGGTAGCGAAGGATTGGTCCCAAACAACACCGAATTGGCATAATATGACAGGAAAGCTATCACTATATCATTCTACCATCGAACCTCTCTCTTGAAGAGAATCAATTTCCAACATATTTCTGTCACCATTCGATAAGTTCTCAAAATTTCGTGATTACCACTGTTAATCATAACCAAAAAAAAAATGAAAAAAAAAAATGTCCTGTGCCCTTCCTACAGATCATTAATATCGGTATAGTCATTTAGTCGTCAAAATGTAAAAAAGACAAAGACTTACTTCCACTTATCACACACACACACTGACTGCGAACAACCCCTGAGTGATCATTATAACGTAAAAAAGTGTACACCTACAGCATTGCAAGACTACCTACGATTTGCCTCGCATTGAACCCCCAAATTTGAGACATCTACAGTTTAACATTCAATTCGAATAACCGATGGTCCAGGTGTGACTCTTATGATCACAAACAATTTTTAAAAATCTTTTCCTCCACAGAGATTTGAACCGGAGACCACGATCCAAACAGCAGTAAGCAAGCGCTTTAAGCACTGAGCTACCATACCACTATATGGAAAGGCAGTACAGAGACCTACACATCCTATGTATCTGTCTATCATCGTTCAGAAATTTTTCAAAATTATAAGACAACATGTATCATTTGCATAAAAAAAAATTCAACCAAATGTAAACAGTACTTTTCTTCTTGTTTCAAAGGATAAGTGTGCAAACTTTCATCGAAATCAGATGAAAAATGTGGATTTGTATGAAGAACAAACAAACAAACATTCATCTTTATATATATAGATACACACTAACCCACATTCGTTTAGTGACATTGACTTCCTGCAGTGAAATTAGTACCATATTTAGTGGCTTTCTTTTGACAGCCTTTTATACCTTAAAAACTAAATAAAATGAAATTACATTCTTTACAGGCTGCTGTAAATTGGTTATTAATTACACTGTTACTGATTAATTTTAAGTTTTTGTCAAAGATTTCCAAGTGAACTTCTACTGGTGTGTTTTTTGAGATGATGCACTTTGAATGCAATAAAATTAGTTGTTTGTTTCCTTGATTCATAATATGATCTAAGACTTCAAAGTAAATTTTCAAAAGAAGTGGAGTTTGATAACTGAATGTTATGATAAGTTTCCTCAGTTGCTGGTTATAAATTGCAAATATACAGGATACAAAAACATTGTATAGTATAGTAAATGATGTCTGCCAATCCAATTGCATTTGTTTGTTTGTTTGCTTATTTATCAGACTTTATTTTCAGAAGCATATTCATCAGTTTTTTTAATTTATGTACTTGGGAATAAATTATGAACTACTTATACAATCCAATATTTCACACTTGTTTGTGTCTACACAATGTAGGTGTGTGTAGGAAGGGGGGAAGATGAATGTGCAGGAAAATTGCCACCATAGCGTGCACTCCATTGCAGTTTTAATTAAATTAAATAAACTGTTTCCAACCTCAGAAAGTTTAGCTGGATTTTTGCGCTGCAGGTCATTTTTGTTTATTATTTATTTCAGTATACCGTCACTGCATTATTTAGTAATTTACTGGCTTGCATATTGAGTTTATGTTCATAACTTATAATGCGGTGTACCTAGTGTAGCAAATTAAAAAAAAAATCAGATTAGTGAAAAAAAACATGAAAAAAAAACCTAGCACCCTTGTTTTTTTTTCTAAATTTGTTTTTTTTTTTTCAGAAAACAATATATTTGATAAATTATAGTTTTATTTACGGAACTTACATTTTACATCTGTGTTTTAAATCATACTAAATCATATAATGTCTTACATAATGATTCATAAATGTATCTATATAGGTAACATAATTTTATTCATCCTCTATGTCAGTACCAAATTCACTAGTATCAGTACTACCAACACTAGTTCGGTTGGAGTCCGAATTTTCTGTTTCTTCTTCTGTCTCCTCTAGATCCATAACTTAAGAAATAGATACATTTTCTTTTACTGGTTGTATTGTACGCAAAAGCTTTTGAGATTGCAATTTTAAATTGTTAGCAAAGTACACACTGTGCATAAAGACTGCGCCGATAGTTCTATATTACGGTCTTTTAAGTTTGAATTTAAATCTATTATCATACAAAATAGCAGCTTTATTTCTTTTCAATCATTGGTTTATGCCAACGGTTGAAAGCAAATGATTCATAATTAGTTAATTACTGACAATTTAATGACTCAGTATCACTTTACGCTGCGAGTTTAACAAGTATACGAATATAAGGAAAGCACAATAAGTAATAAAAAGAGGCAAAAAACTGTTGATAAATTTAAAATTCGTAATTTTTTGAAAAGATCCGTACGTCCACAGATAAATTTGTAGGGCTAGCAGCACTAGTTCAAATAGCGAGTATCTATCCAAACAACGGGGAACGGGGATTCCTTCTCACGGAACCTAGGCTTTTCAGGAAGTCCCCGTTCATAAAAGAAAACTTCAGTCAATGTTGCCAATATTTTTGTAATTTTTTTTTCTACTGAACCAGAAAAATATAGTAGATTTAAAAATTAAGGTAAGTACTTAGTATAAACTCTAAAAGAGTCATATTAAACGATAAATGCCTTAAAAATTTGAAATTTAATAATTATGAAAAAAAACATTTCCCAAAGAAAAAAAAACGTGTTTTTTTCACATGTTTTTTTTCATTTTTTTTTCAAGTCAGAAAAAAGCTGTTTTTTTTTCTACAACACTAGGTGTACCACTGTTTTTTTCTGTCTCTCTCTTCTCTTTATTTGCTGTGTGGTGCACATTTTGAAAATGTGTTTTAATTTTAATTTGGTGGGTGCGAAGACGAAAAATTTGTGTACAGTGATGGAAATTAAATATACAGACAAATGACCTGGATAATAAAACTCAGTTAAGTTACTGATGCCAGGAATAGTATGTACAAACTTACAAACAAATATAAAATATTGGAAAATATAAATAATTCATAATATAGTTTTGCTATGTAAAATATAGAACTAGGAAATATTGACACATATTCAACAGGCTAAAACTGCTGAGGATGCTTCTGAGAATGAATTAAAATGCAGTTGGTTGGTAAATTAATAAACGGAAACATCAATTTATTATATATTTATAATGAAATGAATCAGTGCTTTTAGCATAGGTGACATTCATTTGAAACTTTTCTTTGTATGTTAGATCCCAGTACTAATAACAGTACTGGGTACTTTTAAAATACTGCTTTTGTAGGATATGTGCATTGTGCCTCTTGGATTAACTTACCAGTAGATATTTCTAATGATCATAATCTTTTATCACAGATCTTATAGGGTGAAAATTCTTTCTTACACTATTAACATATTGAAAGCTGGTTACTTGAAACAATAAGTACATCATGAAGATAGCATTCAGGAAAAGTAGATATCGGTAACTTCTATGTAAAGATCTGTGATATACTGAATTGCCTTCAAGAAGAAGATGTTTACAAGTTAGTGTGATAATGGAGCACATTAATTTTGGTTTGCTTTTGTGGAATGTCTTTACAATTTAAATTTAAGTGTAGAATAAATTATTTTTCTGGCACAGAAGAAATCTCATGCCTATAAACAAATCCCCAGCATATATAGTTCATTCATATATTTTTATTCATTTATACTGTACATATTTTTTCCAATGATATTGTTTCTGTCATCCTCTACCATCTCTGAACTGAATCAGTCAAAAAAATATATATAAAAATCTTTTAGCTGGGTTTACCGCGGAAGCTTATGTGATCCTAGTTATGCTTCATTTTCTATGTTCATGAGCAAGACTTATGTCCAAAATATTGTTTTTTGTGTAGTTTTTACTGTTGCTCCAACTTTGGTCAGAGATGGGTGTATTTTATCTTTCCTTTTCATGTTATTTGCTGTCTTTTGTTGCTTATCTTAACAATGTTTTCCTTCCTTTATACTTTGTTTGGACCTTATTATTTAATACTGCACAAGTATAGCACTCATTTCAGAAAATGAATGGCTTTATGCAATTTTCATTAAAGTAGAAGTTTCTAATAACAATTTGTATTGCCTTTTGGATTTAAATTCTAATCACTACCTCATTGTTTTAGGTGACACGCTGTCTGTTGGTGATTTAGTCACTTTACATATTGATCCTGACCACAGACTTGCAAATATGAGAAATCACACAGCAACACACTTGGTGAATGCTGCTTTAAGAAACATACTGACAGTGACATGCCAGAATTCTAGCTACGTATCCAGTGACAAGCTCACATTTGATTTCTCAGTTTATGGGGAACATTTCGGCACAAATGAAGTGGAAAAACTGGAAAAAATGGTAGAGAATGCGATTCATAGCAGTATCCCTGTAAAACGAAGTACCGTGTCTGGTAACGAGTTACGTTCCCTCGATGGTGTTACACTTGTACCTGGAGAGGTTTATCCAGAACATGGCATACATCTCATAGAAGTGGAAGCAGGGAATGGATTCACTTCAAGGTAAC
The DNA here is from genome assembly GCA_031002005.1 of Vandiemenella viatica. Taxonomy (NCBI): domain Eukaryota; kingdom Metazoa; phylum Arthropoda; class Insecta; order Orthoptera; family Morabidae; genus Vandiemenella; species Vandiemenella viatica. Next base: position 184,911,360 of record CM061914.1, on the reverse strand, counting down.
ACTCTACATTAACATTGAACCTATTTAATCTTATCTTGAATATAGCTACACCTTAAAGATAAAAATAATGAAGGATATGGAAAATAACCTATCACTTACTACAGATGATGATAGGGGGCCAGGACGAACACACTTTACAATATTTTTGTGGAAAACCTTACTCATATTAGAGGCGAGACAAATCACATGCAGAAAGATGCGTACACATATGCGCGAGATGTCTGCTGAATGATTTGTAGATTGTGATGGGAAGGTGTACAAAGTATATCAATTTTAGGTTCAAGACTGCATGAGAAGCATGGAGCTATGGGTGGTAGCAGAATTTGGAGATTGTGCAAGGTTGTAGGAGATTTTGAAAATGCATGGTGGAAGAGTTTTTAGTTACAAACGGATGTGTATGTCCTGTATGGTCAGGAGTAATGGAAGGGAGTACAGTTATCTAAACCAATGTTGCATTTGTGTCATACTGGCAGTTTTATCAAATAATAATAATAAAAATTGTGTTTCCTCCAATGGTCAAGAGTCTAGAAGTTTCATGTGTAGTTCAAAATAACATTGTATTGCACCAGGTATAATGTTGTCATACCAATCTATTCAGTATATAAAAATGAGGAAGGATGGGAAAAATAACATGTCACTTACCACAGATGAATACAGGAGAGTCAATCACAAAAACACGAACACACTTTACAGTACAGGGTGTTCGCCGGAAAACGCTACCCTCCCAGTCTGTTGCCGTCGGCAACTTGCTCGGTCAGTCGAGCCAGCAGTTTCCGCCACACGAGCCAGCAGTTTCCGCCACACGGCACCGTGAATCACCGCACTGTTTAACACCTCCGCTGCCCCAACAGTGCAGTGCAGTGACCCTTACATTGTTAAGAACGGTTTCTTTGCATTGTAGATAGTTTGTGACTTCAGTCTCTTATTAATCAGTGTTGTGACTAAACGTTTCTTTGCGGTTTGGCTGGTTGGGGCTTCATACTCTTATTAATCTGTACCGTGTTTGAGTGTGAGTAAAATTATGGTACGTTACAGTTTGCAACAAAGAATATTTCTCTACGATACATATGTGAAGAAGAAGTCGTTTAAAAAGTGTCGCAGTAAATTTCGTCGCGAATTTCCTGGCACTTTACTGCCAGCTAAATCAACAATTCTGCGTCTGGTTAAAAAAGTAAGAGAAACGGGTTCATTTTTTAACAAAAAGAGACTGTCGGTCAAACATATTCTCACAGAGGAGAAAATTGACGATATCGCTTTTCGACTAGAACAGTCACCCAAAAAATCATTAAGTCAGTTAGGGCAGCGTGTGTCTCGAAATATGTTCAGAAGATGTGAAATGTGCATTACACAAGAGGGTCAACACTTCCAGCATCTTTTATAAGGTAAGCTAATGAATTACGTCACATTTAAATGCTTAGCACACAAGTTTATGAAGTTTATGAAGCGTTATTATGAAATAGTCCGCGGCCGACGGTCGAACAATGCCGGAAACTGAGCGCTCGCTCGCCGGGAGCAGTTTCTTCCTTGTAGCGCTAACAGTGGGTTGCGTTTCCTGGCGAACGCCCTGTATTTCAGTTTAAAACCTTAATCATGTGCGTACAGTGGAGCCATTTGGCAAGGAGGGTTGGCACACACTACGGTCTACTGCACGAGTATGTAATTCCCATCCTGTAACTTTGGGACTTAGAAAATTTTACTCCATGTAGCTTTCGGAACTTAGAATGTTTTAGTAGGGTGAAGACTTCCAGTGATAGAAACTTTTGGTAACCAAATGGAACTTTAGAAAATTATCAAAGTGTCCAACAGTTCTTTCAAGCTTACCCTAACAGGGTTACAACTTAGTTTAATATTGCAAGAGTGAATGCTTCACGTCAGTAAATGTATGTTTGAAGGATTACCTGCAATTATCTGTATGATTTGAAGTTCTATTTAACATACTACAACTTTCAGTTGAGTCAGGTTTAAATTCCATAATTTTGGAAGCATATATTGAGTGATCTTCAGCAGTGACTTTTATATCTGTGCACCATTTTCTGCCGTTATCTCTTGCAGTGTGATAATACAAATAAAAGAATGGGGAAAATGACTCATTAATCATCAAAGTTGAAGTGAAGTGAAAAACAAATACAATTTTTCGGTTTTACACCTTATTCATGTGATAGTGAATGAGCTATATGGTTTGGGAGGTTTGCACACACTGAAGTTTGGTACATGACTAATACAGCGTGAATAATACAAGCAGATTGGCAACTGAATTATGAATTAACTTTAATAGGTATCAGGATATCTTATTTCATCTGTGGTTGATGATAGAGAACTTGCACCTACCCCAATCCAAGTTTAGTCATTACAGGTGTATTAATCTCGGACCTACTGTTAGATAAAATGTTTTGTTTCCAAAAGTGGTTTGTTTAACTTCTTCAGTAGTAGTGTGATACGATCTTGCCAATTGTGTTTCTCATCTATCTGAATGCCAAGGAATTTATATTCTTTGTTTGCGGGATTATTTTTATAATTTATATATAAATCCCATTGCACATATTTTTTTTATTTTAAATCTAACGTATTGTGTTTTATCAAACTTCAATGAGTTTGCCTTAAACCAGTTTGCTGCTTCAGTGGGTATTTTTTTTGCATTTAATTCTTTGTTCCTGTTACACGTACTTTCTTATCCTTCTTAGATCAAGGAAGATCATTGATGTATACTAAAAACAGAAGAGGTCTTTGTGTCGTGCTATTTTGTATTTTCTCCCATTCTGAATATGGTTTTCCATATGTGAATTAAACCATTTCCAGCAGTTCCATGTACACTCCAGTATTCCCCTTTTATAAATATTAATTCATCATTTACGTGGTCAAATGCTTTTGCATTATCACTGAAAAGTTAGGCATTTTTTTTAAAAATTATTATTATATATGCATGTCTGTGGATGACCCTTTGTGGAATCCAAACAGTGAAGCAGTAAGGCTATTATGATGAATTTTTCAAATTTTTTTGAGAATCCTAGAAGTAACGTACACATCTCTTGTTCTTTTTTCAATAAAGTTTTTTACAACTGAATACTTTAATTTATTTGTAGTTACATGTTGCATTAAAATATCATCACATGTGGGAAAATTTACACTTTACACCTTTTCAATAATTCCCTTGAGGTATTATCATTGCTATAAGAATTTTTGGGGTTTGTTTCATGAGTTGTTTATTTCTGAGACTGCTACTGGTGACAATTGCATCTTCACAAATCTGTTTGGGAAAGCAAACTGATTAAACCTTAGTGCACTATCTGGGAATTATTTTTCTGCTCGTAATTTCTTTACAACTAAAGTAAAATGTTTGTTAGATATTTAACGAAGTTCCCCTACTTTGCTACGCACAAATCGATTTTTTTTTTTTTTCGTGCCTTTTGACTGATTTAGATTAAAGTAAACCTATTTCAAATTTTCAAAAAAATATGCAAGCTTAATTACTAGTTTTTAATATTAACCCTTTATCTGTGTAGAATTCAGTTGTTACATAATAATATCCCCCTTTTCTCTTCAGGAAGAACTTGAATGTGGTTAGATGTTAACAACTTAGCACAGACATTTTTTGTGTTAGTTTCAACGTCATGTTACTACAGTCTGATAACCTATGACTGACCTACTCTCTCACTCCCCAGATTTTAACTCACTTTTTTAATAACATAAAAAATGTTTGATCATGGTGTTTTCCCGACATCACAACCTGCTGCCTGTTAACTACTCATTATGTGGAAATAGTTAACTCAATAAAACACTTGGGAGTGATAATTGATGATGGCTTCATAACTCTGCGAGCTTTTCGTGTCCTGGGATTCATATGTAGATCTGGGAAAGAATTAAAAATGTTAACACGTTCATTCAACTTTTCTCTGCCTTTGTCAAACCAATACTGGAATATGGTAGTATTGTCTGGTCACCATTTACAAATCAACTGTATCGAAAAAATTCAGCATAAGATCTGTAAGTTCCTGTTACACGATCCTCATGATGAAAAAAGCTTTACAGAAGTGCGTGATATGTATCACTGCTATAACATTAGCAGCCTATGAAGTTGGAGACAATTGACAGACCTATGCTATTTCTACAAAATTGTCAATGGACTTATTGATTCACCAGAAATACTTGAGCAATTCCAATTTAACTGCTCTAGGGTAGATCTATGAACAAGAAGATTGCTGGATGCTGTAAAACCCAACAAAAACTATGTTGCTTTTGGACCATTGTAACAGCCCTCAACTCTAAAATTAAATGGAATGGTATTTTATGAAGCACTTATAGTTGGCTGGAGTTTGGTTGAATATGATCTTGTATGTTTGTTTTTCAATTAACTGAAAATCAATGTATATAGACTTTGTTTTATGAAAAGAAATTATTTAAAGGCCATTTAATATGTTTGAGAACAGTGCTATGCAAAAGAATTGCTTAAATGTTTTTAATTCCAAGTATTAAGGCAAGTTACAATGTCTAAAGGACAATTTACTACAGTTAAAAATGATTTCTGTGAATAATTTTGTGTTTAAGCATCTTTAATTTCCATTTCTGACCATTTTGTATTGATTGTAAATGATTATGTATTAATTCTAATTGTTTTTAATATGTTTCAATTGTTTAAGTATTGTTAATGTTCGAGAAATATCTGGCAGAAGCTTTTGAAGTGTTCTAGAAATTTTGATGTAGTGTACATAAAGCAAACATCCAAGACTAAGTTTTCACTGACTCAAATTACAACGGCCAAGAACTGTATTGTCTGTGGAAGAAGTGTTGTATACAATCGCTGGATTGTGTGTATTCAAGTAAACAGTTAACGTTGACTTCGTGTATCTTTGAAAATAAAAACAAATGTTAAATTGAACTGTTTCGTGGACTATCATTTATCATATTAATAAAACCACGAACCATTTGATACCATACCATAGAGTAGTAAATCTGGTTAACTTACATGCTACCAACATCAACTTCTTCGGAGGATCTCATGCTGGACTAATCTCTAACATTAAAAGACTTTTATGAATTATATAACCATGTACATGCCTTATATGTTAATGTTAAGTATTTTTTCTTTATATACAAAGCCGATTGGCATATAAATAAATAAATTTTTTTTTGCCATTATGTTGTACTTATCACAATAAATGTCACTTTCTTAGGGAAGCGTGCTGTGGAACACACGTTTTGAACACGGCGGATATTTCTGCCTTCTGTGTGGTGGCCCTCGAGTCCTCTGGCTCGGGTTCTCGCTGTCTGAAGGCCGTGACAGGTTCCGCAGCAGTAGAAGCTAGAGAGACCGGCCGGCGGGTCGCACAGCAGGCGGCTGGTTTGGAAAAACACCCTCAGGTGAGACAGCACACTTCTCTCCACGTGAATTACTGTTAGTATCCTGGACCAAACTTCAAATGTATCTACTGATCCTTTTGAGTCAGCAGTAACAATAATACAGGGTGATTATAATTAAAGTTTAAGTTTCAAAATGCTCTAAAAAATGAAACCCCTGATTAGAATGATGTCGAAATTGAACAGCGTATTATTGAAGAAGTGGAAAAGAAAATGAACCAAAAAAGCATCCATCCAATAAGTTTTTAAGTTTCGCGAGACTGGCGCAAAACATGTTCAATACGCTGTTCGCTGTTGTGTGCAACAAGATTAAATCGGGAAACAGCATGTTCCACAACCGATTGAAGTGTCACCGGGGTCAAGTTCAGAATGTGTTGCGCAATGAGTGTCTTCAATTCAGCTACGTTGGCAATCGGAGAACTGAACACAACATCTTTCAGATAACCCCACAGCCAGAAATCACACGGATTAAGATCAGGTGATCGGGCCAGCCAGGCTGTAGGGAAATGACGACTGATAATTCTAGCATTTCCGAAATGCAGCTTCAACAACTGCTTCACTCGATTTGCAATGTGCGGAGGAGCGCCATCTTGCATTCATGTTGTTTCCCCCTTCTTCAATAATACGCCATTCAATTTTGACGTCATTCTAATTGGTGGTTCGTTTTTTAGTGTGTTTTAAAACTTAAACTTTAGTTATAATCACCCTGTACATATGAGTTAGGGACGATGCAAATTTGATACCCAGTTCATTCATCCAGATTTCAGTTTTCCATCATTCCCCAAAATCATTCTAGGGTGAATGCTCTGATGATTTGCATTCATAAGGGTAATGGATGATTTCCATCCTATAACTTTGCCATCAGAACTCATGTGGCACTAGTAATGCTTGTAGCTTAGCAGCTAATATTCAGGCCCAGCACCCGGGAAGATGTAGGTTTGATTCCACCATTCGGTCTTCCGTATTTGTTTTAAGACAATCTCTCAAAATGAAAACGGAACTCAATTTGAAATCTTTTTACTGAATTTTTTCTAATTTTTTTTAAGATGATTTTTTAGTATATTTGGTTTAGAAGACAAGCTGGACAATGACCTTCAGCTCAAAATGGTAACTTGCACTTAATGGCTCTTTTTTTTAAAAAAATAAATAAATAAATAATCTGTCAGGGCTAGAAAGCTGCAGAAGTATTATTGTGAAAATGGAGACATATCCAGCATATGGATTTACGAAATATCAGTCGCTTACTACCAGACTGTTTTAATCAAATGTATACATGGGAAAGCAAGGGGTAATACATCCAACACTCACCAAAGTTGAAGGGAGGAGGGCAGCAGCAACACAAAACAACACAAATAAAGAAAAAACAATATTTCGGGGGAAAATCCCTTTTTCATGTTAACATATTGGTGGCCGGTCTTACGGAAGACGTGCATTCGACACACCACCTCTCTGTTAACTTGAAAAAGGGATTTTCACCCGAAATATTGTTTTTTCTTTGTTTGTGTTGTGTTGCCCTCCTCCCTTCAACTCTGGTGAGTTTTGGGTGTATTTCATCTGTCCTTTCCATATAAATATTGGCTTGTGGCATTTCTTTCCTTTCATTGTTACTTAATCAAATATATGTTGCTGATGAGCTATGGCATCCTTGACAGGTGCAGAGTTTTCCTTAATGATTTGAGAAACGCCATTTGTGATGGGTCAGAACAGAGGCAATTTGTGTAGCTTCCACTTCCTCCTCTCCACTATTTAGTTTTACATCTGCCACTTGCCCCATTCTATGTAGTAACATATCAAGTGAAGTGCTAGAGATAAAGGAGCTATATGCTATACACATTGTTTCAGCTCCGTCATAGGTTTAGGGTGTCTCGTGAAATAGTCTCCCATTCAAAACCCAGTGTGGTCTGACCAGATTTGTTTTTAATAATTTCCCATGGGACACTAGTACCAGGCATGTTGCTTATTGTGTAAATATGTATGCTTAATTTCATTCTAGTTGCTTAACATAACCATCTTCCTGATTGCAGATATTTCATTAACTCTGCAACCGAGGTCTGATAAAATATTGTTAAATGTTTAAGCATTAATAGTATAACAGTGTATAAAATTTTCACCCATCTATACCATAAACCTGTATATTCTGGTATATAATAGTGTATATTCTGATGAAGTTAAAGACATTACAGTTGAAACTAAGCGGTAGTTTCTCCTTCTATCCTGTTTTATCGTAATTTGCAGTAAAATACCTTTTGTTTCATCTTAATACATAGTGTATGTTCTTAAAGATTATTGTTACAACATTCTTCAAATCATTTGCTTTGGCAGGACTCTCTGGAAGCCAACATACAGAAGATGAAACAGCGACTTCAGAGTTCGTATCGTCCATTAATACCTTATGTTGTTCACATGCAGTGTATTGGTGCACTAGACAGGTTGTTGAAAAAGCTCAAAGAGAAAGAAAGGGCAGCATTAAAGTGAGTCTTTCTTTAATAACTATAATTATTTTTATTATTATAATATTAATAAAAATTACAATTTCGCTATATACTGGCTTATAGATTACTCAGATTTTTGCAAGAACAACAACAGGTGACATTCTAAGTTACTTATATTCAAAATCAAGTAAGTTACACCTTTTTTGTATTTCTGTTCCAATTCGGAGGTTGGCTTAGTTACAGACACTCTCCAGGATGCGTCTTGCTAATATCTAGTGGGGTATTGATTTAGGCACAGCCAGAATGCTGTTGCCTTTCTGAAGCTAATAATAGGCTATCCTTTCTCTTTAGGACATTGTAAACCAATTGCATACTTTTGTAATGTATACTATGAGTGACAGTAGGAGCAACTAGCCATATTATAGCAATCGGTTAAGAAGGAATGGGAGCAAGAATTCAATATAGAAGTTAATGGAATTTAGTGAAGTGAAAAGTGGTGGATTTGATGTTTACAAAAGTGTAGTGAGCAAAATATGACAGATTCAATTTTTTAATACTAATAATGTAATCTGAGACATGTTTTGAATGATTGATATCCCAGCAAACTCGATCGGACCACGGCTCTAGGAGTTGACTGTCATTATGAGTTCGGCCTTCAACTTCATATCTTCAGGGACTGCTGAAGACATCGGTTACAAACTGTAATAAATTGTCATCTTTGGTCTATTGGGCCAAAGTGGTTCATATCAGATAATAATGTCATCTACATTTTTGCAAAAAAAAAAAAAAAAAAAAAAAAAAAAAAAAAAAAAAAAAAAAAAAAAACACTGTTTTAATAATGTTTTAAGTTTCCCAGTATGCAGTAAACCTGGTATCCAAGTCTTCAGGTGTATTTCATGTGATGCAGTGTGTTTTGTTGTACAACCTTCCTCCTTTCAACACTAGCAATTGATGCGTGTACTTACCTTTCATTTCCACTGCAAAACTGGCTGTTATTTATACCCAAAGGAAAGAGAAAGTAAATCTAACATTTATCAGATTTGGAGACAGCAGAGCCAGAGAAACAAAGATACTAGTACAAGCTTGTGGCTCAGTTTAAGTAGCCTACACAGCCTTAACTCGTGTCTGCATAAGGAAGGTCATAGAACAAAATATTATCATTTTTATTGTGTGTCATATACTTTGTCACCTTCAACTTTCCAACAGCATTGCTTTTTACTCCACAATTGTTCAAATTAGGTGTTATTTAGAATCAAGTTAATCTGGAAGATATAAATCGTGCTGAAGTTGTTTTTTTGTGGAATCGTGAGTATGGAAGTCTGGTATAAAAATGTTTCATGACACTTGGGGGGTATTTTTGTATACAACAAGCGGGGAGATGAGGTCCCTGTTTCTCTGCCATCTGCTATTATATTGCCTTCATTACATTCTTTAACTTAATTTCACTGGTAGGTTCATTTTCATTGTTGTATAATCAGCATTATTATGACCAACAAAGAAAAAAGATGCAAAATCAAGCATGATAACCATCCTGCACTGTAGGTATCATACATAGTGACTGTTTTTCAAATAAAAGGTGTAATTTTACACCAAAAATACTTCTCCCTTGTCTGAAAATGTTTTTGTAAATCACAGCTAATAAATTCTAAGCTTGTTTACTCATATTCAAATATTGATACAGGTCTTTAGCAATCTTGGTTACATTTTTTTTAATTTGTGCTATATTTTTACATTCAAGAAGACACCAATTACACCTTTCCTTTCTAAAATTTTATGAAATCCAATACTTTGTATTGTTTACTTTTGCTGTTGATTATAACAGTATAATGTTTTCTTGTTCTGTATTATTCTGTTTTTCTTCTTTTTCCAGAGATTCCATGGAAGCTGAAATGCAAAGTGTCATAGAAAAATTTAAAACCACTAGCAAAACACCTCCACCTTTCATTGTCCACTTCTTCGAATGCACATCTTATATAACTGCTTTACGTTTACAAAAAGCGACACGAATGTGCCCTGACATACCTGTACTTCTGTTAGGAAGAAGTGATGGTGGCATCAAAGCTAGATGTTGTGTGCCACAGGTCAGTAACTAATAGTTTAGATATGCATAAGGGAATTACAATTTTCGATTAAATAGACCTCATTGCAAACAATTAGTATGCAGAAAGTACTGTTAAGTCTGCCTGGGCAGTCCTCTTTTATCTCGTTAGAACAGAGAAAGCAGTTGTGTAGGTGTATGTGAAGTTTTATCAACAATCTTTGGGGTCATCACATTCAGTGAGTTCCTTTCATTTGATCTTCCTTGAATTTTGAGTGAGTTTTATGTTTTTCTGCAATAATGAACAAATCATAGCATTTATTTTATAATTTCTACAATTAGAAGTGGTACTTCTGTAATTTTGCCTCCATACTTGCTAGAAGACACAGCAGCAAGGGGAAAAAGAAAACAGCTCATGTGGTTGAAAACATGTACTAGCAAATTCCACAATCTTCTTTTTATTTTAGTGAGGCAACAATTGCATAAAGGAAACAAAGAAACTGCCGCGAGGCACTGAAAATAAGATAGGATAGGGTGGGTTGGGATGTGACCACATCTTTCCCCCTGCCATATGTCTCGCCTCCCACATGAGTAAGACTAAGGTCGAAATATTGTGCAATTCGTGTGTTTCTGTGTTTTTACGTGTCTCGCCCTCCTGCCTTCATCTGTGGTAAGTGACGGGTAACTATTTCCCTATCCTATCTTATTTTTATTTTAGTGATTTGCCTTAAGAAACAACAGCCTTTTGATAGCACGTATGCTATTACCTGCAGATATGCCTTTTTCTCCGTATGCCCAATACAATTTATTTTCGGTTTTGTAAAGGTCGGCTAATACCAAAGAGGTAGATGTGACAATATATAAAGCCTATATCATCTCAAGGAATCAAAAACTATATGCGTATGTGGAACAGACCGGACTTACCAGCATCTATATGACTGCCTATTAACATACACTTTGGAAGACTTCCTTAATGCCAGAAATTATGCTGTCCAAGTTTCTATCTTTTGGACCTCTATAATCTGAATGATTGAAGTTTGGTGTTGATCACTGTATTTATTTGTAGTTGCTTGTTAATAAGCGTTTGTGGTGTAACTGTTGTCAGCAATGATTTTTACATTAAATAAATAAATATTTGTCTTCCTGCTCGGTTTTTTTGTCAGCCCCCTTCTCCTGTTACCAAATGAAGAAAATGGTGTGCTTGGAAATGTGATCTATTGTCCAGCCTCTTGCTGTAAGGCTCTCCACCTACCATGTTCATCGTTAATTTTTATTCTATTGGTTAACTTCTCAGTACCACATTCAAACATGTGGAGATTTGTCTGTCTAGCCTATCAGAGAGGGAGTTTTATCATATGAATCCACAAGAGTAAAAATGGCATGTGCATACCCATCCTCCTTGACATGTGTCTTGTTCATCTTGCACATGACTACAGGGTTGCCCAAAATATCATGAATTGTCATTTTTTTGTGGTCAGAACATCCCTCATGTCTTCAAACTTTGGTAAGGCATGTGTTTAATTTAATTGCAATGGAGTGCATGCTTAAGTGACAATTTTCCTACATGAATACTTGACAATGGCGGCAGAGATTGTGACCGCCGAAACGTCGTGGTCAAACGATGGACTAACTCGGCTAGTTACCCGAGAAAATTTTATTCATTTACAATGCCGAGAAAATCTCCAGTCTTACATAATTTTCCTACATATCCTGGTAAATTATTGATCATTTCTCTTGGTAATTTATTCCAATCCCTGACACCCTTACCTAAAAAAGAGAATCTTCCCACACCCTTGTGCCTGAAATCGAGTGCCAGCTTGTGGTCATGCTCATCTTTACCCTTCCTCGCACTGCCCCTAATTCTCCCACCAACATCTTTCCATGTCTCATCACCACTATATGCCTTGTACATTCCCATGACTCTCTTCACCCTCATCCTACCTTCCAATGAATCCCATTCCAGCTACTTTATTATATGACTCACTGATTGTGTTCTGCAGTAATTTACAAAAACAAATCTGGTAGCCAATTTTTTTTTTTTTTTTTTTTTTTTTTTTTTTTGCACTTCTTCCAATTTCTGACTTTGGGTGGAGTCCCATACTACACCACCATATTCAAGAAATGGTCTGACCAGAGTTTTATAATCTGGTTCCCTTACTTCTCTGATACATCCTATCATTATTCTCTCCAACAAGTGAAGGATTTGGAATCTGTTCCTAATACCTGTCCAAAATTTCTTGTCCAGTTGAGTTAGTTATTTCCTAGTTTTCATGGTGTCTTACTTCCTATTATTCTCATCAAACGAGTAAAATGCTTTGATAATCTTCTCCCTTCGCCCCGGATAGTGTGTCATTTACCACCAGAAAAAGAAAAATCCTAAGTAACTACCATTAAATATTCAATGAACTAGATTTTTTTTAGGAATGGTATGTATGTATATATACTTGTGAAAGACTATTTGTGTTATATAATACTTACCAAGATTGCCACTATCACTTGAAATTTTTTATATACTATTTGTCTGACATGACCTACTCAGTTTCACTTGATCCCTTCTTTCTCTGCCATTTGACCTCCATTTTGCACTCTAAATCCTTTTAAAACAGTGCCATCCATATTGTCTGTGGTTTTTAATTGAGTCTCCTCTTCTTTTACTTATTCACTAGCATTATCTGTGGCCTTCTTTTCATCTTCTTTGTGATTCACCATTATTTTATCCTTCAGCATTTCTTCTCTGATTTTCCTTCTGACATTTTCTTTGACTCCCAGGAATTTCACCTCCTCCGTCATGTATTATCTCGGTTATCCGGGTGGAGCCGAATCGATTTATTAAAACCTAACGTTTCTGGCATCGTGCTGTGGCTTACATCAGAGGACTGCTTTGTCAGTTGCCACTATCACCTTATATAGTAGCAGGAAGCTTTCTTCTTAGCTTTTATTTTCATAAATATAAGTATTACATAAATATAACCTAAATGTAAATGTGCACTCATTAAAGTTTACAACTTACAGAACTTTGTGAGCCAGTCGTTCGACGCCCAGTTATGGATGCAGTCTGTGGTGACATCATTTGACGGTCAGGGTTTTGCTCCTAGAGGCAAAGATCCACGCCTGGTGTTCAGTATGAAAGGCAAGAACATCGCAAAGGCCAAAGAGGCTGCAGTGATCAGTAGGGCCGTGCATGCAGCTACACAGTTTGCAGAGTCTGCCTTGAATCTGAAACAAAAGGCTCAGTCTGCATGAAATCATTTTGCAGATGTAATTAATTTATGTAAAAATGATCCCAAATAAAATAAATTTGTAAAACAGAAACTCTCTTTTTTCTTTGCATGGCTTGATTAAATACAGACTCTAATTTTATAATTCAATCTGTGTTTTTTTGAAAGGGTGTAATCGACATTTTTTCACATTTATCTTTTCTGGCTTTTTGTTTTTTTTTCCTTGAGGATAGAGATATCAGTTTCTTATGAAAAGACATAGTGGAACATGTTAAGGTAACATATTACAAATGAAAATACTATATAAAGCTAAACAAAAATTTCTAATAAGGCTTCTGGGTTGGTTTTTTGTTAGTTTTCCAAAAGTTTAAATTTGGTCTTATACGCCCTTTCAAAAAACACTGAATCAATTGTGTAATGGACTTCTGCAGTTTCATAAATGTTTCATTTCGTCTTATTGGAGGAGTGTTGCTGCTCAGGTGTGAATTACTGTGTGTCAGGTTGTAGGTGCTATGAATCCCTGTTCATCATAAAAGTAGCAGATACCATTACATACAGTGAAAGGAACTAGTATTAACGTTATAATTTACTCTTTAACAGAGTCCAAATTTGTATACCTGAGATATGACGAGGCTTAGTGTAAACCTCAGGTTTGGTATATTAAGCTTCATGATGACAGTTTTTAGGCGCTTTTTCATACTCATCTAGACAAATACTGCCTTGAGAAAAAAAATTTAATGTGTAACGACTTGAACAAATCTTACTTGATCTACAGACTAATTGAGAGTGTTACACTCCAAACCTCTTCCTACTTTTCTCATTAGTACACCAAATAGTTCTGTAACAAGCCAGCTGGATACAGTGAACTACTGAATCAAAAAGTTAAAATAGACCACCTTGAAAAAAAGAAGAAAACAAAAGAACAGCTGAATAAGAAGGGGAATGTTTCTTTGTTAACTTTGTCGCTTATTTCAATATTACTAGAGAAACGTCTACTGCTCTAATATTTGTTTGGGTCTTCCAAATAAGTTGAATAAAGTGAAAGCAATACTTCAGTGGGTATTCTATTGATAACATGTTCAGCTAGATATCTATTTTCTTATTATCTCTTTCGGGCGCATAGGAAAATTCCCACCCGAGCATGCGCTCCATCGTAATTAAATTAATCCTGACCCCATAAAGTGTATTTTCAGTTCATGTGGATTGTTTGCTTAAAATTTTTAAACTGAGTGTCTGTCAATAAAATTTGTGTATTTAATGGTATATTTGAGATTTTTCCTTTTCAGTTTTTCTATTACATCAATTCTTACATTTTTCACCTTTAATGTTTTGTGAAATTAAAAAAAAATGTTGGTTCAGAGGAATGAGTGTAATTGATGAAGGTCAACCCATGTTGCTGCAGACTTTGGAGTTAGAATCTACTTTTTCTAATTGGAGGAATAATTGAAGATAAACAGTTTTACTTCAAAGCAATTAAAAAAAATAATTCTCTTAAAACTTATGAACAGTATAGACAAAAAAGAAAACATGAATTACCTGCTAGATGCTTTATTCTTTGGGTTCACTGATTAGTGGGTTTGTGAGGTAATATCAGATCAGAAACAAATACCTTGTCATTGAAGGAAAGAAACATAAATACAGGATCGTGTTGCTTGTGTGTGATAAGACTTAAAGCTAACATGGCTAAAACTGAGTTACACTTATTTACATAGTAAAACTTGCCAAGTAGTATGTTTTAAAATGTCCTAACGTTTCTTCACAGCAATTTCCAGACAAGTGGCAGAATGAATAGCTCAGTTTAAAAGGAAGATTTTTTCATCATTTTAACAAAGGTGCAGAACAGTTTAGCAATAGAAAGTGAGACTCCCTTATAAAATACATCATATTCTTCAGAATGTAAAATAACTAATATAGCCCAATGTATCAGGAAGCTCTTGAAACTTTAAAGTAACTTACTGACAAGGAAGCTAAGAAGGGAGATGTAGCCTCCACTTGAACAATAAATGTGAATGGTTTAATTTGAAATGCATCTTAATATGTGGAGCAAGTGAATTAACTGGCAATCTTAAAGCTGTTCAAAATTCCTCATCTGAATTAGATGTCCTTGAGCAGATCTACGAAATTTGAGGAGACCTACCGCTGCAACAAATTCCTCCTGCTCCTAGAAACTGTAAGGTTCTGTTTTTCGCAATTGCTCATTGTGTTAAAAATAAGTTGTGTACAGGGCGTATACTGGCGATGAGGCATCGAAAGATTTTGGAATAGGTATGAAAAGTAGTGCATGGATGGGAAAAGATGACCATGACCACAAGCTGGCACTCAATTTCAGGCACAAGGGTGTGGGAAGATTCTCCTTTATAGGTAAGGGTGTCACGGATTGGAATGAGTTACCATGAGAAATGATGAATAATTTACCGAAAATGTTGAAAGAATTTAAAGATGAAATTTGTAGAGGGCAAATGTAGGTGGGTGCAGGATGGGGATGTAGGGAAATTTCCACTGGAGCCTGTGCTCCATTGCAATTAAAGTTAATTACTGCTCTGAGCAGTGGACGTCCCAAAAGTCTGCGTGATATAACAGACAAGATTCCCCTTTTTTTTTTTTTTTTTTTTTTGATAACTCGCAGAAGTCTCTAAAGTTGCCAATTAGATTCCGAGCATGCACGGTAGACGTGGTTTTCCCAACAATGGCGATAATTCTGTTCTCTCCGTATCCACAATCGAGGAGCCCAGTTTCAACCTAGTTCTCGAGGCGGTTTTCAGGATACCGTGCACTAGAAATCACTTAAGCGCCTGTCCCCCGCGTGCTCATTCAAAACATTCCTTACCATTCTGAATCAGTGATGCAGTACAGTCAACTAACGAAAGCTTCCTGCAATTAGTAGCTCATTGCTAGCATTTTTCTATGGTTTTTCTGATGCTGCAACTGTGCGTTTTCTACCTTCCCAGTTGTTACAGAAAATACCTTTATATCTAGCTCATCCAGTCATTTCAAGACGCACGTCATTAATCTAAGTTAGCAATAAGACGTCTTCCTGCTTAAATTGCTTACAAACGCCGACAGCAAGAATCCTAGCGCCGGCCCTGGATATATACCAACTTACAGATATCAAACAGAGGTAAGTTGAGTAATTTTTTTTTTT
Source organism: Vandiemenella viatica (assembly GCA_031002005.1). NCBI lineage: Eukaryota > Metazoa > Arthropoda > Insecta > Orthoptera > Morabidae > Vandiemenella > Vandiemenella viatica. The sequence continues at coordinate 184,895,178 of CM061914.1, read as the reverse complement.
TTTTTTCGCTCGGCCCACGCGACACAAAAACACACAAAGGCAGTGGCAATAATTCACTACCCTCCGCTAGAATGACGCCTAGCTTTGAATATAGCTCATTGTGATGCCTGCCAAAGCTTTCTTTTCTCTCCTTTTTTTTGTTTTTATTTCACATTATCCCGCATTTTCGATTACGCAGACAGTTAATGTGGGAAATCAACCAATCATGCCACTGTAATCACAACGCCAGGGAGAATAATAATAAAATAAAAAATACTTTTTAATGTACCAAGTTTTTATAACGGACTAAAAAGTATAAAATAATTTCCCTAATCCTTATGAAGGATAAAACCACATACAGATTTCTAACTTCTTCTAAATTGTCCTGAAAATTTATACTTGGAAATTTTTGATAGCTATTAAAATACTTGTAAGATTGGTGACGAAAAACATTGGGCGCATACAACAGATAATTGATGCAGTATTATCTCTACTAACAATTTTATTGCACCGCGAATAATGTGAACTGATAAGTAAGTTCTTTCATTGATAACTACTTTCTACACTTCTGGTAGCTATTTATTCCATGCGCCCTATGTTTTTCGTCGACAATCTTGCAAGTATTTTAATAGCTACAAAAAATTGACAAGTATAAATTTTCAGGACAATTTAGAAGCTAGAAATCTGTATGAGGTTTTATCCTTCATAAAGATTAAGGAAATTATTTTATACTTTTTAGTCCTTTATAAAAACATGTTACATTAAAAAGTATTTTTTATTTTATTATTTTTTCCCTGTTTTTGACGGTTATGTGAGTGAAAATTTGTAAGGTAAAGAAAGGTAAAGGACACGGGGTTCCGATGGCTCCTGCCACATCCCGTAGGATTCACGGAGGTAGAGATCCGCACTCCCTGTACAACCCTTGGCACTGGAATGGTTGTGACGGGGTCAGCGCCACTAATTGATTTTAAATACTTTGATGACATAATCACAGAGACATGCTACAAATTCCAGTTTCTTTAATAGAAAACATTTAATTGAGTTATTTCCATCCCGGGGAAATAAGGAACAAAACAAAAAAAGAATTATGCATATCCATCGTTTGAGTCATAAGTTATGGTCCAGAATTTAAACAAAAATCCAATAGAAAAAAAAGCACTTTTAGTTCTGCCAGAAATCTTCAGGCGGCGTTTCCAATTTTTCTTTCCCTAAAAAACACCATTCAGACTACTGCAAACATTTTTCAAACAATTAGCCTAATCGGTCCCAAGAATATTTACTTTCAGTTACCGAATTTTCCTAGTTTCCGGATAACTTTTCCATTTTTCTTTCTCTGAAAACCTTATTCAGATTATTAAAGACATTTTAAAAATAACTAAATTGGTTGATAAAAAAAGTTCTTTCAGGTTTTCCCGAATTTTCCAGGCAACTTTTCCCATTTTACTTTCTTTAAAAACCTTATTCGGACTATTATGCACATTTTAAAAAATTAGCCGAATCGGTACACAGGAATAAAAGTCAGTGTACTCAGAATTTTCCAATTTTCCTGGCAACTTTTCCAATTTTTCATTAACTAAAAAACCTTATTCGGGCTATTACGAACATTTTTTAAAAAAATAGCCAAATCGGTCTATAGAAAAGAATATTTTCAGTTTTTTCCCGAATTTTCAAATTTGCCGCACAACTTTTCCCATTTTCATGCATTTCATCCAGTTCTGAGCTATGGTCGAAATTTTAAGTCTCTAGCTCATCGAGATGTTAGTTTAAAATCAATTACTAAACTCCACCCGGACAGACAAAGCCCAAAGCGAGTTAATAAAAACATTTTAAAATAGATGCAGTTCTTTCGAATAATACGACACCGTCCATAAGCTGAAACCCCCGACACACATTTCGGCTAAAAGAATTAACTAAATCCGACCAATAATTAAATTTAATTTAATCAATGTGATTGTGATAGCGCACACCCATTTCATCCTTTCTTGTACCCCCCTACTCTTGGTCCTCTAAGAATTTTAATTATAAATTCTTTCAGCGTGTTTGGAAATTTTTTTGTCACGTCCGCAGGTAATTTTTTCCAAACCCTAATTCACTTATCTACGAAAGAAAATTTTCCCATACCCTTAAGACTGAAATCCAGTGCCAGCTTGTGATCATATAATTTAATTTGATATAATTGCACTGGAGCACATGCCCCGGTGGCAATCTCCCTACACACCCATCTATCTCTATCTTTCTTTTCTACCTACTTTTACCCTCTACTAATTTGAACTTTAAATTCTTTCAGTGTTTTTGGTATATTATTGATCATTTCCTTCGGTAATTTATTCCAATCTTTTACACCCTTCCCTACAAAAGAAAATTTTCCCACACCCTTATTCCTGAAATCAACTGCCAGCGTGTGGTCACGATCATCTTTTCCCTTCCATGCATTACTTTTAATTCTTACACCAATATCTTTCCGCACCTCATCACCAATATACGCTTTGTACACTCCCATGACTCTCTCCAACCTCCTTTTATATTCCAACGAAACCCACGCCAGCTCCTTTATCATATCACATCAGTTACCTATTGTGTTCTGCCGTAATTTCCAAAGACATATCTAGCAGCCTCTCTCTGCACCCACTCCGACTCCTGTATTTGGTACAAAAAATGTAGGTCCCATACTACACCACCATTTTCAATCAGTGGTCTAACCAATATTTTGTAACCCAATTCCTTTACTTCTCTGCTACATCCTCTCATCACTCTTTGCAAGAAGTAAAGGATTTTGAATCCTTTTCCTACCGCCTCTCCGATGTGTCCTTCCCATTTAAGTTTGTTATCAAATGTTATGCGAAGGTATTATATTTCGAGTTTCGACAAGCATTTCCTTCCCTACTTTATAATCATAATCAAGCTTTATTTTTTTATCTGTGTAACTAATAAGCTGGCTCTTCTTTGCATTTATATTCATCCCATGTTGACTCACCCAGCTAGATATCTTATTTAGATCACCCTGCAACAGTTTACAGTCTTCTGCCGTCATGGTCATCTTTTGTCTTCCATATACCACTCTTTATTCCTCCTTCAAAGAATCTCCTTCAAACCGAGCGGGGCGGTGTAACGGTTAGCGTTCTCGCCTCGCATTCGGGAGGACGGCGGTTCGAATCCCCGTCCGGGCATCCAGATTTGGGTTTTCCATGGTTTCCCCAAATCACTCCAGGCAAATGCCGGGATGCTTCCTTCAAAAAAAGGCCATAGCCGAATTCCTTCCCATTCCTTGCCCCCATCCTTGCCCCCCATCCTTTCCCGTCTCTAAAGACCTCGATGTTAAAAAGAGACGTAAAGCAGTTACAAAAAAAAAAAAAAAAAAAAAAAAAAAAAGAATCTCCTTCAAAAAAAAAAAATGGATACTAATTTGTGGACATTTATATCGTACATTCCTCTGCTTTTCGGGTTCATATCAAAATGAAGCATAACATATTTTATCCGTAGTACCAGGGGCAGTCCATTATTCAAAACTCCAACAAAATCTGACCAGTTGTGTTTGTGTAAACCCACTACGCCAAAAAATGAATACTGATTTGTTTATTCTCTTATCACAAATTTCTCAGCTTTCCGATTTTGCATGAAAATTACACATACACTATTATACCTCCATGACCAGGAGCTGTAAATTATTGAAAGCCTCATCAAAATCGGACCAGAGAATTTTGCGTGAATCTCTTTCATCCAGAGAGACAGACAAAAACTGTAACGTTTCCTACAGATCATCAAAGGTTGCCCATATATTCTGAAATATCAGAGACCGAGTGTGACGGCTGATCAGTTACGTTGGGCCCTGGCATTCGAGAGGGAGTGGCTTCGATCCCCGACCTAGTAATCCAGATTTCGATTTTTCGTGGTTACTTGAAGACACTCTACATCTACATCTACATTCATACTCTGCAAATCACAAACATTGTGGGTGGCAGAGGGTGCTAAGCACCAATCCTAAATCCGCCCATTCCAATCCCGAATAGTGCGAGGAAAGAAGGAATACATATAAGCATCAGTACGGCATCTTATTTCTCTAATCTTATCCCTCCGATCATTGCGACCTAAATAGGTTGGCGGAAGAAGTATTTCATTGCACACGAAATTTAAATTTTTTCGCATATTCTCCAATAAATTCGAACACAAGCTACGTCGTCTGTCTTCCAAACTATCCCAGCCCAATCTATGTATCAATTCTGTGACGCTTTCATAAGGGCTGTAACAACAAGTCACGAATCTAGCGGCTCTCCTCTGCACCCTCTCAACTGAGTCAATCAGAACCTTGCGATACGGATCCCAAACCCCACAACAGTAATCCAGATGCGGACGCACTATTGTTTTATACGCTATCTCCTTTGTATGAGCATTACAATTCCTCAAAATACGACCTGTGAATCGTAATTTAGAATTAGCCTTGCCTACGACGGAAGTTATGTGCATGTCCCATTTCATGTTGCTTTGTACTATCACCCCCAGATACTTCACGGAATCAACCGTGTCAAGAGCTGAATTGTTTATTTTGTACTCGTGAACAAACTGATTCTTCTTGTTACTTATTCGCATTGCCTTGCACTTTTTGCAATTAAGTGTAAGCTGCCATTTACGGCACCAATCGAAAATCTCCAAATCGCGCTGAATTTCTAAGCAATCGTCGGAGCACCTCATTTCCCTATAAATAACCGCATCGTCGGCAAACAATCGCAACCTGCAACTCCAGGGGAGTGCAGGGATGTCATAAAGACCAGAGCCGTTTTCCTTACCACATCCTTCTTGTTCTAATCGCCTTAAAGCAAAAAATCCCGAGGAAAGTAACGATGGATCCGTCATTTATTTTTAGAGATTCCCACGTCATAACCTTCATCGGTTACGTCGAAAACAGGAGCAAATTAATTTGATCGACAAAGCTGTCACATTTCGCTCAGTGGTCTACAGTTTTCTGTTCTCCAGATTTAACATCCTTCGTCTTCCGCCTTTTACGAAACATCAAGGAATGGCTGCCCGAATAGATTTTGATCGAACGAGATCGCCATCGTTATGCAGATGGCTATTTCGTAGAGTTAGTGACACCGTATTTATTTGAAAGTCTGAAGTTGTGGCGTCATCGTACGAAATGTATGAAGAGATGAAAGAAAGGTTTGTAAAAATAAACTGGCTTTTGATCAAAAATATTTTTATACTGGTTAACTTATCAAACAGTTTTTATAAACTTATTCTTATGATTCTTCAATAATTTTTTACAACTAGTATTTTCTTATTTATTTTTTAAACAGAAAGACAGCAACATTCAACCTGGAGAACCGTCTGTACAGAACATAATTGATATCTATCTGTAACATAGATTCTACTTACTGGTAGGCCTAAGTGATTGAATGTTTATCGCAGTGTTTCCCAACCTTTTTTGGGTCATGTCCCACTTTCAACATTTTTTTGCCCCCCATACATAATTTTTAATAAAAAAATTATTTGTTATTAAAGAAACTGATATAGGATGGTTTATGAAAGAAAACACTTTAATATTATCATAAAACTCAGTAAGTAAAATTAAAAAACATATAATGAAATACTAAAATTCAAATTCAAAAGATTTATAATAAACATTTATTATGGCAATTTAGTGTGATCCTTTTAAGAATTTGCTTTTTTGCTATATTTTGTAACCATATCTGGCATTGCGTTTAAATAACCCAAAGAGAAAGCGGTAAAGTCGTATCAAGTCAATTTCTAAATTGCCCCCCTAAAAAAACCAAATTGCCCCCCTGTGGGGCGTGGGCCCCACGTTGGGAAACACTGGTTTATCGAGTTGTCCGTAACAGAGGCTATTTAAATTCTGTTGGTTAAAAGAACCAGCTTGAAGTAATCAATATAATTTACAAACTTTTGATCAGCATTCAGTTGAATAGAAAGAACCAGCTAGAAGTAATCAATATCAGCAATGCGATTTTATTTCATATTACCGTATTTCAGTCTCGTTGGTGGAATATGAAACAACTATAGTCAATAATGGTTTAATTTCTGAAGCCTTCGTTCCATCCCGGCGTCTCTTTTCCTCACAAAATTAAATTTCCCCACACAATTTGCTCTGCATCGTTGATGTCTCATTCCATTAAGAACAGCGCTCTGTTGTTTTGTGAAACACGCGATTAAAGCTACACGCTTCGCACCTCACGAAAACAGAGCCAACGACTATATATAAGCCTGCTACTCAGCGAAACTGTTTCACTTTGAAGGGAGTAGCTTTCAAAGCTCGAAGCAAACAAAAAAGTTTTATGTCTAAGAAAACAACTAGTTGTTCGACAGATTTTTTGAAAAAAAAAATGATTACCTGACGCAAATATTTACTGTTTGCACTTTCTGCTGAAACAGTTGCAGGCACAGAGAATAAATTGGAAATTTTAAAGAATAATATTTTCGTATCTGTATAATATTATCAAAGTGTGTATGATATTTGCTTGCGCATATCTGTAGTGTGTATGCAGTTTTGCGACTACAGTCAATTACAATTTGACGACGAAGAATCGGTGACCGTATATCTTTTGTGGTCTTACATATTTCGGCCCATGATTGCAGGAATTATTAAGTTTACATAAATACCAAAACATATCATGTCTTAAACAATAACAAAACCCCAACAGGAAATTCCAGAACATGTTGAATTTTGGGAATTTTTTTTTTGATTAATGCTATTGTTGAACTATAAAGTACGGTAAACAAATTAAACGTAAATCTACGACCTCTTATATTGTTATCAATTGTTGCCGTCCGCAGGAAATGTATTATGATGGTGAAAAAGTTTCAATCACAATTAAAATTAAATTAATTGATAATCCAATATTGATCCAAGCTCCATAACCAAAAAGTGCTTTAAAACTACTCCAAAACTCATGTCTTTTAAAATTACAAAGACAAATTTATCTGGCATGTGTTGTACCCTCTCCAACTCCTGTGTTTGATGTTGATGTGGGTCGATGCCTGACCGTTGATTCATACCACACTCGCCTTACTGTCTGTTTACCCTCTCCAATAGATGGCGCAATTTGAAATTTTATCTGGCACCTTTTCAGTTTGTCGTGCCTAATTTATGTTGTAATCAAATGATATGCCAAGATAACTATATTTTATGTCTTAAACTGTTAATTACTGTTCTATCTGTGTACTTAGTGCGCTGATTTTTTTTTTTTTCGTGCTTATCTGCATTTTATACGGATCTAGAAATTTTCCGAGGCAAGAAAAAAACTATGAGATTGCCTCCCCTTAGTACATTGTTTTGCCGCCTCAATTGTTATCACCCCGAGGGTAGCCTTGCTTCCCTTCAAACACGATTTTGCTACCCCCTTAACTTGCCATCCGGGGCAAGTGCCCTAGTTCGTCCCCGACCCTCCCCTCTCCCCTAGATCTGGCACTGCCAACTAGATAAACTTTACGAATAATTTGCACTAGTAAAACAAAGGAGATGCTACTGGCTTGCTCTAACAGATGTGCTGTATGGTTCTTCGGAAGCATGGCCACATCTAGAAATTAACAGTGACGTTTGAAAGCTACTTAAGAACAAAAGGAAAGAAAGGTAGGAGTTGAGAGAAGAAATTATATTTGTACCACCGACATGGGTGAGTGGTTTTGAGTTTCTAAAGTTAGCTAACTTGTAGTCATTATTGGATTTTTCCTGGCATTCGGGAGGATGTAGGTTCGAAGCTTCGTCCGGCTATCCAGGTTTTGGTTTTTCATTGTTTCTCGAAATCACTGAACGCGAATGACTGTATGGTTCCTTCAAAATGCCATGGCTGAATTCCTACCCGTTACTTGCCCACGGTCCTATCCCGCCTCTAATAATCTCGACGAGATACTTGGTTTCGTAGCATTGCTGGATTTCCCATTAGGCTGTATAGGGTCCAGCCTAGGGCGCGGCAGCGTTTTAGGGGCGGCAAATTTCCTAGGGCACCAGCTTCAGTAGGCCGTCAAATTTGAGTGTGATTACAAACATAATAGAAAAACGACTACTATAAATTTTCATTTAAGTGGTGACATCTAGTAGTGAAGTGACAAACTCGGAACAATTAATAGAAAAGAAAAATACTTTTACTATCAATCTTCATTTAGGTAAGTGGTGACAGCGAACAATTATCTAAATTATTAATTTAATTCTTCATTAGTTTCCTGACTTTCTATGTTGTTCAACGCAGTCTGCAGCCCGTCGTATATTTCCCAAGGAAGACTCTTTAGACAAAGGTACGTTTCTGCTGACAGACTTAAATTTCATGATTTCTATAATAAAAATGCTTAAGTATGATCTAAGATTTCATTAATTGAGTATCTGGATGTTGAAAGTCCCCGAGCGCTCGAAAGTCCTAATTTTATTGAAAAAATCATTGAATAGTCAATAATTTTTGAAAATTAATTCGTCATATCTCAGCTAATAATGAATTAAATTCTTTGAAATTTTTAGGGAACATGCATTGAACTATGCCGAAACCGGTATTCTGATTTAAATTAATATAAATTATAATCGTTTAATAATAATTGATTACAAATCAGAGCGTGCGTCTTAACGGTTTTCTGTTCTTTGCCAATAAAAAGTGTGTTACGAAGTTTGTCGCATAGAAAACTGTCAGTGAGAAAGTTGTTCCTCCATGTTCGCCAGTCAAAAATCCCGTAGAAAACTATAATTATGTATTATATTTTTTATTTTCTTGTTTGTATTCTTGTTTTATAACAAACATTTGTTTTTCTTGTTTCTATTTTATGACTAAATCTGAATCCTTTCAAGTAACGAAGTCACTCTTAATGGATATCCATTCACATATACATATAATCGTTTTCTACCTAATAAAGGTAATACTAATTAGTGATTGGTATAGGTATGAAAGAGAAAAGGGCGGCACAAAATGAACAGCCTACACTAAAAAAAAAATTAAATCCGGCCCTGTTTCGTAGCACATTTCGGAGATTTCTCTTTCATCGGGCCAAACGAATTGATTTGTAAGCAGCCGACAATGACTGGGACTAGGCGGAATTCATCTCGTCTGTTCACCTCAGCCTGAGGCAGCAGTCATGCGCATGCTCGCTACAAAACTGTCGGGTGCCGGGCACCGCCAGGTTTCTGTCGGCAGTGTTACAAACATGCAGGACTGGAGCAGATCGGAGCTCACGGGGAGGTCGGTAAGTCCTCAATTCTGGAACTATAGTGCAGTGAAACATGACAGCATTGCGTTATCGACATCAGGACGAATCTTTTCCTTCCGATTATTATCGAAGCATTATTTCTCTCTCTGTGTTGATAACGAGTGGTCTAAGCATGTTATTATCTCTTTCGTCTCGAGCGAAGCAAATTTTCGGTCCTTTTTTAAAAATTGATTTTGGCTTTACTACTCTTCAACGTTGAGGTCGTTAAAGGTGGAAAGGGTCTAAAAGCAAATAACAGGAAGGAATTCAGCCATAGCTTTTCGAAGACATTCGCCTGAAGGTATTTTGTGGTATCATAAAACTCCAAATCTGGGTGGCCGGACGGGGATTTGAACCCACGTCTTCCTTAATGCGAGGCCCGAGCTTTACCGCTCACCCACCACGTTCTGTCAAAGTTTTCGTGTTTTTCACACTTAATAGACTCGATTCTCTTGTACTTTTCTTCAACAACTCTGATAAATCTGAGAGGAATTTGACATTGACGCGGATTATAAATTTCAGAACAGTTACCAAATTTGAGTTGTGGTTTTTGACAGCGAATGTCAATTTCTTAAGTAAAAGACATTTTGCCTAATGATGACCCTTTCACTTAAATACTTTCGACGTCAATCTTTTCAGTTTTGTGTGTTTCTAAATTTTGTTCCGTAGAAGGAGCCCAGCTGCGACATCAAAAGAAATGTGGATTGATGTTTTTTTTTTTTTTTTCCTAAATGACTTTACGCCTAGTTGACGTCGAGATCATTAGAAGTGGGAAAGGACTGAGGGCAAGGTACGGGAAGGAATTTAGTCATGGCCATTTAAATGAATCATCCCAGCATTCGATGGGAGTGATTTGCGGAAACAGTGAAAACCCCGAATCTGGATGGCCCGACGGGGTTTCAAAACAGCATCCTCCCGAATGCGAGGCCAGAGCGACACCACTCACGCAACATGCTCAATATGAAATAATGTGCTCATGTACACGAGATAAGTGTGTATTTCAGTTTTAATTTTTACGACATTCCGACGGGAAAAAGTACCATTCTAATTACAAACAGCAAGCTCACACTGAAAGAATTTAAAGCAAAAATTAGTAGAGGACAAAAGTAGGTTGGAAGGGGAAAGGGAGGGGGTGTAGGGTGATTGTTACCGGAGCGGGCGCTTCATCGCATTTTATAAATTATTATTATTATTATTAAAATAATTCTGAGAGTTGTGAGTTTTTACAGTTGCAGTCGCGTTCCTCACTGGGATTCTTAAGCCTGTTGACAATGAATGAAATATTTTATTTATTTAACAAAGAAGGCCAATGTGCTTATGTAGTCTCTAACTTACAACAATATTACCTTTTAGTCCTCTCTCCATCGGCGTTATCAGCTGAGACAGAATGTTTATTTGGAGTAGAGCTGATTATGTCTATCTGCAACAGTATCGGGAGCGTACTTTGTGCTTGAAATCGAAACTGCATGTTTTATTTATTTGCTATCATCACATTAGTTACATATACAGGGTGATTCACGAAGATGTGAAAATATTTTAATATGTTATTTTACAAGTAAAACTAAGAAAAAACGTTCATATAAACATAGGTCCGCAAATGTTTAGTTACGGAGTTACGGCTAATAAACGATTTTGCCTGAAATTTAGCAACCTCGCTAATATGAAGCCATCGCAAAACTGTACGAGGGTACAGTAAAGCACGATTTCCATTTATTTATTTTTTATTAAATTAAATTTCAATGGAGCGCATGCTCCGGTGGCAATTTCTCTAAACACCCATCTTCCCCCTTTTCTGCATCCACCTACATTTTACCCTTTACAAATTTTAACTTTAAATTCTTTCAACGTTTTTGGCAAATTATTCATCATTTCTCTTGGTAACTTATTCCAATCCTTGACACCTTTACCTAAAAAAGAGAATCTTCCTACACCCTTGTGCCTGAAATCGAGTGCCAGCTTGTGGTCATGGTCATCTTTTCCCTTCCATGCATTACTTTCAATTCTTACACCAATATCTTTCCATGCCTCATCACCAATATACGCCTTGTACACTCCCATGACCCTCTTCACCCTCCTTCTGTCTTCCAATGAGTCCCATTCCAGCTATTTTATCATGTCTGTTACTGATTGCGTTCTGCGATAATTTCCAGAAACAATTCTAGCAGCCCTTCTTTGCACCTTCTCCAACTCCTGTATTTCATACTCAAAATGTTGTTGTTGATCTGGTGAATGTAATGAAACAAGTCCCAGACGTGTATCTTTAGTAGTTTTCCAGAAATTCTAGAGAAGCAAAGAAATAATTTGGGAAAATTTGTAATTTATTAACTACGTCTCCCATTTTTTTAAAAAAATTGCACAAAGTTTTTAACAGAAGTTGTAGAGAGTTTAATTTTGGAAAATGATGGTAATAAAGTTAACTAAAACAGTATAAATGTGTCAGATAATCTGCTTTTATTAATACCGTAGCTCAGTTTATAAGGACAAAGTCAATACATGTGAGGCATTACTTGCTCTCATTATGAATGCAATAGACGAAATTAAGAACAACACTGTCAAACTGAAACGAGCAACAAAATCTTTGAACATATATTGTGAATGTATTGCGAAATTGTATGTACACTGTACATGTTAGCGAGGTTGCTAAATTTCAGGCAAAATCTTTTATTAGCCGTAACTCCGTAACTAAACATTTGCGGACCTATGTTTATATGGACGTTTTTCTTTAGTTTTACTTGTAGAATAACATATTACAATATTTGCATATCTTCGTGAATGTTTCTTAGTACGTTTGTCCTCTATGCATTCCTAAACCATTCGTCAGATTATGCTTAAGTTATGGTAAATTGTTGAATGCGCCACTGCGAAGGTTTCTGAGAAAGAAAAAAAAAAACTCTCCCTTTACACCTCTTAATTTATACGAATCCACAGATTTTATCCGATTTCGATGGAACTTTGCACACATATACTTTAAAACAAACAGAAAAATAGTCAACATTTGGTTTGCAAAAACCCAACCCCTTTACCCCTTCCCACCCCTTAATTTTTGTCAATGTTCCTTATACGAAGCTACAGTTTCTATCCGATTTCGATGGAACTTTGCACACTTATACTTTAAAGCAAACAGAAAAGTACTGTCTGCATTTGGTTTGCAAAACCGCAACCCCTCTCCAACCTCTTTCCAACCCCTTAATTGTTGTTAATCTTCTTTGTACATATCCATAGTTTTTATTCGATTGAACTTTGCTCGCGTTTACTTTAAACAAATAGAAAAGTACTGTCAAAATTTGGTTTGAAAAGACGCAACCGCTCTTCCACTTTATCGCCACCCCTCTTAATTTCCAATGTTGTTTACAGAAATCCACAGTTTTTATCAGATTTCGATGGAACACTGCAACCATATACTTTAAAATAAAGAGAAAATATTTTCTACATTCTGTTTACAAAACCTCAACCCCTCATACCCTTTACCCTATTTAATTTTTGCAAATGTTCTTTATACGAAGCTACAGTTTTTATTTGATTTCAATGGAACTTTGCACACGTCTATTTTAAAACAAAGAGAAAATTATACTGTACCTTAGGTTTACAAAACTTCTAACCAATCTCACCCATCACCATACTTAAAATAAAATTAAGTTTGAAACCATTTAATTGTTTGCAAAAATCTCTGAAACGGTAGGGAAATCGACCAAAGTGGATAGCGATATTCTGAGAGCCCTTAACGTTTCCTGTCAAACGGCATCAGACCAATTACGATCGGACAATTGCTCACCAACAAATTGGGTCTTATAAATCAGACTGAGCCACAGCGAAGCATGACCGGGTTTAGCTAGTCTAGTTTATAATATACTAACAGCAATACAAACTTCAAAAACTATTCAGTATCTCATGTTTCAAGTTTCACACTGTATTTAAGAACTGATAATCTTATATCAGGTGTAGAATGTATTGGAATCCAAAGCAATAACCAGATTGTACAGAGAAACCTATTCACGGCCGGCTGCACGTCAAGCCTAAGATGTGAACCCGGGTTCAATGCTCCTACCGTGTCCGGTTTGGCGGCGCTGTAGGGGAAACTGTAAGAACAGTTTAGACTCGTAAATGTCGTTACTACAGTCAGAGGTTAGATTTGCCGCGCATTGTGCCTCTGTCACCGCTTATCCTAACCTGGCAATTTTATCAGGGGAGTTGGACCTATAATTTTATATCGTAGCCGAATCTTGGAAGCTCCTAGTAGACTCATCATTTTTTTAAAAAAAGCATATCTTTCCTGGCGACGACGTGCAGTGAATTATTGGCAGCCATTGTTGCCAATTTAGCATTTTAATGGCTAAATCTAGCATATTTTCAAGTGACTTAGCATTAAAAATTAAATTTAGGATATAGCATATTTCAAATTAAATTAACTTAAATTGCAATGGAGCGCATGGTCCGGTGGCAATTTCCCTAAACACCCATCTTCCCCCTTTTCTGCATCCACCTACATTTACCCTTCACAAATTTTAACTTTAAATTCTTTCAACGTTTTTGGAAAATTATTCATCATTTCTCTTGGTAACTTATTCCAATCCCCAACACCCTTACCTAAAAAAGAGAATCTTCCTACAACCTTGTAGCCAGCTTGTGGTCATGGTCATCTTTTCCCTTCCATGCATTACTTTTAATTTTTACACCAATATCTTTCCTTGCCTCGTCACCAATATACGCCTTGTACACTCCCATGACCCTCTTCACCCTCCTTCTGTCTTCCAATGAGTCCCATTCCAGCTCTTCTATCATATCTTTTACTGATTGCGTTCTGCGATAATTTCCAGAAACAAATATAGCAGCCCTTCTTTGCACCCTCTCCAACTCCTGTATTTGATACTCAAAATGTGGGTCCCATACTACACTACCATATTCAAGCAATGGCCTAACCAAAGTTTTGTAACCCAATTCCTTTACTTCTCTCGTACATCCCCTCATCACCCTCTCCAACAAATGCAGAATTTTGAAAGCTTTTCCTTCTACCTGTCCAATGTGATCTGCCCAGTTAAGCTTGTTATCAAATGTAATGCCAAGATATTTACATTTCAGGTCTTCAACAAGCAATTCTTTCCCCACCTTATAATCGTAATAAACCTTTAGCTTTTTATTGGTGTATCTAATAAGCTGACTCTTCTTTGCAATTATCTTCATCCCATGTTTATCAACCCAACTAGATATCCTGTCCATATCACCCTGCAACTGTTTACAATACTCAACCGTTTTGATCCTTTTATATAGCATTATGTCATCTGCAAACAATCTAATTTCTGATAGTAAACAATCAACACAATTATTCATTAGAATAATGAATAGCAATGGTCCCAATTCGCTACCCTGTGGCACTCCCATTTTTATTTCCACTTTTTTTGATACCGCATTTCCTGATAGATCAATGATTTTCTTGGAGTGATAAAATTTTAGTACTGTTCATTTATTTATTAAACTAGTCTATCACAACGAATTGTTCTTAAGTACTACTAA
>CM061914.1:184762987-184879514 GCA_031002005.1 Vandiemenella viatica | reverse complement strand
GAAATCAGTTTTACAAACCATTTAAACTGCTGTCATAAGCACCATGTTACTGAAGGTATTAATGTGGGTGGAAGTAGTTCCATATTTATCGTTCTGCATTGTGTTTGGACCAGGAATAAAACTGATATTACATGGATAGCAAAAGTTTCTGGGATTCCTAATTTGTTTTTAATTTCACTGGTTCTATACTTCCGCCATTAATTCAGTAGGTGTTACTACTGTATTGCTATGTGAATGCAAATGAAATATGTAGAACATTACGAAATCAAGGCCATTAGCATTATGTAATAACAATTCCATATAATTAACCAAATGCAAAAATAAAAAAATAAAAATGAACTGCCAGAATATCGCGTTTAGTCATTTTTGACAGGCTCGAAGTTAGTGGAGAATATATTCCACTAAAATTTCATTAATGCTGAAATTAGTCTACTTCTCAGAATAAACTCCAGATCTGACTCCTTTTAGTAAAAAAATTTTCTCAGTACAATAACAGCTGCTAAAATATAGATAAAGGAAATAAAATCAAGAGCTACAGTCTGTAGCAAAACTTGCATGGAAACTGCAATCCTACAAAAGAAACATGATTAGAATCTAATTTATACTGAACTGTACTAGTATGATTGGAGAAATACTATTGTATTTTCAAAATAATGCAATGATTATAATAAATCAGGAAAATAAGATCTCATGAAACCTCCACAGGCTCCAATTAAAAGCTGTAACATGTTATAGCATTAAATTATAAGGCTTTGGACTGTGTACTGGGTAACTAATTGCCAAACTGTTTATATTTTAGGACTAATGGGCAAACAGAATCGGTAAGCAAAAAGTCTCGCAGGTGAGCTGACCAACGCTAAGAAGACAGCTGGAATGTTCCTAGAAAAATGCAGTCAGGCATGCTCTGAAGGGAAGGATACACACACTACAACTTCCCTGGTCACTGCAGAGATTGCCCTGAACTCCTAGCAGCTGAAACTGCAATTTTACTCAATTGTGTCTAACACCCCTACACCCACCCACATAACTACATTATGAAAGAATCTATTCACCGCATATTCTTTTAAAGTATACAGGGCCACCATTGTTCACAGCAGAACATGTTAAACATGCTACTGTATTTATTCATGAATTCAGTTGTCCTTAGGCATATATGATGTACGGCCAAGAAAATTCACTGCAGAGACAGCTGCAAATCATCAATGTTCTATCCAAAGGCAAGTTTTCACATGTCTGCCCTTCTCTTTATATCCAAGTAGTTTTAGTTTTCTTTGATGTTATTTATGATCTTATACCTCCTTCTTCCTCTCACTAGCCTTCCACAAACTAGTCCTTCAAGAACAAGCAAGTCTCCCATCAAGCTCCTTATTCTTTTATGATCCCAAGTAGTTTCCGCCTCACCAACCCCCTCCCGGCACTTCAGCATTACTGCTTGCATCCAACTCATCCTTTCCATTCTCCTCCACACCCACATCTTAAACACTTCTAAGTTTTTGCTGCATTGATTTTATTCAAACTTCACAAGCTTCATTCAGATCTTTTAGCGTTTTGTTAGAATTCATTTGCTTTGTGGAAACAAGACCATATCATGGGCAAATCTTATACCTTATTCTCTTGCCACAAACATACACTCCTCTTTTTCCATCTAAGAATTTTCCAGACTCCTCTAGGTGTAAACTGAATACAAATAGGGAAAGGCAACAATGTTGCCTAGCACCTCTTCCAGTGCTGCATTCTCCCGATGTCTCTTTCCAATCTTTATTGGTTCTTTCTGTTGCAAATATAGGTTCTGTACTAGCTTTCTCTCCCTCCAATCTACTCTTTTCTTTTCAAGATATCCATTAGCTTTTTCCATTGCACCCTGTCAAAAGCTTTTTACAAGTGAATAAAGACAGCACAAATATCTCTTCCCTTGCGAGAATTAAGTTTTTCCTGGGGTATGGCTGACAGGAATTCTTCTTGGTTATTCTGCCAGATAAGTTCTTCTGTACACGCCATTTTGGCAGCAACCTCCGCTGCCTTTATCAGATGAGATGTCGTAGCGAAGCTACCACTGCGATGACAGCACCACTGTGAATGCCCCGAAATCTTGGCGGCCTGCTGCCGAAGAGCCTTTCCCATGTGATGTGGCAAAATATACATCGGCCAAACTATTAGAAATATTGAAGAACGCCGCACCGCACCAGCGATATTTGCGGTTGCTACAGTTGGACAAATACGCATTAGCTGAACATGCTGTGGAAAATTCCACAGCATAAACTTCGACAAGACTGAAGTGTTGGCTCAGATTTTTTCTGGGATTCTGTAATCAGAGAATCACTGCAGATTCAACCAAGCACCAACATCAACAGAGATAGCGATCTCTTCTTGGGTGAAACTTG
This sequence comes from Vandiemenella viatica, assembly GCA_031002005.1. NCBI lineage: Eukaryota > Metazoa > Arthropoda > Insecta > Orthoptera > Morabidae > Vandiemenella > Vandiemenella viatica. The sequence continues at coordinate 184,877,133 of CM061914.1, read as the reverse complement.
AAAGTCAACTGTCCAAGATCTAAACAGAAGCGGTTTAGACATTCGTTCCAGAAGAGTCAATACACAGCCTTACATGGCAGACCCTGTATGAGCCCAGTTGATGTGTCTGGCAATGGAAGAGCAACAAAGCCTCTCTGGCAGTGGGCCGCTGCCAGACTTATACGAGCCAAGATTTTGAGGCATTCAGTCGGTGCTGTGTGGTCGACATCTCACCTGAAGGCAGTGGAGGTTGTTGCCAAAACGTTGTGGACAGAAGAACTTATCCAGCAGAATTGCAAAAGAATTCTTGTCATCTCTTCCTTTCTCAATATACCTTTCCCCGACAATTCTTAACATGCCAATTGCATTTCTTGTTCCTTTCCCTTTCTTAAATCCAAACTGTTCTTCTCCAATCCATCTATCTTACTTTCCATATAGCCTTCTGTTCAGCACTCTCAAAACCCCTATGATCTTCAGATTTGTATTTTTACCTGCAGCGCAAGTGGCACCAAATTATATAATGCAAACCTCAAATGTAATAGAGGTTAAAAATTGTATTTGAAGGTTTAATGATAGGGAATCGTGCAACAGTCACATTTCATGGTCTTCTGACCAATTATTTTCTATGCACATTTGTTTCAAGTCTTCTTATCATGAAGACACATCAGAGCTAACTGCATGCACTAACTGTTAATGTTTTCAAGAAACCCAAACAATTACTGCAGCAATTTAAATGGCATAGATACACCCAGATTTCACAGAAACCATTCAAATATTCACAATTGGTATGGCATTGGAGGCACCATATTCTAAAATTTTTCATATAATTATCACCAATTATATTAATCAAGATAGTTTTAGTGACTACAGAATATAAATGAAATTATCTCTACTACTTCAAAACAAAAACTATACTGCTGCAGATCTGCATAAGATTTTACAAACTTCAATTGTATCTGCCCAAAATAACTTTCACAAACACAGGCACTACTGAAACATTTGGCCTACACTATAAAATACATCATATTTGATTTCATCTATATACCAGACTTTTCTCCTACAGCAGCTCGACATCATGTCTTCCAATAATACCAAAAATTCCTTTCTGCACCATCTACATTTAACCAACTTCAAGTTCAAATTTAGTCAAACTAACCAATCTATACAACTTGCTTACTTTAGTGTTAATTTACCAATCGGGAAGATAATGCTTGAGCTTAACTGAATACTGGATGAAGGTACACCCGATTTATTAATTGAGAACTAGAAATTAAATCCAAATACAAAATAGAATTCCTTTTGAAATAAGAATCTGATGAAACCTAGGAAAGAGTTACCATGAATTTCACTTATTGCAAATTAAATATATTTCAAAAATTTTATTTTGTGAATAAACAGAATAAATACATGTAAATAATATGACAGAATAGCTGTAAGCCATACCAAATGGAGCTTAATTAGAACTGCACGAGTTTTCAAACAATTTATCATGGTAGTTCATGCAGTAAAGGAATAGTAAAAACTGATAATTTAAACAGAATATAGACTATTGCCATCGGCAGGACAACATTTTAAATCACACTTAACACCAGCTAAGCAATTGCCAAAAATAGCAAAATTGGTAATTATATATTCCTTAAATAGAATCCTTAAAGCAGTACAAAGAGGGGTAAAACAAGGAGACTATACCCCCAAGCTATTCACGTCAGTCCCGGAGTTGGCAATGTCAAAACCGAGGTTTGAGAATAAATTGAAGAAGTCTCAACAACTTAGATTCGCTGGTGATATAATTTTACTCTTAAACAGACTGGAAGTGCTAAAAGTACTGATAAATGAACTACAGGAAGCTTGCAGCAAAGTGGGCCTTAAAATAAACCGGTCAAAAAGCAAAAACATGCAAAACAAATGGGTAGAAAAAGACAGATACAAGGCAGACACGAAAGAAGCCGAGTGCGCAGAACAGTACATTTATCTTGCCCAACTGATCAACATGAATGGCTACTCAAAGGCTGAGATCTACAGATGCATAAAGAGGGCTGGTGAGCATACGGAAGAAATTCCCTACTTTTTAAATCAAACATACCAGTACATAAGCAATGTAGTCTTCACGGGTGTGCAGCCGGATGGTGTTTTGGAAAACAACGTTTCGACAACCAGCTCGGCTGTCTTCATTAGGTGTCCGTGTCTACAGGCTGACGAAAGCTGGCAGTCACCGCGTGGACTAGCTTAGCCTCCCAGACGGACCTCCTAAAATACCTGTCGGGAGGTAGAGGATCCGCTCTGATTGGTCGGAACGGTGGCTTCGGAAAGACCCGTTGGTTGGTCGGAAGCGGCGGCTCCAAACGCGGTCCGCTTCGGCGCCCCCTCCCATCGAACCTCCTTTTTCCGTGGGCGTGGTGGAAGACCCGCTCTGGTTGGCCGGAAGCGGTGGCTTCATATGCGGTCCTCTACGGCGCTCGACTAGTGCCGTCTGCGCCTCCCCACCCAGGAGTGCTGGAAGTCCGTAGTACCGGTAGGCCCGCTCTGATTGGACATGGGCGCAAACTCATTCTGCGGTCCGCTGCGGCACCCGCTCCACCCGCCGATCCGCCACCCCACGCCCCATCCCCCGCTCCCGTCGGAGGTCCCTAATAATAGGATTCCAGGCTTCACTCAGATGGAGCCCGCCATCCCGGTTAATGTTGTTATTAAGCCTGATTTCTAGTGCCTCACTTATGACTGACTCCCAGGAGGAGGAGGCCCTGGCCAACACTACAGTCTTGTCGAAATCGATTCTATGCTCCTCGTCGAAGGCGTGTTCGGCAATTGCAGACTTTTCAAGTTGCATCAGATGAAGACAGCCGAGCTGGTTGTCGAAACGTTGTGTTTCCAAAACACCATCCAGCTGCACACCCGTGAAGACTACACTGCTTCAGTACGCCAGGAAAGTCTCCACGCACACATACCAGTACATCTTAAAAAGCAGATATTTGAACAGTGTGTATTACAGGTCCTCACATATGCCTGCCAGACTTGGACCCTAAGACACACGAAGCAAAAATTGAGAACTGTCCAGCGAAGTATGGAAAGAGCAATGTTAGGTTTTACAAGAAGAGACAGGTAAAGGGCCGTATACATTCATTCAATAACCAAAGTGAAAGACAACTTAGGAACAGTCATGGTCCAAAATGGCAATGGGTTGGTAATATTGTTCGCATAAAGAGATGACAGATGGACTGCGGCAATACTGGATTGGATACCAAGGAACCTGAAAAGAGCAAGAGGAAGACCCTCCAGATCACTGATGTCGAGTTACAGGCGTGAACTGGAAGAGAGTTGCTCAGCTTGGAAGGAAGAACAAAACTGTTTAAAACTAAATTGCAAAATATAGCTCATCTGGCTTAAAGAGGCTAAATCCTGAAACAAGGATTAATAAAGCTGTAAAAATAAATAAAATAGAATGGGTTCATAATTGTTTTATATATAAAACAATGTAGCTAAACAATGATGCAGCGGCAGTTAGTAAAAAAATAATAATAATTGAAAAGATATAGACTTACAACTCGGTACAGCAGCAGTTTCAAAACGTTTCTGGATTTGATCATATGTGAACTTTACAAAAGCATCATATTGCTCTGACAATTTCATGTTCAAAACTCGATCATACTCTTCACGAATTTGGCTTTCTCGTTCTTTCAACATGCGCTCGCAAATCAATCCAACCTGCAATAAAAACAAATAACAGTTTCTCTGGCATGTTTACAATTGTTAAATGTAACAACTATCTATAATTAGAATATTTAACTTGCTTGTGCAAATGAATGAAATTAATGAATTTTTAATGTAATAAATTTTCAATGGAACTACCAAATTTCTATGAGAAACAATTTTCCATGGACACAACATTGATAAATTGTGATATAAACCATTTACCAATTATAATATTGGAGGCAAACTAACTTTTACAAAGATTGAACACTGCATTTGAGGTCGTTTCATTTTGGTTACTTTTCCACAGTGTCAGTACATGCAATAAACAAAGTAATGGGCACTTAAAAAATTGCTCAGAGATTACTTATGTCATTTGTCAGCATATAGGATACTTTTTAAACGAATAAGTTAAGTTCCTCACGGTAAAGAGTCCAAAACTGAAAAACTCTCTGCATATCATACGTTAACTGATTTTAACAAAACTACACAATGATATAAACTGTCTTAGGTTTATATCAGACAGTTCAATCATTTCCTTACGAGACCTCAAAGTCATAAATTCAGGTAGAACTCGAGCAGTCTTCTCGAGGTCGCACGGTCTTCTGCCAGTTAACTCTGACAACCCTGCGTCTGTCCTTGCCCATCGATCTGGTGGTCTTCCTCCCAATCTGTGGTGATCTCTTGGCCTCCACTCTAAACACTATTTTTCTCCACCTCTGGTCTATTCTCTGCGCATTATGGCCGACCCTTTGCCACTTCAAGGATGCTGTCTTCTCTAATATGTCTGTGACATTCGTAACTGACCTAATGTGGGTTGCTCTTTTCTTGTATTTTTTTGTTAAGCCTAACAAAATTGATCTATCCATAGCTCTTTGGACAGTCCTTAGTTTACCTTTTGTAAATTCATTTAGAGACCAGGTCTTGCAGCCATATGTCAGCATGGGAAGAATGCACTGATCATTAATATTTTCTTCAGATTTGTGGGCATATTAAATTTGAGGATAATAGAATGCCTCCCAAATGCTTGCCATCCCAGCTTAATGCGACAGAAAATTTCGGGTTTGGTATCATCTCTCAAGTTTGCGAACCGGCCAACAAATGTACTCACCGACACTTTCTAAGGATTAATTATCTAGTTTATGTTTTCCTCTGTGGCCCATTTGTTAGACATAATTTTTGATTTTAAAAGATTCATTCTTAGGGCAACTTCTTTACACTTGGAGGTGAGGTCGGTAACCAAGGTTTGGAGTTCATCAATGTCATTAACCACAAGTGCAATGTCATCAGCAAATCTCAAGTTGTTAAGTCTTCTGCCATTGATTTTAATTCCCTTTTCATCCCATTCTAGCTTTGGCACTTATCTCCAAGACAGCTGAAAATAATTTTTGGAGAGAAGGGATCATCTTGCTTAACACCTCTTTCATTGTGGAACTCTGTAGTTGATTCTCTAACGCTGACAGGTTAATAAATCTGACAATTTTTATCCGGGTTAGTAACAAAGGTTCTAGTTATACAGAGGCTAAACATGTAACTTTTGATATTTTTATGTATCTATGCACACATCTTCCCAAAATTAATGGATGGATTTCAACAAAACTGCACACAGGAATAGATTATGGCATTACTCAACCTATAAAATACTTTCTATTCATCTCATTTAGTTCCTTATCATTTGAGCCAAAACCATAAATTCAGTAATTTTTGTCAGTTTCTGAGCATTCAACAAGATTTAATGAATGGATTTCAAGAAAACTTATTGGTACCTGTTAACATGCTGTATAATTTCCCCCCAATAAGTTACAAGTTTGACAATAGGATAAAGGAAACATTGAAACTGCCGCGAGGCACTGAAAATAAGATAGGATTTCCCTATCCTATCTTATTTAAAGTTTGACAATATTGAGGCCAAAATTGTAAATTTGATTATTTTGCTTGCCTGTGCAAAGATAAAGCAAAATTTAACAAACAGCAAGATTAGGTCATGGGTTCTTACTATCCTGATAATTTACATAGTTGCTTAAGCAAATGTCACGAAATCCAAATATCTCAAAACAGTGTATGCACTTTAATGAACACAGGAAGTTCAAAATAATTTCCCATTACAATCATAATAAAATCTAGGAGTCAAGGAATAACAATGGTTGTTTGGACCTCTGTAGATACATATAGCTTTTTACTTTCAAATATACAAAAATAGTTCAATTATTTACTGCCAACATTCGCCCCATATATGCGGTGATGGTGTGTTTAAATCACAAACTATAACAGACTGATTTCGCGATTCAATTAGGGATATTATATCACACTTTATACATTTACCAATAAAATAATCTGCCAGACAGGATTAATTCAGGAGAAGCTCTGAATAATAACACTGAAGTGCATTTCCTTAGTTATCTGGATGGAATCATTTTAACTTTTTGAAACCAATGTTTCAGCCATCTTTGTGTAGCTTGTACCAGTCTTCTAATAAAAGCCACAGAAAGATGGCCGAGGGTTTCAAAAAATTGACATTGTTCCATGATCTAAATTAGAGGCAGCTTCAAGAGGTGGTAGAAACAAATGATGTCCACATACTTGTTTGAAAAATTTGTATACAACCTAAATTTAGAAGGAGAGGGGGGAATTGGGAAAAAATAGATGTGCATTCTTGCCAATATTTTTCTGTGAATTAACTACACAAATCTCAACTACATAGACCAAGTCGTGGCCACAACTAGCACATAATATAGCTAATTCCCAAATAGTATATGTGTGATGTTAAACACTACAAAAGTGTATAAACAGTTTTACAGAATTGTCCTATTCCATTACTCTCAGTTTCATTTAAAATTTATAAATCGCTATCTTTGTACAGCAAGTTTTAGCACCACCTACGGCCAAGCATACCGGAGAGGTTTACCCACAAAAGCAAACGATAGAGTATATGTCAGCCTCGGTAGGCAAAACTGCACAAGTGACCAGAGAAGAATGAAAAATAATGTTATCAAGCTATGCAGTTGTGCTCGCCGAAGTGCGTGTGTTACTGAATTTTTATGATGATTACGATAACTGTGACAACGTTTCAAAAATTAAATGTAATTGGAACAAAAGCAGGAAGTAGTATATTCTTAATACTTACTTAACGAATGGTAGGAAAAATAGACCATCACTCACCAAAATTGAAGGTTGCGACATGAAAAACATACGAAACAAACAAAAACATACAATATTTCAGTCTGAAACCTTATTCATGCAATAGGGAATCGTGTGCACACACCGAAGTTTACCACTTGTGGTAAACTCCAGATGGAGGCAAGAGGAACACTAAGAAAAACACACTTTATAATATTTTGGTATGAACCTTAATGGATTGGACACACAGACTTGCCAAATGCTAAACATACATATAAAATTTGCAGTTCAATCTCTATATTTGTGGGTTTATATGCTAATAATAATTTAAATTGTAGGATTTAAGTCTATGATTTGAGAAAGTGATTGAGTAGCAATTTGTATATTTTCAGTAATAAATTATCTCGATTCGAAGATACTAGTTTTTCTCTTTATATTTCCTTTAACAGGGGGTGATTCAATCTGTGGAGTTGAGCATCTCGTCACACTTGGCTTTTGTCCGCTATGCCGCTGAACAGTGCAGAATGCCAGATTATGTTCGCCATGCTAGCATTTAACACATATTCGGCCACCACCGTAGGACGAGATGAAATGGGGCTTTTCCGAAAACACTACATTTTGCCAATGAACACCCCAGTGATGGTGTTCAAGTGACCATTGTAATATATGGCATTGATGGTTTTTGGTCAATGGATGCTGACACAATGATATGTATGCCACCAGTCCAGCCCACAGCAGACTGCATTGAACCATTGATGCAGGTGTGTCCACAGGTGTTGAGGTGCTCCCAAATTGAGCCAACATTATGGATGAAGGTCTGTCATTTATGGCCATGCAGACAATATGGCAGCCCATCCACACCTTGGTAAAAGTTGTGTGGACCAGTACCTGCTCATTGCTGTGTATGATCCTCTTCTACCAACTGGTTCCACACAAACATCATTGTTGTGGCTGTGTTCTGCCCGAGCCGCAATGTAACAGTAAGATCATCCTGGTTGCTAAAGACCAATTATTGAACTTACAGTCAATGATGATGTCCAATAGAGGAACCACTGTAAAAATAGGATCATGACAGGGTAAAATTAATGCACAGAAATGTTTAAATTAGGAGAGAGGGGGGCGTATCGACACAGAACTGCCACCTGAAACTCCAAGGTCATGGAGCAGTTAAATAGTAAGCAAGATGTCAAGGTTGTCCAGGAGATGTAAAAATTTCATCACCATGTGCTCGAAACCATTTCTCTTGTGGTTTCCAATAGATGATCATTTGTTATTTTCACTTAGGCTAGCATCACGTTTTACCAAACCAAAGAATATTTAATAATAAGATAGGGAAAATATCCCATCACTTACCACATATGAAGGCAGGACTGCCACATGAACACAACCAAACAAAACAAATACACTTCACAGTATTTCAGTTAATAACTTAAATCATGTAGAGGCAAGACATATGGCAGAGGGAAAGATGCATAAACATCTGGATCTATCATATTAATGAACCAAAGATGAAACAAGAGGGAAAAAGTTGGAATTGAATTGGTGGTGGGGGAATTTGAAAATTGTGGGACAAAAGTATCTTAAGATGATTAGTTGAGGTAAAATAAAAACTATAATTTGAACTGTTATAAGAAAATATATATTGTTAGGAAACAAAGATGCTATAAAGTGGATACATTAAACATTTGGATAAGAAAATAACCACTGCTTACTAAAGTAGAAGACTGCTGCGGCATGGACACATGGAAAAATAAGTAAACACCACAAGAAATTTTTGGGCTCATCACCCTTCAACAATAGAATGAGGTAGCAGCCTTATGGAAGCTGGCAGAACAACTATCCAAATGTTTAATAATAAATATATTAAATTGACTGCAAATTTGTAAAATTGTGACAGGTTAACAGGTGGTCTTAACGTAGGTTCAGGTCAGGGGTATGTCACAAGTATAGGGTGTGTCTATAAGCCAGTTGTCATTAACAGAGTTCTGAACAGGTAGGCGATTTCTTTGAGCAAATCAATTTGGATCCTAGCAGTTCTTGAGTTGTTTGAAAGGATGGTGATTTAGTTGGCAAAATCAAGAGTGTTTATTGTGATTCCTTTAGATTTAGTTCTCATTCTCAATGTACTATGGTCAGTTTCCTTCAACTCACTATGTCTAAGAATGCAGTTAAAAAGTAGTGGAGAGAGACCGTCACTTTGGTCAACACCAATCGTGACTTCAAAAGAATCGTAGACACATCGTAGAAAGTTCTCGAAATACGATATCTCAAGAACAAAGCGAGATATCAAAAAACTTTCAATTTGTCTCGTCGAATTACATAATGTGGCGCCACAGTTATCGTAAATCCCCGATATCTTCCAATCAGTTTGAGTTTGTCAGGGTCGATCGAACTATAGCCAATAATTTTAGGTGAACTCCACATTCATTTACAGTGTTCAATAGCAGCTCCTGGTCTATCGAGTTATGTGCTTTCTTAAAGTCCACAAATATGACATTGTTGGGACCTAAAGGCCGCCACACACGAGCAGTCCATCTGGCGCCAGGCCATTTAGCACCATTCCATTTAGACTAGGTCCAAACCAGGGAGTCACACACGACAGAGCTGCCCCAAGCCAGGCCAGCGGGTGCCTATAACTTTCGCCAGTGTAGGGGCTTGCACGATGGCCCGGCATTTTAAGGGTCACCCGTTCGAGTCCGCCCTGGGGCTTGTTTGGTTTTATTTTAGTGCTTTGTCTTCAGAAATGTGTCCCAAAATTACATGAAAGAAGCCTGATACAATATTTAGTACAATATAAACTGGAGCTGGCTAAATGATCGCACAGATCGAAGACTTATTTTTTACTAGGTCATGGAAAGTTTTTTTAAAAAAAACAGCAGTCATTTAAAACTATTTTTTTTCGCTTTTAATTTTATTTTACATAGAAAAAATTAAATGCTTCTTAAATGAATTTTTAAAAACAATTATCTTAAACGATGAAAATTAGTAAGAATGTATAAAATACGGTGGCGTAAGTCAATTTTCCTTGCTTTATAGAAATTAACATAATGCAAAAAATACTGTAATAAATTCTGGAACATAACTGTTGTAATATATTCATTTTAGTGATGTCACCTGGAATCAAATTCAACACCGAGGTTATAATTTAATAAAGTCTATATAATGGTAACATTTTACTGCTGACAAACTAGTGTTTATTAAAAAAGCGAACGAACACACTAGGGTGTATGACTTACACCTGTGTATTTATAACCAAAACTGATATATAGTGAGATTGCATAATGTATTTGAAATGTAAGAAAGAAGTTCTTGAACTGTTTCTTTAGAATCAATTATGTCTTTAGAAATCCTATTCGGAAGTGCGCTGTAAGTCAGCATTCAGGATACGTTTACACAGTGAGCACGCAGGATGCATTTACAAACACAATGATTTAAGTCTGACTTATACCACTTTGCTGATAAACAAAGCAGGTAGACCTATTTCGTTCGCCAGTTGAATTTCCAGTTCCTCCTGTTGGAAACTGAATGAAAATATGACTTGCTTCATATTTTTTACTAACGGATTGAGAGATTGATTTATCTACATATGGTTTCGGTGTTTTTTTTTTTTTTATTGAAAATATGACTGACCTACACTGTTGTGACTTACACCCTTCAAAATTGAACCTATCTCCGTGAGATAAAAACTTCATAATATTTATTTGTAGCCGCGTCCAAACCTTATATTTTCGATCTTTCAAAATTGTTTTTGGCGTTGCACTAATTCGTTATTAATAATGTTTTTTTAAAAATCTCGGTGTACAAGAATGAAAGGACTAGGGCGAAAACGATGAACAGATGATATTCTATTAATTTATTAGCCATTATAAAATAACTGTTGGGTTTAACCTATAGATATGAGATATTCTTTAAAAAATGAGTTTAGGTACTATTAACATGCTACAGGAAAGACAAGTTAGAGAATTTTGTAGATTACAGGAATCGGGGAGATTCCGCTGTAGTTAACAATTTTCCTACTGCTTTTTTTGTGCAATGGATGCATCAAAGCAATTTTCCTATTCTTGTAGTAGGGTTTCCTCTTTCCAAATTTCTTCTATTTGCTTTTGCAATATTTCTTTACATACTAATACATACCAAACATATAATTATTTTATCTTTCATTGAAATAAACATCTAAAGAAATCGATCGACATTTACACAATATAGTCTTTAAAAGGCCTGCGATTCATTTGACAATTATCATTTACACCTTTATCATTATAATATTTCTTATTGCTAATTTTAAACACCATTTTTAACCATACTAAAGGCTACTTAAAATGATGGCACAAATTGCATTATTTCCATTTGTTTATGATACAGTCCTACATATTGTTTCCAGCAGTATACGCAGTCTCTCTCTGGAGTGCAGTTCTGATCAGCCGATGTAAAAATGGTATGGACCGATTCTGCAAGCTAGGTGTTACATGTATTTCCGGTGTAATAACTTGTATTCATCTATTCACATTTTGAGCAACTACTCCATTAGCGTATTTTTGGTGGCTTGGCAAGAGCGCAATCACTGGGACTCATCAAGGAACTGTAGTTTTGGTCTGAAAACTGTTACACAAGTTCCTTGGGTGATATTATTTAATATATGTTGCTCTTAGAGCTGTAAACTTATACATACCTTACAAACTTAACTCAAAAAGTGACGTTACGTTATACGGCGTGTGACTGGGAGATATACTATAACGACGTATAACAATCATGCAGACGTTCTTGGAACGATATTATTTAAGAATATGTTGCTGTCACAGCCATTAAAAATGTATTCATGGAAGAATTTGCACACGCATACAAAAAAAAAAAAAATTGTCACAATTTTCAATAGTAAGCAAACGACAGACGCCATTATTACGTACACACATGCCAGAGACAATACTAGCACATGGCATTTATGAAAGTAGGTTGCGCTAATATTAACGTAAGTTGTGTTTATGATGAAAGAGCGGCAGTATTCTTGTTTTAACATAGGAATGAAGGAATTTAATATTTATAAATGTTTTTAATCTGAGGTTGAAATGCAGCCTGTACTTAAAACAAAACTCTGTTGAATTTCTTAAAGATTTAATTTTTCTTTATTTTCAAGCAGCATTAGCGGTGGTTTTGGATATGTTGAAAGACAGGCTGATCCAAAAATTGAAATTTATTTAAAAATTTTGAGCTACCATGATTTACGAGCAGAATTATTAGCAGCGCTTGTGGATAGGTTCAATGCAGCCTGGACCATAATGTTCCGCCTGCATCTGATCCACCTTCGGGATATCAGTTTATGTTGATATTGTACAGCTTTAAATTATTGCGACCGAGCGTAGCGAGGTAACAATATATGTTTTTACGCGGATGACTGTACGTGAACGCGACGTCACGTTAACAGTCGCGAGGCAGCGGTATCCCCATCTAGAATTAAACCGTTCATAGAAGCTGCCCGTTGTAGCTTAAAGAATTTTATTTTTTTTAAAAAAATGAGCTACCGTGATTTTGGGCAGAATTATTAGCGCCGCCTGAACAGAGGTGAAGCCGGAACATCGCCGTATGCCTTTTCCCAGTAGCGCGCGGCTTAACGGTACGGCACTTTTCGAGTCAATTTTCTGAGAATTGATATATTTTACAGCTCCAAGAGCAACATATATTAAATAATATCACCCAACTAACGTGAACAACAGTTTTCAGGACAAAACTAGTATTCCTTGATGAGTCCCAGTGTCTGGGCTATTACCGGTGGCTTTAATATGTGCTTTTTCTTGACTAGAACTGCCTAAGGTACAAGTGTGTCAAACTTCAGGCCAAAAGGACAATTTCTTGTGGGTTTACAGCTTTTGTCCCAGAGCCCTACTTACAATTCTTACAACTCAGTAGACACACAAGTATTGAAAATAAGTACACTAAAGAAATAAAATTTAGGTAATTTTTTTTTTAATTCAGATTTTTTCTCTCATTAAACTGACATTTGCATGGCACTGAACTTAATGGCACCTTCTTCTGAATCCTGATATTGGCAGTTCTATCATTACCGTGGCGCTAAAATCTGATGTATTCTTATAGAACTCTATGAAACAAATCAAAACTAAAGAATAAAATTTTTTGATGTCTCACTTGGTTTTCGAGATATAGCACATCAAGAATCAGTTTTAGATATAGTTCCATCTGCTTGGTGACGTTTCTTATGGTCCAGGCCATATTTCAACCTAACAACATCTACTAGGAAGAAAATAAAATGGGGACTGCACCACTTTGGTAACTACCGAGAAACTGGCACTAAACTGTTGAAATTTACTTCAGTTGCTTCGTCAACATGTCTTCACATTTTGCGATCATACATTCCAGAAAAGTCGCTAGAAATGGCCAAATATAACATGAGGCACAGCCGTTACATGCTGCCAATGTTGAAAAAAATCAGTGCCAGTCTCTTAAAATGTTGATTTAATCCTTTGTTGTAATGTTTTCATGCCTTTTCAGCTCTACTCCGCTGTAAAAAGTTCACACAAAATTGACAAACAGGCAATATTTATCAGAGTTGTAATATGGTGATGCCCACCATCTTACAAAGCAACGAGCAACCAGAGATAATTGATTGCTTCCATTGTAAACAAATAAGCCATTTGTGTGTTGGATACCGGATAGGCAAAATTTCATAATTTTTTCTCACTTGGTCCAGGCCGCATTTAAACCTAACCATGATTTCTATGACAAAATGAAACTGTTTAGGTTGAAATGATCCCTGTACCAATAATTTTTATGTTATTTTAGCAGTGCTGATAGCATTTAGCAGTTGCTCAACCTCTCATATTTTGGCATTTTTAATTAAATTTTTAGCGACTATTCTGCAATGTATGAATGCAAAATGTGAAGAGGACATGTTGACGAATGACTGATGTAAATTTCAACAGGTTAGTACCGGTTTCTCCAAGGTTACCAAAGTTGTGAAGTCCTCAATAAAACATCTATAGTGCATTTTCACCACGTAAACATAGTGGTTTCGGTGGAATTTTTTTTCTGGTCCAGGCCACATCTCACCCTAACTTTTGAGATAAAATATCTCGAGAACCAAGTTGTATATATCTATATTTTAGACTTGTCTTGTCGAGTTACATACGAATTCATCATCAAATTTGGCTATGGCGAAATTTTTCTTCTGGTCCAGGCAGCATTTCAACCTAACCACGTTAATTTCGAGATACGATATCTCGAGAACTAAGCGAGATATCAAAAAAATTTATTCTTTACTTTCAATTTGTCTCATCGATTTACATAGGAATAAATCATCAACTTGTGGCGCCACAGTTATCATTGAATCCCCCTGATATCTTCCAATCAGATTGCTGTCAAGAATAAATATAAAAATTTTCTTGAGCAAAAGTGATTAACACTCCAATGGAAATATACTGCTGAAATATATTCAAATTACCACGCTAAAAGATTTGAATTAGTAGAAAATCTAAACCATTTGAAAAAAAAGGTATTACTATACAAATTTGGATGTAAAAGTGACATACCTCTCTGAATGTAAAAAGAGGTTTTTCTCGGCTACTATGAGCATATGTGGTAGCAAATGTAGAGGTAGAAGGAGAACCAGGGGATTCCATAGCACCGTCAGATGAAGATTCTTGGTTGGAAGCTTCATGACCTGAATAAAACCCAAGCTGCTTTCGTCGATGTAGTCGGCGAATTTCTTCTCGAATACTCGCAGCCATTTTTTCTATCGCATATAATATTTATCATTAAAAAAATCAGTAGTACTTAAGAACACCATTTAACATAACCCCGAATAATTTCAGCAAGGCCAAGGCCGTTCTTACCAGGAGTCAGTTTCGGACATACATCGCCGAAAGGTGAAGGATGAAGTTCATTCTGACTTGACGGTGAAGAAGTTGGTGATATGCACATCGGAACACAACGTCTCCGTTTAGATGGTCTTCCATGAGTATGGACAGGATCAAAATCCAGCGTTCTCTTCAACGTTGCGCAGGCCATTTTTAATCCCAAGGATCTCTTTTACTTATTGCACGTCACGCCCTTATGCACTTTATTGCGAAAGCAAGACAATACAGCAGTTACTAAATGTCAGAAATTACTGAGGCACAGTTAAAAAGAATCCGTTATGTAAGTTCCGTTGATGTTCGTTGCTCGTTCACCAAGAACACGATACTCAACCCTAAATCAATATGGCGAACATTTAAATCTCTTTTGTATACAACTCCCAGGATCCTTCTCTCGCAGTTTTGTACAATAATGTACTAAGATTGGTGGATTCTTTGACTGTTCGTTTTCTATGTAACTTTTTACTTTTAACCGCTTAGGAGACATGGAATGTAGAATTAACAACTTCCTGGCTGCACAAATTGTATCAAACTCACTAAGAATTTTCAAAAATAGAAACTGAACCGAAAAATTCTGTAATTTGTGAGAACCCAGCACTACTAGAATCTGTGACTACAGTTTACGGACACGTTGGCTTACCTTGCAGATGAACATCTTTGCTGAAGGGACTAAAACAAATTGAAAATACAGTGAAACGCCTCATAATATTATAAAAAAAGTGAATTAATGGGGGGACAAAAGTTTCAATATGATGAAAGTGGCGGAACATTCTTTTATTTCCTGCTTTCTTTCTTGGCATTACTTCTTATTCCGGGTACATACTACTGGTGGCCACGTAAACGAAAGGAAGGTAAGTTGATGTTTTTCTCCTTATATTTTTAGTAAATGTTTATCGCAATCAGAAGAACTTTTACCACTATCCACTTGGGTGAAAATAATATATCCCAAGATTAATTACCCTGTTTTTCACAAATTTGAGAATTGTAATTCAACGGAAACAAATTCTTAACAGTTGGAGTTTGGGGAAAATATAGCTGTATTATGCAACTATAACTGTGTTATTTTTCCACTAGTTCTCAGAGATAAATGTAATATTGCAATTTCATGTGAGAGTCAAACCGATAGATGGAAACAATTCAGGCGTTAAGCTCTTATTACATGTAATACCCACTTTTGATATTTTTGCTGTATTCAGTCTCTTGACTGGTTTGATGGTAGTCCTCCACGTATTTATATCTTGCACTAACTACTTCATCTCAGCCATACTCCCTACAATTTACATCTTCAATTATTTGTCTGTTTCTACAATTCTTACCTTCAATTGTTCCCTCCACCAACAAATTAACCAATCTTGCATGTCTTAAAATGTGACCCACCATCCTGACTCATCTTTTTGTAAGACACTTCCACAACTTTCTCTCCTCACCCATCATATCTGAAACACATTCATTTCATACTTTATTTGTACACTTAATTTTTAGCATCCTTTAAAGCTCCAGTTTTCAAATGCTTCAATTTTATTTATTTCTGGTAGCCTATTTAAATTAGAAAAAAAATTGGGTATATTGGAGATCGCGATTCTGCTACAACAACATTAAATAATATTGTTGTAATACTGCTGTAGTCAGTTGCAATATGTATTATCTACCAAGCATGTGACTCCATTGTAATACAGCCTGGACCAGCATGTAACCGTCAAATGTACTTCGTAAATAATTTCTAGCCGAGTCTTGCGTTTGACCACTGCAGTATTATGATGCCAACTCCTAGCGGAATCACGATCTCCAGTAATCCCAAAAATTTCATAAAATGTAAAAATAGAAGTGTAGTGAGGTTGCCACCAGAGCATGTACTCCATTGCAATTGAGTTAAAAAGTAAACATACTTTGTAAATATTATTGGTCCAGAAATCATATAAATACAGAAAGAAATGATATGTTTGGCTCCTGATAGTAGCATCAACAAAATCAAATCAGATAACTAAGTAATTTTATGGGGTGGTAGGCCCTACATTTACATATGCAGTTAATGGGGATTCTGCAACAACCGTGGTACTGCAATTTGATGATGGATTATTATGTAACCCAACAAGACAAATCAGAAATTAAGAATACAATTTTTTGATGCGTAGTTTTAAAGATATACTTTCTCAAAAGTGAGGTGTTTAGCTTGAAATACAGAAGAAAACTATCATTGCCGTGGTGCCAAAATCTGATGATGAATTCTTGTAGAATTCGACAAAATAAATCGAAAATAAAGAATAAAAATTTTTGATATCTCGCTTGGTTTTCGAGATATAGCATGGTAAAAATCAGTCATCGGTTTAGTTCCTTCTGGGTTTGGTGTTTTTTCTTCTGGTCCAGGCCGTATTTCAACCTAGCAACAATCACTAGGAAAAAATAAAACACCTAAAGTGCATTTCCACCATGTGGATATATGGTGGTATTGGCGAAAAAAAGTTTTCTGGTCCAGGCCGGATCTCACCCTAACCTCCTCATTTTTGAGATACAATATCTCGAGAACTAAGCAAGATATCAAAAAACCTTATTCTTTATTTTCCATTTATCTCGTAGTGTTACATACGATTTCATCATCAAATTTGACTATAACGAATTTTTTTTTCTGGTCCAGGCCGTATTTAAATCTAACTACGTCAATTTTGAGATACGATATCTCGAGAACCAAGCGAGATGTAAAAAAATTTTTATTCTTTATTTTCGATTTGTTTTGTCGAGTTCTATAAGAATCAGTCATCAAATTTTAGCACCACGGTAATGATAGAATCCCCTTAAATTTGATGAGGTATTCTTATGTAACGAGACAAGACAAATCGGAAGTAACAAATAAAAATGCTCGATATCTCGCTTAGTTCTCGAGATATACTGTCTCCAAATTGAGGTGATTAGGTTGGAATGTGGCCTAGATCAAAAAATAATTTTGCCAAAGCCACAATGAACTACAAGCTGGACATGCAGAATGGGTGTTTTATTTGTTTACTACCACTTGTGGTTAGGTTTAAATGTTGCCTGGTCCAGAAGAAAAATGGTACCAAAGGCTCAAGGGACTATACCTAGGACTAATTTTTGTTAGTCCACATCTCGATATGTTACATAAGAATAAATAGTCGTATTACAGCACCACGGTTATGATAGTGCTGCCCAGTCAATCAAAAAAATGTAACAGAAAAGATAAGCAGTATATTTTTCAAACTTATCATACTGTCACCTGTGTAGATGGAACCAGTACCTCCAATGCTGTGAACGATAAAAAGTAGATTATTAATTGAATCTATCATTTCAGTTTAATTTTTATCATTCATTTAAACACCACCACATGCATACATATGTATACAACATTACAGTACATTTTTCATACATCCCAATATAAGAGACTGGCTCTCTGGGAAGTAGAAAGCTGTCAGTTTACAGATAAACAATTGCATAACAAAATAGATACAAACACTTATAATTTTCCTGACTGTTATTGATAGATTACTTCCGCCATATTGAATTTCCCCATGCTTTTTCCTTGGAGTAGCTAGTCATGCAGTTAGCTGTGGTCTTTGTACACCACTCCTTGCCAAATGGCCTAATCCTACGTATATGAATAAGGTTTCCATCCGAAATATTGTGAAGTGTTTTCGTGTTTGTGTGGTACTACTACCTTCATCTGTGGTAAGTGATGAAGTATTTTCTTTCGTTGGTAAGGGTGTCAGCGATTGGAATATTATCAGTTTCGCATCGTAATTTAGTGCATATTTTCTTAAACTTATTTTATGTTACAAGGTTTAATTAACATATTTTCAAATACTGCTGTCTTTGCATACAAAGCAATCACAAAGTCGTACTTTTTTGTTCATAATACATGATACAGGTCTGCCAACTAAACAAGCCAAAGTACTAAATGTATTTTAACCAAAAAAAAAAAAAAAAGATTTTTGACTTGAACATTGGATTAGCCTTTGCTTTAGCCGCACTTGTTCAAAATAACATATTATGTTCCAATTATCATCACAAAATTCATATAACACATTGAAATAATTTTAAACTAATGCAAATGTATTGCATTTTTAAAGAGTAAGAATTACGTACATGTTTTTTTAAAAACCAGCGAGGTCTCCTTTTTCCCCCATTACCACCTATTTGTTTCAATATTTATGGAATTAAAAAATATAATTGGTTACTCTGTTCGATGCGCGCTCATGATCAGAGCTACAAACTATTCAACTAAACCTTCTAAATAGAATTTACGCAGTACATGCTTTACTTAACTGAAAATTATTTGAGTGTATCTATTTTGAAGTTAATTGCATTACAAAATATGTTTATTTTGCTGAATGCACATTTTCTTTTGAAATCAGATTACATTTAGTTGAAATTACTGCCTTTTATGTTGCATTTCTCAGTCACAACAATGAGAGACTAGATATGGAAGCCTTGATATTGACCTTCAACTTAACAGCATTTGTAAATTTCTCTACAAGAATACAAAATAATAGCAGTACTGCATTGATAATTTTTTTATGGATATTTCCCAATACAGTAATTACAGCATACTTACAGTAATAAATAGTATCTCAGATCACGATTCCAAGCTGTTATGTATCAAGTCCAGAAGCACTGTTAAACAGATAAAGAAAAGCTGGGTATATAGAAGAAATATTAATAAACACACTATAAAACATTTCATAGTTTCCTTAAATAATGGACACTGGTCAGAAGTGTACACTGCACAGGGTTTTAATACAAAATTTGATTCCTTTCCTAATGGGTCATTCCATGTGAATTCAACCCCAAAAAAATGACATTTTGACACCCACCGACACGGATTTTGATGAAATATGGTGAGTTTAGTCCTCTTATATACAAAAGTATCCACATCAATTTTTTGTTCTAAATCTGATTTAGTTTTTCTTTTATAGCCAATCGAAAATTTAAATGTTTAGTATTTTCCAAATTCTGACGGTTCTGTTCTTTGACTGAAAATAATTTATATTTCATTTATTTTTCAATATTGCAATAATGTTAATGAAAGAATGAAGATCCCAGAAAAAAAGAAAAAAATCCAAATAATATTTTTAAAAAAGGGATTTTTTTGTTGAATTTTTGCTGAAGGTATGTAATACTTTATAAGTCAATATCAACTAAAGGAAATATAATAACCCAAAAAATTCTTTTTTCCTAATGATCTTACAAGTGTGTTCTGTCATTAAAAAATAAAATTAATGATTTTTTCATTTCTTTGTATATACTTTTAAAATTAAAAAAATTAATTATCCAATTTATTTACAGACCTATATATTATTTGCTGGAAAAAAGAGTTGCAAGCACAATATTTAATGTGTTACTTCATTAAACCTCAACCCTACTGAAATCCGGGCCATGAGAGAACTGTCCAATAACAAAAATATCATTATCCTCCCAGCAGACAAGGGCTCCACCACCGTGGTCATGGACCGCAGTGACTACGATGCGGAGGCCCTTAAACAGCTCTCTGATACCAACACCTATCGTCCACATGCCACAGATCCCACCTCTTCCATCTGCCTCGAAATTCGCTCCTTCCTGGACCTCCTAGGCCCCTTACAAGGTCTTTCTTCACAATCCTTATCCCTTCTCACCCCTCAAAATCCCCGCACACCTACTTTGTACCTTCTCCCCAAGATACACAAGGCTGGCAATCCGGGACGACCTATAGTTGCGGCCTATGGTTCCCCCACTGAACGAATTTCAGCCTTGGTGGATCAACACCTCCAACCTTTTGTGCAGAACCTTCCATCTTACATCAAAGACTAAAAAAAAAATGATTCATGTGGCAGGCTCGGATGTGACCACATCTTTCCCCCTGCCATATGTCTCGCCTCCTACATGAGGAAGACTAAAAAGTCGAAATATTGTGTAATTCTTTTGTTTTTGTGTTTTTACGTGTCTCGCCCTCCTGCCTTCATCTGTGGTAAGTGACGGGTAACTGTTTAGTTTCCCTATCCTATCTTATTTTCATTAAACATTGAGCATGCATGAGATTGGCTTTTTATTTCTATTATTTACAAAAGATTTTTTTGTTTACTTTTCTCTCTCTGAAATTTAATTATAAAATACCATAACAGAAATTTTTGGCTATTAATTTCCATAGGATGTTTTCCTAGATATAGTACTATTTAAGTTCTTTAAAATGATTCATTCTTTCTTGGATCATCCTCATATAGCCTGCAGGGAATTTATAAACTCTCCCAGTTGATGTTGCTGGAGGGTCTATAACAGCAAGCAGATGTGGAATTGGAACAGGGTAGATATCTTCTCGCTTTGGCTAATAAAATGATGGTGAGGGTGCTTGGGGATGCAAAAATTTAATTGTAGCATCCCCTTCTTCTTCATTGACATCTGTAACAATCCCAAAATACCAAAATTTATCATACATGTAAGCAACATAGCATTGATGTATAGCTTATTTATTGTCACATGTGTTGTGCATTTGTCTTTCAATTTGTAAGTTAAACTGCTTTTGTCATCACTGCTGATTCTTCTAGCCTCCACAGTTCCTCTACTGTCTAGTGGCTTAAAGATGTGGAAACTTCTTCTCTCTGGAATTGTTGTAACATATTTAAAATTATTTTCAAGATTAGATCAAATAAAGTTTACAGATTCAGTTTTAGGAATATTTGTCTACATGAAAGAGACTAACATAAAATGCCAATGGTCATTTTTTTGGCAAAACTGAATGTGATGGGATTGCGGGAATGCTGAAAAGATTACCTAGAAAATAGTCTCCAAAGATCTTTAGAAAAACAAATAATGACACCAAGTAATTTTTTCCATTTTTGTAAGGATAATATTGCAAAAATAAATATTTATTTTATTTCGAAAGACTAATCTTGAAAATCATTTTAAAGATGTTACAACAATTCCAGGGACAAGAATTTTACACAACTTTAAGCCAGTAGACGGTACAGGAATTGTGAAGGCTAGAAGAATCATCAGTGACGACAAAAGCTTGTTTAACTTACAAACTGAAAGACAAATGCACAACATATGTGACAGTAAATGAGCTATACATCGAATGTTATGTTGCTTGCATGTATGATAAATTTTGGGATTGTTACAGACGTCAATGAAGAAGAAGGGGATGCTGCAATTAAATTTTTGCATCCCCAAGCACCCTCACCATCATTTTATTGGCCAAAGCGAGAAGATATCTGCCCTATTTCAATTCCACATCTGCTTGCTGTTCCAGACATCAACTGGGAGAGTTTATAAATTCCCTACAGACTGGATGAGGATGATCCAAGAAATAATTAATCAGTTTAAAGAACTTAAATAGTACTATATCTAGGAAAACTTCCTATGGAAATTAACAACCAAAAATTTCTGCTATGGTATTTTTTAGTTAAATTGTTCTTAAATATTTAAACATTTTGTATTTGTCAAATCCACATAAACTTGAATCTATAAAGGTTAATAAAGTATAAATCATCATATTACATAAAAGAAGTTGGAAAAAAAAATAAAGTTGAATCTGTATTTCAGAGATAGAAAAGTAAACAAAAAAATGTTTGGTAATAATAGAAATAAAGAGCATAGATGCTCAATGCTTAGTAAAATAACACATTAAAAATTGTGTTTGCAATTCTTTTTTTCAGAAAATAATATATAGCTATGTAAGCAAATTGGATAATGAAAATTTAAAAAAAAAATATATATTTAATTTTAAAAGTATTTACAAATAAATGAAAAGTCATTAATTTTATTTTTTTAATGACAGAACACACTTCTAAGATCTTAGGAAAAAAGAATATTTTTGGGTTATTATATTCCCTTTGGTTGATATTGACTTTTAACGTATTACACGCTTTCAGAAAAAAATTCAGGCAAATTATTTTTTTTCTATTTTTAAAATATCACTTGGAATTTTTTCATATGAATGAATAGCTTGAAAGTTCAGTGGTTTAGGCGCCTACTTACAAAATTCAATGTCTCCAGTAGAAATTCTTCTACGACCAAGGAATCTTTAAGGGATTTTCTTTGTGGATGTGAGTATGCCAGAACATCGGGTCTTTGAGAATAAAGAAAGAATTAAAATTAAAAATTTTGCATTGTCAAAGTAGCCATGCAATTAAATTGCCACAGGAGTGAAAGTTCAATTCCAGTAGTAGTCGTAGTAGTAGTAATAGTAGTAACTGGCCAAAGACCAAAACATTCTCTTGTTTTTATTGTCTGTATGATAGGGGCATAAATTATTCTTGTATAGTAGGTTTAGTTTTCATAAAGTTGAAGAAAAAGAGGAAGAGCAACTGCATCCATCACTGAGTTGAGAAGTACTGTGACCACACAAAAACAAGAACACTATTCATAATACTTTGGGAAATGCATTTGATGCAAATCAATGGGTGTGCACATTCCATAGTTCCTATGCAAATGGTGGGAAATTGCTGTAAATGGCAAGAGAAAGAAGAAAATATCATTTTTTTTAAAATTGAAATGGTGAAAGAAAATTAAATAAATTATTAAAAGTCATGGAATTACCAGTTGGGTGATACTACTGGAGTTAGAGGTCAGGCAAATGTCTGGTGTCACTGATGTGTTGGTAAGCTAGTTGCCATTTACAGAGTTGAGAGGAGTGTGGTTTCCGAAAAGACTGACATATCTGTCATGAAGCAACTCTTATTGGAGTTGTGGTAATTATAGTTGCGGCTAGCTGAATAGGCGGGCGGCTTCAAGTGTGCCCTTGCCAAACTGCGCACTTAACAGCTAAATTCACCTATTTGCCTTTAGTAATAGTTTGTGTATTGACGCTTGTACTGGGAAACACAGGATGCTCAGAGTTGTCATTTTCTAGTGTTAGAGAGAGAGCACTACGCAAGAATGTTCCCAAGCGCAGCAACAGCGCGTTCGCACTGACTCCAGTTTCCGTGACCATAGCTTTAGTGTGGACAGTCACTGCATGGTCTATACTTTGTTCTATGAAACAGAATGAAGCTTTTGGATGTGAACCCTTCATTAGCTTAATATGATGTTCACTGGTTTGTAGTTACCACCACAGTTTCAGAGAGATACTGTCATCTATCATAAGCAGAGTTTTCTTTTCCTACACTTATTTAATTTTACAATCTTAGTTTTATAACTTAAAGTCATATGTTATTTCTAATATTTGTTTACTATGGAATATTTGTCATGGAGTATTTAAGTTGTAGCAGTTCTGCTTTCTGTTAGGTTTGATTCATAAACATTGTGTGCAGTGCGTTTTTGTATCTATTGATTCTGTTTACAGATCCTGATAAATATGATAAAGAATGCCGTTGTGATGACTGCAAAAAAAAGAAAATTATTCTTCAGTCCAATGAACCGTGGAAAGGAACAAAACAGTTTCTGACGTAAGTTTGTTTGCATTGCTTTTATTAAAATATTTACTGGCTACCAATCTCTGTCAGTTTATCTATACCTTTATTACCATTTCCGTCCAGACCATTTTTAGGTTAGCACAGGTTCCTTTACAACACCATACCATGTTGCCACTTGCACTTCTAATGCCATCATTCAGTTACAATCAATTTTATTATTGCTACCATTAGAATGCCATTCACTTTGAATTTAGTGCATTTTAAACAAGATTATATGAATGATTGCTCTCCTGGAATACCACTGAAATAAAATATTCGTGGGTTCAATGCTAGACAATATTGTGGAATACAAGCTTTCGATTGGGTTAAAGACATCAGGAGTATTTAGTATGCCATGTGACTGTTGTAAGATTTATGTAGGTCAGAATCTGTACCATCTGGTTGTTTCAATTGAAGAAATTTGCAGTCTCCAAAAACCTAATTGAAAATGGCTGCAAAATAGACTTCAAGACTGTGAAAGTGTTGGCCGATTGTCCGTTCTTTTGGGAATTGTTCATTAAGGAAGCTATAGAAATATGCCTAAGTAATGACACTATCATCAGAAATATGGAACTATGGCTCAGAGATACCTGGACACCTTCACTTTCTATTCTTAGACGGCAACATAACAAATCAAGGTAAAGTGAGGTGCTGCTGAAAAATAAACCCTTTCTTCTTCGTCGCGTAAAATCTTCTAGGGCTTTCCACCTAGGTAGCGCGTCAATGTAGGGCAATGTTTCGAAGCCTGCCTCAGGCTCCATCTTCCGGCGAAGTGGACACTCACCTTTTCCCAGCATTTTGTCGTCTGCTGCCTTCGAAGAATTTTTGTCATCATTGGCATAGTCAAATTTGGAGCTATGGTTTTACGACCACATACCCTTGCTGACGCCAAGCATTTTATCCTACTGTTATGGCGTACTCAGTACTTATGGGGAAGCTAAAGTGTTGCCCTCTGTCTCTGAAATTTGTTACTAGGTTAGTGTGTAATAAGTGTATTTTTTATCTGTAAAATGTGTAATTTATGAGGCCGAAATTGTGAACCACCTCAGTATTCGCCTCGATGGCTGCGGAAAATCACCTAATGCCCGCAGTCAGGACGGCCAACACACGGGGAGTCCGGGCTCTCAGCTGGTCCGTCATAAACACCCCCCCCCCCCCCTCCCATACACAGCACCTCAGTGTGATAGTGAGCCTTGTCCATCACAGGCTGTGTGAGCGTCAGGGCAAGAAGGAGGAGATGGGGAGGAGTGTAATGCTATACAGCTGTATTGATACCAGAGAACAGCATTGCAGTTCTGTTTGTTGCAGTGCGGTTTGTACCTGAAGATAATGGCAGAAACTCCATTGAAAGCTTTTCTGAGCATGGTGGGTGAGTGGTTAACGCTCTTTCCTTGTATTCGGGAGGATGCCGGTTCGAATCTTCATCTGGGCATCCAGATTTGGGTTTTCCATGGGTTCCCCAGATCACTCCAGGCAAATGCCGGAATGCTTCCTTTAGAAGGCCAAGGCCGACTTCCTTCCCATTCCTTCTCCCCAGCCCCATCCCTCCTCTAATGATCTCGACGTCGGTAGGGCGTAAAGCCACGAGCAAAATAAAAATTTTTTAAATATTTATTTTCACAATGTTAACCACCAGCCAACCCTCATAGTATAGGGCAAAGTAACTTTAAAAAATATATATTTTTTTACTTATTTTGCCTACAAGTTTATTAGACATAAGTGTTGTTAAATTAAATTAAATCAAATTAATTGCAATGGAGTGCATGCTCCGGTGGTAATTTCCCTAAATACCCATCTTCTCCCTTTTCTGCATCCACCTACATTTACCCTTTACAAATTTTAACTTTAAATTCTTTCAATGTTTATGGCAAATTATTCATCATTTCTCTTGGTAACATATTCCAATCCCTGACACCCTTACCTAAAAAAGAGAATCTTCCTACACCCTTGTGCCTGAAATCGACTGCCAGCTTGTAGTCATGGTCATTTTTTCCCTTCCATGCATTACTTTAAATTCTTATACCAATATCTTTCCATGCCTCATCACCAATATACGCCTTGAACACTCCCATGACCCTCTTCACCCTCCATCTGTCTTCCAATGAGTCCCATTCCAGCTCTTTTATCGTATCTGTTACTGATTGCGTTCTGCAATAATTTCCATAAACAACTCAAATACAGGGGTCCCATACTACACTACCATATTGAAGCAATGGCCTGACCAAAGTTTTTTTTCTTTGTTAGTCTTTTTCATTTTAAAATAGGTTAGAGTTGATATTGGGGACCAATTTCAAGTTCCTGGTTAGTACCATTTTTGAGATAGTGCCTGTAGCAAAAATGTTCCAAAATAGACATCTTTTGTGGCCACTCATGTCTTCTAGCAAAATAATATATTAGTTCTCCTCTCTACGTATTGTAAACATCAAAAGCTGGGGTAGGATTTTATGTTTTGGCACTCTTTGCCTGTAGACATTACAAAATCTTAAAATTTACAAATTTGAAGTCTACAACATATTCAGTTGAAGTGCTAGAGATCTGTGAAGACAGACACACATTGGAATATCAGCAATGGGGCTATATTTCCCCCTGAGTACATAACCCTAAAATGGAAAGGAATCATCTCTCGCTAATTATAACAGCAGGACAGCACATTAAATTTTCTTGTTTAAATCCTTAGCAGTAGAATCATAACAGTTTCGGCACAATGGATAGAATAAGTAAACTAGACCCATACCAAAACAAATAGTAGAGGGCTGTATTTTAAGGTCACAGCCTTCTTGCCCTCGGCTTCGCTAAGTGTTGGGTTTAGTTTTCTGTCTGTATCATAATTCATATTAACTACATTTCTAGGCTTATGTTTAACTAAAGGGTTTTAATAACAAATTTTTATAAAGCAAAAACACCTCAGCACTACATTCCAGTAATATTACATCTAAATATTAATAATATTAGGATTAAATAATATATTAATAATATTAGGATTAAACACCAGAGCTGTTAAATAAACTACATTATTTACTAATTCCAACCACTACAACCTAACAAATATGCCGTATCAGCTAAGGCCAACTTTAGTCCAACACTTATTATGCAATAGTTTCCCACGGCTTGAATTAATCAGGCTTATTCTATTACCTTCAGTCTGGCACTGAAAGGAGATCCTTATTTAACATTTTCGAAACTCTTGCAGAACATGCTTCAGTGGACCTCTATATATCAGTCATCTTCTGGTCTACAGAGATTATCCTGTTCATCCTGTAAGATAGTGGCTCATTTCCTGGCAATAAACTACCTTGTAAAACTTGTAACCCTCGCCCTGCTTCAATTGCCTTAACTAAACCAATTACTGGAGTTAGCATTCTCATCATGTAGCTTGAACCATTTAAAATTTACCATGGCATTTACTTGCTACCTTGCAAAATAGTCGGGCATTGATAGGAATGAAAATGGTTGTAACAAAACAGGATTTGCCAAACTTGAACATCTTGTTTCTGCACATGCCATACCTGTTTAAATTTGCAATGTGCATAGAGTGATTAAATCATTACATCTATATGTTTCAGTATTGGTTCACTGTGTATTTCAAGCCGTTACTGCCAAAATTAATTCAAATGAGCTTGGATGGTGAGATGAGTATAAGTTGGGTATTAAGCTCTTCCTGACGTAAGTACAAGATAGTCCTGCTATCCTTTCTCCTCTCATCAAGCATGGCAGGTGGGCAATAACGCTCTGGCCTTTCATTCAAAAGTACGCAGGTTTGAATCCCCATCTGGTCATCCGGATCTCAATTTTTCATGGTTTCTCAAAATCGCTTGGGTGAATGTTGGGATGGTACCTTCAAAAGACCATTGCCGATTCCCTTGCCACGAGTCATTCCCCACCTCTAATGAGCTAAACTTTAGTGAAGTGTTAAGCCAGAAAAACTTTCTCCTCTCCTTTATTCTGCTTCTCCCTTTTTGAATAACCCATTATTTCAAGTGTTTATTTTCCTCTTCCTCTGTCCAGTCAGCACAATCACTTTCTGTAGTTAACAGTTTTTTAATATTTTGATTTGTTTATTTATTTCATTTTTTTATGTTTTTAAGCTATTTATTTACTGCAAGTTAATTCATTCCTATACTTAAAACTCCCTCCTACCTTTCCTATCCCATTTTTATTCCCATTTCAGCTCTCCCTCTTTCCAAAGAAGACAGAAGAAAACCACCTAGTCTGCTACAGTATCACAATTGACTTATCTGTACTTCCTCACATTGCATTTTATGTTATTCTACTGTGGAAGAGTTTATTTAATGTTTCTTAGTGATTCTTTGCGTCTCCTGTCATATCCCGTGTATCCCTTCCAAACTATTACCCTTTCGGATAGGTGCAATGCACCCTCCGCCACACATTTTTAGTGAATCGCGGAGTAATAGTAATAGTTATGAATCTGTATCATTGTGAAATGTAATGTTGGTTCCTTTCTATGTACTTACTTAAATTAACCAGGTGAATGGGTTGATTAAATCCTTACTTTGAAACTATTTATTGACATCAGCATATGTAAATGCATAATATACTAGCATTTAATGTTTTTATTTATACAAGTTGAGTTATTTATTTTTCCAGGAAGATCTGTATCATTTCTGGATGGGTGATATTGGCATTCCTGGCATACAAAGTATCACAGTTTGATTATGAATATGCAAATTTTGATCCTTATGAAATACTTGGAGTGCCATTGGTGAGTTAAAATTTTAAAATCACATAGTGTAAAAAAATATGTATCAATAATTGAATTTGTACCATATTCTCTATTTCCCAGAGGAATAATAATTGAGATGTAAAACCATACAAATTTAGTAGATACAGATTACTGAAAGCTTCTTTTTTTACATCTTATTGTATGGTATGGTTTTGAGGAACATAAAAATTCCAGTTAAGTATAAATGAATATTTTTGGAAATGTGGAAGGTTGGGAAAAGTAAACCCATCACTGACACACATGAAGGTTGCAACGAATGCACAAAGATGGGCACACTTTATAATATTTCAATACACACTGTGACAGAGTTTAACCATCTTTTGATTTCAATCATGTGGCGAGTCTCAGTGTGTACACATCTGATCCCCTTGTGATATGTGACACCGCTGTTTGTGGTTAAGGTTTATGCAGAAATATTGTAAAGTATGTTAATGTGTTCATCGCAGCCCTGCTGCCTTCATTTGAGGTGAGTGATGGGTTTCCTTTCCATATCTTTCTTTATTTTCACTGTCTAATAATATTTTCATTGTTACCAATATTGGAATTGAATATTTATTTATAAATGGTGATCAAAGAAAATTGTGTATGGGACAAGTTTACAAAAATAGGATATTTGTATTCCCACTGGCTGTAAAAGTATCTGTAATTTCCTGTTCTTAAGGAAAGCCCTAAAAATTCCACAATCTACATTTGTACATCCATGCATATCTACTTTGATGTTTCATGACCATCTGTGATGTATATTTATGATGATGCCTTTCAATTAATATATAATGTTCTTTTCTTTTCCCGAGAATAATTGATAGTTCACTTCACAATAGTTTACTGCCACCACCTCAGCTTCCCCCTTCCTGTTCACCCTAGAGTAGCTAGGCATGTCGTTGGCTATAGCGTGTGCACATCCCCCCTTGCCAAACGGCCCAATCTTGCGTATGTGAAGAAGGCTATAAACCGAACTATTCTGAAGTGTATTAGTGTTTTTTTGTGTGTGTTTTTGTGTTCGTTTGGCCCTCGTGCCTTGATATGTGGTAAGTGATGGGTTATTTCCCATATCCTTCCCTTTTTTTCATTGTCTAATGACTCTGCAGTTGTCACCACTATCCAATTAATATAGTGGAAGTGACTATATGAGTATGGCAAAGATTATTTATCTACATGACAGGAATACATTACATCAAACCATTGTTGGAAAGAAATTTGAAGATTGAAATCAAAAATTGTAGGACCCCCAAAACAGATTTTAACCACCTTGCACTTGAGAAGGCGGTGTGTGAACTGAGGGGCAGTAACCAAGATCGACAGAGGGGGGCCGGGTAGCTCATAATAACAATGAAAGATTCCAGTCACTGGTTCTGCGTGTTATACAGCTTCAGTTTTGTGAGATATATTAGCAGATGTATGTTGCTGTTGTGTTTACTTGTCATATTTTTCATAGAACATTTTTATTACCTTTGAATTTAACTAACTTTTCTTTTCATTTAGGGATCATCACAAGCTGACATTCGGAAGCAGTACCGGAAGTTGTCACTTATACTACATCCAGATAAAGAGACAGGAAATGAAAAAGCATTTATGAAGCTTACAAAAGGTATGGCTTGATTATTAGGCAATTACTGTATTGTTAGGTGTGGATGAAGTTGTCGCCTGACTAGCTGTAAGACTCTTTTTCTCTGTAGCCTATCAAGCACTGACAGATGAAGAGGCACGTCGCAACTGGGAGAAATATGGCAACCCTGATGGCCCAGGAGCCATGAGTTTTGGTATTGCTCTACCATCTTGGATTGTTGAGAAGGAGAATTCTGTTTGGGTATGAGGAAAGAGTTGTAAATTCACATTTAATTCTACTAATATGTCTTACATTAATCAGAAGAGATACACACAATACTTCATTTGTAACCATATTATAATTCAGAGTCATGATTAAACCTTTTGATTTTTATTAATGTAAAACATAACATTAATAATTAAAAATTTATTAAATGTTTCTTACCCGCACAGGTTATAACAGGTTTAAAAAATCTTCTAAGTTGTGGCATGTTCTATTATTTCTTTTTCTAATTTAAAGAGATACTAAATGCAAATTTATTTAAAAATACTGCATGCTAGGGAAGCTCAGAAGCTTATAAAAATATGCAAAAATAATTAAATCCATGTTGGATACATTTGCCAATTATACTTTTTTGTACAAAGAAATTGGCATCAGTAAATATCAGCCAGTATAAATAACACACTTGTTCAGGTCAGATGTGTACTACCCTTCTTAATAATATAAGGGTTTCACAGTGATATAGTGGATGCCATCTAGGACCAGTTTATTTGGATGAATGGTGTCATTAAAAAACATTTCCACGGAACCCTTTGTTGAACTTCCTAAAATACTGCACAAATACGACTCCCCACAAACCTCCCATGGCCTTTTTCCAAAGGCTGGAGCTCATTTTTGCTGTTCATCTAGAGTCACTGCACATTTCTGCCTACCCATAAAAAAAGGCAGACATAACTAAGAAAAGCAGAGACATTTAGTGCATCAGCCTGCAGAATAGTCTGTAGCCAAATCTGGTGACTGGAGGCATTTCAGGACCAGTAGCAGCCAGAGTGCTTACAATTCACAAGTAAGTGATTTAATTTCATCTTGTCTGTTTAATTGGCCCATCCATTTGTAAAATGCTCACAGGTTGATGGAGAGCTACAATTCTTTGTCACTGTTATGCTGATGCATTTGTCCCAGTTTTACTTCTCTGCAAGTCAAATCTTTGAGGCAGCAAGTTTCTTTCTCTCGGAAAGATATTCCACACAATATCAGTTTTCCATTTTGCTGTTGAAAATGAAGGCTGTTTCGTTAGGATAATTCATAGATCCATTTTTCCACATCATTTCTCTCTGTTGTTGCTGTGCTTCAGATGGTATTAGAGAATTACTTATAGAAAGTTGAAATCTCTGTTGCCTGCCTTTTATTTTAGAATACTAAAAACAAGTTTTATTATAGTAGCTATATGCAGAGTGTCAGCAGGATATGTTGATTACTTTATGAGTCAGCTCACTGCTTTATTGGTTTCACTAAGTGAAAGTCAAGTCTTATGTTTAGAGATCAGTAAAATTTTTGTGATAGTAATTATACTATTTCATTCAACTCCAACTTTTGATTAAAAATATAGATAGTGAATATAACTGCTGTTGTATTTAGTAATATTTTGGGAAATAATTCCCTATTGTTGTACAAATCCTGCTATAAATTGCTTATCTTATCTTGATGCTCAACTGCTCATATTTAACATGGTAATATCAGCTGGCAGTAAGAATATCATTTTTAGATTTGATTAGGCTCTGAAACCAAATTTATAAATTTTTTGAGCAATAAAGACTCTTGGGGATATATATAAAAAAAAAAAAATACAGTGTCTTCACTACTAATATATTTTGCTATCCCCCCAACAAAGATATTTTGGTGTATTGCAGTCAGTTTATAAGCCTTGATTACTCTTTGGCTTCTAGAAATAGTAATAAAGCTACTTTGTAATGTTTTTGTTTGTTTGTTAGTTGTTGGGAGGCTGTTTATGGTCCATGTTGCTTGTAATAACCATCAGTAATTAAATGTTTTATTTCCCTTTTCATCCTAATCCACTGATCTCTTCAATTGTGTACACATTAGGTTCGTCATTTGCAGGTAGAAGGTATATATAAAATATGTTTAATTCATCATACACCAACTGCTAATGGCGTCTTCCAATTTCTAAGTTTGTGACTGTGATTCGGTGGTACTTTTGACCCTTGGTATTATACACTCTGACCCTACATCTCACTGCCTCTCCCCCTGGTGTCTCGACTGTGCAGTTGACTTCTGTCACAATGTACCTTCCCTCACAACTCACGAGCATTCTTCTTTATATTACCTGCTGATTTGCTTCCTGACATTCAAGCAGTGGTCCAGGCCTAATTCTTTCAATACCATTAATCCTGGCTGTAAGGAACTCTTAGCAGCCGCCTGGATGATCACCAGCGTTTTGTCTTTGCTCAACACTTTACTCTGTATGTTATGCCCAGAAAAATATTTAAGTAATAAATTTGAATTTAAAACTGTGTATCCTAATACCCTCCCATGCAGTTTTTGATTGGTTGAACCTCAGAAATTTAATCAAAAATTGAGATTGAATGAGCTAACTCCTTTACATTGGATGTGGATAATTGATGAACTGCTAGTTCTTTTTTCTTCAGAGAAAATATACACAAAATTGACAACAAATCTTCTCGGGTTTGCAGCCAAATTTTATTAAAAAGCGACAAGCTTTCGGCAACTAGCTCAGCAGCCATCATCAGGTCAATTATGTACCGGCAATCTTGCCGTTACGAATACCAGGCGTTTGCGGAACTGCGAGCGTCGTGAGGTTGTTAAGCATCACCAATAAACGCCTGCAAACCAGAGAAGATTTGTTGTCATTTATTTGCCGGGAAAACCTACACTCACATATACACAAAATTATTTTCTTACTGAAAAGAATTAAAACATGGGGACACATGGAGCACATCGTGATGACACAAGCAGCAGACATACTTTTCAAGAGTTGAAGGAAAAGGGCACTACATTTGGATTTTTTTTTCTCATACTCATTAGTTAGAACAATTCCAATAAATACAATTGTAACTACTACAATGTCTCGGAGGCGGGGGGAGGGGGGAAGTCCATCCATTTGATTGTATTCCAGTATCAGCATGGAGAGCAGATAGAACACCCACTAAACATCCGGTGGGACAATTTAGCACAATGTTGTCAACCATCTTCTCCATGCCGCTGTCACAGTATGGATTGTCATTTATGCCCAACATTGAACAGCACAGTTTAGTTGGTTCCAGTACCTCCTGGGCTGGTCCCAAGCTGGTATTGTCTGTGTAGGATCGGTGACTGTGTGTCCGATGTGGGGCAAGTTCCATTGCCACTGTTGCCCCTATTCTACATCTACATCTACATCTATACTCTGCAATTCACAATTACTGTGGGTGGCAGAAGGTGCTAAGCACCAATACTATTTTAGAGTATTCCAATCCCGAATAGAACGAGGAAAGAAAGAGTACATAAATGTATCAGTACGGCATCTTATCTCTCAAATCTTATCCCTTCTGTCATTGCGACCTAAATAGGTTGGCGGAAGAAGTATTTCGTTGCACTCGTAAATTAGAGATTTTCACATATTCTCCAACAAATTTAAACGAAAACGACGTCGTCTGTCCGCCAAACAATCCCAGCCTAACCCACGTATCAGCTCTGTGACACTTACATAAGAACTGTAACTAGCGGTCACGAATCGAGCGGCTCTCCTCTGTACTTTCTCTAACGTGTCAATCAATCCCTTGCGATACGGATCCCAAATTGGACAACAGTATTCCATAATAGCATTAAAAACATAGGGGGAGGGAGGGTCATATGGATGGTCAGAGCAGTAGATGGCTTTCTTGAATTGAGGCACGCTGCAAGTTAACCCCTAAGGAAATGTTTGGGTCCTTTACATGGACTGCAGCTGCTTGGCGTCTGATCTTCAGTGGGCAAATTTTGGAAACGGTCCGAAGACAAGGTAGTATGGTGGATCGCAGTACACCATTCACAATCTTCATGGTGACTTTTTGAAGGATGTCCATACGCACAGACCCCAGACATACATCGAGTTACAAGTGTTAACTGGAAGAGGGTGGCTCAAGATCGATCAACCTGGAGAGAACTGCAACAAAACTACTTAGAATTAAATTGTTTTATATAGCTCATTGGCTTAAAGAGGCTGCATCATGAAATAGGGATTGATAAAGCTGTAATAATAATAATAACATATGCAAAAAAATAATTTAAATTTCTTTTCAGAAATTTTTTTCGATATCATTACAATTGTAGGTGAGACTGCAATGAACATCTTTCTTAAGAAGAAAACAGCAAAATCAGCCAAGGCAGTGGAGTTTGCAATCCAAAATCTTTGTATTACAAACAACATAAACAATGAAAAATAAAGAATATTAACTTTTACAGATTATTCAATCACGGAATATAATGTCACACTTACTTTCTGTCCATGTATATATTTTTTTCATTAACTGGCACAGATGTAAGATACAAGAAAAATAAGGATGACTGACAAGAAAATACTCCTCTATTCATCATTGTAGTCCAATTTTCCATTTTAATAAATGTACTTTTTGTCCATAGTAACTCTTGTTCACTTACCAGTCTATCATTACAATTTTATCCAGTTACAAACTTAAAATCAACAAACATATCCAGAATGGCCAAGTATCCTTTGTTATTACATTATCATCATTAAAGGTTTTCCACTTCCCTTTTTTTCAGGTCATTCAGCACATCCTCTTTCAAATCTGTTACTGACTTGCTAAGCCTGTCACTGGTTTGATGGTGTAGTAGATGTGTTGCCTCTGCCTGTGAAAAGTATAACTTGTGTTCTGTACGATAGTTGCTTTTTTTTGCTTGTGAAATGTGTAGTTTATGGAGTTGGGAATGTGAATCATTCCAGATGATTGCGGAAAATCATTTAATAATAGGACAGCCTGTAGGTCGGGCGCCGTATTTGAACCTGGTCCCGTTGTAGTGCCCTTAATACCCACAACCATACTGGTGGGTGGTTAAGTGTCCTTTCTACTAGGGGAAATTCCAGTGATCACCCCTAAATATTAATCATTACAACACAAATATTATTTCCATAAGTTAAAAAGATTAAACTGACCCACTGGCCACTTTTCATACGCATTTGAAAACACTTCACTCCACCTACTGATTGTTCTATTTGAATAAGTACTTCATTGGTATGATGAAGTTGTTTTCAAAGAATGATCTTATCCTTTTCCTGTGCTATTACTTAAGTCTAATACTTTGCTGAGTTATTGCAACAGCAGGCAAAACATTCCATACCCTCAGTTCAATGTCATTCTTACTGCCATTCAACACCTTCAAATCATTCTTACCTTTATTTCTAATCGATTCAGTGAAACAATTAGTGAAACAAATTGGGTGAATCCTACCTCATTCATCAAAAATTTGGAAATCTTTTTCAGAAGCATGCAGGTGGGAGAGGCCCCATTGAGTTTTGTTCATCTCACCTTTAACACTTTCGCGACCGAGCTCAAAGCATAGGTCAGACAACAAGACTGTTTTGAAAAGACCACACCCGAGCATAGGTCGGGTGACTGTTTCTCGGAACTCATGTGCCTGTTTCCTACCCGGAAGTGGGCTGCTACTGTACTAGAGCTGCGTGTAACATCTGTCTATATTCTCCTTGAATGGTGCTGCCCTCTCTGATGTGCTTATGGAATTACTTCGAAAGAAATAGTAAGCGGTGGCAGACAGCTTCAGCTGCTCGAATTTGTATTTGCGTCGTCGCGAGTTTTGCAAGTTCTCGTTAGTTTCTCTCAAATATGTCACGCTTTATGAGTGAGCAAGAAATTTTTAAAGCTCTAGAAGAAGAACTGAATGATTCTGGGTCGGAGGGTGAAATTTCTCTGCATGCCAGAATGCTTCAAAATCTTCCACACTGAAGCCAATTACCAGTGAAATAATACAAAAACTGAAAACGCAATTTTTTCCTGAAAAAAATTATACCTTTTGTGTTAGTCATTAACATTGTTGTTACCAACTAAGAGAATTAAAATAAATATCTAAGATAAACCTTAAAGATTGTTCTTTTATTATATGAGTTTCTCTTTTAAATATGTCAAATACAAACATGTCAGTGACATTTTAAAGAATGCCATAAATGGCTGGTTTTCTGGGCCAAGATTGTACCTAAGCTGCCGGTCCTTAAAGTGTTAATAATTTTTTCATGAAATCATCAATATTTTCTACACATTCTTCCATTCTGTTTCTCAAGAGGTTGCTTCTGGAACCCAGAACTTCCATTTCTACCAACTTTTGTGCCTCACACCACAAATCTCTGAGGTTTGCTCAAGATTAAGCCCCTGTAATTTTTGATTGAGATTTACAGAAATCACTTGACGCACGACTTCCAACTCCCAGATGTCACTCTTCATCCAATAAATGTTGCCACTTGCTTCCTCATCTGATCTACGTCTTTTTTTAATAATTTGACCTCTACTGCCCCCTGGCCAGTGTCTTTTTCCAGAATGTAAAAACCCTTCTTGACTTTCTGATCAAAACTGACAAGGGCCTGTGTTAGAACTTCGAACCTGGAATCCACTTCAATAAACTTGGATTGGAAACGGCTAAATTCTCTCTTCAGACTGGTTGCGTCGAGGCCATGGTGGAGTTAACTGCACTGTGCCAAGCAAAATAAGACTCAGCACATCGTTGCAGGGATATCTCAAGACTTGGCATGTCGGTGTATAGTTGGACTATCAGGATGCAGTTTTGGTGAATTGGCAATATCATTTAAACCAGTGAAAGATGTAAATCAACAAGGAGCAGGGGGGGGGGGGGGAGAAAGGAGAAAATAGTATAGTAGAATGGCTTAATCATTATTTTATAACCAGTATCTCTTGAGAAAAATTCTCTCTGCATTCTACACCCTACATCTCAGTTCATTCGGCAGTTAACCTTCTTTCCATTTCCTGTCGAGTTGTCAAAGCCATAAAATTGCTGCATTCAGCTTCTGTTGCAACCTTTCTGTTTGTTAGGTTATCATACGATAGAATACTAATATATTCTGTGAGAATATGGTGTGAGAAATTGAATTTTTTGTCACTTTTTCAGAAACACAAGCAGAAAGTTGCTATTAATGGTTTGCTTGAAAACATATGCTTTCCATCGCAATTAGGTTAGTGCTTGAGTTTTGCATCACACACAATATTTTGAAATTTTAATGCAGTCACCTGTGTCTGCTTGGGATCATTGTAATTATTATTATTTTTTAATTATGAAGAATGGCTTTTATCGGTTATTATTATTAATAAAAATCACCATCGGTTTAGTAGTCTTGTCTTTCATTTTCCACTATGTGACAAATATATTAGATTAAATGAAGAGGCTCTATAGGCTAATGTATCATTAGTGTCCTTATCACATCACCACATTTGGACTAACCTCTCCCACACGTTCCCCATTTAACATTTGCTTTTACTTCATATATTGTCATACATGTGATCAGTCAAATAAATCTTTATCACACTGCTGTAATATTCTATAATTATAATTCTCATAAAAGTAATTGCTTGGAAAATGCGCATTGTGGTCGCATCTCTCTTTTCGCATTCATTCATAATCGTACATAGTACTATTTTACTTACTGTATGTCCTGTACTTCTATCTAATTGCTAATCATTTGGTCCATGTGCAGTGTGCGCAGGTGTATGGTTTGGAATAATTGCCTTTAATATCACAAAGAAGCATAGTTAAATATGTAGACAATGGAAGCAGTGTCAGCTTCTGAAATGTTGCCAGGAATAACTTACTGAAAACGTTGAAAGAATTTAAAGTTAAAATTTGTAGGTGGGTGCAGGATAAGGGGAGGATGGGCGTGTAGGGAAATTGCCATGTTGGATAATTTCCACTGGAGCGTGTGCTTCATTGCAATTAAATTAAATAAATGTGAATTTTATGTAGCTAGAATCCCAAAAAGTTGTTCTACCATGATGCTGCCATCAAAGTGTACATAGTTATCTTATAAACAAATAGTAACATATTCACCTCTAATTATAAACTTTCCTGTATGATAAGTGGATAAATGGGATGGTTTTACTTTTGTTTCAGGTTCTTGGTCTTTATGCCTTAGTTTTCATGGTGGCCTTGCCAACAGTTGTGGGAATGTGGTGGTACAGGTCAATTCGCTATTCTGGAGATCAGGTTGGTAAACTTTCATCTTCTGAAAATATAGCTTTAATTATCATAAGGAACAAGAGAGAAAGTAAACCCATCATCAGAGGACTGCAGATGTTATCTAATTTTAACTATTAGTTGTTTACACATAAACAAGCGGCATTGGTTGGTGTAACACTATGTCACTGTGAGGGACTTTGGATTATTTACAGGGCAAAAAAATTAAATTTAGTAATTATTTTATCATTATATCCTTGTCAAATCTAGAACAAAATTTAGTCCTTATTTATTTGTGAAGTATTATTAACTGGTAAAATTGCTTGTATTTAAAAACAAAATTACTGTAGAAGTTAATTATTGTTTATGTTCTTACCAGTACATTAAGAGGTATAACATTATTTTTGTTCAGTCTTGTCCTTGTTTATAATTGCCAATGATGTCATATAACCCTCTTAGGGTTCTGACTTCCCATTCAATGCCTAACAATTTATTTCCTTCTGTTACTTCAATTTCTAATGTTCATTTTTGTATCAGTTCTTCAAGATATCATCTAATGTTATTTCCTGTTCTTTTTCATCGTTGAGATGATGTATATTTTCTAAGCACTGATATCATTGTCCAAATTGAATGGTCAATATGCCATTGTAAACTTGAGGACACTGGTACAAATCATGGTTCAGTCAGAATTTTTTTTCATATACCCAATGTAATCTTCACCTCTGGTAGAGCTTACACAGTATGTCTGAAGTATACTCTGAAAGCTCTTTGATTAGAAGTTTGTGTTGAACTGTTGGTCCAGCCATAGCAGAGACGAATGTGTTGCAGATTTAACTCCTTCTCTCATTCATATGGTCTTACGTTCCGGTGACAGTTTCCAAACATTCGGCCTCTGTCGTGGCTGGACTTCCAGTTTGACATGCAATCTGAACTAAGGAGAGACTTAATGTACCTAACATTACTAAGAAAAAACCTTTTCTTAGATGAAGGTTAGGTTTAAATGACTGTAAAGATTCCTTACTGGGCTGCGATTTACATTTGAAACTGTGAGTGTTCAAGGTGGAGGGAGGGGCATTGATTGGGGTGGGATGTTTCTTAGCCACAAAGTTACCAGACCAATTAAAGAACTTATGAATTTACTGTTAGTGTCCCAATTACACAACATTATATCAGCACTCTCCACTTCTTCTGTCCATGAATAGCTGATGTTTATGAAAGAATGTAGGCTTTCTCAGTGAGTCAGTTGAATAAAATCCTCTCGAGCTTGCCACCAGGATACCGCGTCAGTAAAAGTACAAGGCGACATTTCGGAGCTGTAAGATGGAGCCAGAGGCAGGCTCTGAAACATCGTGTTGTACTTTTACTGATGCGCTATCCCAGTGGCAAGCTGGAGAGGATTTTACGCAGCTGATGTTTACGCATTGTCAGGTTGGGTTCGTCCTGCTACTGTATGTGGCAGTAAGCGTCTGGCCGTGGGTCAGGCGGCCAGTAGCAAATCAAACAGAAACCAATGGCTACAGGCGGAAGAGTCTTTCCCATGAAGGCCAGATGAAGCCTTTGTGTAGGATTTGGCACATAAATTTGTCAGATTAACTAAAGACCTCAATGGCAAAGAACACTGAGAAGGTAGACTTTGGTATGAGGGAGATAACAGAAGAGGCAACTAGTACTCGGGGGGGGGGGGGGGGATATGTTAGGCCTAGCAAACTAGTGGAAGAGTGATCATCAAGTTGCTTCCAGTGTTAAAACCAGCCTCAGAATTTCTGCTGTACTGGTTTATATATAGGTATCACCACCAGCGTCCATCAGAAAGAACGGCCACTGGCAAAAAGTTTATACATGGCAATTCCCATAATTCGAACAGTTGGAACAACTGTTATACAGAGAGAGCTGTCAGAGTCTTCTATGAAACACCACCTCTCTCTGAACTCCACAGACTGGAACTACCTTAACTACATGTTCTTGATACCAGGCATTCTCCTGGCCTCAGTAGAACTGACACTTATTATTTAACCAAATACATACCTGTATATTTTAAAAATTACTTCTCTCGAAGTCCATCATTTTAGAAGAGTTGAACGGAGTGTTCGGGCAGTTCATTTCTTTGCAGTTGCTCAGCTAAATACAATTGTTATAAAATAAAGCTTAATGTAATTTCCCATGAATTGCACTGTAGGAAGAAGATTCTGTTTTCCTGGTCCAGGTTGCATTTCAACCTAACCACAAACTGCACTGAAATTGCCACCAGAAAGACAATAATTGAATCACATGCATTTTAATACATCTACTCTATAACATGTTGGCGGCAATAATGCATTGCTGTACAAGCTTGATAAAAAAAAATCTTCAAGGATTCTTACATCTTCCTTTTTTGTTAACTTTGGTTCAGATCAAGATTGCAACATTTGGATGGCTGACACAGTTACATGGGGCAGAAATATGGCATGAGTGAAAGCAAGGAAATTAAAAATAAATCTTAAAAACTTACCTCATGCTATGTAATATCTGTTTTAATTGTAGTCTTTGGTTGTATAGATCGCTATTAATGTGGAACTACTTTTGTCCAAACGAAGTAATGATTTAAGTAACAGGACACTCATGAAAACAATATAAATTATTTTTTTCAAAAAAATTACTTATGTCCTCTGCTGTAACATCAAGTGCCAGTTGTAATAACAATGTAATCAAAACTGCCACTAACATTGCTAATCGAAAATTGAAGCTTTCATCTTACCTGTCTATGGTCAACAGTAATGATTCTAAGGAAAAAGGAAATGGCTTTTAGGCAATATAAATAAGAATGGATAGGGAAAATGACTCATCACTCACCAAAGTTGAAGGCTGAGGCGAGTGAAAAACATATGAGACGAACAAAAATCCATACAACTTCTATTTTGGTTTTGCACCTTATTGATGTGATAGGGAACAAGCCATATCGTTCGGGAAATACGCATATGCTGAAGCTTACCATATGACTGGCTGGGCAGCAGAAGACAGGATGGGGGAGGAGGTGATGGGGTTGAACTGTCAAGAAGTGAGCTACTGATATGTTGGGAAAGACTAATATGATATATATACATATATATCGCAGGTGGTGATAAAATTAATATATTTAACAAAAGAGTACAGAGTTATAAAGTGAACAATAAATAAATAAATTTGGAAGAAATTATTTCTGGTTTAATAATAATACTAATAATAATGAGTGATGGGTCAAAAGGTAGAATTTTATTGGTGGTTGAGGCCAGGTGGATGTCTGGTATCCAGGATATTTTGGTATGCCAGTTCCCTCTTCAGAGATGGGTTCAGTACTGAGATACTGTGTCGCAAGTTTTCATTGATCCCGTCTGTGGTAAGTGTTGGTTGAATTTCCCTATTTTTCTTTAGCTTCGTTGCCTTGAGGCATATTCTTGCTCATTAATATTGTAATTATTGAGAATGTTGTTAAACTTTACCTGTGATAAATCTCAGTCATTGGTGGTTGAGAACTTGCTGAAATTGTTGAAATGATTTAAATGAACTTGTACAATGATAAGTTACTGTAGTGAAATAATAACAAAATTTTTTTGCTTATTAATTTTGAATGAAAGTACAAATAAGGAATGAGGACATTCATCTTAGCAAATGTCAGATGATATATTTTAAAT
This sequence comes from Vandiemenella viatica, assembly GCA_031002005.1. Taxonomy (NCBI): domain Eukaryota; kingdom Metazoa; phylum Arthropoda; class Insecta; order Orthoptera; family Morabidae; genus Vandiemenella; species Vandiemenella viatica. Next base: position 184,834,972 of record CM061914.1, on the reverse strand, counting down.
TTTTGTTATAGGTGCTACTAAATACAACACAAATGTACTATTACTTCTTTCACAAGACGCCATCCATGGCTCTCAAGAGAGTAATCATGATTCTAGCTGCTTCTCTGAGTTTGAAAAGAAGCACAACAGTGAAGTCGTAGAAAGACCCACAGATAATGAGGAGGTTCCACACGTAAGTATCTATTTACGTTTTAAATTTTGTGCTTCTGTCATAATGACTGAGGAGGGAAGAGCTCAAGCTAGCCATTGACAAATGTATAGAGAAAATAAGATCAAAACATCTAGGAAACATAAAATTGGGTTTACAGTACTTTGCTGATACATATTAATCTTTTATTTATTCAAGGGACTTAGAAGTTTTTTATTTTAAAAATGCATTTTGTTTGTCTCTATTTTTATGATTAGTGTGGTATAAATATGTTTTTCCTAAGATTAAAGATGGGCATACATTTCAAGGTAGATCTTAGAAATTTATGGAGTACTAGCTTCTACTCATGACCGTTCATGTGGATTGCTAACACATGGACCTGTTTCTTAAATTATTTGGGTAGGGACTTTTTTTCTTCCCATGTTTCATCTCTTTTTTGCATTCATGTTGCAGACTAATATAGTCTTTGACTTCAATCATCATCTGTTTGTTTGCTTGTTATAATCGAATTCTCATTGCATATCCTAAGGAACTATTCATAACTATGTTACATAAAAGGAACATGTAAATTATTCAAGCCAATACAAAAACCAAATCTAATTTCTGTTATTTAAAAAGTCAGTATCAACAAAAATACTGTCAGAATGAAATTAATTTGCAGTATTAATGTACACCCTAAATACAGTGTGTGTATTGGTAATGAGGCATGTAATGATATTGGAGTAAGAATTAGAAGTAATGCATGGAAGGGAAAAGATGACCATGGCACTCGATTCCAGGCACAAGGGTATGGGAAGAATTTCTTTTTTTAGGTAAGGGGGTCGGGTATTGGAATAAATTACCAAGAGAAATGATCAACAATTTAACAAAAATGCTGAAAGAACGTAAAGTTCAAATTTCTACAAGGAAAAATTAGGTAGGAACATGAAAGGGGGAAAATGGATTTGTAGAGGAGTTGTCACCAGAGCATCCAGTCATTGCAATTAAATTAAATTAAAAATTATTTGTACTTGCTTTACTAATACAAATTCTAAAATTACCTTTATCTCTGAGTTGAATGTTTAACTCACACGTTTGATTGCCTTTGGCTGATACAATCTGTAAGTTCATTCATCTTTTGTTTTATTAGCTTGTTTCACATTATTTTGGATTATCAGAATATTAATTTTTCCTGTGCTATTAAAGTATTAAATCCGTCTTTTGATATGTATTTTTGTTTTTCTTGTACTTCATTTGTTTGTTATGTTCACTCTCATTTATTTGCTTTTTGTGTTCACATTCCAAAGGAAATATTCATTTTACTGGGATGGAAAGTGTCCCATGTGCTGTTCCAGACTAAATTCCAACTCCATGCAAAAATTTCATTCGGATTCATTTCGTCTTTGATACATTTATAATGTATGTAAAAGGTTAAAGCCAAAGATTATCCAAAGGAATGATGATACTATAGCTCTGATCATGGTCATGTTGTCTGGGTTATCTCTCCCATCTGCACCATCCACTTGGATCTAGGTTGTAACAGCATGGTTGTTGCTGGTCATCCATAAATTTCTTTTCATGCAGTCACTTCATTTTGCTAGTTTAAGGTTTATTTGGGTTATGTTAATACTGGGTGATGTTCAGTTATAGAATCGTACATGTAATACATTAACAGACAGATGTCATTGTAACAGATATTTTCAAGTTTTTTAGAAATATTACACACTGTAAAAAAAAAAAGGAAAATACTAACTTTGCTCAGTTACAATCATTGATGTGGAGCTGTCATCAGTCCTTTGCGTTTGGTACGTTGTTTTTTCTTTGTCATCACTTATCAATTTTTTTCCATTGGTTCCTGTCTCATATGGTTCACTGTGTACAATGGCAATGGTAATTCTCAAATCAACAAATAGAGTTTTCATGGAGGACTGGAAATATTTTTCTGACGCACATGAATGAAACGAAAGAGCATGTGCTGTCATTCGTGGAAAGAACTTGTAAAACCAACAAGTTGGATTGTTTGAAGATGTTGTGGATGCTGCCAAAATTAATTTCAATATTTTCTGAAAAACTTGTTCACTGCAAGTTTATGTGAACAGATACAACAGAAGTTAGTCAGCGATAACATTTTTCATTACCCAGCTGTCTTTTTTAAAATAATACACTTCCCTATTTTATGACCAGAATGTATTCTGTACAAATCTCTTAACTTTCAGGAAGCCAGAAAAAAATGGTTAAAATTTTTTTATAGCTTTTTGTTGGTTGAAGTGAAGAAAGTAATTTCATTTGTAACTGTACAGGAAACCATCTTTAATTTGGAATAAAACAAGAGTAGTTGTGTAAATATTTTGAAGTATAAAGCACATCACCTTGTTATAGAAGTTAGGTAATTTTTGTGTATGTATTACTGAAATTTGAAATTGAGGTATTTTTTTATTTTTTTTGCACTTATTACTGAAATTTGAAATTTTTGTGGCTTTGCAACTCTATAGGGTGTGCCATAGATTTTACATATACAAATTACATTTTTACACAATCACAATGGAGAGTAACTCGGTTCATCTTCATATGATGTGCAGTTTCTAACATTTGGCAGGCTGTTCAGTTTTTGTATCAAGCATTTTAAATTAACATTCGACATTGGGACTTGATATTTGGGAGAACACAGGTTTGGTCGCTGAACCAGATCTCAGTCTACCATGGTTTCCTGAAATAATCCCAGGCGAATGCTCGGATTGTTCCTTAAATCAGCCATGACTGAATCCTTATCTGTTCCTTTGTTTCCAATCCTCTTCTGGCTCTTAAGACATAAAATACTGATAAAAGAAATAATCTTTTTTTTGTTTATTGATGGTGTTGCTGCAAATGAAAAATACTCGTTTTTTATTTTTATTGACTTTGCAACACTTATAAAGGATCTGTCTGTGGGCAAAGAGACTGAGGATGACAAAGGTTTAAGTGACCTCTTGAGATTATATTTGTTACTTTACAGAAACTTGCCAATGAATTCTGTATTGTAGCTATAAATTCCGTGTGAAGCAGGTAACAGTTTGATAGAAAGTTAATAATACATGTCTTTGAGATTTACCTGCCACATACACAGAAACTGTCATACAAAAACTTAATTGAAGTCCCCCACTCCCCTGCCCTCCCCCAAAGAATTCATTCTTTTCTGTCAGAGGATTTAATGGGAGATTACTACCAGATCTAACTACAGAACTTTATGAAGCTTCATTTCACTAATTAACTGGAAGAAGCATTAAAGTCAATATGTAGGAATGATAGATTTATTGATTCATTCATTCATTGAATTAGATTTTTCGAATCTGAGGAACACATCTTGGGTTTTCATATTTGGAACTGCTAGAATGTTACAAATTGTTGAATCTATCAATTGAAAATGTCTTGATATATTGATGTTAAATTTTTTTGCTGTTTTTAAAAATTGTGGAAATAAATAGATACTCAGAATTTGGATCAAACAGTTCTGTTTCAGTTACCATGTTGCATACAGTATTTTCTCTTTGTCTGTCCTTTTTGTGAATAACTGAACAGTACCATACAATATACCAAAACAGGAATGCTGATTTATAACACTTGAAAGTCATAAATTATTGGTTACAGAATTATGTTAAATAGCAGTTTTATTTCTATTGTGCTATTAGAAGGGTATTTCATTGCAGTTTATGAGGAAAATTATTTTTGTTTATCAATAAAGCTTTCAGACATATTATTTTCTTAGAATTTTCTTTCATAAAAATATTCCCAGCATGCATTCAATGATGGGCTAAATGGTTGAATGAGTGGGTGGAGAGGATAATTGTATTTTAGATCCTTCCCTTCTTTTTTAGCCTTAAAAACTTATATGATTATTACTACAAGCTGTCAACTTGGGTATATTTTCAGTCCATAAAAAATGCCATATTTGTCACAGATCTCTTCTGTAACAACTGATCTGAATTAATTGACATTTAATCTTCATGGTCATTCTTTCATTCAGCTGATCACAAATCATCTACATTTTTATATATAAAAAAAACTGATTGTATTGATGGGTATTTAAAGCATTTGATTTTCTTCATTTATCCCAACAGCTGATAAAGCAGATACCAAACCTGAGTGAGAAGAACCGTGAGCGACCTCTGTGTTACTTGTACTCACTTAAGGCACGGGCCATCTTGCACGCACATCTTGGCCGTATACCGTTGAACCCAGAAACTCTGGATAAGGATCGACAGTACATTGTCAGGAAGTGCCCCTACCTGATACAAGAGATGGTCAACTGTGTCTCACAACTCATTCTCCTCGCTTACGCTCGCCGTAGTAAGTAAATGAACAGAATACATGGCTCAGTTCTAATGTTTGTTTACTTTTATGTTTAAATTATATATCCTACTAAATCCTTTGCTTATTAGCAAGTAGAGAAAAGAAGTCTGCTACCTGCAATCCTAATTAACCACTTTGAAGCATTATTAAAACGATTTTATTTATGGTTGTGGAAATACCCGAGAGCTGGTACAGAGATAATACATACCAGTGATCAAGAGAGACTAATGGGTCTTCTGAGCCCAGCAGTAAACTTTTACTTTGGTTATGGACTCCAGTTTGTTAAGAGAAGCAGTTGCAACTATTTTTACAATTTGATATTGGAGGCATACGAGCTTTTTAAAAATGTTTTGTCAGGAAGGATACTTCTATTTTCTTTGACTTGGTGAGATAATTTTACTCGTTGCAGTTAAAGTTCTTAGTAATGGTTAATTCGATACTAGTATTCTGCAACCTGACCAAATACACAACTGCTGAACTAGTAACTCTGTGATAATTGCTACTATACACATAATTTCTGCAGAGCATTTCAGTAATTATTATTAACTGCTGATAACATTTGTTTTTCTATACAAAAAATACATTGCCCATCTTTGATTACCCAAAATAAAATTTCTTGTGTCAATTAAACTGCGAAGATGAAATTTTTTCAGTCTGTCTAAAAAATTGTGAGGATTTTTTAATGAAATTTTTATTGCTTGAGGAAGGTCATATTCAGAAAGTTATATTTCTCTCTATGTTGTCAATTTTTATTCTTTGCATGTGTTATATTTATTATTTTTTTATGGCTATGTATCTTGAGACTAAGATTGAAGTGTTCATAACTGTCCATTATAAAAGGCAATTGAGAACATGGATATTCTGCTGGTACTGTAAAAATGTGTAAATCCCATTGGGCATCTATAGCAGGTCACCTGGAACATTAATGTTGTAACTACTTGTTTTCTTGTAGAAGAAATTATGTCGAGTATTAAGTTTGTAATTCATGAGCAATTTTATTCAGTTCTAAGCAATTTCTCATTAATTTTTTTTAACTGCTTTTTTTTGAGGTGTCAGAGATATTTATTCTTCAGCTTGTATTAATTCTAGGAATATGAGAAGAAAATATGGCAACTGGCATTGCGTAGGGGTAGCATTTAGGGTGGATAGAAGGAAAAGATCCAGGTCGTAGCTGCTTACTGGAGGAGAAGGATAAATGAATAAAATGAGGGCATGGGAAAGATGATTTCATGTTCATTGTTATAGAGGATTTGATGTGGTAGTAAGAAATGCCAGTAATTTGTACTAAGAAGATGTAAAATTACCTCCGTGAGGTAATCCAAGGTCACGTGTGCAGGTTCCCTGTAAGGGGCCATAATGAACATTACGATAGACAGAAAGATAACACGAGGAGAAAACCAGAAGGTTACAAAGTTGGAAAGAGCAGAAGTATCAATAAAGAGATAAGATGAACAAAGAGCGAATCTGGTAGGCAGTTGTGAAAGCTATAAAATAATGGGAAAAAATGCTTCAAGGAATTGTGAAATCAGACAAATCAGAAATCACAGAAAATAAACCTTTCACTTATAAAAATTGGATGCAGTAGACACAAACCGCAAGACAAATACAAATTCACAATATTTCCTTGCAATCATGGATGTGAGTGATGGAAACATGCCACATGCATGTGCCCATGGACATTGACTTCACTAATATTGACATTTGAAAAAATTTCACTGTCACAATTATCTAATATTTACTATTGCTTGCTAGAAATGTTAAATGAAAGAGTGACACACATCAGTCTCCACTCCCCCCCCCCCTTCCCGCAAAAATTGAGTCTTTAAGATCTTCTTTAGTACTGGTTTTATCCCCTTTTTTTTAAATGTCAGCCTTAAAGCAAATCAATAGTTTATGGAATTTTGGACCTCTCAGGATTTTGTGGCCCCTTGGACTGTTTCAGTTTGCTGTGCAATCTGTTTCTGCTGTGGCCATCTACTGCCTCAATCTGACCTTGATTAGGCATGTTAAACACAAAGCTGTTCTGCTGTAACTTTAATTGAGGCATAATTTCTATATTGTTCTGTCTTAATGTAACAATTTCCTAACTTATCGGTTTATGATCTTCTTTCTAGTTCCACGCCTTCCGAACATAGAGACAATAGAAAACTGTATGAAGCTTTGCCCTATGATTGTGCAGGCAATGTGGGAATACAAAAGTCCTATTCTGCAGCTGCCTTATGTCACAGATGACAACCTCAAATACTTTATGTCAAAGAAGGTAAGTAAGAGCAATGAGAAAAGCATTGATATTTTATATTTTCTTGTTGTTCCTATTTTTAATCTTCTATCTTTACCCCGGTTAATTCAATTTATACAGTGTTCTCCGACTCCTATACAGCATTTGTTATATTGTAGTGTTGGCACGTTTTCTTCCCTAAACTGTGTGATTTTTCAGTATTATTTTTACCTATATTTGCACTTCTTATCAAAAAATGTGGTTTGCAAGGTTCCTGTCCGTTTTCATTATATTTTCTAGCATGTACATTTTGTTTTGTGCTAAACACTTTGAATTGGTGATATTAAGGATTTTTTTGTTTATTCTCAAACTAGCTGTTGCCATGACTTTGCCAGATGGAATTTGTGCTATTAATTCACAAATCAACTGATTAGTTAAAAGCAGAGGATCATTCCTGTTTTTTTTTTTCCCCCTCCATTTTCTTGGATCTCCTTCTCTTCTTTCTAGTTTATATTGTTAGCAATGCTTAAACAGCATTTAAGCACATCACTTGTTTCTATGTTTATCTAATTGAGTTTATTTGTTGATGACCCACAGACATACTTCAGTATTATTCAAATGGCTTCTCTGTAAGTGATATTTCTGGTGGTGTTGACTGGCGTGTGTACGAACAGATCACTTTATTTGTATGTATGTAAACTGTGATTTAAAATCCCTGAAACAATCATGAACATCGTCACTTATTGTGGTAGGTATTTTGACTGGGAGAAGGCTCCACCAGACAGTTTTAAATGACTATATAAAGAAAAAATATGGTTTTGTCCACCGTATCATGGATGAAATATAGTAGGGCCCTCTAATGAGGATAACAAATATCCTATATTCTAACCGTGACATAAGCTTTTACTATCAGGAGATTTGTTGAAAATCATTCATTTGTTTTTATAAATAAGAAAAGAAAGGGAAATTAACCCACCACATACCAAAGTTGATGGCTGCGATGAGAGGGAACACTTATACTGACAAACAACAACACAATATTTCGGCATCTGCCTTGTTCACTAGTAGAAAAATGGGCCATTAGGCTCGGTACGTGTATACACAATGAACGTCATTAGGTAACGTTCGTTATGTACACACGTACCGAGCCTAATGGCCCATTTTTCTACTAGTGAACAAGGCAGATGCCGAAATATTGTGTTGTTGTTTGTCAGTATAAGTGTTCCCTCTCATCGCAGCCATCAACTTTGGTATGTGGTGGGTTAATTTCCCTTTCTTTTCTTATTTATATCGCCTAGAAGCTGCTCCAATTTTCCTTAATTTCATCATTTGTTTTTATAAGTTACAAAGGATAGGGAAAATGTCTCACCACTCACCAAAGTTGAAGACTGCGAAGAGTGAACCACATATGAGACAAACAAAAACATATACAATATGTCAGTGTTACACCTTATTCATGTGTTAGGGACAGAGTCATATGGTTCGGAAGGTGTGCACGTGCCAAAGTTTACCACATGCTTGTGTAAAACCGAAATATTGTATATGTTTTTGTTTGTCTCGTATGTGTTTCACTCGTCGCAGTCTTCACCTTTGGTGAGTGATGAGACATTTTCCCTGTACTTTGTTATTTATATTGCCTAAAAGCCATTCCTATTTTCCTTAGTATCATTAATTTATTTCTGTGTGATAAGAGGACAGTTAAAAGATCTAAATTTGCAGTTTTGGACTCTCTATCATTAGAAATTCATAATGTTTTGGGATAAAAAAAATACCTTATATCTTCACTGATGACATAAGCTACCACTACGTGCAGTTAAGTTAAAATCCGTTTATTAGTTTCTGCATGCTGTGCAAATAGAGAGGCAGGTAGGCAGACAAATTTTCTAAATTGTACGGCCTTGCCATCTCTTTCAGCAGGAGTTTATGCTAAGATAACTTTTGAAATTAATTTAATGTAAAGAAACAACTATTCTACAATTTTATTATATACTACAGATTAAGGATTATTTTCCTCAATTTGCCTGTATGGAAATAACACAACTTTTGTAATTAAAATCTTTTGAACATGTATCTTTTTTGCTGTCACACTATACTTTAACTCTTGTACTATCAGAATTTTGAGAAACCAAAAAATTTGCACATTATGTTTTATGATCATGGTAATCCAATTTGCAATGATGAAATCTCATCATGCTTCTTTATCTCCACAGAGGCACATTAAAACAATTCAGCAGTTTGCTCAGTTAAAACATGAAGAAAGAAGAAGCATTTTACGTCAGTTGTCTGATGAACAGTACAACGATGTGATGAAAGTTGTTGGGAAAATGCCTTATGTGGAGTTCCAAGTTCGATCTGAAGGTATTGTATTTTTTTTTTAAATTGGATTTTGATTTTTAAGTATATTTATGGAAAGATAAACTATACCCACCACTCACCAAAGTTGAAGGGATGAGGGCAGCAGCAACAGAAAAATACTCCACAGTCACAATGTTGAAAAGAATAAAAACATTGAAATGAGCTCACACAAGTTCCTATATATAACAGTAGAGAGAAAGCTGACCAACGATAATTGCAACGATAATTGAGAAACAGAATTACCTGTGTCGATCAGAAAAATATTTTTTTCCCCAAAAATATAATTTTGGTCCTGTTATAAGAATAAATAAACAAAATTAGAAAACTATTTAAAAAATATTTATTATAAGCTGGTAAAATTGTAAGTGACAGGTTTAATGTACGTTGAGGCCAGGAGTATATTCAGGATGTGTTGATAGGCAAGTTCCTATCTACAGAATTCCGAAGAGGCAGAAAAACTCTGACAGCTCTGTCCATAAAACGGGTGTTAAGATTGTTGGAATCATGTGAACTGGCATAGATTGCCACTGGATTGTCTGGATTGTCAGTAAACTTTTGTCTGCGGCCATCCATCCTGTAAAACAGTTGTTGAGTGGTGAGAATGAAGTAGGTAGCAGTGCAGTGACGACAGGTCAATATCTGATCTAAAATTTTGTATATTAACAAATTCTAATTATTTCTGATGTGTATTTGCTCTTAACACGAAGAGTTTTTAAGAGTTCTGCTTTTAGATTCAGCCACAACACAGGCAGAATGCGTGGCAAATTAAAACTGTGTCACCAGGTTACAAAACCTTGGAAATTTACTTTACTTCACACAAAGAATTGTTAATAATAACGCAGAATGCATGGCAAATTAAAACTGTGTCACCAGGTTACAAAACCTTAGAAATTTACTTTACTTCACACAAAGCATTGTTAATAATAACGCAGAATGCATGGCAAATTAAAACTGTGTCACCAGGGTACAAAACCTTAGAAATTTACTTTACTTCACACAAAGCATTGTTAATAATAACGCAGAATGCATGGCAAATTAAAACTGTGTCACCAGGTTACAAAACCTTAGAAATTTACTTTACTTCACACAAAGCATTGTTAATAATAACTGGTTTTGAAGCTCTGAAATAATTTGGTGAAGTATTAAATGACAAACTTTGTTTTATTTCAGTGATTGACGACGAGAACCCCACAGTTTACACTGCCGGAGCCATCGTCACTGTAACAGTGACGCTGATACGGCACAACATGAGTGTTCTTTTTGACGACGACTCGAGAACGGCACAAGAAGTATCGGCACAGTCACCGGCAGCGACTGAGGACTCTGCCGAGAAGGCAGCTGTCGAGGAGCAGGAGCAGACCGCCAAGAAGGAAGAACAGGTATGCTCTTCAGTCTCATTGGTTAACAAGTATTAAGGATTTTTTTTTTCCTTTTTTTAAAAAAAAGCTCTGGCTTTTAACAATTGAACAACTGTTTTTATTAATATCTTGAGCATAGCTGCGTGTCAGCAACGGTAAAAAATTTTCTTTTTATTATATTAGCATAAAACCACGAAAACGCCACCAGTTGCTTAAGCAACTGGTGGCATTTTCGTGGTTTTATGCTGATATAATAATAAGAAAAAAAAGGTTTTTATTAATGTTCTTTCATGAGATGCGTTTTGCCCTATTGGGGTGGAGCATCATCAATGGCTATAAATATATCTAGTGTTATAATTATACCTGTACTTGCTGACCCGGCAATGCTTCACTATTGCTGGACTTGAGTAGGCACATAGATTAAATGAAAAAATATTTACATATAAATTTTAAACTGCTGTTTCATTTATTTTCAGTTGGAAAGGGTGAGAGGGGATGCCCTTTGGAAAACATATGCAGGCAGTATTTTTCTGTTTGTTTTAAAGTATAAGTGTACAAATTCTTATCTAAATCGGATAAAAAAATGTGGTTTGCCTAAATTATGGGGTAAAAACGTAATGGGGGTGGAAAGGGGGAGAGGGGATGAATATTCGGAAACCATATGTTGGCAGTATTTTTATGTTTGTTTTAAAGTATAAGTGTACAAATTCTTATCTAAATCAGATAAAAAATGTGGTTTGCCTAAATTGTGGGGGTGGAAAGGGGGTGAGGGGATTAATATTCGGAAACCATATGTTGGCAGTATTTTTATGTTTGTTTTAAAGTATAAGTGTACAAATTCCTATCTAAATCGGATAAAAAATGTGGTTTTGCCTAAATTATGGGGTGTTATGGGGAATAAGGGGGTGACTTTTTGGAATTTTTTTTTTTCACAGGAACCTTTGCAGACACACACTCGAAAACTCTCCAAAGTTTCATTGCAATCTGATAAATGGTATAGGAATGCATAGAAGACAAACAAACCCACAAACAAACATTAATTTTTATATATAAGATACTAGCTGACCTGGCAATGCTTCACTATTGCTGGACTTGAGTAGGTACACAGAATAAATGAAAAAATATTTACATATAAATTTTAAACTGCTGTTTCATTCATTTTCAGTTGGAAAGGGGATGCGCTTTGGAAAACATATGCAGGCAGTATTTTTCTGTTTGTTTCAAAGTATAAATGTGCAAATTCCCATTGAAATCTGATGAAATATGTGGTATTGCCTAAATTATGGGGTGAAAAAATTATGGGGGTGGAAAGGGGGAGAGGGGATGAATATTCGGAAACCATTTGTAGGCAGTATTTTTCTGTTTGTTTTAAAGTATAAGTGTACAAATTCCTATCTAAATCGGATAAAAAATGTGGTATTGCCTAAATTATGGGTTAATGGGGGTGGAAAGGGGGAGAGGGGATGAATATTCGGAAACCATATGTAGGCAGTATTTTTCTGTCTGTTTTAAAGTATAAGTGTACAAATTCTTATCTAAATCTGATAAAAAATGTGGTATTGCCTAAATTATGGGGCGAAAAAATTATGGGGGTGGAAAGGGGGCGAGGGGATTAATATTCGGAAACTATTTGTAGGCAGTATTTTTCTGTTTGTTTTAAAGTATAAGTGTACAAATTCCTATCTAAATCGGATAAAAAATGTGGTATTGCCTAAATTATGGGTTAATGGGGGTGGAAAGGGGGAGAGGGGATGAATATTCGGAAACCGTATGTAGGCAGTATTTTTATGTTTGTTTTAAAATATAAGTGTACAAATTCCTATCTAAATCGGGTAAAAAATGTGGTTTTTCCTAAATTATGGGGAATAGGGGGTGACTTTTTGGAAATTTTTTTTCACAGGAACCTTCGCAGATGCACACTCGAAAACTCTTCAAAGTTTCATTGCAATCTGATATTAAGAATGAGAAATTTTTACACATTTGATATGAAAAACCTGTTTATTAATGAATAAACAATCACACATTGGTGTAGTCATTTGGCATGTGAAGACCAAAATTCAGTGGCAAGGCTAGCTTCCTGCTTCACAACAGAAGGGTGTGCAGAATAAATTTTCAACAGAACTCATTTCCTCCACATGTAGAGATTTGGGCAATGAACGATGTTGTAAGAAATTGGAGTTGAATTCCTGGGGAATGAGGTAAGACACGTCCATTGACGAATTGGATGCTCTTGCACCATTTTTGAGAGGTGGCATTTAAGAATATCATAGTGAAAGTGAGAAACTTCAACTTACGTGGACTATCATTATTACTTAGGGTTAACACGCTACCATACAAGGCCTGTGGAAATTCAGATCCTGTGACTGTCAGTAGTGAATGTGAAGTCATTTCAGTCAATGCAGAGATGGTGATTATTGCTTCTGAAACAAATATAACTAACGGAATGATCTTTGGTATCAGCTTACAAAATTAACTGACAAAGTTTACAATAGTGGTTGCTTCTAAAATGCAGTCGCCCTTAGTGTTCATTTTTGATGGTGTATTATGATTTGAAGTTGCTCTGTCCTTTAGGAGGAGACATCTCAAAACAATTAAACTGTGACCAAAAAACTATTTTTCATAGTGTCTTCACAGACATTTTGCCAGAATGTCAACTTGCCTGCCCTTTGTGCCGTGCTGATATTTGTGTGATTAATGATGTTCAGATTTGGTGTGTTGCTTTATTTTTCTACCAGATGTATTGACAGTTACATTTATTTTCCAGGTAAAAAAACCAGTTTGGCAGAAGCAGCAGAAGAAGGGAAAGAAAGCTAGTAAGAAAAGTTCGAAAAGCCAAAAATCTGCCTCCAAAAGTACTCCTGCCAAAAAGGTAGAAGAAAAACCTCAGGCAGTAACAGAGGTGAGTGAAAGATTGCTACTTAGAGTGTGTCTTAATATTCTTTGGTAAAAGATGATAGAAAGAGGTATTATTTATTTCTACCGATCTCTCATTTTTTGTGAAATGTGATTTGCTTGTACAGAAATATGATTTGCTTTTAATTGGATATAATATAATGAGAACTATTTGGTCTGAATTTATTATTTTATGTAGGTTTTTTAAGCTTGAATTATCATTTTTCAAAACATACTGCATTTAAGCTGCTACCTAGCTAACTTAAATAAAAATAGATAAGTAATTTTTGTCTTATCCAGATTATAGTAGGTTTGTGGAAATTCACTGTAAGAGAGACAGTAAGAATAGTGGAATGTTTGGGTGTAAAATTTTCAACAGAATAACAGATACCTGTCTTTGAGAAAAGAGCAGATAAAATAACTATTGCTCTGATGTGTCACTGCGCGGTGTTATGAGACATATGAAGGACAGCTGAGAAATGGCTATGGGAGTAGCAGTATTAATTCAGGGAAGGAGGATCAACCATTTGCTTCATATTTGCCATAAGACAGCTACAAGTGTGTCACTATGGGTATGATAAAGGTCTATTGATAAACTTTATGGATTCAGAATAGCCAAATGACAGCCATATCAGGAGCAGAGAAATGGATGCATTGAAATGAAAATCGGTGAATGATAAGATGATGAGGGTATGAAATATGAAGAAAGTTAAAATTGTGTAAATATAACAAGAAGAAGAATTGGAGAGATTCAGATGAAAAGCAATTTAAACCAAGGCAGTACCTTAAAAAAAAGTTTACAAATGATGCGAAAGTTGGTTTTAGGGGGTTTTTTTTGTCGAAAAGGGGAGGGTGTTACCAGCATTTGGAACGGTGAGACCTAAAAAAGGGTTTCAAAAAGTTGCGAGGGTGATTTCTAGGGGGGGGGGTCTCACGGACCAGATCTCATCAGGGGGGGGGGGGATCTGGAAAAACACCTCACGTAATTTATGGATGCCCCCTTAGTAGTAATAGATGATACAATACACAGAGCGATCCACAGCTTTGGGAAACGGATATGAAAGCAGTGTTTGTTGATAACATGCTGGTCTGCAGACGGGATTGGAAGTTAGTGTGTGGGCAGTGACATAATATGTTATAAAGTTCTCTGGAAACAAGGAAACTAAATCAGTTGCATAACTCTAGAGGAAATCAATTAAATATTTCAAGTACATAGGAAGCATTATCAAAGAAAATCTGAAATATAAAAGAGAAACGTGGAAAATTTTTTGAAGTTTGTTAGAGGATATACGTGGAATTGAGATATACCACAAGAATGTGTAAAATTTATCAGTGGGACATATCTTGTGCTAATATCGATGTACAGATCATAAACATTGTTTATCAACAGTACCGTGAGAATAACGAGGTTAGACAAATTGTAAATTGAGATACTTATAAACGAGGACCCTTATGACAGCATTAAAAACAATCAAGTTTACATTTGTTATGCATGTGGAAGGAATAGGAGAGTATATTTAAAGTGTTGGACATGTCGGGGAAGACTGACAGATGGGTGAAGGTAATTTTGAGAAGAAAGGAATGAATTGGAACACAGAGGAAGAAGATATATCATGGACAGATAGGAAGCATTGGAAAATGTATGTTCCAAACCAGCTGGTCAAGATGAAGATCAAAGTGTACGTTGCATGCAGTGTTTCTCTTCCACTGAAGGTTTTGTACCTGAAAATTCCATAGTTCTTGGTATGTCTGTATAATTGTGATCCTGCACTATCTTACCATTGTCTGTATTGAGTGACTTTTTTTTTCTTTCCTTGTTTAAAAGAACAAAGTTTAATATTTCACTTAAAATTAAAGGTTAATTCTTCTTCCAATCAAAATTGAATAGCTGAGAATTATGCTAAAAAAATTGTTATATGAGTAGGAAATTAAAACATTTAAAAAAAAAAACTGGGATCATAAAGTTAGTTTGGGACCCCGTTAATAGTTTTTATTGATTTACAGAAGAAAGCAACAGAATAGTAGTTTTGGAGTTAACTGTTTTCATATGGTTAGTAAAACATTCATTGACGTTGAATGTAATTATTATTTTCCTTTTTGACAGCAGGTTCATGAAACGCAACCAAAGAAAGGCACTACAGACTCTGCTGATGAGAGTGATGTGTCAGATGATGAAGATCGTGACAGGTCCGACGAGGAGGAGAATGAGAATAGTCACGGTGACAAAAAGGTATATGCTGAGATCTTTTACGTAAAAGAAAAAATTATTCAGTTTAAGATTGACATACTATCTCTGTGAGAATTTTCTTGTAGCTTTAGCTCTGACTAAATTGATTAGGATTAAGATAGGGGCAAATCTGTGTATGATGCACTCCAGATATGAAGCTTCAGAAATTTATAAATCTTTTGTCATAATAATAATTAGTTTAATTGTCTCTATTTTTGTTGTAGTTTGTTTTCAGTTCCATAACAATATATCTGCATATGTAAATATTTTATACACATCTACATATAATATTGTGAATGTAATTTAAAAAATTCAAATCTACAAAATACATTGCATACATCCAAGTCAAAATAAGGGTAACATTTATAAAAACTTCTCGGGTTTCGTTAAGCGGGGCTTGACAATGGAAGCAGTGAAAGCTTCCGAAACGTCGCCAGACGGCTCAATTTTGACGCGGCTTGAAACCCGAGAAGTTTTTATAAAGCATTGCCGCTGCGAGAACGTACATAGTTATCTAAGGGAAACATTGATTACACCATATAAAATACAATTATATCATAGTACAAAATTATATTTAAACTATTATTTAAAATTAATAGTTAATACAGCATCACTTAACTCAATTTTTTTGAGGTCCAAACATTAGATATGACATATACAAGATTCTATATGAAACTAATCTAATAGATATGTTACTGCTTATTCAAAATAAATTTTTCATGTTAATATGTAATTATTTCTGGTACTGTTATTTCAGTTTGTTGATTAAACATTATTTATTAGATTTAAATACCAGCATCTAACTCTTTTAAATAATTTACACCTTGTATACATAAATCCACGTATTTAGTGCCCAATGGCATGTTTAGTGATGTTGGGAGAGGGGTGTTTAATCTTACAAGTTTAGAGCATAGATATTTGCTCAGAAATGTCACATAATTAGTTCTGAACGTGTAATACTGTGAAATGAGAAGAACGTGGACACAGAAAGCGATAATAACTCTAATGACTGCATTTTTATCTCTGATTGCAGGGTTCTTCAGTAGAGGATGATGACACCGAGTGGGAAAAATTTCAAGCTCGTTTGCACAAAAGGGAGAAAGTGCTCGAGGGACGTAGCAAGCAGTCTCATAGCGTACATTGCCCCTTCTTCCCAGAGGTATTGTATCAAACTATTAGTGGTGTTGTACAAAGCAGCAAGCATTACAAAACTAAGATCTGTTTGTTAACTTCATATTTATGTTGGTTTGTCATTGAAACTAATAAGTGTACTACTATATTTCAGAAGCTTGATCTTACACTTACAAAAATATTTCAATTCTTTGCAAATTTTAAAATCAAGGATGGTTGATAGAGAGAAAAATTCTTCATATTAAAATACTACTGCTCTGTAGAAATGTTTAAGTGCTAAATAATGCAATAATTGGTACCTATGAAACTGCTGAAAAGTAATAGAATTATAAGATGGCCATTCCACTTATGTTCATTTTCTTTCAGTTCTTAAAACCTCCTGCCATGTTTACAGTTGCCCCTTCTTTTCCACCAGAAATAAGACTGTCAGAATTTTACATTTTGGCGTGTTTCTTTGAGGCATTTGTAATGTAGAGTTGAATCGTTTTGTCCCTTGAAAGTAACTGCTTTCTAGTGTTAAGTGACTGTAACATATTCGTTTATTGTCCTGGGCTGAAACTATAACAGTGGCAACAAGTTGAGATAATGTTTCCGCTTTAGTGAAATATTGATCCCCACGTTATGGATTTTCACACTTTTAATGTTAATCCCCATGGAGGGAATTAGGTAGGTTCTCTTGAATAATGTTAAGCACTGAAGATAAGTCAGGATAGGGAAAATAACACATCACTTAGGACGCGTCCATAATCTACGGAGCCCCATTTTGGACTCCTATGAAACCCCTCTTCCCTCCCTCCACGAGACATGTAGATTTTTTCCCTCCCATGTTGATTCCAGAAGATATTTTGTACTGTTTTGTCTGGTCAGACTATCGTAAATTACATACTGAGATAATTAAATGACGGAAATGAGAATTAGTGTTCGGTACATATAACATGAATGAAAAGCTACTTGGCTTGGCTACGATATCCCTCCCCCCTAAGACTGAGTCACGTAGGTTATGGGTGCTCTTCATCACCACAGATGAACACACACACACAAAAAGAAACACTACACAATGTTTCAGTTTGCAACTTTAATCATGTCACAGGTGAGTCAATTTTGATTTTTAATACCCCTTTTAAGACTGTCTCTTATTGGATTGATATCATAGTACATGATCTTGTTCATTGGAAATATCTGACAGTAGATTATATAGAATGCAGAAATACAGTGTTGGCACTTTCAAAAGACTGTGAAGGGTAGCTTTCTCTTGCACTTAAGTTTCAGTAACACAGATGTATTTATTACATTTATAGATTCTGTTGAGCAAACTTGTAATGTGGAAGTTTTCTTATTCAGGACAAACAAGAATATTGGTGGGTGTACATCAGTGATCGCAAGAGCCACACGTTGCTGACTTCGCCATACCACGTCACGGCTCTGGTTGAGGAGGAGGAAGTACAGCTGAAATTCACGGCTCCGCGATGGCCCGGTGTCTACACATTTACTGTTTGTCTGCGCTCCGACTCGTACCTCGGCTTCGATCAGATGCAGGACATCAAGGTAGAGCTACAAATACATAATTATGTATTTTTAGTATCACTTCATTGAGCTTGTGGATTTAGGTATAGTATTCATTCAGCTCAGAAATGTTTTGTGCTGTATTAAAAATGAATACAAACTTCCTTCTATTAAAAAAAAAACTAATCAAGCAATTATGATTAAGAACTTCTCCTGTGCACATTATAAATTCTTGTCAGGTATATTAATATTTATAATGCATATGGATTTTGAGCCTGGTCGTTACAGGATAGCACTTCCAGTGTAGGCCTCATAATTAATGTGGATATATTTACAAATATTAATGCAAAACAGTTAATTTAGATAATAACTACACAATGCCTGGGGACTGTGGCAGCAAAGTAGCATCAAAGATCTTATGGTATAACAGGCTACCTAAAGAAGAGAGTAACAATAATAATTACTCTTTGGAAGGAAATTGGTAGCTAGGGTAATGTTTATAAAAAAGAGAGGATAGATCGGACGAGCGTGATGAAAAACGTTGGTGTGTTCGCTTTGAGCTTTTAAAGTTGCTGCTATCTCAGCTGGACTACAGATGTATCTGCTATGGATCGGCGAGTAGAAATAATCTAATTAAACTGGATAGAGTACAATACAAAGCCTTGAGGGTATGCATAGGAGCGATGAAGACGACACCAACAAACGTTCTGTTGGTGGAGACATTGGAGGCACCATTAGATTTGCGAAGACGCTATCTAGCAGCAAAATTTATGCTCAAGCAAACACAGTACAGCCAGACATCAATTATGGAAAACATTAGGAAAATTAGCATATCACATGGAAAGGTATTGGAAACGGAAACAGGCACCTCCTCTGGCAATGGAATACTCCAAAGTCAGAGACCCTACAAAAAGAGATACGGGTGTCAGGAAAACTACCCATCTATGAAACAGATACAAGCTTTCGCTCATAGTAGCTAAAATAAAAGACAATTCATGCCAGTATAAAAATGCCATCGATCACATCGTACAAGTTCAAGAGTTTCTGCAAGAAACGTCGCCAACGAAAGCTATATACACGGACGGAGCGAAGAACGAAATGGGGACAGGCTGCGCTTTCATAGACCCCAAAACAGGAGACTTCGGATACTACAATCTCAACCACCAAGCATCCGTAATGACAGCTGAACTGACAGCAATCCTGGAAGCCTTAAAATATGCGGGAGGAAGTAGGGAAGATAAGATTATTATATTAACCGACTCTCGTTCAGCAGTAATGATACTGAAGAACCACATAGCCCAGCGTCACAACAACCAACTAGTCTATGATATAATGAAGGAAGTAGATAAGCTACAAAGCAGGGAGAAAGAAGTAACAATAGCATGGGTTAAAGGCCACTGTGGTATGCGAGGAAACGAAATGGCAGACAACCTAGCCAAGAAAGCTATCACGGACGGAGTAAGACGCCCACACAAGATACCTGCGTCGGACCACCTGAAGAAATTCAAAGAAGCACTGAGATCTAGATGGGAAGACGAGTGGGCACGTACAGCAGAGTACAAAGGAAGTCATTACAGGGAAATCCACCCGCATATACCTAAATCACATTGGTACAAAAAATGGAGGGTAACCAGAAAATTATATGTAACAATTATGCGTCTGAAAGCCAACCATGGAGCCTTTAAGAAACACTTATACCGCATCGGAACCCAAGAGACGCCTTACTGTGAGTGTGGAGAGGTGGAGGACACCAACCATCTGTTATTAGGATGCCCGATGAGAAGAGCAGCAACAGAGAAGCTCCTCAAGAAACTACGCGACCTGGGTTACGTGGGCCCAACCAGGGTCACCACTGAGGACGTCAGAACGTATAAAATAATATATGAATTTTTTATAACGATGGGAATTACAATATAGATATGTTTCTGAGATTATGTTGTATATTGTTCTTTCTTGTATTAATTTTAATATGGGACAGGGAAATTGGGAAAGCATGTAATTGTATATGCTATACTGTAAATTAAAGTCTGTTTAGTATTAGTGTAATATACGAAAACATAACATTTTTTATAATGTAATTGTATATGTCATGTTAACTCTGCTTAGTATTAGTATCTGCAAATACATAATGTAAAATTGTATACATAGTATGGCTGTATGGTCAGGAAACCAAAAGCCAATAAATAAATAAATAAATAAAGTTGCTGCTAACAAAGAACTTGTAAATATTTGGATAATTAAGGATTTTATAACATGTAATAAAAGGGAATTAAGTTATATAAGTTTACTATTTATTTGAAGTATGAAAGAAGAGTCTCATAAGCAGTGAGCTGAAAGTTCACTCACTCACGAGTTAAAAACGATCTTGTATCCTAGCTACGACACAAAAGGAAGAACTTAAAAATAAATACAGTATTAAAAAGGAGTACAGTCATAGAAAATACTAGTTGTTTGTCAGCATCCGTCCACTTTGGTATGTGGTGAGTTAATTTCCCTTTCTTTTCTTATTTATATAGCCTAGAAGCCGCTTCCATTTCCTTAGTTGCATCAAAATATGATATATGTATCGTATAGAAAAGACGACAGGTATTAAATAAAATACGATAAACTGTGAACTATTTTTATCTTTATTTCATTATATTAAAAACTGCTGCTTCAGCCATCTGTTGTAATACGATTTTCAAGAACAAATTGTTCCGTATTTGATTATAATAGTTGTGTATGTGATTAACATTTCTCGGCACTTTCCAGTTTAGTTTCTCTGGAACTTTACCCATCACACTTCTGTCAAAATGTTATTTAACTGAAATTTGCTTTTGTGTTCCATTGCAAAATTTATTTTACCATGCGACTTTGGTCCACAGTTTTTTTTTTTTTTTTAACTACTTGAACACAGTTGGGAAATGTAAACCTTTTCTAAAAGTTCTTGTCCAATTGTGCCAAAATCTGTTTGAGAATGATATGTCACTACCTGGTGTTGTGGGTGCACGGTTAACGTTCCAGCCTTGCATTTGGGAGGACACCAGTTTGAATCCCTGTCTGGGCATCCAGATTTCAGTTTTCCCCAAATCACTCCAGGCAATGCCGGGATGCTTTCTTCATAGGGCCATTCCGAATTCCTTCCCATTCCTTGTTCCCAGTCCCATCCCGCCTCTAATGACCCCGACGAGGCATAAAACCATAAGCAAAAATGTAAAAAGAGATTCTCTTTTATAACGATAATGAATGTACACACAAGTTTATGAAATGTTTAGAACTAGTTTGTGTTTTTACCAACATTTTCCTCTAGCTTATTGTTTTCCTGCAACATTTTTACCTTGCGTTCTTATTTAGATTTTGTGGCAGAGAGCCTTTCAAAATATTCGGCTAAAGCTCGCTTCTCTAAATCAGACTTCTTTGTTCCATAACATTAGAAAAAAGCCACTAACCAGAAAAATGGTAATAAAATAGTGATCATTGTCCTTATAAACACAAAAAAAGGAGAATGTAGTTGGTTCTTACTAGAGGTGGCAGTTGGGTTGTAGAGAATTATACTAATTATTACACTGTTGCAGCCCTTTTTTTTTTTTTTTTAGCAACTGCTGACACTAAAATATTTGTATTTTATTTCACACTATGAATATTTTTTTTGTTTCTGTTAAGTTGTTTGTGTTTTTAGCAGTGAAACAAGTACTTATTTCTTGTATATGTTCTTCATATTTCATTTTGTTTTTATACAAAGGAAAAAGCTTTGAAAGTGTAATTAAAAAGAGATGGGAGCTATTATTGTATACAAACACAGAGAGTAAGTAACATATCTTCTCATTTATGAGCTATATAAATGAAATCAAAGAATGAAGGAACAATAGGGTTGAGGATAAGGAAAATCACTAAAATTTGTACTCAGAGATTCTAGTTGAATCAAGAAAGAGAATTGGTGAGATCTTGGACTAAGCTTTTCACAAGTATATCGTACCAAAATTTCATTTGGTCTATTTCACATTCTTGTCAGATAAATTTTTACACAACTTGGCTAAAAATTTAATATTTGATTTCTGTCTTTCCTTTTATCCAGTTTTCGTGATGGTTTTTTTGCTTTCAAATTTGTGAAAGGACTCAAAGGTATTATGCTTCCACCGCATTATATACATAGCATAGCAAAATAAGTTCCCGGTGATTTAGCAGCTTAGAATGTAACACCGCTAGTTGCGTGATGAGATCGTTTTAAAATGATCCATTATATTCAAATTGAAATAACAGCTCTTATTATAGAACTGTAAAGAATGAATAGCTTTTCGCACTATTGATGTTCTTTCATGTTCCTGTGTAATATTTATGTTATTCTATTATAACATTAAAATTTGCATTTTCACTGTTAAATTGGTATGTATCTCATTTTAGTAATAATTTGTTGTGTGTCATTCAGCTTGATGTGAAGGAAGCTCCCGAGATCCCAACAGAGCACCCGCAGTGGGAGATGCTGGATGACGAGGAGGACGAACAAGAGGCAGAGGGCAGCGATGTGTCCGAATTTACTACAGATGAAGATGTGGAGGACGATCAGGATTAAAGTGGGGCCTGATGTAAAATATCGTCAGGTAATATATCAGTTTGTCCTACTTTTTTCTAGTATAAGCATTTTCTCTTTTAATCTCTAGAATTAATAATTTGATATCGAGAGTGAAAAAGAAAGTCATTTACAGTAAGGCAATATGAAAACTAGTCCATTACTTACCAAAGTTGAATGCAGGAACCCTGTTATGACTCAAAAAAATTAACACGATGGACACACTTCACAATATTTCCATGGGAGTATAAGGAAATGTAAATCAATAACATAAAATAACTTTTCAGAAACAAAACCAGGGGAAAGGCAGAAAAATAACTATGAAATATTTGGAAATGGTGAAGATAAAAAAGAAAAAAACAATACATAAAAAATTGGAAAAGATGTTGAATCAGCATGGAAGACAGAGAATTAGTCAGAGGAAAAATAGCAGAAGTACAGGATCTGACTGAGGAAAAATCAATCAGGAAAAGGAGGGTATTCTCAGAGGAAGGAAAAACAAGAGTGAGCGAGATAATGAAAGAATACTGGCGATGGAGGAAGGAAACCCACAAGAGGTAACGAAGTTGCATAATCGTAGTCTGCAGATGGCTGAAATGAAAAGGGGGGAAAATGATAATAAGTAATGAGTTTGCAAAAGAAGGGATATTACCGGAAATTGAAGTGAGGTGGACGTCTGGCTTCAACCATTGGTAATGTTCTACTTTTGGCTAATCTGTCACTTATCATTATAAGTACATATGAGGTGCGGCTAGAAAGAAACAGGATTTTTAGTGTAACTGTTTTTATTTTGTTTCCTTTACAACTTTTACCTTATCACCTTCAATATACTCCCCTCCACTATCCCTACACTTTTCCATTCGAATTTTCCACTGTTCAAAACAGTGTTTGAAGTAATTTTCTGTTAGCATGTTCATAGTCTCCGTCGCTTTTTGTTTCACAGCTTCCACAGTCTCGAATCTGGTCCCCTTCAACACTTCCTTCACTTTTGGGAACATAAAAAAATCACATGGAGCTAGGTCTGGTGAGTAGGGTGGATGATCCAACACAGGGATGCTTGGCCAAATAAGTGCAGTGTGGGCTGGGGCATTGTCCTGATGAAGAATCCACGACTTGTTCTTCCACAACTCTGGTCGCTTTCTTCGCACTCGCTCACGGAGGGTGGCCAAAACCCCAAGGTAGTATTCTTTATTCACGGTTTGACCTTCAGGAACCCAATTTACATATGGAATTCCATGGATGTAAAAAAAAAAAAAACAATCATCATATCCTTGAATTTTGATTTGGAAATTCGAGCTTTCTTCTTTCGTGGTGAATTCGGACTCTTCCAGTGCATTGATTGTCGCTTAGTTTCTGGGTCATAGGTAAAAAACCATGATTCGTCACACGTAATAACTCTTTCCAACAGTTCAGGATCTTCCCTAATGTTTTCTAACATGTCAGAACAGATTCCCATCCGTAACTCCTTTTGTTCCGGCGTGAGGATTCTTGGCACCATTTTGGAACACACTTTTCTCATATTAAAATTTTCATGTAATATTTGCCGAACCGATTCTTTGTCAATTCCCACAATCTCGGCAACTGCACGGATACTCAATCGGCGATCTTGACGGATTACTTTGCCTATTTTCTCGATGTTTTCATCTGTCTTTGAGGTTGAAGGACGTCCTGGCCGCGGATCATCTTCAATCTCTTCTCTCCCTTCTTTGAAACGCTTACACCATTCAAAAACGCGTGTACGTGACATACATTCTTCCCTATACACTTGTTGTAAGAGAGAATAAATCTCTGTTGCGGATTTACCCAGCTTCATTAAAAATTTCACGTTGACACGTTGCTCAATTAAGACGCCTACCATTTTTCTGACGAGCAGCATACACACGGTCCAACTTGAACGAAGGCTGAGACTCGACTGAGCAAGCTAATCTCGTCCAACTGGCAGGAATGTGGAGGGGGGATGTCAGGCGACTCGGCAATATGGCGTTTGACCTTGAGGCTCACACGGTTTATCTCACAGAAAACCAGTCCCGTTTTTTTCTAGCCGCACCTCGTATTTATTTTGGTGTTATAAATTTATATGTAAATATTGTTATCATCATTTCCTTTTTATTATTGCCTCCATTTACAATGACATTATGTTTCCATAGTTATTCTTTTCTCATCTCCCTGCCCGTTTCCCCCTTTTTATCTCCAATGTTTATTTTGAGCTATTTGCGTGGCTACGTTTGGTGTGTACATACTCGTCAACTTACTGCAGGTATCGTTGCAAAAACGGTTCTCCGAAAATATTGTGAAGTGTTTTGTCACTGAATTAATAATTTGATAACATGGAAAGTAAAGAATTTGTTGTGGAATTATAATAATAATGATGAAAAACAATTAAAAGCTTGATGTTTATTTACGATTGTAATTTATGAGCATGGTGGGTGAGAGGCAGCCCTCTAGCCTAGCATTTGGGAGGAAGTGGTTTCGAATCCCTGTCCGGGCATCCAGATTTGGGTTTTTCATCGTTTCCCCAAATCATTCCAGGTGAATGCCATGATGCTTCCTTCAAAAGGCCAACTCTTTTCCCTCCTCTAATGACCTAGATGTCAACAAGGAGTAAACCCAGAAGCCAAAATAAACTTATTGTAATGGAACATAAAACGGCTAAACCTTAACTCATCTGCCAAATGTAGGTAGGTTGCAAAGATAACAAGACTAAAGCAAATACATGTAAGCTCTGTGGGTGTGGGGTCAATATTAATGCATTGAATTCAGCAAATTGCAGTTTTAATCCTCGGTCTGGTCATCCTGATTTCAATTTCCACGGTTTCTCAAAATCAGTCCAGGCAAAACTGGGATAGCTCCTTCAAACAGCTGCGAATTCTTTCTGGTTCCTTATTCCCAATCCTCTCCCAGAAGCTCTAGTGACTTTGACATCACAGGCGTCAACAGGGGAGGGAGAAATATTATTATGGGCAATCCGTTTATAGTATGAGATATCTTACTAAATACACAACAAATCTATTCCGGACATGTCTAAATTTTTCATAGAATGAAGGGGTCTCCCAAGGATTCATATATTTTCCCTGTGATAGCCCTGTTAGTATCAGCTTTCATAAGGAATAGATTCTGCTTCCCTTTCTTCCTCCAATTCGTAAGCTTCATTACAGCATGATGTAAAAAGTAAGGGATTTTTTAGCTATACCCTTCTACACCTATACTCTTGGATGTCAGAATGTGCTCACCTTTTTTCTCCTGTCACATGTCTCCCCTCCTGCATGACTAAAGTTATTAACCGAAATATTGTGAATTTTGTTCGTATCTTTTCTGTGTTTGTCTCACCCTCCTACCTTCATCTGTGGTAAGTTACAGTTTATTTTTCCGTGTCCTATCTTATTACGAGGCGTATTCCAAAAGTAAGGTCTGTTTGATCATAATAAAAACATCGTTCAGGATACAAGGTTTTTATTAACGTCAGTATGTAACTACATATCTAGTTCACTTTTCCACATAATCGCCGTTCATATCTATACACTTTCTGTAACGCTGTACCAGTTTCTTTAACCCCTCGGCATAAAAGTCTGCCGCCTGGAACCTGAACCAATTGGTAACGCTCGTCTTGAGTTCTTCATCGGTTTGAAATCGTCCACCAAGCCACCGTTTCAAATGCAGGAAGAGAAAATAGTCGCTTGGTGCAAGATCTGGACTGTAAGCAGGGTGGTCTAGGATTTCCCAACGAAACTCTTGAATCTTCTCTTTGGTTTTGGAAGCGGTATGCGGGCGTGCGTTGTCGTGCAGGAGGATGATGCCAGACGACGGTTTCCCGCGGCGTTGATTTTGGATGGCACGTCTCAGTTTGGTGAGCATTGCACAGTACACGTCAGCTGTAATGGTTGTCCCACGGTCCATGAATTCGATCAAAAGGACGCCCTTTTCGTCCCAAAACACGGAAGCCATCATTTTGCGATTCGTGTACGGCGATTGCTTACACTTTTTTGGTTTGGGTGAACCGGAATGGCGCCACTGTGTTGATTGTTGTTTTGATTCTGCGTTGGTGTACGCTATCCACGTCTCGTCTCCCGTAACAATTTGGGAAAACAAACTGTCTCCATCTTGTCTATAGCGCTCCAAAAATTGTCGTGCGCTATGCATTCGTTGCTCTTTGTGCTGAGCGGTGAGCAGTTTTGGCACCCACCACGCACAAAGCTTCCGATATCCAAGCTCTTCAGTGACAATCCTGTAAATTGATGTTCTAGCAACATTTGGGAATTCCATAGCCAGACCACTAATCGTCAAACGCCGACCACTTCGCAGTTTTTGGTTAACTTGCTCGACGATGTCGTCGGTCCGAATACTGGGCCTGCCACTCCGCTGTTGATCGTGCACATCTGTGCGACCACTTTGAAATTCTCGACACCAGTGTCGAACTTGTTTCTCACTCATTATGTTTGGTCCATACACTACACACAATTCGCGATGGATGTCCGCAGCTGACGATCCTTTTGCCAACAAAAATCTAATCACACCGCGCACTTCACAACTGGCGGGAGCTACGATTGTCGCGGCCATTTCGAACTGCTCTCAACAATAGATATACGGCTACTGCGGCACGCCAACAATACTGCATATTTACCAGGAGTTGGTAGATGGCCCTGCAGGTGGGAAACGTCATTCAGGCCTATCATCTGTGACATCTTGTACCCCGGACCTTACTTTTGGAATACACCTCGTACATCTATAATCTAACGTTGGGTAATGTTATGTGTGCACACACGTCCAGAACCAAATGGCTCGTTTCTCTACTACGTGAAAAAGGTTAATACCAAAATATTGTATTTGTGTGCCCACCTTACGTGTTTTCTCTCATCGCAGCCGTCAACTTTGGTATGTGATGGGTTAATTTCCCTTTTCTTTATTATTTATGTCACCTAGAAGCAATTCACAGAAAAATACGGGTGATGGAAGGTGCTTCGCACCAAAACTAATCTCCGTTTTCTGAATTCCAATCCCTAACGGCATGGGGAAAGAAGTAATTCATACAGGCATAATTAAGACACTTATTTTTCTGATCTTATTTACCCTGTCATTGTGACCCAAGTATGTTGGTGAGAGAAGTATTTGACTGCATTCATGAGACAACTTTTTCACATATTAGTTATTTATGTCAAAACTATGTTATATAGAGATGTGTGTATGAGAGAAGGAAAGTAGATCCATTACTTGAAGAGTTGAGGGCACAAAAAATCACAATATATGGGCTTTGCCCTTATTCAAGACAACCGAAGAAGGACAATGGCGAGGTACATACATACGCCCACAACAACCAAACCACATCTAATTCATTAGGACTGTGGGTGCAAATGCTTCATCTTCTATTTTGATGGCTTGAGAGCAATGCCCAAAATACTGTGTTTATGTAGTATTTTTTTGTTGTTGCGACTCCCTTCCTTCCACTTTAGTAAGTTATGTGTCTTTCTTGCAATTCTTTTTGCTCTGCTGTATATAGATACTTTCCCTATCCTTCTTTTATACCCCCCTGTCCTAAATGTGAGACTGGCCTGGTAATCATTTTTGCAAATAATCTTAATTGCCTTCAAAATACGCCCCTTGAGCATTGATACACCGCTTCCGTTCGAAGAATTTTTTGAAGTCTTTCTCCAGAATGTCCTTTAAGACTTGTCATAGGTGCTTGAATCTCAGGAATGGACTCTAAATGGTGACTTCTCAAAACCCTCTTGATCTTTGGAAACAAAAGAACAGTGACAGATTTAGGCTGTTTGGGGTGTGCGGCATTGCCATATTTTTCTTCACCTTGAAATCCCTCACCAACAGCCCGGTGTAAACTGGAGCAGTGTTGTGAAGAAGCACGAGTGGATGGACTCTCTTTCACTAACCGCACATCACTTTTTGAAAGTTCCACCTTATCAGCAATTACTTTCACACTTACCCTTGTGACAGAGTCCAGAACAGCCTTCATGTGCATCATATTTTCATCAGTTTTTAATGTTGATAGTCTCCCGGAGTGTTCATCTTCCACACGTTCCCGACCATCTTTGAATGCCTTGTGTCACCTAAAAAATTGAGCAAGGGACAGAAAATCATAAGCGTCTGTCGACATTTTTAATGTGTCCATCGTGGATTTGGCAAATTTTACACAAAATTTGATGGCTTAATATTGCTCCAAACTTACCTCCATTTTGAATTGTGGTGCGATACAAAAATAGCCTTTAGCTTGCGTGCGATCCGGACTCTCCCAGAGCTCAGAGGCCAAGTCTCATTTTATTCCTAAGACTCCTCACTACTAATGTCACCCAGTTAGTGTGTACTTTTGTGTGTTGAGGTGACTACAGAAAATCAGTCTCATTATTTTTGGAACAGAGGAGTATGTGTAAGACATATTGAAAATAGTATCCATGCTGAAAGAATGAAGGATTTACTGGTGTTTCAACTGTAAAAAAAAAAAATGTTCTTGGGCCTTGCTTAAATCTGATGTGACATTTCAAAATTGCTCTATGATTAACTAACTACCTATACTTTTCCTCTCCTAAGTAGAAATTACATATTTTTAACTGATATTTTTTTAAATTTGTTTTTCTGTTTTTCGTTTTACAGAATTGTGAAGAGAGTGACTGCAATACAGTTGTTGAAGACATGACTTTATGGTATATTTTATATATAAAAGTTGATATTCCAGTGTGAAGTATGTTTATGTTATAAGTGGTATGGGCAAATGTATAAAAATTATTTCTATTTATTCATGCAGTCGCATTCGGTAGAGTTTTTGTACGCATATGCTGTGCAACATAATGGCTGTGTTTCTGAATACTAGTACCACATTCTAAGAATGTTTTTACAGGAATGAAAGTAATAATTGTGTATAAGCTGTGACATTTAGAATATATCTATTTTTAATTTTTTTTAAAATATCATTACTATGTAGAGAAAAGGCAAAAAACGTGTCACATTTTCAAAAGCTTATACTACAGTTATTGTAAAATTTCTAACTAGTAGTTCACACCTAACACATATATTTTTTTTATGACAACAGTAATAACTCTGTAACAAAACTTCTAGAACTGTGGTGTCGCTAAATTGACTTCTCAAATATAGGAAACTGTTACTCATCATTAATGATGAAGATACATTTACAGAGGGTGCACGAGTTGTACACTTAGTATTGCAGACTAAAGCTTTTAGAATGTTTTTTCTGCGATAATACTGTTCCCTTCTTGTGTATGTGGGCACTGTCACTAAAAAAAAAAAAGTATGTGTTATTTTTTAGTTGTAGTCAATGAACGGTGTATATTTATTAAATTTTGCCTGGTTATGACTGGCTAATATTTTTACATATAATTTATCCCATTTTATATTAAGAACTTGAGGTGTCTGCGGTATATTTTGAGGTCCTTTCTGGATATCAGCAATGCTATTTGCTGTTTTTCTCAGGAATAACCTTCAGCTAAAAAGGAAATTATGCAGATTTTGCAAAGGCAAAATTAGGTGTTTAATTGGTGGTCAAGAGGAAAGCTCTGCCCAGTGTGACTGCATTTCAGTCCAGTGTTGATGTTTGTATATCAGACTGTATTTTCTTGAGGGCATTTACTGTTTAATAAAATTTATTTATTCCGGTGGGTGCTTACCCACTTGCTTTTGTAATTATTTATGTTTTTATTTTCCCTGTCAATCATTGTTAAACAGGTATCTTAGTTATTACAAAGAAGCAGATGTTGATTTTCAGTAGCTACATATCCGATTAAAAGTCCATATAGATGTTGGAAAAAGACGGGAGAAACACAGAAAAAAATATTTTCTTAAAAATATATTGTATAAATGTTGAAGCTTCTCCAGTTTAAATTTAAACATTTATTATAAGAGGAGAAAACAGTATATTGCTGTTGCCATAGTGTGTATTGAAAGGAAACGAATGGAAGGCATACAAAGATATCATGTATAGGCAGACCTATATCAAGTTATTAATTCGTACAAGGAGAGAAATGGAGTACATTTTATTCCATGGTGAGTACAAAATTTTATTTATATCTATTTCTTTTCCGTAGGTGAAAATAAGATACAACAGGGAAAATAACCAGGCACTTACCACAGATGAAACCGAGGGTGGTGGGTAAGCGATTAATGTTCTGGCCTTGCATTCGGGAGGACGCCGGTTCGAATAACCGTCTGGGTGTCCAGATTTGGGTTTTCCATGGTTTCCCCGAATCACTCCAGGCGAATGCTGGAATGCTTCCTTCGAAAGGCCATGGCCGAATTCCTTCCCATTCCTTGTCCCCAGTCCCATAGTACCTCAAATGACCTTTTCAAGGTGTAAAGCCACAAGTTTTTTTTAAAAAAACTGGACAGACACACACTTTACAATATTTCAGTTAGTAAGCTAACTCATGTGCGAGGCAAGATATAGGGCGTCCACGAAAGGAGTCCCTGTTTTCAAAATGTAAAATCTCAAAAGCAAAGATTGACAGAAGAATGCAACATACGGCATTTTTATTGGGATAGCTGTAAGAATTTCATACAAAAGTTTAAACTAAAAGTCATTTTTGAAAATTGCGCTTTTTTCCCTCCAGACTGTGGTATAATCAGTGATATTCCGGTACCATAAAAAAGAAAAGAAAAAAAAAAGTTCAATGATTTCAACTTCTTCGATCAGTATGCTAATGTCTTTGCTGCTTCATTCAACAATGTACCTGATTGCTCTGGACCTCAAAGCAATATTTATAGGCATGTATTTGTTACAATTAGCATGCCATCTGTTAACAGGTTTTGCAACTTTTTTTTGAAACTTCTGTATGAAATTCTTACAACTTTCACTTTTTTGCATTCTTCTGTTGATCTTTGTTTTTGAGATTTTACATTTTGAAACCAGGGACTCCTTTTGTGGACATCCTGTATATGGGATGGAGAAAGATGTGCTGTTCATTCAGATCTAGCAAATAAATGAATCAAAAGAAAACAAGACTGAAGGGTGGGGATTGCACCAGTGGTGGAGGAGAAAGTATACCAACAATAATTGTGGGGAAGAATAGTCTCTGTGGGAACCAGTAGATGTAAAATAATTTTTAAATACTATATAATTTTGATCTGTTATAAAAAGAAGAGTAAATATAATTAAAAAACTATATTAAAAATGTATACGATTACTGACTGTAAAATTTTGACAGGTTTACAGGCGGGATTGTGGACCGGAGGTTGAGACCAGTTCTACACAAATTATGTTGTAAATCAGCGTTTTTTAACATGAGAACCAGTAAAATGTCTAAAATAATACTACAAATAAGATAGGATAGGGAAAAGTAAACAGATACCTGTCACTTACCATAGATGAAGGCAGGAGGGTGAGACGAACATGTAAAAACATAAACAAGTTTCACAATATTTCGACACGAGTCTTCATCATGTGAGAGGCAAGACATATAGCAGGGGAAAAGATGTGGTCACATCCCAACCCACCACACAAATCTTATTTTCGGTGCCTCGCGGCAGTTTCTTTGTTTCCATTATCCTTAAATAATACTACACACCATTACCTTACATAGATCTTATTTTTACCTGTGTGTATATTATTAATTTCTTTAATTGTGCTGGAGTGCACATTTAACTGGCAATTTCTCTATGCATCCATTTTTTTACTAACTTATTTTCGTTATGACATTTTAATTCAGTTAGAATTAAATTTTTAATATTCTGCCTATGGACCACAGGTTGAAAATCGTTGATGTAGATGTTTAATGTACCTCTTATCAAGTCTTCTGTCCATTTTGTTGCAAGCACAAAAAAAAAAAAAATCCTATTAGTGCTTGCAATAGAAGGAATACATTAATATCGGTCACCAATATTTAATTGGCTAACTATTAGTTTGACCTAAATTTAACAGTTACTGTCTTTTTTTTTTTGCTTATGGCTTTACACTTTGTAAGGTCATTATAGGTGGGAGAGGACTAGGGGGAAGGAATTCAGCCATGACCATTGAAGGAACCATCCCAGCGTTCACCATGGAATACCCACATCTGGATGGCCGGACGGGGATTCGAACGCAAGTCGTCCTGAATTCGAGGCCAGAACGTTTAATGTTCACCCACTAAGTGCGATAATAGTTACTGAGATTGTAATTTAGCAGTCTCACTCTACTGGGGACTGCAAGAGGAAAATGGGGGTAGGGAATCTATCACATATCATATGAATGACTAATATCACAAAATCAGTCATAGGTATGCAGCTAAGCAGTAAATTCAGTTGTAAAATTTATGAAACTTGCACTAACAGGCTCTCTTAAGTTGTGTAGCCATCTCTTTATAAGCAAACATTTTATTTTGAAATCACAGTCAGAGATGTGAGTTATGCAAAGCCAAATTTCAAAAGCTGTGTCTTCAAAAGATTCTAAGGTGTCGCTTACAACAAATATAATGTGAATGGGTTGCTGATTGACTTGTGGCCACAACTGAAACAATGTTTATCACAGGTCATTCAATTGAGCTTTCCTTTGCGGTATAATTTCAGCAGTGTGTTAACAGATTGACTCTTACTCTGTGAAACTAAATATTACACTTTATATGGAAAGGAAAGATAAGTTATACCCAACACTCACCAAAGTTGAAATGAGGAGGGCAGAAAGCAACAAAAAATAATTCACAAACACAATATCTCAGGCACAAAACTTTTTCAAGATGACACAAGTGACTACAGTCAATATAGCTGCTTGCATAATGTCCTGGCAGCATTTCTTCCTATTCCATTGCTGCTAAATATTAGACTTTCTTTACATAGCAGCAAACACTATTGTTCACCGACACTGCTCAGAGCTCCACCTTACATGTCACGTCTTTATTGGCAAGCAGTGGCGTAGCTAGGTCAACAAGGGCCCCGGTGCAAAAAATTTATTTTGGGCCTTCAGGCCAGACGGGCGACCTTTTTTTTGCTTTGTGTTGTTGGTAAGGACCCCCTGAGCTGAGGATGGGGCCCTTGAGTTGTGCTTAGGGGCCCCCTGGGCAGTGAGAGGGCCCTTAGTGAGGGGCTTGCTATGTCTCAGGGGCCCCCTTAGACGACTGTAGAGCTAAAAAAAAAGGTCAAAGGTCGCCAGTTTGCCATGAAGGCCTCTGAAGTGCACTTGGGGGCCCCCAGAGTATGCTAGGGGGCCCCGGTGCAATGTACCGCCTAGCCCCATAGTAGCTACGCCCTTGCTGGCAAGCTATTTCTAAAAAAACAACCAAGTGAAAGTCGAGCCTCATACATTGAAGGTCCACTACTCCAATGACCACCACAGCTATGGATATGTTAGGTTCCACAGGAATCACTTGGCACAAATATCAATGCTGAAGATATTTAATAATTAAATGTTGGCACTTGTGAACCTTCAGAACAATAACATTAATCTATATTGTAAAATAGCCACAAAACACATACTCTTGTTTGACTTGAAATTTTTCAAAACCATATTAGGAGTAAATATTATAAGATATAAAGTTTTGAGATACATCTGCTAGCAAAACAGGTCTAAAATTGACAAGTTTTTGACAGTTGATCACTTCTATTTCCCAGTTGGATTTTCTTTTTAAAGTTTTCTACTCGACAGCTCTAAATAATAAACAACAAACTGGGGTAGTAATAAAATATTATTTTCATAGTTAATTACAGATAGAAACATATAATATTAAAAAAATGAAATACAAACTCTGGTTTTAGGTCAATAAAATACATAACCTGTGGAAATTTGAAGGCTGCAACTTATTTTGTTTATGAGCTAGACCTGTAGCAGAGAGATTGTCAGACAGCAGACTGATAACAAAGTACTCCACTTCCGTCCAGAAAACTAAAAACAAAAATGAATGGAATATATTCGATCTTCAGCTCATCAACCAAGTTTGTAGATACTGGGTTCCTCCACTTTAATTCTAATGTCTTACCTGCATGTGTTTGAAAATTCTGATTTTTTGTTTTTATTACCTGAGCATTTCTTACAATACAATGAATGATAGAAACATTTATGCAGTATTGTCTATTGCTTATTTAGCACATTCCTGCAATTTATGAGCATCAGGATATATCCAACTTTGCAATGGCAGTCCATTGCATTTATTTTCTGGCATTTTTCTGTATTCATCAACTAACAATCACTCGAGTATCATTACTTCATACGGAAATTTTTTTTTTCTAGGGAAGCTAATGGAGATAGTATAAGGTAAAAAATTTCCACCACACTTAGCAACACTACCATAACAACGGTGCCGCAATTTTATAATGAATTCTTATGTACCTTGACGAGATAAAAGTGAAGAACATTTTTTTATTTGCTTATCTCTCAAGATATATGACTCAAAAATTAGTTATAGGTACAGATCCTTGTGCCTTAGGCTACGTTTTTATTCTTGTCCAGGCGACATTTCAATCTAACCACAATCAGTTCCATGTCCAGCGAGTAGTACCTTATATCTTTGGCAATTTTTTGCTCTAGGCCGCACTTCAACTTAACCATCTCAGTTTTGAGACAGTACACCTCAAGTATTAAGTGAGATATAGAAAAAAAATTCTTCACTTTCAATTTGTTACAAAAGAACACATCACCAAATTTGGCTTTTGCAAAATTTTTCTTCTGATCCAGGCCACAGGATTCTATGATAACCGTGGTGCCACAATTTGATGATGGATTCTTATGTAACTCAACGAGACAAATTGAAAGTAAAGAATAAATTTTTTTGATATCTCGCTTAGTTCTTGAGATATCGTATCTCAAAACTGACTTGTTTAAGTTGAAATGCGACCTGGACCAGAAGAAAAATTTCACCATAGCTAAATTAGATGATGAATTTGCATGTAAATTGGCAAGACAAATCGAAAATAAAGAATAAATGTTTTTTTATGTCTATCACAGTTATCGAGATATGGTATCTCAAAAGTGAGGAGGTTAGAGCGAGATATAGCCTGACCAGAAAAAAAATTATCCAAAACCACTATATCTACACTGTGGAAATGCACTATAGGTGTTTCATTTTATTCCTAGTGGTCATTGTTAGGTTGCAATACAGCCTGGACCAGAAGAAACTTCACCAAAAGCACAAGGAACTATACCTATAACTGATTTTTGACGTTCTATATCTCTAAAACCAAGCAAGATATCAACAACAACAAAAATATATTCTTTATTTTAAATTTGGTTTGTCGAGTTCTACAAGAATTCATTATCTGATTGTGGTCTCACAGTAATGATAGAACTGCCGGGCCACATTTCAACTTAATCATCTTACTTTTGAGATATGATATTTCAAAATTTTATTTATACCTTTCAATTAGTCTCATCTAGTTACATAAGAATCCAAAAAAAAATGTGGAGCTATAGTTATGTAAGATTTCCCCATCTTTAATACTGTTTATAGTAAAACAGCAGTAGCTTGGGAAAAAAAAAGAAAGAAAAATAAAAAAGACTGTCAAAAGCACATTTTCATTAATTTATTGCAATGTCCCATTGGCATTCCCCACATACCTTCACACGCATTTGTACTTTATAACCTGGGGTATCTTGTTCATTACCTCCTTAGATAATTTGTTCCAGTCTCCGACTTTGCTGTATTATATACAAATTAAAACTTTCCTGCTACTTTATGCCTGAAATCAGTTGCTAATTTATCATCACGTACCTTACTTCATTCCATATGCTAGTTCGAAATCTTCATCTGACATTTATCTAGGCCTCATCACCAGTATTTTCTTTTTATGTGCCCGTACATCTCTTTACCTCAGGCCTTCTATCATCCTGAGTCAAAACTCTTTGTTACTGAATGCATCCTTTTGTTATTTCCACAGATATTTTGTATCCTCTTCACCTTAGTAGTTAATATCCATCATGTAGGTCCCATATCATCCCACAATACTCTAGCTACATGCTGACCAAGGTCTTTTAACACATCTCTCTTACTTCTCATTATCCTTCACAGCAGATGCAATAATTTGAACTCTTTCCTTACAAACTCTACATTGTGCCCTAACCAGATTACTTACTGTCAACTGGTATTCCTTCATCAAAAAACTCACACTAAGCATACTAAACCTTTATTTTTCTATTTGTGTGCCAAATAAGTTCACTCTTTTGGTATTTATCTTCATTCCATGTTTATTCACCCAAATATATGTACCTTGTTTTGATTTCCTGCAATTGCTTACAAACATCTCAATGTAAATCTATTATGTAGCATTATTTTGTCTGCAAACAGGGAACAGTATTGAATTATTGGAGATTACAATTTTGTGATGAATTTGTGTCATAATACCGCAATAGTCAAATCGAAGACACTGCTAGAAAAAATTGCTGACAGTTTTAAGTGTCATGCTGATCCAGGATGTATTACAACCTGATTACTTCATGAAAATAATACCTATTGTGCATAACTACTGCAGGATTATGACATCATTAATCAGAAATGTTGTAGTGGAATCGCTGTCTCCGATAGACCTGAATACTATAATGTATTCCAACAGAATGAACAAAGAATCATATTGCAACATGAATTAGTAGTACTAGGAGAGAAATTATTTTGCACAACTCTAGGCTAAACCTATGTCTTACATCACAATGTAGAAAAATCAATTTTTCCTCCATTTCCATCTTCCTCCCATCCCACCTCACGACTGCCCATTTTCAGCCCACAATACCTTTTCTTGAAAATATGTCAGGAAAATAGCTAACATGTGTAATAACATAGTCAGTCCGATTCACAATGCATCCTCAAATAAAGGTCTATTATGATGGAAGTACAAAGGGGATACATTTAAAACCAGAACATGGATTTTTATTAACAGTATCTTATGCTATTTTTTACAATCTTTTTACCTCTATGTAACTTACGAAAAAACTTATATGTTATTAATTTTAACGTACACAAAAATAATGATTCAGGTACAAACAACATTCAAACTCATTCCCATTTTCTCACTTATCGAACACCTGCGGCATGACTTGCCCCCGATCCAAGACGAATGCTTATGTCCATAGGAGAATCACGGTCGAATGATACTTCCATATCCAAGTCTTCATCGTCCTCATCATCGTGGCTGTCGCTATCATCGTCGTTGTCATCTTCTTCCTCGTCATCATCTTCAACCTCTTCTAATTGTTCAGATGGTTTTTTACCAATCGGTAACAGATCACAATTCTTCTGACATACAGCAGTCATCCAGGTCGCCTGTTCGTTTTCAATCATAAACAATTCATTGTCGTCATCACAAGATTTGTCAATACTAAACCACAATGGATCTGAAATTTTGTTTTGCAAACTTGGAAACATAGGTACCGGCATGGCTAACAATCGACACACGACTTTGATGTCTAATGAGAGGCACTATAGAACACAATGAAAATATTACTACACTTTTATTTCTCGTATTTATTTCTTCAATTTACAAACATCAGAGACAAATAAGCTCAAGATACGTACACCAGAGATAATATGAGATATATAACATCCTTGAAAGCAAAGATTGAATACGTATTAAATCAATAGCTGCTGGATTGGAATATCGATGATAATGATGATTAGTAGTTGCCAGAAGATGTACTTATTAAGTACAGATTAAATAAATCTTAAAATTGTTGGTTTCATGTTGTTGTTAATACACCTATACCTTCTTCTTATTTTGAAACCGGAAAGAAGGTAAAAAGTTCTTTCACTCTTTCAGTAAAATTGTTTAACATTTCTCTAATTTACTCTAGTCCTTCATTCACTTATCTTTCTCAAAAAGACACACACACGCATACTATGTACCTTTATGCCTGAAATCAGGCGTTGGTTTACGATCATCTTCAAAACAGCATTAAGAAGCAGTTGGGAGAAATTTATTTTACCTGTGTTACCAGAGCCAGGAGGGATAGAGCCTCATACATATGTAAGAGCAGGCAAGGTGCAGTAGTCCTTTAGGATTAGATGGGTAGAAATACAAAATAGGATGAAAAAAGCTCTACTGTTGTGTAGTAGCTAAGTGAGACATGTACGTCTGCTTCTGTAGGCACAGGCCACGAGGTACAAGCTTTTTCAAACCTAGTGCAACATTAGGGAAGATGATAGAAGATATGTTTTATTCCATGGAGAATTTCAAGGATCCGAAAATAAATTCTTTTTATGAAAATTTCCAAAATCGACAGCAATTTTTTTTATTACGAACTGTATTTAAAAATAATTTTCTCAAACCTATTTGTTTTCTCTCTTTTATGAATGCAACAATACCATTATAGCACATTTTTAATTCTCTGGTATACGGCAAGTCTCCAGACTCGATTTTAATATAACATCTAGATTTTGCACAATGTTGTATCCATCCATCATTAAAATGCTGTCCATACCCTCCCATATACTCATTTTTAACCTACCTAGATCTCTCCCATAATCATCAAGCTTTATCTATAGTTTCCTTATCTGCTCATTTGTTGGGAAAACCTCCTCCTCTGGTGTTTCCCCTTCTATTTCTGGATGAATGGCTGGCTAACTGGTTAATATGCATAATGTCTTCAGAAATTCCTCTATTCTTAGCCATGATTGACTGGCACTCCTCTCTTCCCCCTAGTTTCCGCACGTAACCATAGAAAGTTCTAGTTGCATAATTCTATTTTCTTCATGAACTGCATTATTCTTAAAGAATACATTTTTTGGGTACCTCTTTACTGCTAATAAATCCTTCTTTAGATGTTTCATGTATTCCCTACTGTCTTGATTTCTTCTTACCAAGTTTTTTATCTTGCTATTGTAGTATGTAGGTGATATACTATATTTTGTTTTGGAATAAAAATTTCTTCCTCCATTCTTAATATCTCTTTTCGAATTCCACAATTCCTCTCCATTCTTCTGGTGGCCTCCTTCAACATATTTGAAAATTTTCCTTAAATGTCTCTTCAATACTGGAAATTTCTGCCTTCTTGTTGCTATAATTAAATACACTTTTATTTCTCGCTACCACTTGTCTGAATCCTGTTTCATACACAACAACTGCTTAATGTTCTCTTACTCCTAACTTCTTTCAGCCCCTCCTGCTTGGTTCCAAAGATGGCCATACACGATCGCTCCATCCGTCCAAATGGAGCGACGCCATTCCATTATCGTGTCGTCTGTGGCGAGATTGATGTGGATGACGTGGACTGACAGGGTTATTTGGATATCCGGTCAGTCCAATATCCATCAGTTTCGTCCATCATGCCATCAAGCCGACTAACGGTGTGTGGGGAAAACCACGTGGAGCGACACCAAGCCATCACTCCAGTTGGCTCTTGTATGGCGAAACCGCAGTCCTAACACTTCTCATTATGTCGCCGGCCACCGAGCAGCCAACATCAGTGCCTTGAGTGGACTATGCAACATTGTACCATTTCATTTTGGTTTTGAATCTGCTATAGAAATATTTGTTTTGCTACTAGTTAAATATTATTTTGAATGTACAATTGAAAATAATAAAGTTTTAAATATTATTAAGTAACAATTAGAACGATATTATTTTTCCTTTTTTACTTTTAAAAACAAAAGGTAATTCTTTGCGCTCTTCTTTTTAAAAGGATCATAGTATGTTAAGATTAATTTTATATGAGCCTACTTGTTTGGATATGTTGTTTTACAACATGTGATGTACCTGTCACTATTTTCGGTCTGCTAAACTACTTAATTTAACCCTGCAGTGGTCGCGCTCTGAAAAGTCCCATTAGAAATGGCTTGAGTGGACTACATATGTAATCCACGCGACCACTGCAGGGTTAATAAATCTGTTTTATAATAATTTTGTAGTATTTTTAAAAGTTTTCGTAAGATCACCAAGCTTTTTTCCATAATTTCGCACTTTTTTGGACGTTTATTTAATCCTCGGCATTTGAATTTAGTATTTGATAGTTCTAATATCTTTTAAAATTAATTCGGGCTCATTTTATTTAGTAATTGGCATAAGTAGATTGTTGTATAGCAAATCGACAACCTATTGTTGTTTGTTTGCCTAGTTTTTTCATTGTCGTGGCTATATGGAGTGATGGAATGATGATGTATGTGCTATGCTTTTGGATGACATCCAAATGGAGCGATCGTGTATGCCCACCTTAACACATGCATAATACCTGTTCCCTCAGGTGCATAGACATTGTCACTGGTGGCATCGTGGTTACGCTATTGATGTGGGCGTTATAACAAATGTGAGTGTGGATTTGAATTGACTGACCTGGACGAATACGTCTTCTTCTGTTCAGCTTGGTGCAATGACCTCATGCCTCTTGTTGCTGCTCCAAGCACTGACTATTCAGGATAGTTAATTGTTCTGACTACTCGTGAATGCACGAAACTTTCTGTGTATGATACTGTTTGACTATGGAAATAATTAGCGGGATGTAAGAACGATGACTTTCCCGGCGCACGACTGCAATGAAGTCTTCACGGGTATACCGCCGGATTGTGTTGTGAAAACACAGTCCGGTGGTACACCCGTGAAGACTTCATTGCAATTAGCGGGATGTGCAGATAAAACTATTTAACGGCAACAAGGCTAATTGATTGACATAATGTTATGTAATAGGATCAAAATGGTGGAAAACTGTTAACAGCTGCAGGGTGATGTAGACAGGATATCTAGCTGGGTGAGTCAACATGGGATGAAGATAAACAGAAAGAAGTGACAGATTATTTCATACACAGACAAAAAGCTAAAGGTTGATTATGATTATAAACTGCGGAAGGAATTGGTTACTGAAGACTTGAAATATAAATACCTTGGCATAATATTTAAATAACAAACAACTGGGCAAGACACATTGGACAGGTTGTAGGATAAGGGTTCAAAATCCTGCACTTGTTGGAAAGAATGATGATAGGAAGTAAGGGAATTGGGTTACAAAACTTTGGTCAGACTGTCGCTTGAACATGGTGGCGTAGTATGGGATCCACATTTTGGATGTCAAATACAGGAGTTGGAGGAGATAGAAAAAAGGGCTGCTAGATTTATCTTTTGAAATTGCCGCAGAACACAATAAGTAATTGATATGATAAAGGAGCTGGAATAGGATTCATTGGAAGACAGAAGGAGGATGAAGAGAGTCATGAGAGTGTACAAGGCGTATATTGGTGATGAGGCATGGAAAGATATTGGTGGGGCAGTTAAGAAAGGGAAGAGATGACCTTGGCCACCATCTGGCATTCTATTTTATGCTTAAGGGTGTGGCAAGATTTTCTTTTATAGGTAAGGGGGTCAGGGATTGGAATAAATTACCAAGTGAAATGACGAATAATTTATCAAAACCATTTAAATAATTTCACAGTTCAAATAACTAGATCACAAAAGTAGGCTTGAAAAGGAAGGGCGAAAAATGGGTCTGTAGGGAAATTGCCACCGGAGCGTACGGTCCATCGCAATGAAAGTCCATACTTCTCCTACTGGATGAAGGAAAATCATGTTATATGAAAGACAGTCAGTTGTTAAGACTGTCGAAACTAGGCTGCCTGCGGATCGCTCCCACATGTTACTCCTATCGTAGCTGATACCGTAGAGACTGATTTTGCATGTTCCACTTTGGCTCTGTTTGTGGTCATTGGAGGTAATTGCGGACATGCGGTTAACAACTTGTAATATACTCAATATTAAAGTAAAATGTAATAATTGTTAAAAAGATATTTAGACGTAGCCTGTGGATGGCCTACGCTGTGTTGGCCACACGTGGTGGACAGCCGAGCGGGCAGACGCGTTGGGGAGCACGGTCATTTGGAATAAATCACCCGTATAGGAAGGCGCGCTACAGATAGGGTCAGATGCAGAGCATGGTCAGTGGGGATAAATAGACCGTATAGGAAGGCGCGCTACCGTTAGGGTCAGATGGAAAAGGAGTATCATGTAAACAGCAGTTTGTGTCACCCATTGGTTTTGTTTACAACCACACTGGTCGAGTAGACGTGCTGCTGCTCATGGGTAAATAAGATTCAGCCAAGTGACACGAGGTTAACTGTTTTGAACTAGTATAAAGGATCACGGGGACCACAGGGAGGGGCCAGTACCAGTGTTCGAAATTGACCGGGCGTTAGGCGTAATTACGCTTGAATATTTTCGTTTTACGCCTGCAATCTCCGTCAAAGGCGTAGAAAATACGCCTAAGCATCAAAACAAAAAAAATACATTTCGGAACTTGTTTTCAGTTTTGCGTGTTGAAGGTTAAATTCTAATAATTAATTTCAATTCTTGTCGTTTTGATCTATTTCAATGTTTACAATAATACGTTTCTGAAGTTCAGAAGTGGCAACATTGTAGCGGGAAGTACCGCGAAGTGAAAAAAAGAAGCAATTCTAGCGCGTGCGTTATTGTTCTCTGTTATTCGCTTAACAAAGGATCTAAAGATGTCTCGAAAAATTACTGACTTTATACCATTTGTAAGTATTGGCGATAGAAGTGTTACAAGTACCGATAAACGAGGACTGCCAGAAAACGAAGAAACATCATCTGCTGACAAATCATCAGGCCCTTCAGCTACTACCAGTAGGCCTGCTCCAGGAGGTCAACAAGCAAGTAAACGATCAAAAAAAGTTCAAAATGTATCAGCTACTTTGCCTGCTGTTACCTCCAGTACATCGACAACTAACGGCGTGGGTAAACACACATTAAGTAAGTGGCAAAAAAGTTTTCCTTGGTTATCAGTAGAACAAGGAAGCGAAAATGGTATGTTTTGCGTCGTTTGTAGGCAGTTTGCGAATTCATCTTTAACGAGTTTCGTAAATGCAAAGGTTATATCTAGATTAGAAACAGTTAAAAAACATGACAAAAGTGAAGTCCATCAGAATTCGTGTGCGGCAGACGTGGCGAAAAAAAATTCATCTCAGACACCGTTAACTCTTACGTTGAGTGCCATGAGTGACAAAGTACACCAAAAAATGTGTGTTTTATTTAATACTGCTTACTCCGTTGCAAAAGGCAACTTTGCGTTCACAGATTACCCACGTTTGTTAGAGTTACAAGAAAAAAACGGTGTCGAAATTGGTTCAACATACAGAAATGACAAGTCGTGTACTCTTTTCATCAGTAATATAGCAGCAAAT
This sequence comes from Vandiemenella viatica, assembly GCA_031002005.1. Classification (NCBI taxonomy): domain Eukaryota; kingdom Metazoa; phylum Arthropoda; class Insecta; order Orthoptera; family Morabidae; genus Vandiemenella; species Vandiemenella viatica. The sequence continues at coordinate 184,791,269 of CM061914.1, read as the reverse complement.
TCACGTATCCAATTACAAGATATCATTAAAAGTAGTGACTATATATCAATTATGTGTGACGTATCAACTGATAAGGGTGCAATTGAATGTGAAATCATCTATGTAGCATCTGTTAAAGAAGGGCAGGAACGAGTAGATTTCTTAAAATTAAAGCCATTAAGTGACGGATCAGCTAAAAGCATATTCGAATGTATTTTGGACACTTTAAATGAAACATTTGATGGTGATTCTTGGAAAGAGAAACTTGTAGGTGTCTGTCTAGATGGGGCAAGTGTTAATATGGGTGTTAGCAATGGTGTGGTTGCAAAATTGCGCAACGTGTGCGGGAATATTATATCGGTGCATTGTATTGCTCATCGGATAGAACTGTGTGTTTCTGATAGCCTCAGTAACATAAACTACGCTCAAACATGCGAAAAAGTAATAAAAGGTGTATACAATTTTTTTTTATAAAAGTCCAAAGCATAAGAAACAATTTAAAGATTTTGCTGAAGCATTGGATTAATCAGTCGTTAACCACCTATCTATCATATCCACCAGGTGGATTTCTTCAAAAAACAGAGCTTTAAAAGCATTGATCAGGAATTTCACAGTCACTGTTTCGTATTTTGAAGACTTCTGTGCTGATAAAAACTACAATAAAATCCTTCAAGCAAAAGTGACGAACTACTTAAAAACTTTAAAATCAGTGCGGTTCATGAGATTTTTGTGCTTTCTGATTGATGTAACTGATGTTTTATCAACATTTTCAAAAATATTCAATATGACAAGGTGAACAGCGAGAAAGTGATGTCTGAACTTACAATCTGCGAAATGAAACTAAAAAATTTAATTGCTGCCAATGGAGCAACTTTGTCTCAATTTGATAAGGACTGTAACTTGGTTACTGGTACTTGTGAATATAAAAACATGAAATTGAGTAAAGAGGGTCTGCAGAATTTTTTACGTGATCGCGAAGATATAATCAGAAATTTCTTAACAGGATTAACAAAACGTTTCGAAGATCTTCGAACTAATTGCAGGTTTAAAAATATAGAGATTTTTGATGCAATTAACATTCCAAATGAGGATATTTTAAATTATGGGGTAAAGGAGTTTGAAGAGGTCCTCAAGGATTTACCTGCAGCAGTGTCCATAAGCAAAGAAGAAGCTTCTGATGAATTTCTGCGCTGGAAAATATGGGCTAAGGACAAGAAATCTGTATCAAGTCGTCAGCTTTGGAACAGAGTATATAGCGAAAATAGTGAAAACCAATATCCAAATTTATTAAAAATCATTTCATGTTACCGTGTGCTTCCATTCACCACTGCAATATGTGAGCGAGGTTTCAGTGAGCTTAATAACATGAAAACTGAGAAACGATATTGTTTGGATACCCTAAATGTAGATGACTTATTACTCATCAAAGTGAATGGACCTTCACTGCATGATTTTGATCCCAACCCAGCTGTGGCTTACTGGTGGAAAAACACACAGAACCCTCGAAGACCAGAATTCCTAGATAAGAAGTGACACAGCTCTTCAGGTAAGGCTGTAAGGCATTTTTCTGATATTTAAAGTGGAGAATCATTGCATTTACTATTCAGCAACGATATATTCAATAAACTGAATGTTTTAGTTTCTGCGATCTTGCCGATAAATTGTACACAGAAACTATGAAATCAAATTATTCTTAGAATTTGTCCATCAAGGAAACTATTTTACAATTTTTATTTTACATATTGACATATTTGTATTTAAAAGAAAAAATCCTCTGTCGATGAATCTGGAAAAAATTCGAAAATATTTGGGAATTAAACCTCTGAAGATCATTGTGTAAAATTCAAAAGTTACTGTCATAGTTCAATGAAATCAATGATCATGTTAAATTATTTCACCATTTTGGTATATGATGTATTGGCACATGCAAATCATATTAATTTTTTCTGGGCCTATTTACAGTTTTAAACTGTGCTGGAGTAGGTTGTAAGCTATAATATCTGTATTTTCATAATTATAATATAATTACGCCTAACATTTTCATTTTACGCCTGAATTTGAAAGTTAGGCGTAACAAATACGCCTGGATTTATAAACGAATTTCTAGCACTGGCCAGTACCATCAAGTTGCTACGTAGTGCTGTACAGTTTGCATCGCTGTACTGCTGCGTATTAATGCTGCCGTAGTTGACCAGCGGATCTGACTTCGGGAAGCAGTAACTTTCTCTCCCGCACCTAGCATTACCTAACAACCTATTTCAAACTGTCTGTAGACTAGTTTGAATTTATTAAACTCCAATGTTCTGGAATTGGCTTTGTCATTTCCAGCGTGAGTTTGCCTGCCTACTTTCCATCAAAAATCCTTTGGCGAGAGCCGCTCATTGCCTCAGGTATCGAACCCGTGTCCCCAATATTTCAGGTTGTGGCCAAAAGTTAAGTGACTTGCAATCTGGGATAGGACAAACTTTACCGCTATAACATTTCTAAAATTTACAATATTTGATTTAAATAATAGCAAGGCTTAATATCGACCATTACAATATCAAACTCGGTATCAACTAATCGACGTGTTGTTCCCAACCCTATTTGTTTCCCCTTGTGTTTGAAACAGTAATCTTGTGGCACATTTCAGCCGTCAGCCATGCAGCAATTCTCCAGATTCAAACTAAATAAAACAAAAATTTAAAATGAACACGAAACTAACAAAAATTATTCACGGTTAATATTTTCCTTTAATTTCGTCACCAATTATAATTCTGTTTACTGAATCAAATACTTGCGCACTGTATGAAGATTATTATTGAGAATACAAACTAGTCAATTGCTGATATTCAAGAGAAATTGCTTATAGAGTGTTGATTCCGCCAGAAAAATCGTTAAACTTGCTGGTCTCAGCAATCGGCCTCTTTATCTGAGATCGTTTTACCAGCCTATCAAATACGTTGTGGGAATTTTCATATCAGTAATTTTGTTTTCCTTCTTATATAAACTCATACGAATTACAATAAATTTATTTGATTAAAATTTAGCATTTCCTGACTTACTAAAGAAAATTTTGGTATTACTTAACATTATATCAAATGTTTAGCTCATTGGATTACATCTTTGTCAATGAAGTACTGTCTGTGAACCTGTGACTTTGTTAATGCATGGTGTGTTATTATATTTATGATATTTGTGAAAACTACGTGTTTGACGGAAGAATTCGGGCATTCTAAATGATAGTAAAAATCGTTTAAAAACCGTAGTGAGTACTGCAAACATATTTGTGGCGGTACCAGAAACGTATGATGAGCTATGAACGTATATGGAGCACTGTATTGTATTCTGAAGTAAGAGTGGTGTAGGATTAGCAACATATATATATGTATGCTACAGGCAGTTCACACCAAGGATCAACTCTAGTTCTTACCTGTTTCGTCTCATGATGAACCTGATGGCAGTAGGAGTGAAGGGCAGCTTCTTGTTAATAATCGCGCCGGCTACACAAAATGCAAACTTGCCGCAATGGAACGGGTTTAGAGGTGAGGAGAGGCGAATATCATCAGAACAAAAACCGATTATTTTCAGTCTGGAGGTACAGGACAGGAGAGTTGTAGGAAGAAGAGATGAGTAAGCTGAGGTGGATAGCTGCAAATACCATGGATGTGAGAGTAAGACACTGGGTACGGTGGGTGAGTGGTTAACTCTTGGGCCTCGCATTCGGGAGGACGCCGGTTCGAATCCCCGTCCGGGCATCCAGATTTGGGTTTTGTATGATTTCTCAAAATCACTCCAGGTGAATACCGGAGTGCTTCCTTCAAAAGGCCATGACCGAATTCCTTCTCGTTCCTTGACCTCAGTCCCAAACCGCCTCTAATGACCTCGACGTCGACGAGGCGTAAAATCATAGGTAAATAATAATAAAATAAAGTAATTAACGGAAGAGTAAAAGACGAAAGTAGTGAAGCTGGTTTCTAATTAATATCAAGAGAGGATTCTTTGATGGCAAGGTTATAACGAAGAACAAGTAGGTGTTAATGATTTCTAAAAAAAAACAGACTTGAATGAAAAAGAAGTCCAGTTGAATGGAAAACAGGTAGGTGTTGATGATTTCTAAAAAAAAGAGTTGATTGAAAAAGAAGTCCAGTTGAATGGAAAAGAAATATTAGGAAAACCATGTCCAAACAAGAAGTTAGCTAAAGAAGACGCTATACTTTATTGACACCTTTTTTGAATAGGAGAGGAAGTTAAATTTCTCTTCTAATTTGACAGTATCAGTAAGTCCTCACTTTTTATAAATATTTTTATTTTCAATTATAATTCTTAGATTTAATGCTATTTCTACAAAGAAAAATAATTTCCGCAGGTCATCTTCAGTATTACCATCTTACAAAGAAATATTTAGAAACATTTTATTGCTCTTAGCGAAAAATATCTCATCTCCAAATAATGATTGTGATTCTAACAAGTAAAATTACATATCAGACTTTTGGAGTCATCCATGAAATGCAAACGCGTGACAGTTGATGGTGCAAACAACTCTGGGAATTCCTGTGGCAAGAGAGACAATAATTTGCTCAAAGAACATAACTTCCTTGCATTTGAAAACGGTAGAGAAGTAGAGCAACGTCTTTATTTAACACGTTCACACGACATACTTGCAGTGTCGCAGGTCAGGACGCAAAGAGGCACTCGGCGGAGCGCCCGCTGGGGCCCACCACCACCAGGGTCGGACTGTCGGTGACGTCACGCTCCCCCGGCAGCCAGCAGGCGGACACCTCGGGGAACTGCACCGAGGACCACGACCAGTGGTCAGGGGAAGGCAGCTGAAACACACGGGGCAACAATTACTGCTGGGAGTGTGGAAGCGGAGTAGGAGTTACTATTCTGGTTTAAAATACTAGTCGTACCCCGCCATGCGTTGCTGTTGCTAAGGGGGCATCCATTAAGGTGCGTTTCCACTGAGGCAACTTCTGGGCAACATGTGGCATGCGGCACTGACGCATGCGACAAGGAGTATTTCAAGCGAAGCGACACGCTCCGACATGTAGTAAGCAACAATGACGCATGCTACAGGTTGGGCCTTGTCGCCGGTCGTATGGGCCACTGTGCGACAAAAATATAGCGTGTCGTACGGTGTCGCCAGTATCCAAGCGGTAGTGGATGAGTGCGACAGAAAACGGGCGACATGGAGTGGAATGTGCAGAAAACAACCTTATTTATTGAAGATTACCATACTTCACCGGAGTTGTGGAATAACAAAAGTGCTTCATATAAAGACAGGAAAGTTAAAAGTGACAAATTAATACTACTTGCTAACAAGTACGAATGTTCATTAGATGAAATAAAAAAGAAAATCAAGTATTTGAGGTCTGCTTTTCATCGTGAACATAAAAGGATTACTAAACCAAAGAGCGGCTCATCTCCTAAAGAAGATAAATGGTTTGCTTATAAACTCCTAACATTTTTGTTAGATGTTGACATTCCAAGACAAACTTTTTCAACAGCAGAAAATTATGAGGTAGGTTAATTAATATATGTAACTAATTATTTTTGACAGAATAATTTACCAATGACAGATCCAGAGACGGAATAGGGGATATACAATCTTTTTAGTTATACAAGTAAATAAAAGTAGTTTTTTGGTGGGTTTAAAAAATATATATATATTTTAAAAATTGTCGAAATTAAATCTTTACAAAAGGACTTACATATAATTAAGATAGGCTGTATTTACAGCTTATGTAGAAAAGTGTTTCCCAATTTAGATTGTGGTAAATAATAGTAAAAAACTTTTCTTGAATCGACTTTTCACTCTTACAGTTGTGTATGATAGGGATAAATTGTCACATAGTGGTAACGTAACTAAATACATTAATTTACGTACGAATACATAGTTTATGTTATTGTCTTAGTATTTGTCTTGCCAAGATACTTTTCCTTCTTTTGACACAAAATACCTTGCAAATTCATCCCGAACGTCTTTTGCATCTTCACCTGATTTTCGTGGTTTGCGTTGTAAATTCATCATGCCTGTGTCATCTTCTACCACCGTCCTCCATGATCCTGGAATAACAGTTCCACCTCGTGTATCTATGTCTAAGGTTCCATAAGGTGCATAAAGTGTTCTTGAGGTATTGCTTTTTCTTAAAAAATTGTGTAGATATACACACGCAGATGTGATGGTTTCTGCATTTTTAACATTTACCATTGAAGGTTTTCGAAACACATGAAATACTGATGATAATAGTCCGAAAGTATTTTCTACTACTCTTCGTGCGCGTGCTTTTTTCACCAAAGAAGTGACTCTTTTCGACTAGGTAGTCAAAATCATGCCTGCTCATACGTGTGAAATTTTTGAACAGACTCCCATCATTTGAAATAAGTTTTTCGAAAAATTCCTGGCGATTCGTACTACTTTTAACAAATAAATCTCTGATCCACCACCTAGGTTTTTTCCGTTTTCTTCTTTTATTGCCATTTGCGATGATCAAATAAGCAGCAGCTGCCACTGCTTCTGATGCCATGTCGCACACTACTGGCCGCATAACGTGAAATGCTTTTGCCGCATGCTACAAGCAACGGCGACAAGTAGCAAGCGACAACTGGCAACAGATTCTTGGGCGACATTTGACTTTCGACAAAGTATGATGACGCACGACGACATGTAGCAACAAAATAACTCATGTAGCATGCTACAAGTTGCTTGTTGTTGCCTCAGTGGAAACGCGCCTTTAGGCCTAATAACGTGAGGTGTTTTTCCGGAATTCAGGACCCCCCCTTTTTCCTTCTGAGATCTCGTTGGACCCCTCCCCCCTACGAATGGACCTCCAAACTATTTTTTTTAGCTCTACCATTCTACAATAATTTCAAAACCTCACGTGAGATTTCCGTTGACACCCCCCCTCCTCCTTGGTGAGGCTTCGTGAGATTTCACCAGACACCCCCCCCCCCCAATTTCACCTCACGTAATTAATGGACGCTCCCTAGCGAAATTGAATTGAAATGAAAATAAATCGACAATACATGAAAATATACATCACCTTTTATAAAAAAAAAAAAAAAATAATAAGCACTCTGTTGTTGATGATGTGATATGAACGCAAAAATTTCTACTTTCAATGTGTGTAAGTGCGTTTCAGCAACACTGCAGCCTTCGACTTTGGAAAGTAATAGTTCTTCTCCTGTCCAAAAGTTTAATTTATCCCACTTGACAGTCTCTTTATTTTACAAAACAACCCATAGTCCGTTAGCTTCCTTCCCACATCAAAGACACACAACACATCCTCTTCTGTTTTTTTTTTTTTTTTTTTTTTACTTTTTTTCTGTCATCAGTCTTTTGAATGGTTTGATGAAATCCTCCATCCTTTCCTATGCTGTGCTAACCTTTTCAACTCAACGCACCCCTTACAATCCACGACCTCATTTATTTGCTTCATATATTCCTCTGCAGTTTTTAACGTCGACTGTCCCCTCCACTAACAAATTAACCAATCCAGCATGTCACAAAATACGACCTACCAGTCTGTCCCTTCTTTCTGTAAGCTTCTTCCATAAACTTCTTTCTTCACCCATCATTTCCAAGACTCGTTCGTTTCGTACTTTATTTGTCCACTTAATTTTCAGCATTCTTCTGTAGCACCACATTTCAAATGCTTCAATCTTCTTTCTTTCCTGTATTCCTAAAGTCCATGTTTCGCTGCCATAAAGTGCTGTGCCCCACACATAGAGTTTTAAAAAGTTCTTTCTGAGTCCTAGATCAATATTTGAAACTAAAAGATTTCTCCTTTTCATGAAGGCTCTTTTCGCTACTGCTATTCTGCTTTTAACATCATTCCTACTTCGGTCATCGGTTGTAATTTTACTTTTTAAGTACAAAAATTCACTAACTTCTTCTATCACATCCGATCCTGTTTTTATTTTTAATCTACTATTATTGGTACCATTTCTGATACATTTAATTTTTTATTTTTTTACCATGCCCACACATATTTCTCCTTACTCCATCTTGGTGTGAAGGTTGATGTTATCACCTTGTACCCCAACATTCCTCAATGCCATAGGGCTTTAGTGCCATGGAAAATTTCTAGATCAACACCCTCCCAACATCTTTCCCCTCCACCCTAGTCCACCTGATCCTAAAAAGTTACTATTTCTTCTTCAAAGGCAAAATGTTATCACCTAACCCCATACCTGTGTTATCGTCGAGGGCTCCCATATGGCCCGCCCTCTTCTGGTGCCACCTGTAATAGGTTTTATATTCCAGTTCCCTCACTTCGCCGGTGCATTCCCTCACTCTCGTTTTAAGTAAATTGGAAAAACACGTGTGAATTCGAATATATCGTTGCCAAAATTTCAAAACAATACGTGAAGAACTTTCGAAGATTTAAACTTTTGAACAAACGAAGAAAAGCTAATTAAATAGTTGAAACAGGTATATAAAAACATGCGTGAGGTCGAATGCAACGTTGTGTCAAAACTTGAAAGCAATAGCTGAACAACTTTAGGAGGTTTTGGATTAATAACAAACGAACATTTACTTTTTTATTTATATAGATTACAAGTTTAAGAGAATATTCAGACCGTGATAGGGTGAGTTAATCGACGAGAAAAACGGTTCCATGTTTGTTCCAAATCGATGATCGCTGAGCTAGAAATTACCTAGTTAAATAAGGCGAAAACTATTGGAGTTGATGAAAAAGTGACTTGATGTGTTGGTGAATTCTTATAAGGCACAAAAAAAGGGTTAGATTAGGAAATGCTGTTTCAAAACAGGTGAAAGTTAATATGGTACAACATATTGTTATGTATGATAGGATCACAGCTGGGCACAAAACAGTTAATCCGTTAATCGTTAATTAACGAAGTTAAAAAAATTGCGAAAATTTAACTTAAGTTAACTTAACCTAAAAAATCATTAACGGTCTTCTTAACTTCCGTTAAATTGGACTTCCGTTAACCTTAGTCCGTTAGATAGGTTGTTGATGTCTTTTCGTTTGTTTGAACTGTGCGCCACGCCACCACTCCGAATGTTCGGTGTAGTAGTGGGCGCCGCCTGCTAAAATCTTGGAGGCGGCGCGCCGAGCATTTTCAGCCGGTGGCGGCGTAACGCCGGCGGCGTGACTATTTGATATTGTGAATTCTGCAAACGTAAATAACCTAAAAAGCGTCATAACCTATCTTATTGACAAATCAACATTATTATCTATAATGAGGTGTATTAATTTGTAAACATCGTTAACAATTAAAAGTTGCAAAACAACACCCCTGCCATACATAAGAGATCATTATGTTATGAAAGAAAATGTGCTATGACAACATGGAAATATGTTAACGTAACAGAACAAGATTTTACATGATTTATAACAAGGATATTAAGAAAATGGCAATGACACGCAATAGTTATTACCCTCTGCTATACTTCAGAGGGACCGTCCATCATAAACCACGTACCTCGGTCGTGGGGAGGGGGGGGGGGTGTTTGGCTGGAAAGCTACATTGGGCTACGTGGGAGGGGTTCCGAACCACGCCACGTTGTTTTTCATTCGTATTATTGTCACAGTTAAAATGAGGTGCATAACACTCAAGAGAATGTAAATATATGTTTCCGACATTTAATATTATCTCCGTATGTAATTTACGATAGTCTAACAAGAAAAACAGTCCAAATTCTCCTGGAATCAATAGGAAAAAAAAGCTATGTGCTACGAGTGTGTGTGTGCGTGGGTGGGAAGGGGGTAGATTTTAATTCGAAACATTTTTTTTTTTTTTTAAAGTAGAAGCTAGTTTGGCAGTTTCGGCCGTGTAATGTAAAAGGATGTCGCTGACTAACTTCCGTTCTATTTGTTCACGTAAAAACATGCAGGCCATTATTTAGTGAAACCAGGCCGGGTCGTCTAAAGGGCCTTTAGGTCACAGGTAGGCCGTGGCACAAAGGTTACCGTAACAGGCATTGGTCGTAGATTTTAGGTTGGCCGCAAATTTCACTGGTCGCAGTTTTCACATATTCAGGTGTCCCAGTCCAACTTGTTTTCTATAATATTGTTGCTTTTCATTCTGCATTCATGTTTTTTTTAATAAAGTCACGAGTACCTTAATTGTCTCTCGTAAGACAATTTGCAAGTGTTATGTTGATCACAGTCTCAACAAAGATAAAAACAGACAGGAATACCACTTCGTTGTTTGGCGATAGCGTAACCACAATTTGTTAATTTTTATAAATAAATCCACACTTGCATAAAACCTTGAGATAGAGATCAGTTATACCTACCGTACTATAATACTAAGACATCAGTACAACTTTTGACTTGTTAACTTTTAACGGATAACTTTAACTTGCGTTAAATTCATAAACATTTAACGCTTTAACGATTATCGAAGTTAACTTTTTAAGTAGCGGAATAATGATTAACGAAGTTAACGTTTGGATTAACTGTGCCCACCTGTGGATAGGATCGAGATGGAAGAAGACTGTGAAAAGTTGCGGGGTGACCTGGATAGAATATCTAACTGGGTATGTCGTTGGGTTACAGAACTTTGATCAGACGATAGCTTGAATATGGTGGTGAAATATGAGAGTAACATTTTGGGTATCAGATACAGGAATTGAAGGGCGCGCAAGGAAGGGCCGCTGGATTTGTTTGCGGAAACGCAGTCAATAACTGATGTGATAATGGAACTGGATCGGGAGTCACTGGAAGACATGAGGAGGGTGAAGAGAGTGCTGGGAGTGTATTCGGAATAATTTACCAAAAACGCTGAAAGAATTTAAAATTAAAATTCGTAGAGGGTAAAATTAGGTGAATAAAAGAAATGATTTCAGTGTGATGTAACAACCGAACAACTACTGTGATCAGCATAGTACATACCTATAGAGCTTTGTAACTTCAATATGGCCACCGAAATTTGGTATACTCAACTTCCGGTTGCGCTCTACCTGTGTGTTTACATGTACTGTCGTTGCTACATGGCTTATTAAAAACGGATTTACGCCGGTTAATTGTTGCATCTACGGATGTTTGGCGATTTCGGGTGAAAAATAAGGGTCTCAGTTATCATGTTTTTTCCAATGATAAAAACCGGCGAAAGCGGTGGATTATACAACTACGACATGGAATAACTCCATCTAAATCTACATCCATACTCTGCAAATCACAAACAGTGTGGGTGACAGAGGGTGCTAAGCACCAATATTAATTCCGCGCATTCCAATCCCGAATAGCGCGAGGAAAGAAGGAATACATAAAAGCATCAGTGCGGCATCTTATTTCTCTAATCTTATCCCTCCCGTCATTACGACCTAAATAGGTTGGCGGAAGAAGTATTTAATTGCACTCAAAAAATTTTTTTTTTCGCATATTCTCCAATTGGAAAGCAAGCTACGTCGTCTGTCTTCCTAACTATCCCAGCCCCTCGAGGTGGACCCGAGTGTGTTGTTGTCATTTTGCGAAATCGGATTTTAATTCATTGCTTGACAGCTTTGGTAAGTGGTTGCTTAATTTTCACGCTTTGAATTAAGAGTATGAAGTTATTGTATAAACCTCTTATGCGCCTCTGCTGTAAATAAATTATTTATGTTGAAGTTGTGCTTAGATTACGGCAACATAGCCTTGATTTGCTGTGGATTGTTTACCTTTTTCTATTATATTTTATGAGAACATTAGATTTAAAAATATTTTAGATCGATTGAAAACCTATTTAACTGACAAAAAAGTATTAAATAGTTTGGTTGAGGTAATCGTTTTCACGCATTTTTTAAAAAAAAGGATTATGTAGATAACAAAAATAAGTTGCAGTTAAGATTTTTCTCGGAAGTTGAACAATCCATAATGTGAACAGCATTTTACAGAAAGGTAAAAAAAAAAAAAACAGTACTTAAAACCTCAAGCGGTTCTAAGACTAAATTTGCCGTAAATCGACGCACATTTTGCGGACGACCAGCAACATGGACCGACATTTTAAACTCGACAAAAGTAATAAAAAAAAACTAATGGCTAATGTTACGTATCTTCGTGAACGATCAAAAATTTATTTTCAGGATCAGCACGAAACTCGTTAAACCAATCTCTAGGAAATCTGCATACAGAAGAACAAATTCAACTTCATACAATGTTTGACTGATGCTCAGGAGTTTTTTCTCCTATATTACCTGTAAATACAACGCAAAAACTATTCTAAAAACAATTACAAAAACAATTTGGCCTACAATCAGACATTTATAATTTTAAGATGATTTCAAGCAGTTCAAAACGGGGAGTGAAACGCCGGCAAGATGCCCAAATTAAACGGTAAATTCAAGGCTTAATTGGCTTTGATGGTCTGAATTCTTACCTGTTAATCAAATCTTGATTAGTGTACTTCTACAGATTACGTGCTCCGGTTTTAAAAAGTAGTTACTTCAGCTTTTTAACTGTTAAATTTTTGTACAAAGACTGCATCACAAACGAAAACAAACGCACAGTGGTCAACCGGAAGTTAACAATACCACACTTTGCGTGGTGGCGCTGCAGGTGACAAAATAAACTAATAAGTTATAGAGCTATATAGATGTGACCAGGCGGGTGAGTGGAATCGCGCTGTTGCCGCACTTCAGAACATTCCCGCGTAGTTCTCTCTCTCTCTCTCTTGAAAATGACAGCACTGAGCGTCCTGTATTGCCCAAAGGTCGGGCCACACTAGACCGCACCGACACCGCGCCGCGTCCGAGCCAACACTCGGCCGTGTGTCGGCTCGCCCCCCTCACGTCCACACTGGTCAGTAGCACGGCCGTGTGACGGACGGGTTACTTCGCGGCCTTCAGTCTCCTTTAACGTACACACATGGTTGTTTCACGGAATTAATCTTAAAAAATTACCTTAAGAGTGATTTGGGAATCGTAGCTGCGGCTACCACCCGTACTTTATTATAGAGTACTGTACTTTATAATCTACGAAAGTAATAAAGTACGTTAAAATACTTTTTTTTTGTCTGACTCCTGTTATCTCCTAATCGTTTGAACTCTTATGCACAAAAATAGTATTCCATAGCTGTTTTAACAAATGATCGTCACACTGTATTGAAAGATTTTCGTGTATCTCTATATAGTCACGATTAAATGTCAAGCGTCACTCACTTTACTTTTAACGTGTTTGTTTTGGTTGAGGTTCCTTTTCGAGTCACTCAATATGTTTTTTAACAAAAAAGAATAAGATTATTATACATTTTTATTTTAATGCAGACCGCAAAGATTCCGTAAAATAATAATAATTTCATTTGATCTAATAATTCCAGTCACGGAGTTACTTATCGGCTGCGCAGTACACCTCTATCGTTGTCACCTAATTTGAAAGGAAAACTACAGATTAACGTGAAATTCGAAACACAGAGCGTCCTAGCATTTTAGCATTAACAAATCAAAGCTTTTACAGAGGTGAATTTCAATTTTAAGACCCATAAAAATTACAGCTGAGACAGGGATTTGAACCATGGACTTTCATTTCCTCAATCGTACGCCATAACCTTCTGAGTCAAGAGAAAAATCTGGTTATAATCAAAAATTATTATTCAAACATAATAAAATAAACGTACTTATAATTTATTTTTGCCACTTCGAAACACAAATGTACTTTTATATGATTGAATACATATTCTCCAGTACTTCTAGATTCAGATGCTTGCGGCGAGTGATTTGGGTACGGAAGGTCCCTGGTTCAAAATTTGGATCTCAGATGCAATTTTTACAGGCCTTAAAATCGATTTTCACCACTGGCAAAGATTTAATTTGTTAATGCGAACATGCAAGGACTCTACCTAAATTTTATGAATATCTTATGAACTTGAAGTGAGGCTGAAAAAAAGGACACACTTCTAAAGCAATCAGTAACGTTAAAACAATATTTAGTCGTAAAGGACCGGAAATTTCCGAACTCTTTCTGTACAGTTCTCCATATCGACCAGCCCGACAGCAGACCGACACCTGGCCGCACCGTCAAAATATAAACCAAATTTATCCGGGCCAACACACGGCCGAGTGTCGACAGACACGCGGTGTCGTTTGAACTCACCTCAATCGAGTGAGCGACAACAATTAGAAAAGTGACGGTGCGGTGCGGGCCGGGTGCGGTGCGGTCTAGTGTGGCACGACCTTAATACGAGCGTCAACGCACAAAGTACTACTGCAAGCTAACAGGTGAATTTAATTGATAAGTGCACGATTTGGTAACGGTGCATTCGAAGCCGCCCGCCAATACTTCTGGCTACAACTATAGATGAGGACGTGGATATGCAGATCTCTTCTGCCACTGTCTCTAGGTTGAGGTAATACTCACTATCTCGATTGCATTATCGAAACCACAGTTAGTAACGTTAGCGAGTGCTTTGAGCAGGTACGTACTCCGTCTGGGAAGCCGACGCCGACGCTGTCCTCTAGTCTGTCCAGCAGCGCCGCCGTGGAGACGCCGAGCAGCCAGGCGTGCCAGTCGAGCCGGAACTGGCAGGCCAGAGGAACCTCCGACAAGCCCAGCGCCCAGAAGGGAGGCTCGAAGAAGTCTGCGTCGCCCTCCTGCAGCGGAGCCTCCTCCAGAGGTCTGCACACCGCCTCTGGCACGCCGGGCATAGCCAGCACCAGCGCGCCGTTGTGGGGCCGTGGGACGCGAGCCGACAAACTGGGCCTCGCAGCCTCTTCCGTGGTCGCCTGCTCGGTAACCACTTCGTCGGAACCGGGAGGCAGGCTAGGCTGCAGCAGCTCCAAGCGCAGAGACATCGGAGGCGTGAACAGTTCAGAAGCAACAGGTGTCTCGAGCGCAGCAACAGGTGGCTCCTTGGAGCGCGCCTCTCGCTCGGCGAGCAGCTGCACGTAGCGCTCTGGGGGGTGCACGAAGTTGCACAGCGAGCGCTCGCTGGTGGCCGCGTCGACAGCGACGAAGTCGAACACCGCCTCGGACAGGTTGGTGCGGTCGAGGCACTCGTAGGGCGGCCAGTCGAGCGTGTAGACCAGGCCTCCGCCGTCGTCCTCCGACACTGCGGGCGGGGCGAGCCCCACGTCGACCGCCAGGTCCCTGAGCACCTGCCCCGTGGGCGGGGTGGCCACCGCCACGCGGCAGGTCTCCTCCAGCACGCGGGGCAGCCTCACGCGCACCTCGTGCGGCCCGCCCGTGAAGTGGTGGTAGTAGGAGCCGCACACCAGCGCGGGGAAGCCGGGGAAGTGGAAGATGCGGCCGTAGCCGCGCTGGGCGGCCGCTGCGTGCAGCAGCAGCAGCAGAAGGGCACCGCTGACAGGCTGCGCATGGCTGCTGACGTGGTCCCGGCCCCGCGTCTGTTATATACGGCGCAGCTGATTGGCGGAGGCGGCGTCGTGGGCGGCGACCCCGGGTCAAGTGGATGGGTGCGCGCTTCGCTTGACACCTGCTCATTCACTCGCCACGAGAAGTCACATTCCTAATACTCTTAACACAGTCTTCCTGGTTCCGTGTACTCTGCAGACGTGGTGGGAGTGATACACTACAGCGTAAACAACGTACTATAATAATCATTTGGATTAAATACATTGTCAAATTTTTCAGTCCTAATGAATTTGTAATGATTATTATTACTAACAGCATGGGTAACATTCAAGAGAAAAACCATGAAACGTAAAGGCGAGACCACATGCTTGCCAAACCTCGACAAGCCGTCACAAATTGAAACATGTGGATGGGGCGTTTGGCTTGGCTTGTGTAGGATTGCTAGCACTTGTGGCTGACCCGATTGACTGTCGTTTTTTTTTTTTGGCACAAATCAGAGGAAGTTTGCGAAGCGTCTACACGTTTATGCGGACTTACAAGTTAGTATCGGTTGTGCGCTGGCGGCGGATAGACATACGTGTCTGTTTGTTGTGATAGAAGTGCTGCAGGAAAAACGAATAAATGGCCCAACAAGGATATTTTAAAATTCCTCGAATGCTACCAACTAGAACCCTACATTTGGGACCCGAAGAATAAAGAACATAAAAAAACGCCTCTGATGCTTGGAGTCGTCTTAGTGAAGTTTTAAAAATGAATCTGTCATGTAATTTTTTTTAAAAAAAAAAAAAAAGATAGAAATTCTTATTGTCACATTCTGCAAACATTAAAAAAAAAAACAAGATTCTATTCACACTGACTCAGGTGTAAATTTATTAATTTAGCTGGTATAATATAACTTCTCTGATGACTATATTTTCTTTAAAAACCATAGATGAAATTTCATTCAGCGTATATTCAGAATCAGCAAAGCTCATCCGGCAGAAGTTATCAAACTGACCAGATTTCTCAGAAAAAAAGCTAATTAAATTTTTCTTCCATAAACTCTCTGCAATCAAAAAATAATTGATACAGACATTATAATGCCGTTAAAACAATAATTATTATACAATTCTTATTATAAAACGATATACTTATATTAAATTAAATACAAACATGAAGCTACATAGTACTAATTTACATGAATGAAATTATAGTAATTACCTGATACTGTATCTATGGATTTTTAACATCCACGATCTTCTTTGCCATCTTTCTCGTTTTTTATTTTTTTTAAATAAAAATAGGTTAGGCCAAAAGTTATCGCCGACACAGCCTACATGTCCGTCATGCTTGCTTCTCCGAAACATACAAGCGCACTAGCAAGCGTATGGATGACGATGTTTGGCTCCCCATAATTAACCAAGCGTTTGTAGAGGCTTGGAGTTTGTGGCAAGTGCCAAGCGTGTGGTCCCGGAGTAACAGAAATGATAAAGATACAGCAAATTTAATTGTGATCATATTTAATAGGACATTTAAATGGTTCCTATTATTTAGGAAACAAAATTTCAACTGATGGGCGAACCAAGAACGATGTCGGGAGTAGAATAGCACTTCTTGAAAAAGAGAGAGATCTTTATGTTTAAAACATTACGCTCGGACCTAGAATGAAAACAGTACATATGAATCACAGCGTTTTATGGAAGTAAATCTTGGAGTTAAGCAATGCCACAGACGAGGAAGTTTGAAGCATATGAAATGTTGTGCGATGAGGCGATGTTGAAAATTAAACGGACAGAAAAGGTACGGAATGAAAGTTTCTACGAAATAATGGGCGAAGAAAGAAGAGTGCTAAAGGTGCGGTATTGGTTAATTTGCTGATGAAATAGTTGAAGCAAAGAGCTTTAGATGAAGATATACGCTATAATATATGAAGCGCGTAACTGAGAAGTTAAGTTGTAATGGGTTAATTGAGATGATGACGTTAAATCAACACTAGAAGGCTGCGTTAAACCAGTGCAAAGATTAACGATTGGGATTGATCGTACCCCTGGCAGTTTCAAACATACTTTCTCTTTAAATACATTTTTGCTTTAAATTCTTTCACTGTGTGAGATAAAGTGTTCAGCTTTTCTAGTCATAATTTATTACAACCGCTGTATCTCATAACTGGAACTGAAAAGTTTCCGAAAGCACTATGCCTGAAATGAACAGCTAGTTTATGGTTCACTATACTAATGCCAGTCCTTCTCACAATATCCCAGTATCCATCTGGGTCTCATTGCCAGTTACCATTCCTCATGTGCCAACACCTCTGTTCACTCGCCCCTCGTTCCCTGTGCTGGAAAGCGATTCACGTTGCAACTTCTTTATTAGGCCAGTTAGTAATCTATCGTACTAAAATAAAGGTATGTGTGACCTTTATTTTTTTATCTAGAATAACCAGGGCTTGTTAGGAAATAAAGTAATTTATAGTAAGAACCACGTTGTTTGCTGCAAACTACTGATTACGTAAGTTAACTAATTTCTGTATCATTGTTATATTCCAGGGGTGGCCAAGCTCCTTGATAGTCCGAGCCATTTTTCAAAATTTGAAATATTTTGCGAGCCGCAATTAAATACGTATTTAAAAGGTATGCGAAAAAGACATTAAATTTTTTTTTACAAATTTTACATTTATTGATAACATATGAATAAAAGTACAAAATACGTGTATTGAATTTAAATATTAAAAATTAAACACATTTAATTTACTTCCCTTGATAATTCTTTAAAATTTGGTGAATAATTGGTGAGAGTACTTCTCAGTAATTCTTTGAGATGCTGGTTAGTTAATACTGATCGGTGTTTGGATTTCACGAATTTTAAAGTGGAATAAAATGATTCACAAAAGTACGTTGTTCCGAATATTGAAATAATTTGACAAGCAGCCTTTTTTAATTCAGGATACTTCGATTCTGGTACAAATTTCCAAAATTCAGTGATTGGCGTCGACTTATATTTTAATTGTAGAGCTTGATCTTCTTGCATCTCTATTAATTCTAATTCTCCAGATGCTTTTTGAGTCATAATTACATTGGAAATTGAAAACTCATTTTGAATTATGTTAATTTCAAATGGATCTAGAAAAAAATCAAGAGACAATTTAAAATATTTCAAGTCTTGAAATCTATTTTGGAATTCCGTCAATATTCCTTCTAGGTTTTTTATATACTCGTTGAGTTTTTCTTGTTTAATATTGGAACAATTTTTTTATTTCGAGGAAAATGACAAAATGTTTTATTTTTAATGTCCTTTTGAAAAAGTTTTAATTTAGTTTGAAAACTAAATATACCCTGTGAGAGGTCAGATATTATTCTATCTTTCCCCTGCAATTGTAAATTCAGTGTTTGCAAATGTTCCATAACATCAGTCAAAAGCATTAAGTCTTGCAACCACTCGTCATCGTCTAATTTTGAATAGGTTATTTCCTTTCTTTTAGAAATGCAATTATCGGATCAAACCAATTTACATATCGATTTAATACGTTGTAGCTAGATAACCATCTAAAAATACAAAAGAAATTAATGTCATTTGGAAGTTCTTTAATTGTTCAAGGAAATTTTTGAATTGCCGATGATTTTTTGCATTGGCGCGAATGTAATTTACAATGTGTAACACTATTTTCATAACACCAGGATATTGTAAATATTTTGCAACGAGATATTCTCGGTGAATTATGCAGTGAATCGGTATGAATTGTGGAATTTGAGAATCATCTCTTAAAAGCCCAATAAGACCGATTTTTTTACCCAGCATTGCCGGAGCTCCATCAGTTGCAATACTTACAAGTTTATTAAGAGGCACATCAAAAGTTTTCATTGTGGAATCTAATGCATTTTTAATATCGACACCGCGGGTTGACTCTTGAAGTGCAACTAAATCTAATAATTCTTCTTTAACAACGAAGTCAGGTGAAACAAAACGTATGAAAACTGCCAATTGCGGAAGATCTGTGATATCTGTTGATTCATCAAGGGCTAAGCTGAATGCAATCCAGTTCTTCAAATCATTTTTTAAATTATATTCAAGAGATGTATTAATTGCAGTTATGCGTCGTTCGGTTGTGTGTCTCGAGACGGGAATTTGCGAAACAACTTTGTGCAATGTTGCATTATTTGGATCTAAAACTTTAAGTACATCTTCCAAGTTTTTTTTAATAAACTCTCCCTCTCCTTACGGACGTTTCGCACGAGCAATATTCCAGGCAATAACACAACTGGCTTCAGCCACATTATTAGCTTCCTTGTTAAAGGTCATCAAAATTGACTGTTGTTTATTTAAATTTGATTTTAAAGAAACAAGTTTATCTGATCTTAATTTGAAATTTGGTGGATACTGATTAGAATACTGAGGATGACTGGTTTCATAATGTCGACGTAAATTGCTAGCTTTATAATTTTTGACCGTAGAATTACAAATAACACATAATGCTTTTCCGTTATTGTCAATAAAAAAGAAATTCTCCTCCCACTCATTATTAAAACTTCTATTTTCTTGCTCGTATTTTCTTCTTTTATTTTTGTTCTCTGTCGTCATATTTTTAAAAGAACTGGAAATTAATAAAGAAATTTAGAAAATTCAAGTTTTGTGTTATTAAAACAATAACAACACGTGTTACATTCTACGAAACAAATAATAGTTAACTTACCAAAAATTCCAGATTACAAATTATACCCGTAGCAAGAGTAATACAAATTGCTTCCTCCAGAGCACAATGTTAACTGTCCGTTGCAATGAAAGTTTACGAATTCAAAATCGGTCTGGAGTAGGTCGATTGTGAAAGATTACGCCACTGTTTATGTTCGTTCGCGCAGTTTTTCGATGAGTCCTATCATTCTTAACTTGGACGGAAATGAAATTTGTTACAACGTTGCACTTAGTCTTTCATATTTGTTATGAGTAATTTAAAAGACATTTTGAAACACATACGGAACGATAATTTTTTTTAAATATAATAACAGAAAAATGAAAAGGGAACTCGGGTACATTAATCGAGAGCCACAAATAATCCTTCAAAGAGCCGCATGCGGCTCGCGAGCCACAGGTTGGCCACCCCTGTTATATTCTTTTTGACTCACCCTGTACTGTATGTAGTTCGAACAACAGTACTGTATGCATCAGAGCGCTTAAAACATGGTTAGACAAGGAGAACTCTGAAAACAAACTAAAGGAAAGTAAGATCTTGAGTAAAATCGTGGGTCCTGTCAAAGAATAAGGAAATTACAGACTCAGGCATAATAAGGACCTATACCATCAACTGGAGAGCATTAGCACAGCCATGAGAAAAAGGAGATTAATGTTCTATGATCACATAGTTCGGATGGACAATCATAGAGTCACCTCAAAACCTACAACACCGTCTCTAGAGGGAATGCGACTAACGCAAAATGAACAAAGTTAGTTAGAAAAAATCTCGAGCAACTGGAAATTGATCCCAAAGAAGTTTACAACAGGGATAAGTACAGAACATTGATTAAAGCATCAGATTCTCTCCAGAAACTAACAGCCAAAACACTACGCCCCGGATCTGGAATAAAATGGATCCAAGAAAGAAAAGACGACTACAGTTAAAGGATGATGGAATACTGGCCAAAGAAGGAAGATGGCAGAGTTAAGAACCATGTGGTCCATAAAGGCCAAAACGGAAAAGAATTTAGATAGCCGGAAGTAACTGCTAAGAGTTTGATCTCTTTCTTCACAAGCTCTTTTAGTAAAGGTGAATACCATTATTTATGCTGAGTAATACAAAGCCTTCAGCAGTGAATGAGGTATCAGAGGGATTCTGACGCAGAATGCCCATATCACGCTAGAATACATTGTTTAAGTAGAAGCTTGTCCACGGGCGGCCGAGACACAGTTTGTCTCACCGCAGCGCCCGCGAGGGCGAGACGCAACCCGGCGTACACAACATTCGCTTTGGCAGCGGCGGTTCCAGGGGTTAGTAGTAGTCGATACTATTTTACTCATATACAAACAATATCTTTGTATTAATTACTGAAAATGACAAACATAAATTCAAAGATGATCGTATTATAACATGAAGCGTTATTTACGAGGAGGAGGTGTTGTAAATACTTTCACGTTATTAAACTCTGTTTGTTATTTTGTATATTTACGTGGCTCAATATTTATTTTCAACTAGCTAACAAGGGGCTGAACACTTATTTTTATTTTAGAGAGAAGAAAGGAAGGTTGAATGTCTCAAAAGTTTCTAACGGTTGTTCATAATCTTTCTAAATATTTACGCGTTTGAGAGTCGAAGAAACCAAACTTAGTACAAACTTTACAATTCACTGTCACTTGCTGCGGTGTATTTCTTTGTTGTCAACAGGACTATAATTGAGTAAAGCGTAGATCGTTTATCGTCAGACTGTGCATAAAAAGCTACAAAAGAAATTCTGTTGAGGGACAGTTCCTTGCTTTGAAGTCACCTGGAAGAGTGGTCATAAAAAATCCTATCACGCTACAAAAGACAAGAGCACGGGTCGAAGGTCAATGAATGAGTGAGACACTAATAATAACAAAGATCAAGGCATCTGATTCGAACATCAGTTCTTTCTGCGACACCACTTTGCAGACTCTTAAAGTTTTAATTTTCCTGGCATCACTGACGTCCATGATTGAGTTCAACATACACTGACGAGCCAAAATATTATGTTCAATAGCGTGTTGGTCCACGTCTGGAAAGCAATACGGCAGCGATTAGGCGTAGCACGGATTCGACAAGTCATTTGCAGGTTTCTAGAGGTATCTGGCACCAGATGTGTAAGCATAGGTCAAGCATTTCGCTTAAATTACGGACCCATGATTTGTTGCCGCCGATAGCATCCCAGATGTGCTCTACTGCGTTGAGATCAGGCAAATTTGGTGGCTAAGCCATCAACGCGAGTTCACTCTCATATTTCTCAAACCACTGTAGCACGATTGTGATCTTGTGACACAGTAATCCCGCTGGAAGATGCCATCGACGTGAAGACATGCAGTCGTCCACAATAGTTTTGACGTTGTCTGCAGCGGTCATGGTGCTTTCGATCACTACCACGGGTCCCATAGAACCCAAGGCAGCTGTTCCCCATAGCATTAAGCTGCGTATCGACTACGCGCGGCTGCCACGCGAGGCAGGTTCAAGGGCGCCAAACCAGAGCGATCCGTCTCTGTTGTGATGAACTATCCAGGCACGGACTTCTCGTGAAGCCACCGTGGTCGTTTCAAGTGCACGAGCAGCTGCCACGTTCACTGTGATGCATCACACTGTAAACTAGAAATCTAGACGAAAAGTGCATCGGTGGATAAGGAAATTGTACTAATAGAATACAGAATGGTGTGAAACTTATGGAAGACATGAGATATGTATCCATCGATTAACATATTTTACGAGAGTGAAAAAAGTCGAGTTACAGTTCTTAAAATCATTAATTGAGCCAAGTGTGAATAAAGTGAACACTCAAATTCGGGAGGCGATTTCAGTTATTGAAAGACGCTGTAACTTCAAGATTTCTAGCAATTGGAGACTTGTGCAATAGGCTGCAATACCTTTTCGAGTGTCAAAACAATCATTTTAGAGAATAGTTCCAGATATTTTTTAAAGCATTATGCAAAACTCTGAAAGAATGGGTAAAGACATGGAAATAATGCCCATTTTATATTGAAGTTTTTATTGCCATTCAATTTTCTTTTACCATTCTTAAAGAGAACTTACTTCTTACTTACTTAAAATATATTGAGTTATCATGCCCTTTGGCGATTCCATAGATTCGTTGATTGTTTAGTTTCAAGTAATGGTTGTGGTGGTAATGGAGGTGATACCATCTGAATCTGATGAAACTGCATATTTGCTATTCCATCAAAAAAAAAAAAAAAAAAAAAAAAAAAAATTGTACAATTGTATTAAAAGACGACACTTTTAGTTATCCTTGGCAGCAAACTCTGTGCCGCTCGAGCCAACTCGAACAAAGACACCCCCGTCTTAACTGCGCGCGAGCCAAGTAGGCCGACATTACACTGTAAAAGATCTTTGATAAAAGATATTTTATGAAATATTTTACAGTGTAATGGGGCATATTTTATAAAAGATTTATTTTATAAAATGTAATACGTTGGCATTACATTTTATAAAAGATTTCACCACTCTGCAAACGTAAACAAAGAAAATGAGCCAAGGGACGTTACCAAAGTTTGGTTATGACTGCCGAATCCACGAAAATCTTTATGTCTGAGTGTGAACAGAAGGAAATGTTGTAAAGTCAGAAACATGTAGACTATAAGGTTAGGAATAAAAAGGTGAACACTTACGCGAAGTTAATTAGTGCTATAATAGACGCCTGTACTGTAGAAGACGAAAAAACTAAAATTAATGTGTTAAGAAACTAGTATTTGATTGGTTTCTGGAATACAGTAATAACAGACGGAATGCGAGAAATAATTCTGATGTAGAAATTTATGAAAATATTGTAATAAGAATTTATTGGACCTATACTTCAGCATCGACCATATTTTTTATAATTTGCCATGTCCTAACATTGCAGGTCTTTCACTAAACTTTGATGAACTCCAATCATATCAAGTCTCGAAATCCACGGTCTAACTTAAATATGTTTGCTTCTCTTCTTTATCTTCAATAAAATGCATATTGAGACAGTTGCACTAACTGTGTCTGCAAAAGCTTATAAGTTTACTCCATTCGTTTCAGAGAACTATGACGAAAAATTTTATATAGTGTAATGGGACAAAAAAATCAGAAAATATCTTTGATAATATAAATATGATAAAATGTTTTGTAAAAGATCTTGGACAAATATCTTTTACAGTGTAATGCCGGCCGTAGTGGGGAGGCCTTTGCCGCGCGCCTAAATACTGACAGAGAATGGCTCGCAGCGCGGCATGTTCGAACGCACGAATGTTCGAGCCGCCTCGCGAGCCAACAGCGTATCCATTATGCGCGGCTGCCGCGCGAGCCAGTGCATATTTCGAGAAGCTGTTCGCATGGAAGATGCCATATCCGGCCAGAACATTGACCTGATATAACAATAAAACCTGATTCATCCGACCAGACGACACGTTTCCATTGATCCACGGACCGATCTTAATGATCTCGTGCCCACTGCAGTACCAATTGACACTGTCTTCAGGTCAACATGGCAAAACACAGGGGCCGTCTGCCGCGAAGACCCATTTTCTACAATGTGCGCTGAACGATGTGCTCCGAAACACTTGTACCTGCACCAGCATTGCACTCTGCTATGAGATCTACCCCAATTATAGTGACAGAAACTAAGTTTTGTGAGCTAAATCTGCTTAATATCCTGCAGTAGCAGCTAGAAGTTTCTAAAACCAATTAAAGGATTTTTTCTGAGTTTGCTGAAATCCGAAACTTGTTACGAAATAAGGTTGTTTTATAACTTGACAATAAAAATCAATTGCTAAATAAATAAGTATTGTTATACCAGAAGATTGTTCAGATGAACTATGTATTCTGAAGGTTCAGCTACACAAACATCGGGAGGCAGATATTAATTGTGAGAACGAGATATTAATTGTTTTATTATTCCCTAACAAATTACCTTTGGGGAATAAAACTCCCTCGAAATTAGTAACAGTAGTAGTAATTTTTTCTCGCCCACCTTGGTCCGGTTCACAACTTTTGCCTCTTTGTTTTTCTGTACCTGCTCCATCCTCAGGTGTTGATATCTGTACAGATACTAGCATCTCGAGTGACGTCAGCGAGTGACTCAGTGGTTTCAGTAATTGGGTCCGGGGTCCGTGTCCCTTACTTCCGCTGAAGCAGTTAGCGATTCATCAGCCCAGCAACCCACGTTAACAGCGCCCAGACGTCTGAATTCGAGCTCTGTTCAGAACCCGTGAAACATCGATTGAATAGTCGAAAAGTAAAACCACGAATAGAAGCTGTTTTGTATAACATATATGGGTGGGAGGGCACTTTCTGCACCTGTTGAAATTTATTTTAACTGCTTCGTTATAATGTCCTCTACATGTTTTGCACTCTCCTTTTTCGGAAAAATCATCAAAAATTTAAATATAAAGGTCAAAATATGAGAGTGACGTGCAGCTATTAGATGCCACCGGCAACGCAAAATTAATGACAGTCTCTTGAAATATGGGTTAAATCCTTTGCTGTAATATTTTCTAGCAGTTTCAGCTTCAGTCCGTTGTAAAATGTCGCACGAAATTAACAGATAGAAAATATTTATCAGAGACGCAGAACATCAAGGCTCATCATCTTAGAATCGGTGCTAGCAGTCCGAGATAATCGATGCGCCGTTTCAGAGATGGATGCCGCAGAAGGAATTCTTGTAAATATTTTCTCTTGGTCCAGGCCGAATTTAAACCTAACCACTATGATAAAATGAAACTGTTTAGGTTGATTTGATCCCTGTACCGATAATTTTTGTGTCATTTTTTGCAGTGCTGGTAACATTTTTTCGGTTGTGCAGAGTCTCATATTTCGGCATTTTTAATTTAACTTTTGGTGGCTTACTCGAAAAATGAGAGTGTAAAACGTTAAGAGGACATTATATCGAAGCAGTTAAAACAAATTTCAACAGATCAGTACCAGTTTCGGGCAGGTGGGGAAAAGGGCCTACTCACCCACATATATCTCGGCGACACGCCGGGAAAGCCTTCGTCCACACGTATATTTCCTCTTCTTGCGATCGCCAAATATACTGCATTCGCCATATTGACCTATTATAGCTGCATATACCAGGTTATTTTTCAGAAATCAAAGGTCGACACATTCCTTAATTTCTTCTTTTACTGTAGTCTTTGTGATTAATAAATTCCAGAGACACTCACCACCGAAGATTTGGAAGAACTAATGAGACTAATATCTGCTAGACTTTGAAATCGTAATATCGACAGCAAAAATAAACGTTCAAGGCTGGAGTGACTAAACGCACATGCCAAGCCACGCAAGAAGTCATTCAAGATCGATTATTCTAGATAGACAGCGAGTGTAACAGCCTGCCGAGCTGTAGCATTTCCTAGATCCATCGAGAATATTATTAATACAAAACAAGAATCCAACAATTCTGATAAGAATAATAAAAATTCAATAACTACAAATGATTATTCAAAAAGAAGGAACAGATTTTGTATTTTGATTTCTCAAAAACTATAAAAGGCATAAATGCGTCCAGAAACTACGTGCTCGGTCTAGCGAGGGAGGGGTTGGCTGGTAAGGTGCGCTGGCTACGTGGGGAGTAAGGGGGGGGGGGAGGTACCGAGTTAAGCCACGTAAATTTTCATTCATATTATTTGTCAGAGTTAAAATAAGGTAGAGAACACACAAAAAGCTATTAATATTTATCTCCGTCATTTAATTATGTCCGTATGCAATTTAAGATAGTCTGACAAGAGAAAATTGTACAGAATGTCTTCTGGAATCAAGATGGAAAAAAGCTACGTGCCACGCGGGGGGGGGGGAGATGTGGGGGAGGGCAGGGCCGGATTAAGATAGCTCGGGGCCCGTTCGGGGGAAAAATTGTAGAGCTATATATATATAAAAAAAGGTCGCCCATCTAGCCTAAGTGCGGGCGCGAGGCCCCCTAGAAAGCGCGAGGCCCGTAGCATTTGCTACCTCCTGCTACTTTGTTAATCCGGTACTGGGGGAGGGAGAGGGTTCACATGAGACCAAAATGGAGCTACGTGGTTTATGCACGCTCCCAAAATCAGCGGGTAGAGGAAGGTTCAAAGTTTGTAACCCCTACCTTTTAGTTCCATTCGCTGCCGCCAACGGCGCTGTTGTCTGTTTACTTGGAAATAGCGACGCTGCAGGAGAAGTTGTTTTGTGTGCTTTCCTTTTTGCTTATGCACCCAACCTCTACGAATTTCTTTTGTAAAATCGTGAATATGTTTATGAAAAAGTGGTATATTTTTTTAACCGACGGCGGAATGCACGGTTCACGTCAGCAGTGGATTCTGCATACTGCAGCACACAAAACACAGCTCCTGTGCCGTCGCCATTTCCACGTAAACAGACAACAGCGCCGTTGGCGGCATCGAATGGAACTATCTAATGATGAGTGGCACGCATTTGTGTTTTTTATAGTTTGTGAGAAACAAGAATTCAAAATCTGCTTCCTCTTTTTCAGTATCCCTGGCTGTACTCTGTAGCACACTGCTAGCAGCTCGTCTCTCTCTGGCGTCACGGGCGGATTAGATGTGGGCGGATAACAGCTGCCGTGAGTGAGTCTGGCTGATAGTTTGTCTCGCTGAGGACACGCGTTGTTAAACCGATAAGCAAAACATCACCCCTCTGCCTGTCTGAGCTTCATACAACTGAGCTGTGGCTCCAGTAGATCAAGTTCAAAACGAAATTTTGTAGCTTATTTAGTCCTCAAGATCTGGTGATTTCAGGACACACACACACACAAAAAAAAAAAAAAAAAAAAAAAAAAAAAAAAAAAAAAAAAAACAGTATGAGGATACGTAAGGCAGGAAGAAGTAATGGCCAAGATTTATTACATTGTAAATTTTTTTCTGTCATCAGCCTCTCGACTGATTTTATGCAATACCCCATCTCTTTCTACCTTGCGTTAACATTACGACATACGTTCTCAATTAACTGCTTCATATATTCTAATCCTTGTCTACCTCTAAAGTTCTTTCATTTAATTGTTCCCTCCAATTACTAATTAACCAGTCTCCCATGTCTTAAAATGCGACCCAACAACCTGTCTCTTCTTGCTGTAAGAATATTCCACAAACCTCTCCGCAACCATTATTTCCAAAACAGATTCAGTGTTTTCTTTGTCATCATTATCATCATCAGTGTCGTGCGCTAAGACAGATTTTCTCATGGCTGTTCTCAACGCCCTCTTGTCTTCTGCCCTCCTGTTCCTGTCCCTGTAGTTGCCGTTTTCCCTGATGTTGTCTGTAATCTTGCACCTCCTTCTTCCTTTCACTCTCATCCCACAAACTAGTCCTTCCAAGGCGTCTTTTAACAAGCACTTTGTTTTATTGGGTAGCTTTAACTCATTGCGAATCTTCTCAAGATTCCCCTTCAATGTGGAACACTACACTGA
>CM061914.1:184294236-184761987 GCA_031002005.1 Vandiemenella viatica | reverse complement strand
GGAAAACGGCAACTACAGGAACAGAGGGCAGAAGACAAGAGGGCGTTGAGAACACCATGAGAAATCTGTCTTAGCGCACGACACGATGATGACAAAGAAACACTGAATCTGTTTTGGAAATAATGGTTGTGGAGAGGTTTGTGGAATATTCTTCAGCAAGAAGAGACAGGTTGTTGGTGCATTTTAAGACATGGGAGACTGGTTATTAGTATTGGAGGGTAACAATTAAATGAGAACTTTAGAGGTAGACAAGGATTAATATATGAAGCAGTTAATTGAGAACGTATGTCGTAATGTTAACGCAAGGTAGAAAGAGATGGGGTATTGCATAAAATCAGTCGAGAGCTGATGAAGAAAAATTTTACAATGTAATAATCTTGGCCATTACTTCTTCCTGCCTTACGTATCCTCATACTGTTTTTTTTTTTGTGTGTGTGTCCCGAAAGCACCAGATCTTGAGGACTAAATAAGCTACAAAATTTCGTTTTGAATTTGATCTACTGGAGCCACAACTCAGTTGTATGAAGCCCAGACAGGCAGAGGGGTGATGTTTTGATTATCGGTTTAACAACGCGTGTCCTCAACGGGACTAACTATCAGCCAGGCTCACTCACGGCTGCTGTTATCCGCCCACATCTAATCTAGCCGTGACGCCAGAGAGAGACGAGCTGCTAGCAGTGTGCTACAGAGTACAGCCACGGATACTGAAAAAGAGGGAACAGATTTTGAATTCTTGTTTCTCACAAACTATAAAAGACACAAATGCGTGCCACACATCATTAGATAGTTTGAAGTTTGAACCCCTCCCCACCACCTATTAGTTCCATTCGATGCCGCCACGGCGCTGTTGTCTGTTTACGTGGAAATGGCGACGGCACAGGAGCTTGTTTCGTGTTCTGCAGTATGCAGAATCCACTGCTGACGTGACCGTGCATTCCGCCGTCGGTTAAAAAATATACCACTTTTCATAAACATATTCACGGTTTTACAAAAGAAATTCGTAGAGGTTGGGTGCATAGCAAAAGGAAAGCACACAAAACAACTTCTCCTTCAGCGTCGCTATTTCCAAGTAACAGACAACAGCGCCGTTGGCGCAGCGAATGGAACTAATAGGTAGGGGTTACAAACTTTGAACCTTCCTCTACCACTGATTTTGGGAGCGTGCATAAACCACGTAGTTGCATCCACGTAGCTCCATTTTGTCTCATGTGAACCCTCTCCCTCCCCAGTACCGGATTAACAAAGTAGCAGGAGGTAGCAAATGCTACGGGCCTCGCGCTTTCTAGGGGCCTCGCGCCCGCACTTAGGCTAGATGGGCGACCTTTTTTTATATATTATAGCTCTACAATTTTTCCCCGGAACGGGCCCCGCGCTATCTTAATCCCGGGCCCCTGCCCTCCCCCCCCCCCCCACTCTCTCCCCCCGCGTGGCACGTAGCTTTTTTCCATCTTGATTCCAGAAGACATTCTGTACAGTTTTCTCTTGTCAGACTTGCTTAAATTGCATACGGAGATAATTAAATGACGGAGATAAATATTCATAGCCTGTTGTGTGTTCTCTACCTTATTTTAACTCTGACCAATAATACGAATTAAAATTTACGTGGCTTAACTCGGTTACCTCCCCCCCCCCCCCCTTACTCCCCACGTAGCCCAGCGCAGCTTACCAGCCAACCCCTCCCTCGCTAGACCGAGCACGTAGTTTCTGGACGCATTTATGCCTTTTATAGTTTTTGAGAAATCAAAATACAAAATCTGTTCCTTCTTTTTGAATAATCATTTGTAGTTATTGAATTTTTATTATTCTTATCAGAATTGTTGGATTCTTGTTTTTATTATTAATATTCTCGATGGATCTAGGAAATGCTACAGCTCGTCAGGCTGTTACACTCGCTGTCTATCTAGAATCGATCTTGAATGACTTCTTGCGTGGCTTGGCATGTGCGTTTAGTCCTCCAGCCTTGAACGTTTATTTTTGCTGTCGATATTACGATTTCAAAGTCTAGCAGATATTAGTCTCATTAGTTCTTCCAAATCTTCGGTGGTGATGTCTCTGGAATTTATTATCACAAAGACTACAGTAAAGAAGAAATTAAGGAATGTGTCGACCTTTGATTTCTGAAAAATACCTGGTATACGCAGCTATAATAGGTCAATATGGCGAATGCAGTATATTTGGCGATCGCAAGAAGAGGAAATATACGTGTGGACGAAGGCTTTCCCGGCGTGTCGCCGAGATATATGTGGGTGAGTAGGCCCTTTTCCCCACCTGCCCGAAACTGGTACTGATCTGTTGAAATTTGTTTTAACTGCTTCGATATAATGTCCTCTTAACGTTTTACACTCTCATTTTTCGAGTAAGCCGCCAAAAGTTAAATTAAAAATGCCGAAATATGAGACTCTGCACAACCGCAAAAATGTTACCAGCACTGCAAAAAATAACATAAAAATTATCGGTACAGGGATCAAATCAAACTAAACAGTTTCATTTTATCATAGTGGTTAGATTTAAATTCGGCCTGGTCCAAGAGAAAATATTTACAAGAATTCCTTCTGCGGCATCCATCTTCTGTATGTTCGAAAGATGCCATTGAAAGGATAAGAGGCAAGGATTTTACGCTTCAGTGAAGGGCAGACGGGCTGGCGCAGAATGTTAAGAGGATTAGGGATTTCTGGCGGGCAACCGGTAAACAGAATTCCTTCCTCCCGAAGGAGACATCGGCTCCCGAGGTTTGCCGAAACTTAACGTGGCGAAGAGAAGCACAGATTCACATGACGTCAGATGGTCAGCCAATCACAGGAACATAGTACTAAGATTCGGGGAATTTTATGTTCTATGTCGTCTTCGAGCCACAAGAGGCGGAGTCAGAGTTTACCTCCGTGGCGGCAGAAAAAGACGAGACACTTCCTGCCTGACTTCCCTCCAGTTGGGAGCCCAGACAAGTCACTGGTGACTTGCGGTCCATGTGTGCTGGGCTGACTTGTGTCCTGGAGACCATCTGAGGCGCACTTCTGACTTGCGACTTGCCGCATATTGCTGGCGTGGCCAGTTACGACGCTCAGCGCTACCTGCCGTGGAACGGTAATGTGTTTCTTCGAAGCCATTCAGCCTGCAACTTCCGTGAAACTGTACCCTAAGCGCATCTGAGATAAAGATCCTTGCTCTGATCTGATAAACCACTGAGCTAGACTGTGTAACTGTCGAATGCAGGTTAATCATTCGTGGCGTCCCAACCTATTAAAATTCATTATTGTTTGCCATCATCATAACTGGTAACATACTTTGTATTAGAATAATTGTGAGATTTTTAAAGTACAACTATACTTGTTTGCTTGCATTTAAAGGGCTCATTGTACGTCTGAGCGTTGCTTAGAAAGTTGCAAAACCTCTTGTTTATTAACGTAATGGTAAATACGCTCAGATTTGTAGATGCCATTGTGAAAATCTTTATTAAAATGTCTTTTTGTGACAGTTTTCAAATCCCAGAATCATCCAATTCTCATTTGAATAATTTACATTTTGATATTCAATTATAGTATCCTATATAGCGTAAGATATTAAGAATTAATTAATAATTCTCCCCCCCCCCCCCTGGCGATACGCTACAATTGGCGCCCAAGCGTTGGGGCACGAGTAAAACATGTATTGAAGCCCAGAATTTTTAATAAGTTTCATGGAGTGTTGCAAATGGCTTTTGGCAGTTTTATTATTCTTGTAGAAAATAGATAGTGCATAACTTCATTTTGATGTTGCATTCATTACATGTATTTTGTGTTTGGTTTCTTTTGAAAATTTATGTGTTCTTATGTGCTCATGTTTGTGCTTAATTTATGTATAATTTGTGCGAAGGTTCTGTCCGCATGCACTTGCTATGTTTATCCATTACAGCGTTGATATTGATTTTTGTGATCTGTCTGTCTTGAAATTTTTGTTTGATATGTGGTGTATCATTTGCTGAATTTAGGGGAGTTTCGTATTGTTTTATGAACCGCGAGAATGCTGGGGTATTTCTATTTTTCCCTGTGTTTTGTATGGAGATTTTGTGTGATTTTCTTGAGACTTTCGATTTTGTGGGACTTCGGGTTTGATAGTATAGGTCGTTCATGAAGCTTAGATCTGGGGCTGTCATAATGGAAAATTTAAATGTAAATTCAGACACCCAGGAGATCATGAATGAATCGATTTCCGACGCAGTTAATCCGGACACTATTGCGGAAACTCAGAGGGTTGCAAGTGTTGATTTAACTTCCGAAGCGGGGTACAGCTCGCAATCTACCATATGTATTGGTGAGACAGAGACGGAAAATTTTCCAGATGTCCCTGATGAAAGTGCCTCAGCACAGTCCAATGCTAGAAACACACATGGAACAGAAAACACAGCACCAGCTCAAATTGAAAGCACACTACAACTAACGGATATTATGGCATTCTTAGTGAAATCACTAAGAAAAAAAGAGGACATGATGTCACAGTTTCAAATACTCGCAAGAGGACATGAAGTCACAGTTTCAAAAATCGCAAGACGACATGAAGGCACATTTGTCAGGAAAAATCGACGCACTTGACAGGCACCAAGACCGTCTACTCCACGTCATTGAGGACAGATTATCGATCTCTCCTCAGAAAACAGAGAAAAGTAATGATAGTGGAGAAGCGAATGTAAAACCTGACGTCGCGATTTTATCCGAATCAAAAATGATTTGCAAACACAAGAGGTGATCGCACGCTCAGTGACGACAACTTGTTGGTTATTCGCGAGCAAACCACATAGAATCGGAGTGTGATCACTGCGACAGTCTGAGGAAGTGTCTCAGCTTGTCGAATTGCAGATTGCCAGTGAATCAGTTGACAAAGTCTCCACTCAGCGTCTAGTGAAAGAAATTTTTAGTTTGAAAGCGAAAATTTCTGAGCTTAATAATCTCAGTTGTATAACGGGTACCGTTCGGTAGTAAAGCGACAGCGGTCAGTGAAACGTAAAATTTTTCGGGCACGAGTCGAAGGATCATCAGTACATGTCTTTCATTAAAGCAAGAAGAGTGTCCGTTAATGTTTCAATGTTCAGTGAAAATCGAGATTATTCTAAAAATTCGCAGGCAATAAGCATCGCGTGGGACTTTTCCATCTGTGATTTAACAAGGTGCTACACAGGTTTTTAGTTCCTTCCGATCAGAAAAATATTACTTGCAAATGCAAGATTAAAATATTTTGCTGTAGACAGTTTTCAGAAGTTAAATTGTGGCTCGTCTTTGAGTTCAGTAAACTCGAATGTTAACCAGATCGGTGCATAATAACAGTTTAAATAGCCGGTCAGGAAGGTCGCTACTATCAGCTGTTCCCATTAGCAACGTTTGCGGCGGAACACAATGGAATTTCCAAGAATCCCATTAGGTAGCAGGACCAAGGGTCTATGCTCCGTGGCTACTGCATGCGAAAGCTTTCACGTTCTGCAAAATTCTGTCGAATACGGCAAAGCTGTGTATTCGGGAAACAGAATAGGTTTCCAAAAGAAAATACATGGACGCATTAAAAGTCACTGAATAATCATTTCTAATCATGATTATCTAGCATGCAATGCGGTGATGAAATAGCTGAGATTTAATGTTGTCCGATTAAGTAATAATAAAAATATTGTACTGTATGTGATATAGCTTCTATTAAGTTGAATTAAAAATTAATAAAGTGCAGGTGATGCTAAATGCTGAGAAAGGAAGGAAAGTACCAACGCGAAACCTTTCATTTATAGAAGAAAAAGAGCTAGTTAAAATAAATTCCGCATTCGGAAACTAGATGCTGAACCAATTTTTCCTAACTTTATGTGAATTCGCGTGAGACTTCTAAGTCATTCTGACTATCTCGCATTAACGGACACAATTTAAAAAGATGGCTTTACGTAATTCCCGTAATCTTAAAATTTACCACACCGCCTAAATGTTATGCAATCATGAGCATATGGTGTGAAGGAAGATTTTCACGTTTCGCCTCAAGTCTAAACTGTCACTACGATCAAATGGCGAGGTTAAAAGAAATAGTTTCCAAGAAATGTAATGTGCCGTGCAGAATAATTTTGCGATCTGTGGTGCAAATGAATGAATTGTATGTAACGTCTGAGCATTTACGCGAGTTACATTTAAAGTCTTTCTATTGGCAGAAGTCTTTTGTAGCGTGTGGTCAACAGATACCACATCGTCTATGGTTGAAACATGGTCACAGTTACCATTTCAACTTTTACTTCTAGTTATGCGTGTGTATAGGGTGGCGAAAGTGCCGTATAAATGCCCTAACGTATGAACTTGGCCTGAGAGATAATGTTAGTTGTTTTGTTATCACGGAATTTCAAAGGGATCGTAAGTAATGGTTACATTTACACGGGGGAAACACAATTTTACTTCGTTGCTTCATTGTATTAAGTGAGGACGAGAGCGGAAAAATTAAGATTTTTGGTTGCGATTTGGCGAGGCAACGGTGAGTTTTTATATGTACGGGACGAATCTTCAAAATTCAGATTTTTGTGCCTGTTTAACGTAAAGTTCTTGCTAAAGTTCAGCAGATTTTGACAGCGAAATATTGTTGGTTTTTATTTTAGTCGCACCCGTGTTTGGTAAAACTCATGGATACCCACGATAAGTGCAGGCGTGACAAATATTTAAATAAATGTTGGATAGCGTGAGATCTTAAAGATGTCATAAAATATCTCAGTGACAGAACATACAAGCTTGTTTGTGCAATATGTTTAAGCTGGATCACATACAGCTAATGTACATATCTTTTTTGACTTATTATTTTGTCATGTTTATAAATATTTTGATTTTGCTCTAAGTTTAAAATCCTGAAGAAAAAAATTAGTTTTTTTTAAAAAATTATATATTTTTATTAAAATATGATCAATTAGCTTCCTAAAGTTTTGTGTAAATCAGGCACTTGCTTCAGTTTCTCTTACAATGTTCTGCGTATATTGTAGATATTAAGGTTTCCTAGAAGTTTTTTTTAATTTTTAAGCCTTTATGTAAATAGGTCTATGTGTAATTTATATTCTCATGTATATGTTATTATTGTATTTAATATATGTTTGTATGAGGGATGGCTATCTGAATTCATGTGTATATAGAGTAAAGGAATTCTAAGACGGCCAAAAGATGTAAGAAAGCCCATTAAAATTCAATTCACAAATCGAGAATCGCGGTGATTTTGGGATCTCATTTAAAAAAAAAAAACTGTGGTAATTGTTAAAGTGCTAAGTTATTATGTTTTGGTATCAACTAAAGTAGAATCACAAAACTCAAAATAAAATTATTATGTCATAATAATTTTCATTAACAGTGGGGCATTATGTAACGATTCGCTAAGCTCCCCGTTACATATCATTTTTTATTGTGTATAAAGTAAAGGAATAGAATATTTTTCCATTTCTTGGGATGTCTGTATGTTCGAAAGATGCACATTGAAAGGATAAGAGGCAAGGATTTTACGCTTCAGTGAAGGGCAGACGGGCTGGCGCAGAATGTTAAGAGGATTAGGGATTTCTGGCGGGCAACCGGTAAACAGAATTCCTTCCTCCCGAAGGAGACATCAGCTCCCGAGGTTTGCCGAAACTTAACGTGGCCGAGAGAAGCACAGATTCACATGACGTCAGATGGTCAGCCAATCACAGGGGACATAGTACTAAGATTCGGGGAATTTTATGTTCTATGTCGTCTTCGAGCCACAAGAGGCGGAGTCAGAGTTTACCTCCGTGGAGGCAGAAAAAGACGAAGCACTTCCTGCCTGACTTCCCTCCAGTGGGGAGCCCAGACAAGTCACTGGTGACTTGCGGTCCATGTGTGCTGGGCTGACTTGTGTCCTGGAGACCATCTGAGGCACTTCTGACTTGCGACTTGCCGCATATTGCTGGCGTGGCCAGTTACGACGCTCAGCGCTACCTGCCGTGGAACGGTAATGTGTTTCTTCGAAGCCATTCAGCCTGCAACTTCCGTGAAACTGTACCCTTAAGCGCATCTGAGATAAAGATCCTTGCTCTGATCTGATAAACCACTGAGCTAGACTGTGTAACTGTCGAATGCAGGTTAATCATTCGTGGCGTCCCAACCTATTAAAATTCATTATTGTTTGCCATCATCATAACTGGTAACATATTTTGTATTAGAATAATTGTGAGATTTAAAGGGCTCATTGTACGTCTGAGCGTTGCTTAGAAAATTGCAAAACCTTGTTTATTAACGTAATGGTAAATACGCTCAGATTTGTAGATGCCATTGTGAAAATCTTTATTAAAATGTCTTTTTGTGACAGTTTTCAAATCCCAGAATCATCCAATTCTCATTTGAATAATTTACATTTTGATATTCAATTATAGTATCCTATATAGCGTAAGATATTAAGAATTAATTAATAATTCTCCCCCCCCCCCTGGCGATACGCTACAACCCATATTTCAAGAGACTGTCATTAATTTTGCGTTGCCGGTGGCATCTAATAGCTGCGCGTCATTCTCATATTTTGACCTTTATATTTAAATTTTTGATGATTTCTCCGAAAAAGGAGAGTGCAAAACATGTAGAGGACATTATAACGAAGCAGTTAAAATAAATTTCAACAGGTGCAGAAAGTGCCCTCCCACCCATATATGTTATACAAAACAGCTTCTATTCGTGGTTTTACTTTTCGACTATTCAATCGATGTTTCACGGTTTCTGAACAGAGCTCGAATTCAGACGTCTGGGCGCTGTTAACGTGGGTTGCTGGGCTGATGAATCGCTAACTGCTTCAGCGGAAGTAAGGGACACGGACCCCGGACCCAATTACTGAAACCACTGAGTCACTCGAGATGCTAGTATCTGTACAGATATCAACACCTGAGGATGGAGCAGGTACAGAAAAAACAAAGAGGCAAAAGTTGTGAACCGGACCAAGGTGGGCGAGAAAAAATTACTACTACTGTTACTAATTTCGAGGGAGTTTTATTCCCCAAAGGTAATTTGTTAGGGAATAATAAAACAATTAATATCCACCTCCCGATGTTTGTGTAGCTGAACCTTCAGAATACATAGTTCATCTGAACAATCTTCTGGTATAACAATACTTATTTATTTAGCAATTGATTTTTATTGTCAAGTTATAAAACAACCTTATTTCGTAACAAGTTTCGGATTTCAGCAAACTCAGAAAAAATCCTTTAATTGGTTTTAGAAACTTCTAGCTGCTACTGCAGGATATTAAGCAGATTTAGCTCACAAAACTTAGTTTCTGTCACTATAATTGGGGTAGATCTCATAGCAGAGTGCAATGCTGGTGCAGTCACAAGTGTTTCGGAGCACATCGTTCAGCGCACATTGTAGAAAATGGGTCTTCGCGGCAGACGGCCCCTGTGTTTTGCCATGTTGACCTGAAGACAGTGTCAATTGGTACTGCAGTGGGCACGAGATCATTAAGATCGGTCCGTGGATCAATGGAAACGTGTCGTCTGGTCGGTTGAATCAGGTTTTATTGTTATATCAGGTCAATGTTCTGGCCGGATATGGCATCTTCCATGCGAACAGCTTCTCGAAACATGCACTGGCTCGCGCGGCAGCCGCGCATAATGGATACGCTGTTGGCTCGCGAGGCGGCTCGAACATTCGTGCGTTCGAACATGCCGCGCTGCGAGCCATTCTCTGTCAGTATTTAGGCGCGCGGCAAAGGCCTCCCCACTACGGCCGGCATTACACTGTAAAAGATATTTGTCCAAGATCTTTTACAAAACATTTTATCATATTTATATTATCAAAGATATTTTCTGATTTTTTTTGTCCCATTACACTATATAAAATTTTTCGTCATAGTTCTCTGAAACGAATGGAGTAAACTTATAAGCTTTTGCAGACACAGTTAGTGCAACTGTCTCAATATGCATTTTATTGAAGATAAAGAAGAGAAGCAAACATATTTAAGTTAGACCGTGGATTTCGAGACTTGATATGATTGGAGTTCATCAAAGTTTAGTGAAAGAGCTGCAATGTTAGGACATGGAAAATTATAAAAAATATGGTCGATGCTGAAGTATAGGTCCAATAAATTCTTATTACAATATTTTCATAAATTTCTACATCAGAATTATTTCTCGCATTCCGTCTGTTATTACTGTATTCCAGAAACCAATCAAATACTAGTTTCTTAACACATTAATTTTAGTTTTTTCGTCTTCTACAGTACAGGCGTCTATTATAGCACTAATTAACTTCGCGTAAGTGTTCACCTTTTTATTCCTAACCTTATAGTCTACATGTTTCTGACTTTACAACATTTCCTTCTGTTCACACTCAGACATAAAGATTTTCGTGGATTCGGCAGTCATAACCAAACTTTGGTAACGTCCCTTGGCTCATTTTCTTTGTTTACGTTTGCAGAGTGGTGAAATCTTTTATAAAATGTAATGCCAACGTATTACATTTTATAAAATAAATCTTTTATAAAATATGCCCCATTACACTGTAAAATATTTCATAAAATATCTTTTATCAAAGATCTTTTACAGTGTAATGTCGGCCTACTTGGCTCGCGCGCAGTTAAGACGGGGGTGTCTTTGTTCGAGTTGGCTCGAGCGGCACAGAGACAGTTTGCTGCCAAGGATAACTAAAAGTGTCGTCTTTTAATACAATTGTACAATTTTTTTTTTTTTTTGGTGGAATAGCAAATATGCAGTTTCATCAGATTCAGATGGTATCACCTCCATTACCACCACAACCATTACTGGAAACTAAACAATCAACGAATCCATGGAATCGCCAAAGGGCATGATAACTCAATATATTTTAAGTAAGTAAGAAGTAAGTTCTCTTTAAGAATGGTAAAAGAAAATTGAATAGCAATAAAAACTTCAATATAAAATGGGCATTATTTCCATGTCTTTACCCATTCTTTCAGAGTTTTGCATAATGCTTTAAAAATATCTGGAACTA
Source organism: Vandiemenella viatica (assembly GCA_031002005.1). Classification (NCBI taxonomy): domain Eukaryota; kingdom Metazoa; phylum Arthropoda; class Insecta; order Orthoptera; family Morabidae; genus Vandiemenella; species Vandiemenella viatica. Next base: position 184,751,056 of record CM061914.1, on the reverse strand, counting down.
TTCTCTAAAATGATTGTTTTGACACTCGAAAAGGTATTGCAGCCTAGTGCACAAGTCTCCAATTGCTAGAAATCTTGAAGTTACAGCGTCTTTCAATAACTGAAATCGCCTCCAGAATTTGAGTGTTCACTTTATTCACACTTGGCTCAATTAATGATTTTAAGAACTGTAACTCAACCTTTTTCACTCTCGTAAAATATGTTAATCGTACCCTCGATGGATACATATCTCATGTCTTCCATAAGTTTCACACCATTCTGTATTCTATTAGTACAATTTCCTTATCCACCGATGCACTTTTCGTCTAGGTTTCTAGTTTACAGTGTGATGCATCACAGTGAAAGTGGCAGCTGCTCGTGCACTTGAAACGACCACGGTGGCTTCACGAAAAGTCCGTGTCTGCAGCCGCGTTCATCACAACAGAGACGGATCGCTCTGGTTTGGCGCCCTTGAACCTGCCTCGCGCGGCAGCCGCGCGTAGTCGATACGCAGCTTAATGCTATGGGGAACAGCTGCCTTGGGTTCTATGGGACCCGTGGTAGTGATCGAAAGCACCATGACCGCTGCAGACAACGTCAAAACTATTGTGGACGACTGCATGTCTTCACGTCGATGGCATCTTCCAGCGGGATTACTGTGTCACAAGATCACAATCGTGCTACAGTGGTTTGAGAAATATGAGAGTGAACTCGCGTTGATGGCTTAGTCACCAAATTTGCCTGATCTCAACGCAGTAGAGCACATCTGGGATGCTATCGGCGGCAACAAATCATGGGTCCGTAATTTAAGCGAAATGCTTGACCTATGCTTACACATCTGGTGCCAGATACCTCTAGAAACCTGCAAATGACTTGTCGAATCCGTGCTACGCCTAATCGCTGCCGTATTGCTTTCCAGACGTGGACCAACACCCTATTGAACATAATATTTTGGCTCGTCAGTGTATGTTGAACTCAATCATGGACTTCAGTGATGCCAGGAAAATTAAAACAACGTGGTTCTTACTATAAATTACTTTATTTCCTAACAAGCCCTGGTGATTTTAGATAAAAAATAATGGTCACACATACCTTTATTTTAGTACGATAGATTACTAACTGGCCTAATAAAGAAGTTGCAACGTGAATCGCTTTCCAGCACAGGGAACGAGGGACGAGTGAACAGAGGTGTTGGCACATGAGGAATGGTAACTGGCAATGAGACCCAGATGGATACTGGAGAGGGACTGGCGTTAGTATAGTGAACCATAAACTAGCTGTTCATTTCAGGCATAGTGCTTTCCGAAACTTTTCAGTTCCAGTTATGCGATACAGCGGTTGTAATAAATTATTACTAGAACAGCTGAACACTTTATCTCAAACAGTGAAAGACTTTAAAGCAAAAATGTATTTAAAGAAAGTATGTTTGAAACTGCCAGGGGTACGATCAATCCCAATCGTTAATCTTTGCACTGGTTTAACGCAGCCTTCTAGTGTTGATTTAACGTCAACATCTAAATTAACCCATTACAACTTAACTTCTCAGTTACTCGCTTCATATATTATAGCGTATATCTTCATCTAAAGCTCTTTGCTTCAACTATTTCATCAGCAAATTAACCAATACTGCACCTTTAGCACTCTTCTTTCTTCGCCCATTATTTCGTAGAAACTTTCATTCCGTACCTTTTCTGTCCGTTTAATTTTCAACATCGCCTTATCGCACAACATTTAATATGCTTCAAACTTCCTCGTCTGTGGCATTGCTTAACTCCAAGATTTACTTCCATAAAACGCTGTGATTCATATGTACTGTTTTCATTCTAGGTCCGAGCGTAATGTTATAAACGTAGAGATCTCTCTCTTTTTCAAGAAGTGCTATTCTACTCCCGACATCTTTCTTGGTTCGCCCATCAGTTGAAATTTTGTTTCCTAAATAATAGGAACCATTTAGATGTCCTATTAAATATGATCATAATTAAATTTGCTGTATCTTTATCATTTCTGTTACCCCGGGACCACAAGCTTGGCACTTGCCACAAACTCCAAGCCTCTACAAGCGCTTGGTTAATTATGGGGAGCCAAACATCGTCATCCATACGCTTGCTAGTGCGCTTGTATGCTTCGGAGAAGCAAGCATGACGGACATGTAGGTTGTGTCGGCGATAACTTTTGGCCTAACATATTTTTATTCGAAAAAATTAAAAAACGAGAAAGATGGCAAAGAAGATCGTGGATGTTAAAAATCCATAGAAACCGTATCAGGTAATTACTATAATTACATGTAAATTAGTGCTATGTAGCTTCATGTTTGTATTTAATTTAATATATGTATATCGTTTTATAAAAAGAATTGTATAATAATTATTGTTTTAACGGCGTTATAATGTCTGTATTAATTATTTTTTGAATGCAGAGAGTTTATGGAAGAAACATTAATGAGCTTTTTTTTCCTGAGCAATCTGGGCAGTTTGATAACTTCTGCCGGATGAGCTATGCTGATTCTGAATATTCGCTGAATGAAATTTCATCTATGATTTTTAAAGAAAATATAGTCATCAGAGAAGTTATATTATACCAGCTAAATTAATAAATTTACACCTGAGTCAGAGTGAATAGAATCTTGTTTTTTTTTTTTTTTTTTTTAATGTTTGCAGAATGTGACAATAAGAATTTATATCTTTTTTTAAAAAATTTACATGACAGGTTTATTTTTAAAACTGCACTAAGACGACTCCAAGAATCAGAGGCGTTTTTTTATGTTCTTTATTCTTCGGGTCCCAAATGTAGGGTTCTAGTTGGTAGCATTCGTGGAATTTTAAAATATCCTTGTTTGGCCATTTATTCGTTTTTCCTGCAGCACTTCTATCACAACAAACAGGAACGTATGTCTGCAGGGCCGGCGCTACGATTCTCGGACCCCGGGTAAGCGATCTTAGGCCCCCTCCCCTCCCACCCCGAAAATATTTTTACCCAACACTTTGTTTTTTTTTTTTTTTTTTTGATAACTCAGAAAATTTTAATGCAAAATATTTAAAATTATTCGTGCAGATTTTAATATTTTTGTTTGATTTCTATTTATTTAGGCACCCAGGCCGGCGGGTCCCCCTTTGGTGGCTCGGGCCCCGGGTACTTTTGCCCTGCTTAACCCCCCCTAACGCTGGCCCTGTATGTCTATCCGCCACCAGCGCACAACCGATACTAACTTGTAAGTCCGCATAAACGTGTAGACGCTTCGCAAACTTCCTCTGATTTGTGCCAAAAACCGACACCCGGTCGGATCAGCCACAAGTGCTAGCAACACTACACAAGCCAAGCCAAACGCCCCATCCACACGTTTCAATTTGTGACGGCTTGTCAAAGTCTGGCAAGCGTGTGGACCCGCCTTTACGTTTCATGGTTTTTCTCTTGCATGTTGCCCATGCTGTTAGTAATAATAATCATTACAAATTCATTAGGACTGAAAAATTTGACAATGTATTTAATCCAAATGATTATTATAGTACGTTGTTTACGCTGCTGTGTGTCACTCCCACCACGTCTGCAGAGTACTCGGAACCAGGAAGACTGTGTTAAGAGTATTAGGAATGTGACTTCTCGTGGCGAGTGAATGAGCAGGTGTCAAGCGAAGCGCGCACCCATCCACTTGACCCCGGGTCGCCGCCCACGACGCCGCCTCCGCCAATCAGCTGCGCCGTATATAACAGCCTCGGGGCCGGGATCGCGTCAGCAGCCATGCGCAGCCTGTCAGCGGTGCCCTCTCTGCTGCTGCTGCTGCACGCAGCGGCCGCCCAGCGAGGCTACGGCCGCATCTTCCACTTCCCCGGCTTCCCCGCGCTGGTGTGCGGCTCCTACTACCACCACTTCACGGGCGGGCCGCACGAGGTGCGCGTGAGGCTGCCCCGCGTGCTGGAGGAGACCTGCCGCGTGGCAGTGGCCACCCCGCCCACGGGGCAGGTGCTCAGGGACCTGGCGGTCGACGTGGGACTCGCCCCGCCCACAGTGTCGGAGGACGACGGCGGAGGCCTGGTCTACACGCTCGACTGGCCGCCCTACGAGTGCCTCGACCGCACCAACCTGTCCGAGGCGGTGTTCGACTTCGTCGCTGTCGAGGCAGCCACCAGCGAGCGCTCGCTCTGCAACTTCGTGCACCCCCCAGAGCGCTACGTGCAGCTGCTCGCCGAGCGAGAGGCGCGCTCCAAGGAGCCACCTGTTGCTGCGCTCGAGACACCTGTTGCTTCTGAACTGTTCACGCCTCCGATGTCTCTGCGCCTGGAGCTGCTGCAGCCTAGCCTGCCTCCCGGTTCCGACGAAGTGGTTACCGAGCAGGCGACCACGGAAGAGGCTGTGAGACCCAGTTTGTCGGCTCGCGTTCCACGGCCCCACAACGGCGCGCTGGTGCTGGCTATGCCCGGCGTGCCAGAGGCGGTGTGCAGACCTCTGGAGGAGGCTCCGCTGCAGGAGGGCGACGCAGACTTCTTCGAGCCTCCCTTCTGGGCGCTGGGCTTGTCGGAGGTTCCTCTGGCCTGCCAGTTCCGGCTCGACTGGCACGCCTGGCTGCTCGGCGTCTCCACGGCGGCGCTGCTGGACAGACTAGAGGACAGCGTCGGCGTCGCCTTCCCAGACGGAGTACGTACCTGCTCAAAGCACTCGCTAACGTTACTAACTGTGGTTTCGATAATGCATTCGAGATAGTGAGTATTACCTCAACCTAGAGACAGTGGCAGAAGACATCTGCATAACCACGTCCTCATCTATAGCTGTAGCCAGAAGTATTGGCGGGCGGCTTCGAACGCGCCGTTACCAAATCGTGCACTTAACAGTTAAATTCACCTGTTAGCTTGCAGCAGTACTTTGTGCGTTGACGCTCGTATTAGGCAATACAGGACGCTCAGTGCTGTCATTTTCTAGTGTTAGAGACAGAGAGAGAGAACTACGCGGGAATGTTCCGAAGTGCGGCAACAGCGCGATTCCACTCACCCGCCTGGTCACAGCTACAGTAACTTATTAGTTTATTTCGTCACCTGCAGCACCACCACGCAAAGTGTGGTATTGTTAACTTCCGGTTGACCACTGTGCGTTTGTGATGCAGTCTTTGTACAAAAATTTAACAGTTAAAAAGTTGAAGTAACTACTTTTTAAAACCGGAGCACGTAATCTGTAGAAGTACACTAATCAAGATTTGATGAACAGGTAAGAATTCAAACCATCAAAGCCAATTAAGCCTTGAATTTACCGTTTAATTTGGGCATCTTGCCGGCGTTTCACTCCTCGTTTTGAACTGCTTGAAATCATCTTAAAATTATAAATGTCTGATTGTAGGCCAAATTGTTTTTGTAATTGTTTTTAGAATAGTTTTTGCGTTCTACGGGTATTTACAGGTAATATAGGACAAAAAAACTCCTGAACATCAGTCAAACATTGTATGAAGTTGAATTTGTTCTTCTGTATGCAGATTTCCTAGAGATTGGTTTAACGACTGATCCTGAAAATAAATTTTTGATCGTTCACGAAGATACGTAACATTAGCCATTAGTTTTTTTTATTACTTTTGTCGAGTTTAAAATGTCGGTCCATGTTGCTGGTCGTCCGCAAAATGTGCGTCGATTTACGGCAAATTTAGTCTTAGAACCGCTTGAGGTTTTAAGTACTGATATTTTTTTTTTTTTTTTTTTTTTTTTTTTTTACCTTTCTGTAAAATGTTGTTCACATTATGGATTGTTCAACTTCCGAGAAAAATCTTAACTGCAACTTATTTTTGTTATCTACATAATCCTTTTTTTTAAAAAATGCGTGAAAACGATTACCTCAACCAAACTATTTAATACTTTTTTGTCAGTTAAATAGGTTTTCAATCGATCTAAAATATTTTTAAAGCTAATTTTCTCATAAATTATAATAGAAAAAGGTAAACAATCCACAGCAAATCAAGGCTATGTTGCCGTAATCTAAGCACAACTTCAATTCTGAATTAAAATCCGATTTAGCAAAATGACGACAACGCACTCGGGGTCACCTCGATGGGCTGGGATAGTTAGGAAGACAGACGACGTAGCTTGCTTTCCAATTGGAGAATATGCGAAAAAAATTAAATTTTGAGTGCAATGAAATACTTCTTCCGCCAACCTATTTAGGTCGTAATGACCGGAGGGATAAGATTAGAGAAATAAGATGCCGTACTGATGCTTTTATGTATTCCTTCTTTCCTCGCGCTATTCGGGATTGGAATGCGCGGAATTAATATTGGTGCTTAGCACCCTCTGTCACCCACACTGTTTGTGATTTGCAGAGTATGGATGTAGATTTAGATGGAGTTATTCCATGTCGTAGTTGTATAATCCACCGCTTTCGCCGGTTTTTATCATTGGAAAAAACATGATAACTGAGACCCTTATTTTTCACCCGAAATCGCCAAACATCCGATGATTAACCGGCGTAAATCCGTTTTTAATAAGCCATGTAGCAACGACAGTACATGTAAACACACTGGTAGAGCGCAACCGGAAGTTGAGTATACCAAATTTCGGTGGCCATATTGAAGTTACAAAGCTCTATAGGCATGTACTATGGGTGATCACAGTAGTTGTTCGGTTGTTACATCACACTGAAATCATTTCTTTTATTCACCTAATTTTACCCTCTACGAATTTTAATTTTAAATTCTTTCAGCGTTTTTGGTAAATTATTCCGAATACACTCCCAGCACTCTCTTCACCCTCCTCATGTCTTCCAGTGACTCCCAATCCAGTTCCATTGTCATATCGGTTACTGACTGCGTTTCCGCAAACAAATCCAAATCTTTGCGCGCCCTTCAATTCCTGTATCTGATACCCAAAATGTTACTCTCATATTTCACCACCATATTCAAGCTATAGTCTGATCAAAGTTCTGTAACCCAACGACATACCCAGTTAGATATTCTATCCAGGTCACCCCGCAACTTTTCACAGTCTTCTTCCATCTCGATCCTATCATACATAACAATATGTTGTACCATATTAACTTTCACCTCTTTTGAAACAGCATTTCCTAATCTAACCCTTTTTTTGTGCCTTATAAGAATTCACCAACAAATCAAGTCACTTTATCATCAACTCCAATAGTTTTCGCCTTATTTAACTCTGTAATTTCTAGCTCAGCAATCAGCGATTTGGAACAAACATGGAACCGTTTTTCTCGTCGATTAACTCACCCTATCACGGTCTGAATATTCTCTTAAACTTGTAATCTATATAAATAAAAAAGTAAATGTTCGTTTGTTATTAATCCAAAACCTCCTAAAGTTGTTCAGCTATTGCTTTCAAGTTTTGACACAACGTTGCATTCGAGCTCACGCATGTTTTTATATACCTGTTTCAACTATTTCATTAGCTTTTTTTCGTTTGTTCAAAATTTTAAATCTTCGAAAGTTCTTCACATATTGTTTTGAAATTTTGGCAACGATATATTCGAATTCGCACGTGTTTTTCCAATTTACTTAAAACGAGAGTGAGGGAATGCACCGGCGAAGTGAGGGAACTGGAATATAAAACCTATTACAGGTGGACCAGGAAGAGGATTAAGGATAAGGGCGGGCCATATGGGAGCCCTCGACGATAACATAGGTTTGGGGTTAGGTGATACATTTTCCTTTGAAGAAGAAATAGTAACTTTTTAGGATCAGGTGGACTAGGGTGGAGAGGAAAGATGTTGGGAGGGTGTTGATCTAGAAATTTTCCATGGCACTAAAGCCCCATGGCATTGAGGAATGTTGGGGTGCAAGGTGATAACATCAACCTTCACACCAAGATGGAGTAAGGAGAAATATGTGTGGGCATGGTAAAAAAAAATTAAATGTAGCAGAAATGGTACCAATAATAGTAGATTAAAAATAAAAACAGGATCGGATGTGATAGAAGAAGTTAGTGAATTTTTCTACTTATAAAGTAAAATTACAACCGATGACCGAAGTAGAAATGATGTTAAAAGCAGAATAGCACTAGCGAAAAGAGCCTTCATGAAAAAGATAAATCTTTTAGTTTCAAATATTGATCTAGGACTCAGAAAGAACTTTTTAAAACTCTATGTGTGGGGCACAGCACTTTATGGCAGCGAAGCATGGACTTTGGGAATACAAGAAAGAAGAAAAATCGAAGCATTTGAAATGTTATAGAAGAATGCTGAAAATTAAGTGGACAGATAAAGTACGAAACGAACGAGTCTTGGAAATGATGGGCGAGGAAAGAAGTTTGTGGAAGAGTCTTATAGAAAGAAGAGACAGGCTGGTAGGTCATATTTTGAGACATGCGGATTTGGTTAAATTGTTAGTGGAGGGAACAGCCCAAGGTAAGAGCTGCAGAGGAAGACAGAGATTAGAATATATGGAGCAAATAAATGAGGACGTGGGTTGTAAGGGGTGCGTTGAGTTGAAAAAGTTAGCACAAGATAGGAAGGGATGGAGGATTGCATCAGATCATTCGAAAGACTGATGACAGAAAAAAGTAAAAAAAAAAAAAAAACAGAAGAGGACGTGTTGTGTGTCTTTGATGTGGGAAGGAAGATAACGGACAATGAGTTGTTTTGGAAAATAAAGAGACTGTCAAGTGGGATAAATTAAACTTTTGGACAGGAGAAGAACTCCATTGTTGCTGAAACACAGATAGGCATCTACACACATTGAAAGTGGAAATTTTCGCGTTCATATCACATCAACAACAGAGTGTGTTTTTTTTATTAAGGGTGATGTATATTTTCATGTATTGCCGATTTATTTTCATTTCAATTCAATTTCGTTAGGGGGCATCGATTAATTACGTGAGGTGAAATAGGAGGGGGGGGGGTTATCCGGCGAAATCTCACGAAACCTCACCAAGGGGGGAGGGGGGTTAACGGAAATCTCACGTGAAGTTTTGAAATTCTTGTAGAATGGTAGAGCTAAAAAAAATAGTTTGGAGGTCCATTCTTTGGGGGGGGGGGAAAGGTGGGTCCGACCAGATCTCAGAAGGAATGGGAGGGAGGTCCTGAATCCCGGAAAAACACCTCACGTAATTAATTGACGCCCCTTAGCAACAGTAACGCATGGCGCGGTACGACTAGTACTTTAAACCAGAATAGTAAATTCTACTCCGCTTCCACACTCCCAGTAGTAATTGTTGCCCCGTGTGTTTCAGCTGCCTTCCCCTGACCACTGGTCGTGGTCCTCGGTTCAGTTCCCCGAGGTGTCCGCCTGCTGGCTGCCGGGGGAGCGTGACGTCATCGACAGTCCGACCCTGGTGGTGGTGGGACCCAGCGGGCGCTCCGCCGAGTGCCTCTTTGCGTCCTGACCTGCGACACTGCAAGTGTGTCGCGTGAACATGTTAATTAAAGACGTTGCTCTACTTCTCTACCGTTTTCAAATGTAAGGAAGTTATGTTCTTTGAGAAAATTATTATTCCTCTTGCCACAGGAACTCCCAGAGTTGTTTGCACCATCAACTGCCACGCGTTTGCATTTCATGAATGACTCCAAAAGTCTGATATGTAATTTTACTTGTTATAATCACAATCATTATTCGGAGATGAGATATTTTTCGCTAAGAGCAATAAAATGTTTCCAAATATTTCTTTGTAAGAGGGTAATACTGAAGATGACCTGCGGAAATTATTTTTCTTTGTAGAAATAGCATTAAATCTAAGAATTATAATCGAAAATAAAAATATTTATAAAAAGTGAGGACTTACTGATACTGTCAAATTGGAAGAGAAATTTAACGTCCTCTTCTTCTTTTTAAAAACAGTGTCTATAAAGTATAGCGACTTCTTTAGCTTACTTCTTGTTTGGACATGGTTTTCCTAATTTTTTAGAAATCATCAACACCTACCTGTTCTTCATTATAACCTTGCCATCAAAGAATCCTCTCTTGATATTTATTAGAAACCAGTTTCACTACGTTCATCTTTTATTCTTCCGTTAGTTACTTTCTTTTATTATTATTATCATTTTTTTACCTATGATTTTACGCCTCGTCTACGTCGACGTCATTAGATTTTTTTTTGTAACTGCTTTACATCTCTTTTTAACATCGAGGTATTTAGAGACGGGAAAGGATGGGGGGCAAGGATGGGGGCAAGGAATGGGAAGGAATTCGGCCATGGCCTTTTGAAGGAAGCATCCAGGCATTTGCCTGGAGTGATTTGGGGAAACCATGGAAAACCCAAATCTGGATGCCCGGACGGGGATTCGAACCGCCGTCCTCCCGAATGCGAGGGACGTCATTAGAGGCGATTTGGGACTGAGGACAAGGAACGAGAAGGAATTCGGTCATGGCCTTTTGAAGGAAGCACTCCGGTATTCGCCTGGAGTGATTTGTAGAAATCACACAAAACCCAAATCTGGTTGCCCGGATGGGTATTCGAACCGGCGTCCTCCCGAATGCGAGGCCCAAGCGTTAAGCACTCACCCACCGTACTCAGCGTCTTACTCTCACATCCATAGTATTTGCAGCTCTCCACCTCAGCTTACTCATCTCTTCTTCTTACAACTTTTCCATATTTTCTTTCTAGACTGTCTACATTACTGGAATAAATCACTTGCAGAAACATGGGGTCTCTTAATACTCTCCTGTCCTATACCTCCAGACTGAAAATAATCGGTTTTTGTTCTGATGAGAGGGCATCCACAAATTACGTGAGGTGTTTTTCCGGATTTTTTGACCCCCCCCCCCCCTCTGGAAACTTTTGTAGGCCTTTTTTTTTATGTCACACCCTAACTTGACGAAATACCCTCATTTTGGCGCAAATTGTAGACTTTTTTTTGGCTCTACTGTCCCCAAATTTTTCGCAAAATCTCACGTGAGATTTCCGTAGACCCCCCCTCCCCCCCGGTGAGGTCAGGTGAGATTTCGCCGGACCCCCTCTCCTATTTCACCTCACGTAATTAATGTCCCCTGATCGTAAGTCCTCCATCTTCATTCGCCTCTCCTCACCTCTAAACCCGTTCCATTGCTGCAAGTTTGCATTTTGTGTAGCCGGCACGATTATTAACAAGAAGCTGCCCTTCACTCCTACTGCCATCAGGTTCATCATGAGACAAAACAGGTAAGAACTAGAGTCGATCCTTGGTGTGAACTGCCTGTAGCATATATATGTTGCTAATCCTACACCACTCTTACTTCAGAATACAATACAGTGCTCCATATACGTTCTTAGCTCATCATACGTTTCTGGTACCACAAATATTTTAGCAGTACTCACTACGGTTTTTAAACGATTTTTACTATCATGTAGGATGCCCGAATTCTTCCATCAAACACGTAGTTTTCACAAATATAATAACACATCATGCATTAACACAAAGTCACAGGATCACAGACAGTACTTCATTGACAAAGATCTAGTCCAATGAGCTAAACATTTGATATACTGTTAAGTAATACCGAAATTTTCTTTAGTAAGTCAGGAAATGCAAAATTTTAGTCAAATAAATTTATTGTAATTCGTAAGAGTTGATATAAGAAGGAAAACAAAATGACTGATATGAAAATTCCCACAACGTATTATATAGGCTGGTAAAACGATTTCAGATCAAGAGGCCGATTGCTGAGACCAGCAAGTTTAAAGATTTTTCCAGCGGAATCAATTCTCTATAAGCAATTTCTCTTGAATATCAGCAGTTGACTAGTTTGTATTCTCAATAATGATCTTCATACAGTGCGCAAGTATTTGATTCAGTAAACAGAATTATAATTGGTGACGAAATTAAAGGAAAATATTAACCGTGAATAATTTTTGGTAGTTTCATTTTCATTTTTTTTTTTTAATTTTTTTTTTTTTTTTTAGTTTGAATCTGGAGAATTGCTGCTTGGCTGACAGCTGAAATGTGCCACAACATTACTGTTTCAAACACAAGGGGAAACAAATAGGGTTGGGAACAACACGTCGATTAGATGATACCGAGTTTGATATTGTAATGGTCGATTTTAAGCCTTGCTATTATCTAAATCAAATATTGTAAATATTAGAAACATTAGCGTAATGTTATACCGGTAAAGTTGTTAATCAGTTCAGGAACGCTAAACCGCATCATGTCCGCAATTCCCTCCAATGACCGCAAACAGAGCCAAAGTGGAACATGCAAAATCAATCTCTACGGCAGCGGTTCCCAACCTATGGGTCGCGACCCACTGGTGGGTCGCGGCGTGTGATTTGGTGGGTCGCGGAACAATCGAGGTTTTTGCCACAAAAATACATCTTTTATTTAATCTATTTAAAAAATTTAACACGATATTTTACAAGTGCAATAATCATGAACGCTATTAGCTTCAATTAAAACTTTGTGAGAAAAAAGTGCTTTCTTAAACAGTCAGCAGGTATTATGCAATTTTTTCAGTAAATTATAAGTTAGTTGTAGGCCTCACTTATTTTAAAATAGTATTTCTTTTTTATTTCAAGTACCCGTAAGTATTTTAAATTTTGTTATATGTTAAAGAGTGAAATGTGTTATATTCGTTTACTAATAATTGTTTTAGGAGCTACTTTCCAAAAATTGACGATGGTTACTTTTGGATAAGAAATCCTTTTGAAGAGGAACATTTGAAAGGCCCAAAACGCTCAACAGCGGAAGAAAACTCGCTAATAATCTTGCGATTCATCTTTAAAGATAATTTTCAAGGAAAAATCCTTAATTTCCTTCTGGACGAATGTACGAGCAAAATATCCAGAAATCTCTAAATTAAACGTAAATTTCTTGATGCCATTCAACACAACATACTTGTGTGAACGAGCGTTTTGTACTTCATTGTTTATGAAAAACAAATACAGAAATAAACCATGTGAAGAAAGCGATTTAAGGTTAAAATTAACTAGTGTTAACCCTGACATCGATTCCCTCTTCAGTGAACACCCAGAAATCTCACTGACAGTAAAGTTGTGTTTTTATAATAATTAAACGTATTCTTCATTATCTTTGTAATAAAACGGGAGGCGGCTGCACAAAGTATCACCTCATCGAGTTGACGGCTCAAATTCCAGGAAATTGAGTCTGCAGGTGGTTTCCACCAAAAAGCGACTAGGCAGACCAGTTGTTTTTTGATATGTATGTTGTTTTATGTATTATCAATTCTTGTTTTTTCTGATAGTATATCCTTTGTACTAAAATTTTCCTTTTCGTAGGGTAGGACAGTCGATAGCGTATCGAGGTCATACAACATTTCCCATTCTGATATTAGATAGAGTCTCATATTAGGTGGGTCGCGAAAATTTTTTTACTTAAAAGTGGATCGTGAACCAATAAAGGTTGGGAACCGCTGCTCCACGGTATCAGCTACGATAGGAGTAACATATGGGAGCGATCCGTAGGCAGCCTAGTTTCAACAGTCTTAACAACAGACTGTCTTTCATATAACACGATTTACCTTCATCCAGTAGGAAAAGTGTGGACTTTCATTGGGATGGAACACACGCTCCGGTGGCAGTTTACCTACAGACCTATTTTTCGCCCTTCCCTTTCAAGCCTACTTTTGTGATCTAGTTATTTGAACTGTGAAATTATTTAAATGTTTTTGATAAATTATTCGTCATTTCACTTGGTAATTTATTCCAATCCCTGACCCCCTTACCTATAAAAGAAAATCTTGCCACACCCTTAAGCATAAAACAGAATGCCAGATGGTGGCCAAGGTCATCTCTTCCCTTTCTTAACTGCCCCACCAATATCTTTCCATGCCTCATCACCAATATACGCCTTGTACACTCTCATGACTCTCTTCATCCTCCTTCTGTCTTATAATGAATCCCATTCCAGCTCCGTTATCATATCAATTACTTATTGCGGCAATTTCCAAAGACAAATCAAGCAGCCCTTTTTTCTATCTCCTCCAACTCCTGTATTTGACATCCAAAATGTGGATCCCATACTACGCCCAGCGACAGTGTGACCAAAGTTTTGTAACCCAATTCCCTTACTTCCTATAATCATTCTTTCCAACAAGTGCAGGATTTTGAACCCTTATCCTACAACCTGTCCAATGTGTCTTGCCCAGTTGTTTGTTATTTAAATATTATGCCAAGTTATTCATATTTCAAGTCTTCAATAACCAATTCCTTCCGCAGTTTATAATCATAATCAACCTTTAGCTTTTTGTCCGTGTACGAAATAATCTGTCACTTCTTTCTGTTTATCTTCATCCCATGTTGTCTCACCCAGCTAGATACCCTGTCTAGATCACCCTGCAGCTGTTTACAGTTTTCCACCATTTTGATCCCCCATTATGTCATCTCCAAACAATCTGACTTCTGATAGTAAACCACATTGCCTGCAGATGACATAATGTTACCGGTATGACAATCAATTAGCCTTGTTGCCTTTAAATAGTTTTAACCGCACATAGTCAAATAGTATCATACACAGAAAGTTTCGTGACATTCACGAGGAGTCACAACAATTAACTATCCTGAATAGTCAGTGCTTGGAGCAGCATGAAGAGTAATGAGATCATTGCACCAAGCAGAACAGAAGAAGAGGTATTCGTCCAGGTCAGACAATTCAAATCCACACTCACATTTGTTATAACGCCCACATCAATAGCATAACCACGATGCCACCAATGACAATGTCTATGCACCAGAGGGAACAGGTATTATGCATGTATTAAGGTGGCCATACACGATCGCTCCATTTGGATGTCATACAAAAGTGTAGCACATACATCATCATTCCATCACTCCATTCGCCACGACAATGAAAAACTAGGCAAACAAACAACAATAGATTGTTGATTTGCTATACAACAATATAGTTATGCCAAGTAATAAATAAAATGAGCCCGAATTAATTTTAAAGGATATTAGAACTATCGAATACTAAATTCAAATACTGATGATTAAATAAACGTCCAATAAAGTGCGAAATTATGAAAAAAAGCTTGGTGATATTTCAAAAACTTTTAAAAATACTACAAAATGATTATAAAACAGATTTATTAAATTAAGTAGTTTAGCAGACCGAAAATAGTAACTGGTACATTACATGTTGTAAAGTAACATATATAAACAAGTAGGCTCATAGAAAATTGATCTTATCATACTACGATCCTTTTAAAAAAGAAGAGCGCAAAGAATTACATTTTTTTAAAGTAAAAAAGGAAAAATAATATCGTTCTAATTGTTACTTAATAATATTTAAAACTGTATTATTTTCAATTCTACATTCAAAATAATATTTAACTAGTAGCAAAACAAATATTTCTATAGCAGATTCAAAACCAAAATGAAATGGTACAATGTTGCATAGTCCACTCAAGGCACTGCTGTTGGCTGCTCGGTGGTCGGCGACAGAATGAGAAGTGTTTGGACCGCGGTTTCACCATACACGAGCCGACTGGAGTGATGATTTGGTGTCGCTCCACGTGGTTTTCCCCACACACCGTCAGTCGGCTTGATGGCATGATGGACGAAACTGATGGATATTGGACTGACTGGATATCCAAATAATCCTGTCACTCCACGTCATCCACATCAATCTCGCCACAGACGACACGATAATGGAGTGGCGTCGCTCCATTTGGACGGATGGAGCGATCGTGTATGGTCATCTTTAGAACAAAGCAGGAGGGGCTGAAAGAAGTTAGGAGTAAGAGAACATTAAGCAGTTGTTGTGTATGAAACAGGATTCAGACAAGTGGTAGCGAGAAATAAAAGTGTATTTAATTATAGCAACAAGAAGGCAGAAATTTCCAGTATTGAAGAGACATTTAAGGAAAAATTTCAAATATGTTGAAGGAGGCCACCAGAAGAATGGAGAGGAATTGTGGAATTCGAAAAGAGATATTAAGAATGGAGGAAGAAATTTTTATTCCAAAACAAAATATAGGTATATCACCTACATACTACAATAGCAAGATAAAAAACTTGGTAAGAAGAAATCAAGACAGTAGGGAATACATGAAACATCTAAAGAAGGATTTATTAGCAATAAAGAGGTACCCAAAAAATGTATTCTTTAAGAATAATGCAGTTACATGAAGAAAATAGAATTATGCAACTAGAACTTTCTATGGTTACGTGCGGAAACTAGGGGGAAGAGAGGAGTGCCAGTCAATTATGGCTAAGAATATAGGAATTTCTGAAGACATTATGCATATTAACCAGTTAGCCCGCCATTCATCCAGAAATAGAAGGGGAAACACCAGAGGAGGAGGTGTGCGTGGAGACTTTCCCGGCGTACTGAAGCAATGTAGTCTTCACGGGTGTGCAGCCGGATGCACACCCGTGAAGACTACATTACCAGAGGAGGAGGTTTTCCCAACAAATGAGCAGATAAGGAAACTATAGATAAATCTTGATGATTATGGGAGAGATCTAGGTAGGTTAAAAATGAGTATATGGGAGGGTATGGATAGCATTTTAATGATGGATGGATACAACATTGTGCAAAATCTAGATGTTATATTAAAATCGAGTCTGGAGACTTGCCGTATACCAGAGAATTGAAAATGTGCTATAATGGTATTGTTGCATTCATAAAAGAGAGAAAAAAAATAGGTTTGAGAAAATTATTTTTAAATACAGTCCGTAATAAAAAAATTGCTGTCGATTTTGGAAAGATTTTGAAAATTTTCATAAAAAGAATTTATTTTCGGATCCTTGAAATTCTCCATGGAATAACACATATCTTCTATCATCTTCCCTAATGTTGCACTAGGTTTGAAAAAGCTTGTACCTCGTGGCCTGTGCCTACAGAAGCAGACGTACATGTCTCACTTAGCTACTACACAACAGTAGAGCTTTTTTCATCCTATTTTGTATTTCTACCCATCTAATCCTAAAGGACTACTGCACCTTGCCTGCTGATCATATGTATGAGGCTCTATCCCTCCTGGCTCTGGTAACACAGGTAAAATAAATTTCTCCCAACTGCTTCTTAATGCTGTTTTGAAGATGATCGTAAACTAACGCCTGATTTCAGGCATAAAGGTATATAGTATGTGTGTGTGTGTGTTTTTTTTTAGAAAGATAAGTGAATGAAGGACCAGAGTAAATTAGAGAAATGTTAAACAATTTTACTGGTTTCAAAATAAGAAGAAGGTATAGGTGTATTAACAACAACATGAAACCAACAATTTTAAGATTTATTTAATATGTACTTAATAAGTATATCTTCTGGCAACTACTAATCATCATTATCATCGATATTCCAATCCAGCAGCTATTGATTTAATACGTATTCAATCTTTGCTCTCAAGGATGTTATATATCTCATATTATCTCTGGTGTACGTATCTTGAGCTTATTTGTCTCTGATGTTTGTAAATTGAGGAACTAAATACGAGAAATAAAAGTGTAGTAATATTTTGATTGTGTTCTATAGTGCCTCTCATTAGACATCAAAGTCGTGTGTCGATTGTTAGCCATGCCGGTACCTATGTTTCCCAGTTTGCAAAACAAAATTTCAGATCCATTGTGGTTTAGTATTGACAAATCTTGTGATGATGACAATGAATTGTTTATGATTGAAAACGAACAGGCGACCTGGATGACTGCTGTATGTCAGAAGAATTGTGATCTGTTACCGATTGGTAAAAAACCATCTGAACAATTAGAAGAGGTTGAAGATGATGACGAGGAAGAAGATGACAACGACGATGATAGCGACAGCCACGATGATGAGGACGATGAAGACTTGGATATGGAAGTATCATTCGACCGTGATTCTCCTATGGACATAAGCATTCGTCTTGGATCGGGGGCAAGTCATGCCGCAGGTGTTCGATAAGTGAGAAAATGGGAATGAGTTTGAATGTTGTTTGTACCTGAATCATTATTTTTGTGTACGTTAAAATTAATAACATATAAGTTTTTTCGTAAGTTACATAGAGGTAAAAGGATTGTAAAAAATAGCATAAGATACTGTTAATAAAAATCCATGTTCTGGTTTTAAATGTATCCTCTTTGTACTTCCATCATAATAGACCTTTATTTGAGGATGCATTGTGAATAGGACTGACTATGTTATTCCACATGTTAGCTATTTTCCTGACATATTTTCAAGAAAAGGTATTGTGGGCTGAAAATGGGCAGTTGTGAGGTGGGATGGGAGGAAGATGGAAATGGAGGAAAAATTGATTTTTCTATATTGTGATGTAAGACATAGGTTTAGCCTAGAGTTGTGCAAAATAATTTCTCTCCTAGTACTACTAATTCACATTGCAATATGATTCTTTGTTCATTCTGTTGGAATACATTATAGTATTCAGGTCTATCAGAGACAGCGATTCCACTACAACATTTCTGATTAATGATGTCATAATCCTGCAGTAGTTATGCACAATAGGTATTATTTTCATGAAGTAATCAGGTTGCAATGCACCCTGGACCATTATTTTCAAGTAGTGATTAGGATGTAATACATCCTGGACCAGTATGACACTTAAAACTGTCAGCAATTTTTTCGGTTTAATCCTAGACTGCGATTCCGCCACTGACTGGCGTTGATGTGACGTCATATTGACGTTGTTTTGAGGTATTTATTATTGTTACCGGCAGCAGAAATCCGATAACACATCAAACACTGAACATCTGGTTGTGTTATCGGACATCTGCGGCCGCCTGCATCTGATTCACCTTCGGGATATCAGTTTAGGTTGATATTGTACAGTTTTAAATTATTGTGACCGAGCGTAGCGAGGTCACAATAGCACTAAAAGGAATAAACCTAATTATGTTGGTAGTCGACAGCGAATACGTCAAAACAACGTCACGTCAACGCCGGTCAGTGGCGGAATCGCAGTCTAGGATTAAACCATTTTTTCTAGCAGTGTCTTCGATTTGACTATTGTGGTATTATGACACAAATTCATCACAAAATTGTAATCTCCAATAATTCAATACTGTTCCCTGTTTGCAGACAAAATAATGCTACATAATAGATTTACATTGAGATGTTTGTAAGCAATTGCAGGAAATCAAAACAAGGTAGGGCCTACATATATTTGGGTGAATAAACATGGAATGAAAATAAATACCAAAAGAGTGAGCTTATTTGGCACACGAATAGAAAAATAAAGGTTTAGTATGCTTAGTGTGAGTTTTTTGATGAAGGAATACCAGTTTACAGTAAGTAATCTGGTTAGGGCACATTGTAGAGTTTGTAAGGAAAGAGTTCAAATTATTGCATCTGCTGTGAAGGATAATGAGAAGTAAGAGAGATGTGTTAAAAGACCTTGGTCAGCATGTAGCTAGAGTATTGTGGGATGATATGGGACCTACATGATGGGTATTAACTACTAAGGTGGAGAGGATACAAAATATTTGTGGAAATAACAAAAGGATGCATTCAGTAACAAAGAGTTTTGACTCAGGATGATAGAAGGCCTGAGGTAAAGAGATGTACGGGCACATAAAAAGAAAATACTGGTGATGAGGCCTAGATAAATGTCAGATGAAGATTTCGAACTAGCATATGGAATGAAGTAAAGTACGTGATGATAAATTAGCAACTGATTTCAGGCATAAAGTAGCAGGAAAGTTTTAATTTGTATATAATACAGCAAAGTCGGAGACTGGAACAAATTATCTAAGGAGGTAATGAACAAGATACCCCAGGTTATAAAGTACAAATGCGTGTGAAGGTATGTGGGGAATGCCAATGGGACATTGCAATAAATTAATGAAAATGTGCTTTTGACAGTTTTTTTTTTTTCAAGCTACTGCTGTTTTACTATAAACAGTATTAAATATGGGGAAATCTTACATAACTATAGCTCCACATTTTTTTTTGATGGATTGTTATGTAACTAGATGAGACTAATTGAAAGGTATAAATAAAATTTTGAAATATCATATCTCAAAAGTAAGATGATTAAGTTGAAATGTGGCCCGGCAGTTCTATCATTACTGTGAGACCACAATCTGATAATGAATTCTTGTAGAACTCGACAAACCAAATTGAAAATAAAGAATAATTTTTTTAATTTTTGATATCTTGCTTGGTTTTAGAGATATAGCACGTCAAAAATCAGTTATAGGTATAGTTCCTTGTGCTTTTGGTGAAGTTTCTTCTGGTCCAGGCTGTATTGCAACCTAACAATGACCACTAGGAATAAAATGAAACACCTATAGTGCATTTCCACAGTGTAGATATAGTGGTTTTGGAGAATTTTTTTTCTGGTCAGGCTGGATCTCGCTCTAACCTCCTCACTTTTGAGATACCATATCTCGAGAACTGCGATAGACATAAAAAAACATTTATTCTTTATTTTTGATTTGTCTTGCCAATTTACATGCAAATTCATCATCTAATTTGGCTATGGCAAAATTTTTCTTCTGGTCCAGGTCGCATTTCAACTTAAACAAGTCAGTTTTGAGATACGATATCTCAAGAACTAAGCGAGATATCAAAAAAATTTATTCTTTACTTTCAATTTGTCTCGTTGAGTTACATAAGAATCCATCATCAAATTGTGGCACCACGGTTATCATAGAATCCTGTGGCCTGGATCAGAAGAAAAATTTTGCAAAAGCCAAATTTGATGATGTGTTCTTTTGTAACAAATTGAAAGTGAAGAATTTTTTTTCTATATCTCACTTAATACTTGAGGTGTACTGTCTCAAAATTGAGATGGTTAAGTTGAAGTGCGGCCTAGAGCAAAAAATTGCCAAAGATATAAGGTACTACTCGCTGGACATGGAACTGATTGTGGTTAGATTGAAATGTCGCCTGGACAAGAATAAAAACGTAGCCTAAGGCACAAGGATCTGTACCTATAACTAATTTTTGAGTCATATATCTTGAGAGATAAGCAAATAAAAAAATGTTCTTCACTTTTATCTCGTCAAGGTACATAAGAATTCATTATAAAATTGCGGCACCGTTGTTATGGTAGTGTTGCTAAGTGTGGTGGAAATTTTGTGCCTTATACTATCTCCATTAGCTTCCCTAGAAAAAAAAAATTTCCATATGAAGCAATGATACTCGAGTGATTGTTAGTCGATGAATACAGAAAAATGCAAGAAAATAAATGCAATGGACTGCCATTGCAAAGTTGGATATATCCTGATGCTCATAAATTGCAGGAATGTGCTAAATAAGCAGTAGACAATACTGCATAAATGTTTCTATCATTCATTGTATTGTAAGAAATGCTCAGGTACTAAAAAACAAAAAATCAGAATTTTCAAACACATGCAGGTAAGACATTAGAATTACAGTGGAGGAACCCAGTATCTACAAACTTGGTTGAAGAGCTGAAGATCGAATATATTCCATTCATTTTTAAAATTTAGTTTTTAGTGTTCTGGACGGAAGTGGAGTACTTTGTTATCAGTCTGCTGTCTGACAATCTCTCTGCTACAGGTCTAGCTCATAAACAAAATAAGTTGCAGTCTTCAAATTTCCACAGGTTATGTATTTTATTGACCTAAAACCAGAATTTGTATTTTTTTTTTTTAATATTATATGTTTCTATCTGTAATTAACTATGAAAATAATATTTTATTACTACCCCAGTTTGTTGTTTATTATTTAGAGCTGTCGAGTAGAAAACTTTAAAAAGAAATTCCAACTGGGAAATAGAAGTGAGCAACTGTCAAAAACTTGTCAATTTTAGACCTCTTTTGCTAGCAGATGTATCTCAAAACTTTATATCTTATAATATTTACTCCTAATATGGTTTTGAAAAATTTCAAGTCAAACAAGAGTATGTGTTTTGTGGCTATTTTACAATATAGATTAATGTTATTGTTCTGAAGGTTCACAAGTGCCAACATTTAGTTATTAAATATCTTCAGCATTGATATTTGTGCCAAGTGATTGCTGTGGTGGTCATTGTAGTAGTGGACCTTCAATGTATGAGGCTAGACTTTCACTTGGTTGATTTTTTTAGAAATAGCTTGCCAGCAGGGGCGTAGCTACTATGGGGCTAGAAGGTGCAGTGCACCGGGGCCCCTACGCTTAGGGGGCCCCCAAGCACACTTCATAGGCCCACAAGCCTTCATGGCAAACTGGCGACCTTTGACCTTTTTTTTTTTTAGCTCTACAGTCATCTAAGGGGGCCCCTGAGACATAGCAAGCCCCTCACGAAGGGCCCTCTCACTGCCCAGGGGGCCCCTAAGCACAACTCAAGGGCCCCATCCTCAGCTCGGGGGGCCCTTACCAACAACACAAAGCAAAAAAAAGGTCAGCCGTCTGGCCTGAAGGCCCAAACTAAATTTTTTGCACCGGGGCCCTTGTTGACCTAGCTACGCCTCTGCTTGCCAATAAAGACGTGACATGTAAGGTGGAGCTCTGAGCAGTGTCAGTGAACAATAGTGTTTGCTGCTATGCAAAGAAAGTCTAATATTTAGCAGCAATGGAATAGGAAGAAATGCTACCAGGACATTATGCATGCAGCTATATTGACTGTAGTCACTTGTGTCATCTTGAAAAAGTTTTGTGCCTGAGATATTGTGTTTGTGAATTATTTTTTGTTGCTTCTGCCCTCCTCATTTCAACTTTGGTGAGTGTTGGGTATAACTTATCTTTCCTTTCCATATAAAGTGTAATATTTAGTTTCACAGAGTAAGAGTCAATCTGTTAACACACTGCTGAAATTATACTGCAAAGGAAAGCTCAATTGAATGACCTGTGATAAAAAATTTTTCCATTGTGGCCACAAGTCAATCAGCAACCCCTTCACATTATATTTGTTGTAAGCGACACCTTAGAATCTTTTGAAGAGACAGCTTTTGAAATTTGGCTTTGCATAACTCACATCTCTGACTGTGATTTCAAAATAAAATGTTTGCTTATAAAGAGATGGCTACACAACTTAAGAGAGCCTGTTAGTGCAAGTTTCATAAATTTTACAACTGCATTTACTGCTATGACTGATTTTGTGATATTAGTCATTCATATGATATGTGATAGATTCCCTACCCCCATTTTCCTCTTGCAGTCCCCAGTAGAGTGAGACTGCTAAATTACAATCTCAGTAACTATTATCGCACTTAGTGGGTGAACATTAAACGTTCTGGCCTCGAATTCAGGAGGACTTGCGTTCGAATCCCTGTCCGGCCATCCAGATGTGGGTATTCCATGGTGAACGCTGGGATGGTTCCTTCAATGGTCATGGCTGAATTCCTTCCCCCTAGTCCTCTCCCACCTATAATGACCTTACAAAGTGTAAAGCCATAAGCAAAAAAAAAAAAAAGACAGTAACTGTTAAATTTAGGTCAAACTAATAGTGAGCCAATTAAATATTGGTGACCAATATTAATGTATTCCTTCTATTGCAAGCACTAATTGGATTTTTTTTTTTTTTTGCCTTTGCAACAAAATGGACAGAAGACTTGATAAGAGGTACATTAAACATCTACATCAACGATTTTCAACCTGTGGTCCGTAGGCAGAATATTAAAAATTTAATTCTAACTGAATTAAAATGTCATAACGAAAATAAGTTAGTAAAAAAATTTCACGTAAAATATCTTAGGCCATACATACTGTATTAAGCTATTAGCCAAATTTACAAAAAGTTATATTTTAACAGACAAAAATCTGCTATTTCAAAGACGACATATAATTTTTACTGTAATTGTCTGGTTTACTAAATAATTTCCAGTCTGCTTTAAAGAGAGCCGCATGCCTTTGAAGATTAAGTTAATGACATTTTCATGAGGGCCTTATTGTAGATGTAGATCTTGAGAGACCGTGGCATGTGCCAATAAGAACTGGTCAGAAGTGTACAAAAAAATGGATGCATAGCGAAAATGCCAGTTAAATGTGCACTCCAGCACAATTAAAGAAATTAATAATATACACACAGGTAAAAATAAGATCTATGTAAGGTAATGGTGTGTAGTATTATTTAAGGATAATGGAAACAAAGAAACTGCCGCGAGGCACCGAAAATAAGATTTGTGTGGTGGGTTGGGATGTGACCACATCTTTTTCCCTGCCATATGTCTCGCCTCTCATATGATTAAGACTCGTGTCGAAATATTGTGAAACTTGTTTATGTTTTTACGTGTTTGTCTCACCCTCCTGCCTTCATCTGTGGTAAGTGACAGGTATCTGTTTATTTTTCCCTATCCTATCTTATTTGTAGTATTGTTTTAGACATTTTAATGGTTCTCATGTTAAAAAACGCTGATTTACAACATAATTTGTGTAGAACTGGTATATCCCTGGCCTCAACCTCCGGTATTCCAACCACAATCCCGCCTGTAAACCTGTCAAAATTTTACAATCAGTAATCGTATACATTTTTAATATAGTTTTTTTTAAATTATATTTACTCTTCTTTTTATAACAGATCAAAATTATATAGTATTTAAAAATTATTTTACATCTACTGGTTCCCACAGAGACTATTCTTCCCCACAATTATTGTTGGTATACTTTCTCCTCCACCACTGGTGCAATCCCCACCCTTCCGTCTTGTTTTCTTTTGATTCATTCAGTTGCTAGATCTGAATGTACAGCACATCTTTCTCCATCCCATATACAGGGTGTCCACAAAAGGAGTCCCTGGTTTCAAAATGTAAAATCTCAAAAACAAAGATCAACAGAAGAATGCAAAAAAGTGAAAGTTGTAAGAATTTCATACAGAAGTTTCAAAAAATAGTTGCAAAACCTGTTAACAGATGGCATGCTAATTGTAACAAATACATGCCTATAAATATTGCTTTGAAGCCCACAGCAATCAGGTACATTGTTGAATGAAGCAGCAAAGACATTAGCATACTGATCGAAGAAGTTGAAATCATTGAACTTTTTTCTTCTTTTTTTATGGTACCGGAATATTACTGATTATAACACAGTCTGGAGGGAAAAAAGCACAATTTTCAAAAATGACTTTTAGTTTAAACTTTTGTATGAAATTCTTACAGCTATCACAATAAAAATGCCGTATGTTGCATTCTTCTGTCAATCTTTGCTTTTGAGATTTTACATTTTGAAATCAGGGACTCCTTTCGTGGACGCCCTGTATCTTGCCTCGCACATGAGTTAGCTTACTAACTGAAATATTGTAAAGTGTGTGTCAGTCCAGTTTAAAAAAAAAAAAAAAAACTTGTGGCTTTACACCTCGCCAAGGTAATTTGAGGTAGGATGGGACTGGGGACAAGGAATGGGAAGGAATTCGGCCATGGCCTTTCGAAGGAAGCATTCCAGCATTCGCCTGGAGTGATTTGGGGAAACCATGGAAAACCCAAATCTGAACACCCGGACGGTTATTCGAACCGGCGTCCTCCCGAATGCAAGGCCAGAACATTAATCGCTTACCCACCACCCTCGGTTTCATCTGTGGTAAGTGACTGGTTATTTTCCCTGTTGTATCTTATTTTCACCTACGGAAAAGAAATAGATATAAATAAAATTTTGTACTCACCATGGAATAAAATGTACTCCATTTCTCTCCTTGTACAAATTAATAACTTGATATAGGTCTGCCTATACATGATATCTTAGCATGCCTTCCATTCGTTTCCTTTCAATACACACTATGGCAAGAGCAATACACTGTATTCTCCTCTTGTAATAAATGTTTAAATTTAAACTGGAGAAGCTTCAACATTTATACAATATATTTTTAAGAAAATATTTTTTTCTGTGTTTCTCCCGTCTTTTTCCAACATCTATATGGACTTTAAATTGGATATGTAGCTACTGAAAATCAACATCTGCTTCTTTGTAATAACTAAGATACCTGTTTAACAATGATTGACAGGGAAAATAAAAACATAAATAATTACAAAAGCAAGTGGGTAAGCACCCACCGGAATAAATAAATTTTATTAAACAGTAAATGCCCTCAAGAAAATACAGTCTGATATACAAACATCAACACTGGACTGAAATGCAGTCACACTGGGCAGAGCTTTCCTCTTGACCACCAATTAAACACCTAATTTTGCCTTTGCAAAATCTGCATAATTTCCTTTTTAGCTGAAGGTTATTCCTGAGAAAAACAGCAAATAGCATTGCTGATATCCAGAAAGGACCTCAAAATATACCGCAGACACCTCAAGTTATTAATATAAAATGGGATAAATTATATGTAAAAATATTAGCCAGTCATAACCAGGCAAAATTTAATAAATATACACCGTTCATTGACTACAACTAAAAAATAACACATACTTTTTTTTTTTTAGTGACAGTGCCCACATACACAAGAAGGGAACAGTATTATCGCAGAAAAAACATTCTAAAAGTTTTAGTCTGCAATACTAAGTGTACAACTCGTGCACCCTCTGTAAATGTATCTTCATCATTAATGATGAGTAACAGTTTCCTATATTTGAGAAGTCAATTTAGCGACACCACAGTTCTAGAAGTTTTGTTACAGAGTTATTACTGTTGTCATAAAAAAAATATATGTGTTAGGTGTGAACTACTAGTTAGAAATTTTACAATAACTGTAGTATAAGCTATTGAAAATGTGACACGTTTTTTGCCTTTTCTCTACATAGTAATGATATTTTAAAAAAAATTAAAAATAGATATATTCTAAATGTCACAGCTTATACACAATTATTACTTTCATTCCTGTAAAAACATTCTTAGAATGTGGTACTAGTATTCGGAAACACAGCCATTATGATGCACAGCATATGCGTACAAAAACTCTACCAAATGCGACTGCATGAATAAATAGAAATAATTTTTATACATTTGCCCATACCACTTATAACATAAACATACTTCACACTGGAATATCAACTTTTATATATAAAATATACCATAAAGTCATGTCTTCAACAACTGTATTGCAGTCACTCTCTTCACAATTCTGTAAAACGAAAAACAGAAAAATAAATTAAAAAAAATATCAGTTAAAAATATGTATTTTCTACTTAGGAGAGTAAAAGTATAGATAGTTAATCATAGAGCGATTTTGAAATGTCACATCAGATTTAAGCAAGGCCCAAGAACATTTTTTTTTTTTTACAGTTGAAACACCAGTAAATCCTTCATTCTTTCAGCATGGATACTATTTTCAATATGTCTTACACATACTCCTCTGTTCCAAAAATAATGAGACTGATTTTCTGTAGTCACCTCAACACACAAAAGTACACACTAACTGGGTGGCATTAGTGGCAAGAAGTCATAGGAATAAAATGAGACTTGGCCTCTGAGCTCTGGGAGAGTCCGGATCGCACGCGAGCTAAAGGCTGTTTTTGTATCACACCACAATTCAAAATGGAGGTAAGTTTGGAGCAATATTAAGCCATCAAATTTTGTGTAAAATTCGCCAAATCCACGATGGACACATTAAAAATGTCGACAGACGCTTATGATATTCTGTCCCTTGCTCAATTTTTTAGGTGGCACAAGGCATTCAAAGGTGGTCGGGAACGTGTGGAAGATGAACACTCCGGGAGACTATCAACATTAAAAACTGATGAAAATATGATGCACATGAAGGCTGTTCTGGACTCTGTCACAAGGGTAAGTGTGAAAGTAATTGCTGATACGGTGGAACTTTCAAAAAGTGATGTGCGGTTAGTGAAAGAGAGTCGTCCAAGTCCATCCACTCGCGCTTCTTCACAACACTGCTCCAGTTCACACGGGGCTGTTGGTGAGGGATTTCAAGGTGAAGAAAAATATGGCAATGCCGCACACCTCGAACAGCCTAAATCTGTCACTGTTCTTTTGTTTAAAAAGATCAAGAGGGTTTTGAGAATTCACCATTTAGAGTCCATTCCTGAGATTCAAGCACCTATGACAAGTCTTAAAGGACATTCTGGAGAAAGACTTCAAAAAATTCTTCGAACGGAATCGCTGGAAGCAGTGTATCAATGCTCAAGGGGCGTATTTTGAAGGCAATTAAGATTATTTGCAAAAATGATTATCAGGCCAGTCTCACGTTTAGGACAGGGGGGTATAAAAGAAGGCTAGGGAAAGTATCTATATACAGTAGAGCAAAAAGAATTGCAAGAAAGACACATAACTTACTAAAGTGGAAGGAAGGGAGTCGCAACAACAAAAAAATACTACATAAACACAGTATTTTGGGCATTGCTCTCAAGCCATGAAAATAGAAGATGAAGCATTTGCACCCACAGTCCTAATGAATTAATGTGGTTTGGTTGTTGTGGGCGTATGTATGAACCTCACCATAGTCCTTCTTCGGTTGTCTTGAATAAGGGCAAAGCCCATATATTGTGAATTTTTGTGCCCTCAACTCTTCAAGTAATGGATCTACTTTCTTTCTCTCATACACACATCTCTATATAACATAGTTTTGACATAAATAACTAATATGTGAAAAGGTTGTCTAATTAATGCAGTCAAATATTTCTCTCACCAACATACTTGGGTCACAATGACAGGGTAAATAAGATCAGAAAAATAAGTGTCTTAATTATGCCTGTATGAATTACTTCTTTCCCCATGCCGTTAGGGATTGGAATTCAGAAAACGGAGATTAGTTTTGGTGCAAAGCACCTTCCATCCCGTATTTTTCTGTGAATTGCAGAGTATTGATGTAATGAAACTAAGGAAAAAGGAAGTGGCTTCTAGGTCACATAAATAATAAAGAAAAGGGAAATTAACCCATCACATACCAAAGTTGATGGCTGCGATGAGAGAAAACACGTAAGGTGGGCACACAAATACAATATTTTGGTATTAACCTTTTTCACATAGTAGAGGAACGAGCTATTTGGTTCTGGACGTGTGTGCACACATAACATTACCCAACGTTAGAGTATAGATGTAATAAGATAGGACGGGGAAAAATAAACTGTAACTTACTACACATGAAGGCAGGAGGGTGAGACAAACACAGAAAAGACACGAACAAAATTCACAATATTTCGGTTAATAACTTGAGTCATGCAGGACATGTGACAGGAGAAAAAAGGTGAGCACATTCTGACATCCAAGAGTATAGATGTAGAAGGGTATAGTTAAAAAATCCCTTACTTTTTACATCATGCTGTGATGAAGCTTACGAATTGGAGGAAGAAAGGGAAGCAGAATCTATTCCTTATGAAAGCTGATACTAACAGGGCTATCACAGGGAAAATATATGAATCCTTGGGAGACCCCTTCATTCTATGAAAAATTGAGACATGTCCGGAATAGATTTGTTGTGTATTTAGTAAGATATCTCATACTATAAACGGATTGCCCATAATAATATTTCTCCCTCCCCTGTTGAGTCAAAGTCACTAGAGCTTCTGGGAGAGGATTGGGAATAAGGAACCAGAAAGAATTCGCAGCTGTTTGAAGGAGCTATCCCAGTTTTGCCTGGACTGATTTTGAGAAACCGTGGAAATTGAAATCAGGATGACCAGACCGAGGATTAAAGCTGCAATTTGCTGAATTCAATGCATTAATATTGACCCCACACCCACAGAGCTTACATGTATTTGCTTTAGTCTTGTTATCTTTGCAACCTACCTACATTTGGCAGATGAGTTAAGGTTTAGCCGTTTTATTTCGGCTTCTGGGTTTACTCCTTGTTGACATCTAGGTCATTAGAGGAGGGAAAAGAGTTGGCCTTTTGAAGGAAGCATCATGGCATTCACCTGGAATGATTTGGGGAAACGATGAAAAACCCAAATCTGGATGCCCGGACAGGGATTCGAAACCACTTCCTTCCAAATGCCAGGCTAGAGGGCTACCTCTCACCCATCATGCTCATAAATTACAATTGTAAAGAAACATCAAGCTTTTAATTGTTTTTCATTATTATTATTATAATTCCACAACAAATTGGGATAATACACGACTAGCACAATAATTAAAACAAGCTTCTTTTGCCAGATATGAGCTGACTGTTGACCAGACTAATTACTACCATTGTCTGTGGTAGTGTAGCCTTGTAAATAATATCCCTACTGACAAAGGATCTTGTCCTAAAATTTATTGACGTCATGCTATCTAAAAGATCTCCACAAATTTTTACAGAATTTGTTAAGGATCCTTTACTTTCCATGTTATCAAATTATTAATTCAGTGACAAAACACTTCACAATATTTTCGGAGAACCGTTTTTGTAACGATATCTGCAGTAAGTCTATGAGTATGTACACACCAAACGTAGCCAAGCAAATAGCTCAAAATAAACATTGGAGATAAAAAGGGGGAAACAGGCAGGGAGGTGAGAAAAGAATAACTATGGAAACATAACGTCATTGTAAATGGAGGCAATAATAAAAAGGAAATGATGATAACAATATTTACATAT
Source organism: Vandiemenella viatica (assembly GCA_031002005.1). NCBI lineage: Eukaryota > Metazoa > Arthropoda > Insecta > Orthoptera > Morabidae > Vandiemenella > Vandiemenella viatica. The sequence goes on along the minus strand of CM061914.1, from coordinate 184,720,942 downwards.
AAATTATAACAGCAAAATAAATATGTACTTATAATAATAAGTGACCGATTTACCAAACGTAGGACATTACCAATGGTTGAAGCCAGACGTCCACCTCACTTCAATTCCCGGTAATAACACTTCTTTGGAAAACTCATTACTTGTTATCATTTTTACCCCTTTTCATTTCAGCCATCTACAGACTACGATAATGCAACTTCATTTCCTCTGCTGGGTTTCCTTCCCCCATCGCCAGTATTCTTTCATTATCTCGCTCACTCTTGCTTTTCCTTCCTCTGAGAATTCCTTCCTTTTCCTGATTGGTTTTTCTTCAGTCAGATCCTATACTTCTGCTATTTTTCCTCTGACTAATTCTCTGTCTTCCATGCTGATTCCACTTCTTTTCAAATTTATTACTTATTGTTTTTTTCTTTTTTATCTTCACAATTTCCAAATATTTCATAGTTATTTTTCTGCCTCTCCCCTTGTTTTGTTTCTGAAAAGTTATTTTATGTTATTGATTTACATTTCCTTATTCTCCTATGGAAATATTGTGAAGTGTGTCCATCGTGTTAATTTGTTTGAGTCATAACAGGGTTCCTGCATTCAACTTTGGTAAGTAATGGGCTGGTTTTCATATTGCTTTACTTTCTTTTTAAATCGATATCAAATTATTAATTCTAGAGATTAAAAGAGAAAATGCTTATACCATTTCTCTACTAGAAAAAAGTAGGACAAGCTGATATATTACCTGATGATATTTTACATCAGGCCCCACTTTAATCCTGATCGTCCTCCACATCTTCATCTGTAGTAAATTCGGACACATCGCTGCCCTCTGCCTCTTGTTCGTCCTCCTCGTCATCCAGCATCTCCCACTGCGGGTGCTCTGTCGGGATCTCGGGAGCTTCCTTCACATCAAGCTGAATGACACACAACAAATTATTACTAAAATGAGAAAAATAACAATTTAACAGTGAAAATGCACATTTTAATGTCATAATAGAATAACATAAATATTACACAGGAACATGAAAGAACATCAATAGTGCAAGAAGCTATTCAATCTTTACAGTTCTATAATAAGAGCTGTTATTTCAATTTGAATATAATGGATCATTTTAAAACGATCTCATCACGCAACTAGCGGTGTTACATTCTAAGCTGCTAAATCACCGGAAACTTATTTTGCTACGCTATGTATATAATGCGGTGGAAGCGTAATACCTTTGAGTCTTTTCACAAATTTGAAAGCAAAAAACCATCACGAAAATTGGATAAAAGGAAAGACAGAAATCAAATATTAAATTTTTAGCCAAGTAGTGTAAAAATTTATCTGAGAAGCATGTGAAATAGACCAAATGAAATTTTGGTATGATATACTTGTGAAAAGCTTAGTCCAAGATCTCACCAATTCTTTCTGTATTCAACTAGAATCTCTGGGTGCATATTTTACTGATCCTCAAACCTAATGTTCCTTCTTTCTTTGATTTCATTAATATTGTTACCTAGCTCATAAATGAGAAGGTATGTTACTTACGCTTAATAGCTCTCATCTCTTTTTAGTTAAACTTTCAAAGATATTTCCTTTATATAAAAACAAAATGAAATATGAAGAACATATACAAGAAATATCTTGTTTCACTGCTAAAATTTAAACACAAACATCTTAACAAAAAAAACAAAAAAATACTCATAGTGTGAAAGAAAATACAAATATTCTAGTGTCAGCATTTGCTAAAAAAAAAAAAAAAAAAACTACAACGGTGTAATATTTAGTACAATTCTCTACAGCCCAACTGCCACCTCTAGTAAGTACCAACTTTTTTGTGTTTATCAGGACAGTGATCACTATTTTATTACCATTTTTCTGTTAAGTGGCATTTTTTCTAATGTTATGAAACAAAGAATTTTTCTTGAGAAGCTTTGGCTGAAAATTTTGAAAGGCTCTCTGCCACAAAATCTAAATATGAAGATAAAAATGTTGCAGGAAAACAATAAACTAGAGGAAAATGTTGGTAAAAACACAAAAACTAGTAATAAACTTGTGTGTACATTCATTACCATTATAAAGGAGAATCTCTTTTTTATTTTTACTTATGGCTTTATGCCTCGTCAACGTCGGGGTCATTAGAGGCAGGATGGGGCTGGAGACAAGGAACGGGAAGGAATTCAGCCATGGCCCTATGAAGGAAGCATCCCAGCATTTGCCTGGAGTGAGTTGGGGAAACCACGGAAAACCCAAATCTGGATGCCCAGACGGGGATTCAAACTGGCATCCTCCCGAATGCGAGGCTGGAATGTTAACCATGAACCCACAACACCAGGTAGGAACATCTCATTATCAAACAGATTTTGGCACAATTGGACACAGAGAACATTTTCCAACTGTGTTCAAGTATAGATAAAAAAAAAACCTAAAACTGTGCACCAAAGTTGCATGGTAAAATAAATTTTGCAATGGAACACAAAAGTGAATTTCAGTTAAATAATATTTTGACAGAAGTGTGATGAGTACTTCAAGAGAAGTTCAAGAGAAACTAAACTGGAATGTGCCGAGAAATGTTAATCACATACACAACTATTACTATCAAATATGGAACAATTTGTTCTTGAAAATCGTATTACAACAGATGACTGAAGCAGCAGTTTTTAATATGGTGAAATAAAGACAAAAATAGTTCACAGATCTTTGATGCTACTTCGCTGCCACAGTCCCCCAAGCATTGTGTAGTTATTATCTAAATTAACTGTTATGCATTAATATTTGTAAATATATCCACATTAATTATGAGGCCTACACTGGACTGGTATCCTACAATGATCAGGCTCAAAATCCAAATGCATTAAAAATATTAATATACCTGACAAGTATTTATAATGTGCACGGGAGAAGTTATTAATCATAATGGTTTGATTATTTTTTTTTAAAAAAAATAGAAGGAAGTTCATTTTTAATACTGCACAAAACATTTCTGAGCTGAATGAAAACTATACCTAAATCCGCAAGCTCAATGAAGTGATAGTGAAACTACATAATTATGCGTTTGTTGCTCTACCTTGATGTCCTGCATCTGATCGAAGCCGAGGTACGAGTCAGAGCGCAGACAAACAGTAAACGTGTAGACACCGGGCCATCGCGGAGCCGTGAATTTCAGCTGTACTTCCTCCTCCTCGACCAGAGCCGTGACGTGGTATGGCGAAGTCAGCAACGTGTGGCTCTTGCGATCACTGATGTAGACCCACCAATATTCCTGTTTGTCCTGAATAAGAAAACATCCACATTACAAGTTTGCTCCAGAATCCATAAATGTAATAAATATATCTGTGTTACTGAAACTTAAGTGCAAGAGAAAGCCACCCTTCACAGTCTTTTGAAAGTGCCAACACTGTATTTCTGCATTCTATAAAATCTACTGTCAGATATTTCCGATGAACAAGATCATGTACTATGATATCAATCCAATAAGAGACAGCCTTAAAAGGGGTATTAAAAATCAAATCAATATTGACTCACCTGCAACATGATTAAGGTTGCAAACTGAAATATTGTGTAGTGTTTCTTTTGTGATTTTGTGTTCATCTGATCCTCCTGCCTTCATCTGGGGTGAAGGAGAGCATCGATAAACTACGTGACTCGGGATGGAGGGGGGGGGGGGGGTAGAAGCTACGCTAGGCTACTTGGGGGGAGGGGGATATCGAAGGCAAGCCACGTAGCTTACCATTCATGTTATATGCCACTAGCTTCGAGCCCATCAAAAATGACGGTTTTAACGCAGTATTCTGGCAGTTCATTTTTTTTTTTTTTTTTTTTTTTTTTTTTTTTTTTTTTTTTTTTTTTTTTTTTTTTTTTTTTTTGGCAGTTGGTTAATTATACGGAACTGATATTACATAATGCTAATGATCTTGATTTTGCAATGTTCTACATATTTCATTTGCCGTTTGCATAGCCATATAGTAGTAACTTCTACTGAATTAATGACGCCGGAAGTAAAGAACCAATGAAATTAAATCAGATTAGGAATCCCAAAAACTTTTGCTATCCATGTAATATCAGTTTTATTCCTGGTCCAGGCACAATTCAGCACGTTAAATATGAAACTACTTCCACCCGCATTAATTAATATCTTTAGTAACATGGCACTTATGAAAGCAGTTTAATTGGTTTGTAAAACTCATTTCAGAATGAATTATGCTGTAACAAAATGTGTCAGTTGCGATTTTGGTAAACTTAACTACAACCTCCACTAATATTGCGTTCGAAAATCATAGCTTCTATTAACCTCATATGAATAATGATCGGTATCACCTATGTTGGCAGTAGGAATTCATTCTGAAAAAGCTTGTAAGAAAAAGAATCATTCTTAATTATACCTTTCGTTGTATGAATACGTTACTCTGGTTAGATTATCAGAGCACTTGGTTAGGATCTGACATAAATAAATGCATTTTACATTAGATGACGGAGACTATAATTTCGAAAACGAATAGCTGTTATTTATTTGACTGATACATGTCGCGATTCTCTGAATTTTTAATAAGCTTCATTGTTTCTTATCGTGTGCCCAAAAATTCTTAGTTTACGGTTTAACCTGGTGCTTACAACTGAGGCAGATAAAATAGCGTAAATAATGAAAACCCTTCTCCTTACATTAATTTCTCCATCTGGTTGTCGTAGATAAATAAAAAGCAATATGTAAATTTAATCGAACGTACTAATTGTAACTTTGTGACATATAATTGCCTGGCTTTATTTTTTTCCCCTGCTCTCAGTATTTCTAATATCACTGCTCACTGCTATTTTGCGGCAATAATATCGTTGTTGAATTGCGAGTGTCACATCGTTTATACAGTAAATAGTCATATCCTTGATGATTTAAATCTGATAATCTTTTAATTGCTAACACATGTATCAAAAACTAAGGGTAGGGCTATCATATATAATGGTAGTGGGAATTTATTATGGAAAAGTTTATAAGGAGAAACGAATAAGTCATCCTTTTGTTAGGATTTTAAAATAAAAAAATGCATTTCTCTTTAGATGACGGGGACTATAATTTCGAAAACGGATAACTGTTATTTATGTGACTAATACATTTCGCATTATGTACGTTTCTCCTAGTTTTTAATAAACTTTATTGCTTCTTACCTTCTGCCAAAAAAATTCTTAGGTTATGGTTTAACTTAGTCCTCATAACAGATACAGATAAAATAGCGTAAATATTGAATCCCCTTCTCCTCACATGAATTTCTGCGTCTAACTGATACAGATAAAATAGCGTAAATATTGAATCTCCGTCTCCTTATATGAATTTCTGCGTCTAGCTGTAAATAAACGAAAAGCAAGATGGTGGTACGAATGTAATATGGTGGTTGATGATTGGCCGTTCTCTAGCCAATAGGAGTAGCAGTTATAGACGACGCACGCAGACGCCACGTTAGCGTTTTATATAATAGGATACTTAAAATAAGGTACCGAACACACAACAGCATGTGAATACTAATTTCCACCATTTAATTGTCCCAGTATGTAAATTACGATAGTCTGACCAGAGAAAAGAGTACAATATATCTTCTGGAATCAATAGGGGTAAAAAAAGCTACATGTCACGTGGAGGGAGGGCGGAGGGGTTTCAGAGGAAGCCAAACTGGGGCTCCCTAAGTGACGGGTTATTTTTCCCTATCCTATCTTATCTTCAGTGCTTAACTGCAGTTTCAGTGTCACCATTATTCAAGAGAACCTTTCTAATGCCCTCCTTGGGGATAAGATTAAAAGTGTGAAAATCCATAATGTAGGGATCAATATTTCACTCGAGCAGAAACATTATCTCAACTTGTTGCCACTGTTATAGTTTCAGGCCAGGATGGAGATGTATACCAATAAACAAATATTTTACTGTCACTTTAGAAAAAAATTACTTTCAACGGACAAAACTGTCTTATTTCTGGTGGAAAAGAAGAGGCAACTGTAAACATGACAGGAGGTTTCAAGAACATACCACAGGGGTTCAGTACCAGTATCTAATAATGTCCATAAACAAAGCTGAAAGAAAATGAACATAAGTGGAATGGCCATCTTTTGCTTTTCATCAATTTCAATACGTACCAATTATTGCATTTAGTACCTAAACATTTCTACAGAGGGTAGTATTTTAATGTGAAAAAATTTTCTCTCTATCAACCATCCTTGATTTTAAACTTTGCAAAGAATTGAAATATTTAGGGCAGTGTAAGATCAAGCTTCTGAAATATAGTAGTACACTTATTAATTTCAATGACAAACCAACATAAATATGAAGTTAACAAATAGATCTTAGTTTTGCAAAGTTGCTTTGTACCAACACCACCAATAGTTTGATACAATACCTCTGGGAAGAAGGGGCAATGTACGCTATGAGACTGCTTGCTACGTCCCTCGAGCACTTTCTCCCTTTTGTGCAAACGAGCTTGAAATTTTTCCCACTCGGTGTCATCGTCCTCTACTGAAGAACCCTGCAATCAGAGATAAAAATGCAGTCATTAGAGTTATTATTGCTTTCTGTGTCCACGTTCTTGTCGTTTTACAGTATTACACGTTCAGAATCAATTATGTGACATTTCTGAGCAAATATCTATGCTCTAAACATGTAAAATTAAACACCCCTCTCCCAACATCACTGAACATGCCATTGGGCACTAAATACATGGATGTATGTATACAGGGTGTAAATTATTTAAAAGAGGTAGATGCTGGTATTTAAATCTAATAAATAATTTTTAAACAACAAACTGAAATAACAGTACCAGAAATAATTACAAATTAACATGAAAAATTTATTTTGAACAAGCAGTAACATATCTATTAGATTAGTTTCATATAGAATCTTGTATATGTCATATCTAATGTTTGGACCTCAAAAAAATTGAGTTAAGTGATGCTGTATTAACTATTAAATTTAAATAATAGTTTAAATATAATTTTGTACTATGATATAATTGTATTTTATATGGTGTAATCAATGTTTCCCTTAGATAACTATGTACGTTCTCGCGGCGGCAATGCTTTATAAAAACTTCTCGGGTTTCAAGCCGCATCAAAATTGAGCCGTCTGGCGACGTTTCGGAAGCTTGCACTGCTTCCATTGTCAAGCCCCGCTTAACGAAACCCGAGAAGTTTTTATGAGTGTTACCCTTATTTTGACTTGGATGTATGCAATGTATTTTGTAGATTTGAATTTTTTAAATGACATTCACAATATTATATGTAGATGTGTATAAAATATGTTACATATGCAGATATATTGTTATGGAACTGAAAACAATAAACTACAACAAAAATAGAGACAATTAAACTAATTATTATTATGACAAAAGATTTATAAATTTCTGAAGCTTCATATCTGGAGTGCATCATACACAGATTTGCCCCTATCTTAATCCTAATCAATTTAGTCAGAGCTAAAGCTACAAGAAAATTCTCACAGAGATAGTATGTCAATCTTAAACTGAATTAATTTTTTATTTTAGGTAAAAAAAAAAAATGTCACTAAGACCTAAAGGTATACCTTTTTGTCACCGTGACTATTCTCATTCTCCTCCTCGTCGGACCTGTCGCGATCTTCGTCATCTGACACATCACTCTCGTCAGCAGAGTCTGTAGCGCCTTTCTTTGGTTGCGTTTCATGAACCTGCTGTCAAAAAGGAAAATAATAATTACATTCAACGTCAATGAATGTTTTACTAACCTCATGACAACAGTTAACTCCAAAACTACTATTCTGTTGCTTTCTTCCGTAAATCAATAAAAACTATTAACGGGGTCCCAAACTAACTTTATGATCCCAGTTTTAATTTCCTATCCATATAACATTTTTTTTAGCATAATTCTCAGAGATTCAATTTTGATTGAAAGAAGAATTAACCTAGTGTCTTTAATTTTAAGTGAAATATTAAACTTTGTTCTTTTAAACAAGGAAAGCGGAAAAAAAGTCTCTTAATACAGACAATGGTAAGATAGTGCAGGATCACAATTATACAGACATACCAAGAACTATGGAATTTTCAGGTACAAAACCTTCAGTGGAGGAGAAACACTGCATACAATGTACACTTGATCTTCATCTTGACCAGCTGGCTTGGAACATAGATTTTCCAATGCTTCCTATCTGTCCATGATATATCTTCTTCCTCCTCTGTGTTCCAATTCATTCCTTTCTTCTCAAAATTACCTTCAACCATCTGTCAGTCTTCCCCGACATGTCCAGAACTTTAAATATACTCTCCTATTCCTTCCACATGCCTAAACAAATGTAAACTTGATCGTTTTTAATGCTGTAATAAGGATCTTCGTTTACAAGTGTCTCAATCTACAATTTGTCTAATCTCGTTATTCTCACGGTACTGTTCATCAACAATGTTTATGATCGGTACATCGATATTAGCACAAGATATGTCCCACTGATAAATTTTCTACATTCTTGTGGTATATCTCAATCCCACGTATATCCTCTAACAAACTTAAACAAATTTTCTATGTCTCTTTTATATCACAGATTTTCTTTGATAATGCTTCCTATGTACTTGAAATATACAACTGATTTCCTCCTAGAGTTATGCAACTGATTTAGTTTCCTTGGTTCCAGAGAACTTTATAACATATTATGCCTCAGCTCCCACACTAACTTCCAATCCCCTCTGCAGACCAGCATGTTATCAACAAACACTGCTTTCATATCCGTTTCCCAAAGCTGTGGATCGCTCTGTGTATTGTATCATCTATTACTACTGTAAGTAAGGGGGCATCCATAAATTACGTGAGGTGTTTTTCCATATTTCCTGACCACCCTCCCCCCCCGGATGAGATATGGTCCGTGAGACCCCCCTAGAAATCGCTCTCGCAACTTTTTGAGACCTTTTTTTAGGTCTCACCATTCCAAATGCCGGTAACACCCCCCCCCACCTTTTCGACAAAAAAAACCCCTAAAACCGACTTTCGGGTCATTTGTAAACCATTTTTTTAAGGTACTTCCTTGATTTAAATTGCTTTTCATCTGAATATCTCCAATTCTTCTTCTTGTTATATTTACACAATTTTAACTTTCTTTAAATTTCATACCCTCATCATCTTATCATTCACCGATTTTCATTTCAATGTATCCATTTCTCTGCTCCTGATATGGCTGTCATTTGCCTATTCTGAATCCATAAAGTTTATCAATAGAACTTTATCATACCCATAGTGACACACTTGTAGCTGTATTATGGCAAATATGAAGCAAATGGTTGATCCTTCTTCCCTGAATTAATACTGCTACTCCCATAGCCATTTCTCAACTGTTCTTCATATGTCCTCATACACCATACAGTGGCATATCAGGGCAATACTGCAGTAGTTGTTATTTTGTTTTGTCCTTTCTCAAAGACAGGTATCTGATGTTCTGTTGAACATTACACCAAAACTTTCGACTATTCTTACTGTCTCTCTTACAGTGAATTTCCACCAACCTGATATAATCTGGGAAAGACAAAGATTACTTATCTATTCTTATTTAAGTTTGCTAGGTAGCAGCTTTAAATGCAGTATGTTCTGAAAAATGATAATTCAAGCTAAAAAAAACCTAAATAAAAAAAAAATTCAGAGAAAATTGTTCTCATTCTATAATATTCAATTAAAAGCAAATCACATTTCTGTAGAAGCAAATCACATTTCACAAAAAATGAGAGATCGGTAGAAATAAATAATACCTCTTTCTATCATCTTTTACCAAAGAACATTAAGAGACATACTAAGTAGCAATCTTTCACTTACCTCTGTTACTGCCTGAGGTTTTTCTTCTACCTTTTTGGCAGGAGTACTTTTGGCGGCAGATTTTTGGCTTTTTGAACTTTTCTTACTAGCTTTCTTTCCCTTCTTCTGTTGCTTCTGCCAAACTGGTTTTTTTACCTGGAAAAGAAATGTTAACTGTCAATACATCTGGTAGAAAAATAAAGCAACACACCAAATCTGAACATCATTAATTACACAAATATCAGCGTGACCCACAGGGCAGGCAAGTCGACATTCTGGTAAAATGTCTGTGAAAAAACTATGAAAAATAGTTTTTTTGGTCGCAGTTTAATTGTTTTGAGATGTTTCCTCCCAAACGACTTTGGGAAGATTAACAGAGGAACTTCAAATCATAATATACCATCAAAAATGAACACTAAGGGCAACTGCATTTTAGAAGTAACCACTATTGTAAACTTTGTCAGTTAATTTTGTAACCTGATACCAAAGGTCATTCTGTTAGTTATATTTATCACTGTCCAACACAATAGTTTTATATATTTTTCAATTATATTTTTATTTATTTATATTTTTTATTACTATTATTATTTTTCAACCATTTTAATCTGTCTTATACTCGCGGTTATATTATCGTTGCTCCCCCACCACCTCCGACGGTTTATTGCGTTCTATGAGTGGCTACGTTGAACAAAAGTCTTGCACAAGCCCAGCCACCTCCATCTGTCAACTTGAAAAAGGGTTTTTCACTCGAAATATTGTTTTTTCTTTGTTTGTGTGTTGCTGCTACCCTTCTCCCTTCAACTTTGGTGAGTATTGGATGTATTTTCCCTTTCTTTTCCATGAAAATATTGCCTAGGAGCATTTCTTTCCCTTCATTGTTACCTCTGTTAAGTTATATTTGTTTCAGAAGCAATAATCACCATCCCTGCATTCACTGAAATGACTTACACAATCACAACTGAAAATCACAGGATCTGAATTTCCACAGGCCTTGTAGGGTAGTGTGTTAACACATTAAGTGATACTGAAAGTCCTGAAGTTTCTCACTTTCATTATGATATTCTCAAATGCTAAAAATGGAGCAAGATCATCTAATTGGTCAATTGACAACCTTGTGACGATCATATATTTTTTATAGGTTATTCAATGGTATGCAAGCGTATTGATATGCATATTCCTTGAGACTTGGTTAAGTTCGTGCTGTCGTTGTTTGAGATGTTGTTGGTTGCCGGGAGTGACGTATTTGAGTCATTATCTTGAGTTCGTAAATTCAGTATATAAACTGGGAAGTATCACAAGAAGTCCGATATAAAAGTAATGGTCTTAGTATCAGCTGGTGTTGGAGGAGAATATTAAATTATTAAATGATGGAAATAAAAGTTATCACCAGAACAATGAATGGCTTGCTCATCTGTTAAATAGTTAGATGCTATCTATGAAAATAAGTTAAAGAAGAAAGGACGACCGTGTTTGAAGATAATAAAATTATTTTCCACACACGATTACATAAATCAGAGGCACAAGGCTGAAACGACATAAGCAAGAATATTTAACACAACCTGTCTTGCCACATTTCCCAGGATTTCAACTCCAATCTCTTACAACATCGTTCATTGCCCAAATCTCTATATGTGGAGGAAATGTGTTTTGTTGCAAATTTATTCTGCACTCCAAAAGGTTTTTCATCTCTAATGTGTAAAAATTTCTCATTCTTATTTTTTTTTCCTCCTTCATACAAACTTTTCACAGTTTAGAACATGTCAAGTTGGTTAATTTGTTAGAGGACGGAGCAATCAAAGGATAGAACTGTAGAGGTAGACACAAAGGTTAGAATATATGAAGCAGATAATTGAATATGTTAAGATGAAGAGGTTAGTGCAAGATAGGAAGGGATAGAGTGTTACATCAAACAAGTCGAGAGACTGATGATAGCAAAAAAAAAAAAAAAAAAAACAACAAATAAACATATAAGTTGTGTTTTGGAATAAATATGTGCAGAAGTAACCATCGAGAAAAACAGCCATTTATTTACTGAAGAAGCATTGGAATTTGGTAGTATAGGATTTATGATTGTTTAGTCCTAAGGTTATTAGACAAGAGCATAGTTAGAAAGGAAGAAAGACTTTCCATATGGAAAATCTCAACATTAACCTTAACTAATTTTTCAAACTAGTGGAAAGCTCACCTACTGATATAAGCAGGTATAAGACTTAAGAAATGTCTCCAAGTCTGTATCTTAAACTTATACATATTCCAAGTTAGAACAACAAACAAAAGACAGAAGAAACTGTTGTAGGATACAAAGCTGTATGCAATATACACAACAAGAATTAAGATTCTATCGTAACATTTAGAGACAAGTACTTTTTGAGTTATGGCGGAGATAAATTTTCTACATATAGGTAAATCAAATTAACTGAAATCACATGTGTAGCTTTTCATTACATATGATCACATTGCAAGGAGGAAGGGATTGCACATGCCAAGTAAAAGATTCAGTATGTGCTCATCAGTACCCTTTACCAATTCCTTTTCTATGTGACTAAGCAATTGCCCAAAATATTGTGGAATATGTGTGTGTGTGTTTTATCACAGTCCTGTCCTCATTTTTTTCATTTTTTTTTGTGATGCATTTGCTTCCCCAATCCTCCTCAGTATGAATGTATATAGTGAAAAAACTGGTGCTAAAGAGGAAAGATAATTTTGTATTTCAGGAACCGGTATTAACAGAGACAATCATTATCAGTAATCTAGATCATTCAGTCTGCACAAGGATATTCATACTCTGGCTTCAGTTATCTTTCTCCTCATCCAAATCCATTTAAGTCTAACATCAACAATCAAAACACATGCTTCACGACTGAACAGTCAGGTTTGTACCTTAATACACAGACCTCTTAGAATTCTGGAGGTAGGGAACTTGCATTTTTATTCATTACAGTGATAAATGTATCAAAAAATCACACACACCTTAGAACACTGGAGGTAGGTACTTGCACTGTTAACACCATACTTCCTTCAATTTCAGTTAACAGTTTCACCAGGTTCTACCTCTTCCTACCTCACTGCCTCATGTGACGACATTAGACAAAAATGTAACTCTCCAAAAGACCAAGGGCTTATACTGAATACTTTTATTTTTGTTAGTTTTTGCAATAGGGAAATAAGAGAGAAAAGAGGAAGGATTAACAGTCTGTAGAGAAATGTTTGCACCAATCGTCAAACTGACGTAGGTAGCACCTTCACCAATGTTGGTGTTCCTAGGACTCAAATCTAAATAATTTCATGGCAATGTTAACAGAAATACAAATAACTTTGACTGTCAAAACTGAATTTTAATTCTGAATGTGGAAATTTTTGGTTACTTGCAACACCAATGAACTGGCATGACTGTGACTGGACTAATTTTGTGACATCCACTATCTTTGCCACCAGAGTTCCCCCGACAGAAATTAAATACAAATATTGAGCAATAAAGACACTTTGTTGCCAGTTATTTGTTTCAATCTTCACTATACACTTAAATGCTCCTTAAACAATACAACCAACTAAGGAATAATACAAATTTTAAGAATTACAAACAGTCACAACATTGAAAAGTTGGTACTGGCTGCTAAACGTCTTCTCTCATGTGCTGTGTGATTATTGGATAAAGGAAACAAAGAAACTGCCGCGAGGCACTGAAAATAAGATAGGATAGGAAAATAAACAGTTACCCGTCACTTACCACAGATGAAGGCAGGAGGGCGAGACACGTAAAAACACAGAAACACACGAATTGCACAATATTTCGACCTTAGTCTTACTCATGTGGGAGGCAAGACATATGGCAGGGGGAAAGATGTGGTCACATCCCAACCCGCCACATGAATTGGCGGGTTGGGATGTGACCACATCTTTCCCCCTGCCATATGTCTCGCCTCCCACATGAGTAAGACTAAGGTCGAAATATTGTGCAATTCGTGTGTTTCTGTGTTTTTACGTGTCTCGCCCTCCTGCCTTCATCTGTGGTAAGTGACGGGTAACTGTTTATTTTCCCTATCCTATCTTATTTTCAGTGCTGTGTGATTATGTTATTCTGATACTTAAACCAATTAGAGTAATCAAAGGCATACATTTTGACGTATGCAACTTTGTTTAGCATTACTGTTATGGCTAATAACTTCAATACTTATAACTTTGCTGTTGTCCATGTTCCACAATGCATAAATGTTTTTGAATTAAACACCGTCTTTTAACAAACTGTTTTTATTAATGTTCTTTCACCAGACACGTTTCGCCCTTCTGAAGTGGGCCAGCATCAGTGACTATAAATATACATACTGTTGTAAGAACGTAGACTTTCCCGGCATATGTTTGAAATGAAGTCTTCACAGGTGTACCGCTGGATAGTGTTTTGAAAACACTATATTTCAACAACTAGCTCTGTCGTCTTCATCAGGTGTCGAGACATCTGCGCAGGTCGGCTGCCCATCGGATACTTGCTGAGTATCCAACAGTCAGCCGACCTGTGCAAATGTCTCCACACCTGATGAAGACGACAGAGCTAGTCGTCGAAACATCGCGTATTCAAAACACTATCCGGCGGTACACCCGTGAAGACTTCATTTCCAGGGTGGCCACAAGGTAACGATTTGAAAATTCCCTGATATTTCCAGGTTTTCCAGAAAAATTTGCCATATTTTTCCCTGATTTAGAAAGTTTATTTGCATGATTAAGATATTTAAAGTTTTAATTAGATTTTGATTGTAAATAATTAAATCTGGTATACAACTCAAAAAATTAGAAAAAGAAACATTTAAGAATGTTTATTTGAATATTTTATAACTAATTTAATAATCTTATGAAGCTTGATTAAAAATGAGTAGCACAAAAATAAGATAATGATTATGTAAATGGAGACTTTCCCGGTGTATTGATTCAATGAATTCTTCACGGGTGTCCATCCGGCTGGATACCCGTGAAGAATTCATTGAAGATAATGAGTAATATGAGCTGGAACAAATTAGTAATCTTTCAATATTTGGTAGATAAAATAATTGAAGATTTTTAAACTGTTCATCAGTAACTTGACTCAATCAAAAGCTTAGATTTTTTATGCCTTTTTTCATTTGCTACACTTTTCTTTTCAAAACTTCTGGTTCAGTTATTGTAGCTTCTTTTGTTCCATCTTCAATTTCTTCTGTTGCTGAGTTAACACTTTCGCGTAAGTTTCCACGAGTCTACGGAAGATAGCATGAACACGAGTTTGTATAAACCGTGAAATCGTGTAGGCTACCCTTCCGTGGTTGCTTGCCTGTGCCGCTTGCCTTTGCAGTGGATTATTTGGTGCGAGTCAAAGGCACAAGCACGATGTTTATACTGTCGCACCGATTCCGCGTTTGAAAGAGCTCTGAATGACACAAAACTTTATAAATCCTACATATCCTGGTTAGTATTTGCATGATCTTACATATTATTTTGTTCCTGCTTTAATTCGCCTTATATCATTGATACAAAAAAGTTATAAAGCCATATAATTATCGCTATTCACATTTTTGCTGGCATTGGTATCTTGAATCTAGGCTTTTGTTTTGATATTAAAGGTTCAATTTTTCTCAAAAGAACTTCAAAACCAGTTTGTGACATTCTACAGGGCTTCAAAGACTCTCCACAAATTCAATTTTTTTTGAAACACTTTGCTTGATTTTTAAAACTGTTTAGTGAAACATAAAAACACCTTTATAAACTTACTACCGTACGATTGCTGTTTTATTCAGTAAAAAATATAACTTCTCATTTTACATGTACTACTATAATTCTGATTTAGATGTCATCCACCTTTTAAAAAAAAATATAATTTCAAATGCTGAGTTCCAGAGAGAGTTCATGTCAGCACTCGCGTACGAACATCTCGTCGTCGTATCTCAATGAAGCGCAAGACCAGATGCAAGCTGCTAGTGTAAATGTGGCATTTGTTGGCTATTTTATGTCAAAAATATATAAACTGAATTATTTAACGCTAAAGTTCAATATTAAAATAAATTATCAAAAAATTTCGAAATTTTGGGTTGTTGAAATTAAAATTCCCTGATAATTTTTGAAATTACTTGGATTCCCTGATATTTCCATGATATTTCAAGGTTGCTTTAAATTCCCTGATAATTCCATATTTTCCAGGTTTTCCAGGTGTGTGGCCACCCTGATTTCATACAGTATTATAATTATACCTGTACATGTGAATAAATATTAAATATATTCATACTACAATGTTGTAATGTCTGTATACTATTATGTTGGTTCCCTCTCTACTATATTCTTTTTTTAACTGTGAGGTCTTTAGAGACGGGAAGGATGGGAGGCAAGGAATGGGAATGAATTCGGCCATGGCCTTTTGAAGGAAGCATCCCGGCATTTGCCTAGAGTGATTTGGGGAACCACGGAAAATCCAAATCTGGATGCCCGGACGGGAATTCGAACCGCCATCCTCCCGAATGTGAGGTCTCTACTATTATTCTACATAGTGTTTTCATATTATCTGTACAACAAACACGAAAACACTATGTAGAATTATAGTAGTGGAGAGAACCAACATAATAGTATACAGACATTACAACATTGTAATATGAATAGATATAATATTTAACCAAATATACAGATATAATTATAACACAACGGATATTTATAGCCATTGATGATGCTCCACCTCAAATGGGCAAAACGCATCTCATGAAAGAACTTGAATAAAAACAGTTGTTAAAAAACAGTGCTTATTTTTTTTAATACTTGTTAACCAATGAGACTGAAGAAAAATATAAAAAATCAGCATACCTGTTCTTCCTTCTTCGTGGTCTGCTCCTGCTCTTCGATCGCTGCCTTCTCGGCAGAGTCCTCAGTCGCTGGCGGTGACTGTGCCGATACTTCTTGTGCCGTTCTCGAGTCGTCGTCAAAAAGAACACTCATGTTGTGCCGTATCAGCGTCACTGTCACAGTAACAATGGCGCCGGCAGTGTAAACTGTGGGGTTCTCGTCGTCAATCACTGAAATAAAACAAAGTTTATCCTTTAATACTTCGCCAAATTATTTCACAGCTTCAAAACCAGTTATTATTAACAATGCTTTGTGTGAAGTAAAGTAAATTTCTAAGGTTTTTCAACTTGGTGACAGTTTTCATTTGTCACACATTCTGCCTGCATTGTGGCTGAATCTACAGAGTAACATGGAATCCAAACTATGAAAAATACTAGTTAAGCTCGTACAGGACCCAATGACATCATCAATTACGATTGCAGTGGGCATCAGATCATCGAGATTGGAACATAGATCAATGGAAATGTGTCACCTAGTCAGATGAACCACGTTTCTCATTACACGAGGTTGATAGTAGTGTCCTGATTCGCCGTCTTCCAAGCGAACGACTCCAAACATTCATCACGCCACAGATGCAGGACAGTTGGGATTAGTATTATGCTATGGAGGACATGCATGGGCTTGTATGGGACTTGTGGTAGTGATCAAAGGCACCATGACAGATGTGAACTACGTGAAGTTATTGTGGACAGACTGCATCCGTTCATGCTTCACTTCTTCCACAACTGTGATGGCATCTTCCAGCAGGATAACTGGAAGTACTGCAATGCCAAAATTGTTCTACTTTGGTTTGAGGAGCACGATAGTAAACTCAAGTTGATGTATTGGCCACCAGATTCTGATCTCAACCCTACAGGAAACGTCTGGGATGCTATTGGGCAACAAACCACCAGCCTATAATTTAAGGGAATGGTGTGAACTGTTTGTAGACACCTAGTTCCAAATACCTCCAGAAACCTACCAAGAACATGTGAATCAACTTTGGTAAATGGTGGTTATTCTCCTATCCAAATGCCTAATTTATCCACTTTATAGTGCCTGTGTTTCCCATATATTAAACATCGGTAACAATGGAATGAAAGAACTGCCACAAGAACTGCCTTCCCATACTCTACATTAAACACTTTGATAGGAAACTGTTTACCAAAGTTGATGATTACTGCAGCATCAAAACATGGCTATACATGTACACACTTAGGGCGTTGAAATTTCTGGGCTTATATTCCTTCTTCAGCAAAAGAATGAGGTAGCTGATATATATAGGAACTTGTGTGAGCTCATTTGCAGGTTTTTATTCTCTTGAAAAAGGGCATGGCCCAAAATATTGTGACTGTGGAGCATTTTTCTGTTGCTGCTGCCCTCATCCCATCGACTTTGGTGAGTGGTAGGTATAGTTTATCTTTCCATATATATATACTTAAAAATCAAAATCCAATTAAAAAAAAAAAAAAAAAACAATACCTTCAGATCGAACTTGGAACTCCACATAAGGCATTTTCCCAACAACTTTCATCACATCGTTGTACTGTTCATCAGACAACTGACGTAAAATGCTTCTTCTTTCTTCATGTTTTAACTGAGCAAACTGCTGAATTGTTTTAATGTGCCTCTGTGGAGATAAAGAAGCATGATGAGATTTCATAATTGCAAATTTTTTGCTGTCTCAAAATTCTGATAGTACAAGAGTTAAAGTATATTGTGGTGTATAGTATTTCAGACAGCAAAAAAGATACATGTTCAAAAGATTTTAATTACAAGAGTTGTAAGGAATTATGACCTGTGTTATTTCCATACAGGCAAATTGAGAAAAATAATCCTTAATCTATACTATATAATAAAATTGCAGAATAGCTATGTCCTTACATTAAATTTATTTCAAAAGTTATCTTAATGTAAAGCACTGCTGATAGAGATACCAAGGCCATACAATTTAGAATATTTGTATGCCTACCTGCCTCTCTATTTGAACAGCATGCTAAAACTAATAAACAGATTTTAAATAAACTGCATGTACTGGTAGCTTACGTCATCAGTGAAGATATAAGGTACTTTTCATCCTGAAACATTACGAATTAGTGATGATAGAGAGTCCAAAACTGTAAATTTAGATTTTTTACTGTCCTCATATCACACAGAAACAAATTAATGACACTAAGAAAAAAGGGAATGGCTTTTAGGCAACATAAATAACAAAGTACAGGGAAAATGTCTCATCACTCACCAAAGTTGAAAAACTATGAGACAAACAAAAACATATACAATATTTCAGTTTTACACATTCATGTGATAAACTTTGGCATGTGCACACCTTCCGAACCATATGATTCTGTCCCTAGCACATGAATAAGGTGTAAAACTAAAATATTGTATATTTTTGTCTCATATGTTTTCACTCGTCACAGCTTTCAACTTTGATGCGTGACAAGTCATTTTCCCCGTCCTTTGTTACTTATAAAAACAAATGAATGAATTTCAACAAAACTTCTGATAGTATAAGCTTATGTTACCAATTAGAATATAGGATATTTGTTATCCTCATTAGTAGGCCCTACTATATTTCATCCAAGATACGGTGGACAAAACTGCAAATTTTTTATTTTTTTATTCTTTAAAACTGTCCAGTGGAGCCTTCTCCCAGTCAAAATGCCTACCACAATAAGTGACGATGTTCATGATTGTTTCAGGGATTTTCGATCACAGTTTACACACATACAAGTAAAGTTATCTGTTCGTATGCCACACGCTATTGTATTTCCGAAGTGTTTTTTATGTTTATATTTTTCCGTTCTCTTTATACTTCTTAAATAGCTTCGTGATTTCGCTGCGAAGTGGAGCTATTTATTTTATTTTCTGAATATGCAGCTAAATTAAATAAATAAACTGATAGTTTTTTATATTCAACACAGTTTAACTTAGTTTTAATAAACTCCAATACATCGCTTTAATTACATAATCGGACTTATTTGCAGGTTCTCCTTAGCGCTAACAACCTATGCAATCTCCTAGTTATATCTATCTGTCTTGTTGCTATGGAAACATTTTAAAAGAGCGTCATATTAACAGGCCTGTGCCATGGAACTCCTAAATTCAAAAGATGACATTAAAAATATGTAGGTTCTGGGATAACCTGCCTATTATCCTACAACGCCAGTCAACACCACCCAAAATATCACTTACAGAGAAGCCACTTTAATAATACTGAAGTATGACTGTCAAATAAAACCTCTCAAACAGATAGAGATAGAAACAAGTGATGTGTTTAAACATTGCTTAAGCGTTGCAAACAATATAAATTTGAAAGAAGAGAAGGAGATCCAAGAAAATGGAGGGGAAAAAAAACAGGGTTGATCTTCTGTTTTTAACTACTCTGTTGATTTGTGAATTAATAGCACAAATTCCATCTGGCAAAGTCATGGCAACAGCTAGTTTGAGAATAAAGAAAAATCCACAATATCACTGATGCAAAGTGTTTAACACGAAACAAAATGTACTTATTAGAAAATATAATGAAAACAGACAGGAACCTTGCAAACCACATTTTTTGATAAGAAATGCAAGTATAGGTAAAAATAAAACAGAAAAATCACACATTTTTAGGGAAGAAAACGTGCCAACACTTCAATATGACAAATACTGTATTGTAGTCGGAGAACACTGTATAAATCGAATTAACTGGAGTAAAGATAGAAGATTAAAAATAGGAACAACATGGAAGGGAAGATAATGGGGTCAAATATAAAATATCAATGCTTTTCTCGTTGCACCTACTTACCTTCTTTGACATAAAGTATTTGAGATTGTCATCTGTGACGTAAGGCAGCTGCAGAATAGGACTTTTGTATTCCCACATTGCCTGCACAATCATAGGGCAAAGCTTCATGCAGTTTTCTATTGTCTCTATGTTTGGAAGGCGTGGAACTAGAAAGAAGATCATAAACCTATAAGTTAGAGAATCACTACATTAAGACAGAACAATATAGAAATTACGCCTCTATTAAAGTTCCAACACATCAACATGCCTAATTAAGGAGGTCACATTGAGGCAGTAGATGGTCACAGCAGAAACAGATTGCACAGCAAAATGAAACAGTCCAGGTGCCCATAAAATCCTGAGGTCCAAAATGCAATAAACTATTGATTTGCTTTAATGCTGACATTCAAAAAAAAAAAAAAAAAAAAAAAAGGAATAAAACCACTACTAAAGAAGATGTAAAAGACCCATTTTTGGGGGGGGGGGTTTGGGGGGAAGGGAAGGGGTCTGATATGTGTCACTCTTTCATTTAACATTTTTTGCAAGCAAAAGTAAATATTAGATAATTGTTGTAACAGCCCTCAAACCAAAAATTAAATGGAAGTGGATTTTATGAAGCGCTTATAGTAAGCTAGAGTTTGGTTGAATATGCTCTTGTATGTTTGTTTCACAATTAAGTGTAAATCAGAGTATATAGTCTTTGTTTTATGAAAATAAATTATTTAAAGGCCATTTAATATGTTTAAGAACAGAATTGTGCAAGAGAATTGCTTAAATGTTTGTAATTCCAGGTACTAATGTAAGTTACAATGTCTAAAGGATAATTTGCTACAGTTTAAAATGATTTCTTTGAATAATTTTCTGTTTAAGTATTTTTAATTTCCATTTCCAACCATTTTGTAATGATTGTAAATGATTAAGTATTAATTCTGATTGTTTTTAATATGTTTCCAATGTTTAAGTTTGAGAAATATCTGTCGGAAGTCTTTGAAGTATTCTAGAAATTTCAATAGAGCCTATTTAAAGAAATCAGCAGCAGGACAGTAGTTTAGTTTATACAGATTCAATTTACGACTGCCAAGAACTGCGTTAGTAGTATTGTCTGTGGAAGAAGCGTTGTATGCAATTTTTGGATTGTATGAATGCATGTAACCTGTATCGTTGACATAGTGTTTGAGAACAAAAACAAGTCTAAACTGAAATACATTGTGGACTATTTAATTACTGTATTAATTAAACCACCAAGAATCTGACATTGTGATAATGAATTTTTTCAAAAGTCAATATTAGTGAAGTCAATGTTCATGGGCACATGCATGTGGCATGTTTCCATCACTCACATCGATGATTGCAGGGAAATATTGTGAATTTGAGTTTGTGTTGTGATTTGTGCCTACTGCATCTAATTTTTATAAGTGAAAGGGTAATTATCTCTATCATGTCTGATTTCGCACTTCCTTGAATCATTTTTTTCCCATTATTGTATAGCTTTCACAACTGCCTACCAGCTTCGCTCTTTGTTCATCTTATCTCTTTGTTGATATGTCCGCTCCTTTTCCTTTCCGACTTTGTAACCTTTTGCTTTTCTCCTGGTGTTATCTTTCTGTCTGTCGTAATGTTGTTTGCTTTGTTCATTATGGCCCCTTACAGGGAACATCTTCTTAGTACATTTCTTACTTCCACATCCAATCCTCTGTAACAATGAACATGAAATCATCTTTCCCATGCCCTCATTTTATTAATTTATCCGTCCCCTCCAGTAAGCAGTTATGACTTGGATCTTTTCCTTCTATCCAGCCTAAATTCTACCACTAAGCAATGTCAGATCCCACACTTTCTTCTCATATTCCTAGAATTAATCCAAGCTGAAGAATAAATAGTCTGACACCTCCAATAAATAGTCTGACACCTCCAAAAAATCAGCTTAAAAAAATAAATAAAGAGAAATTGCTTATAACTGAATAAAATTGCTCATGAATTACAAACCTGTTACTTAACATAATTTCTTCTACAAGAAAACAAGTAGTTGTAAGATTAATGTTCCAGGTGACCTCCTATAACTGCAAAATGGGATTTACACATTTTTAAAGTACCAGCAGAATATCCATGTTCTCAATTGCCTTTTATAATTGACAGTTATAAACACTTCAATCTTACTCTCAAGATACATAGCCATAACAGATGCAAAGAATAAAAACTGACAACATAGAGAAATAAAATTTTCTGAATATGACCTTCCTCAAGCAATAAAAATTTCATTAAAAAATTCTCAACATTTTTTAGACAGACTGAAAAAATTTTACCTTCATAGTTTGACACAAGCAATTTTATGTTGGTTTATCAAAGATGGGCAATGTATTTTTTGTATAGAAAAACAAATGTTATCAGCAGTTAATAATAATTACTGAAATGCTCTGCAGAAATTATGTGTATAGTAGCAATTATCACAGAGTTACTAGTTCAGCAGTTGTGTATTTGGTCTGGTTGCAGAATACTAGTATCTAATTAACCATTACTAAAACTTTAACTGCAACGAGTACAAATATCTCACCAATCCTTTCTAACAAAACATTTTTAAAAAACACCTAAGTCTCCATTATCCAACTGTAAAAATAGTTGCAACTGCTTCTCTTAACAAATTGGAGCCAAGAACTAAATTAAAAATTCAGAAGACCCATTAGTCTCTTTGGATTACTGGTATGTATTATCTCTGTACCAGCTCTCAGGTATTTCCACGACCACAAATAAAATGGTTTTAATAACGCTTCAAAGTAGTTAATTGGGATTGTAGGTACCAGAATTCTTTTCTCTACTTGCTAATATGTTTTTAAAAGCAAAGGGTTTAGTAGGCTATATAATTTAAACATAAAAGTAAACAAATGTTAGAACTGAGCCATGTATTCTGGTCATTTACTTACTACGGCGAGCGTAAGCGAGGAGAATGAGTTGTGAGACACAGTTGACCATCTCTTGTATCAGGTAGGGGCACTTCCTGACAATGTACTGTCGATCCTTATCCAGAGTTTCTGGGTTCAACGGTATACGGCCAAGGTGTGCATGCAAGATGGCCCGTGCCTTAAGTGAGTACAAGTAGCACAGAGGACGCTCACGGTTCTTCTCACTCAGGTTTGGTATCTGCTTTATCAGCTGTTGGGATAAATGAAGAAAATCAAATGCTTTAAATACCCATCAATACAATCACTAGTTTTTTATATAATCCAAAATAATGTGAAACAAGCTAATAAAACAAAAGAAGAATGAACTCAAAGATTGTATCAGCCAAAGGCAATCAAACGTGTGAGTTAAACATTCAACTCAGAGGTAAATTTAATTTTAGAATTTGTACTAGTAATGCAAGTATAAATAATTTTTAATTTAATTTAATTGAAATGACTGCATGCTCCGGTGACAATTTCTCTACACATCCATTTTTCCCCTTTCCCCTTTCATGTACCTAATTTTGCTTTGTAGAAGTTCTTTCAGCATTTTTGTTAAATTATTGATCATTTCTCTTGGTAACCTATTCCCACACCCTTGTGCTTGGAATCTAGTGCCATGGTTATCTTTTCCCTTCCATGCATGACTTCTAATTCTTACTCCTATACCATTACGTGCCTCATTACCAATACACACACTGTATTTAGGGTGTACATTAATACTGCCAGCACGATTTCATTCTGACAGTATTTTTGTTGACACTGACTTTTTAAATAACAGAAATTATATTTGGTTTTTGTATTGGCTTGAATAATTTACATGTACCTTTTATATAACATACTTATGAATAGTTCCTTAGGGTATACAATGAGAATTCGATTATAACAAGCAAACAAACAGGTGGTGATTGAAGTCAAAGACTATATTAGTCTGCAACATGAATATATAAAAAAAAAAAGGAATTAGAAGAAGAAACAAACATGGGCACAAAAAAAATCACCCATGTTTCAGTATTTCTCAAGTCCCTACCCAAATAATTTAAGAAACAGGTCCATGTATTAGCAGTCCACATGAATGGTTATGAGTAGAAGGAACTACCTTGAAATGTATGCCCATCTTTAATCTTAGGAAAAACACATTCATACCACACTAATCATAAAAATAGAGAGAAAAATTGCACTTTTAAAATAAAAAACTTCTAAGTCCCTTGAATAAATAAAAGATTAATATGTATGTGCAAAGTACTGTAGACACAATTTTATGTTTCCCAGATGTTTTGATCTTTTTTTCTCTATACATTTGTCAATGGCTAGCTTGAGCTCTTCTCTCCTCAGTCATTATGACAGAAGCATAATTAAAAACATAATAGATACTTACATGTGGAACCTCCTCATTATCTGTGGGTCTTTCTACAACTTCACTGTTGTGCTTCTTTTCAAACTCTAGAGAAGCAGCTAGAATCATGATAACTCTCTTGAGAGCCATGGATGGCGTCTTGTGAAAGAAGTAATAGTACATTTGTGTTGTATTTAGTAGCACCTATAACAAAAATTTAAAATATATCATCTGACATTCTATTAACAGAAACAACTTATCAGAAAGCACTACAATCAGTTTAAGAACTTTTATTACCACTTATGGGCTTGCTTACATAAAAATAGGAATTTTGTGATTGCTACAATGAAGGTCCTCATTCCTTATTTGCACTTTCATTCAAAATTAATAAGCAAAAAATTTTTGTTATTATTTCACTACAGTAACTTATCATTGTACAAGTTCATTTAAATCATTTCAGCAAGTGCTCAACCACCAATGACCGAGATTTATCACAGGTAAAGTTTAACAACATTCTCAATAATTACAATATTAATGAGCAAGAATATGCCTTAAGGCAATGAAGCTAAGGAAAAATAGGGAAATTCAACCAACACTTACCACAGACGGGATCAATGAAAACTTGCGACACAGTATCTCAGTACTGAACCCATCTCTGAAAAGGGAACTTGCATAGCAAAATATCTTGGATACCAGACATCCACCTGGCCTTAACCACCAATAAAATTCTACCTTTTGACCCATCACTCATTATTATTAGTATTATCATTTAACCAGAAATAATTTCTTCCAAATTTATTTATTTATTGTTCACTTTATAACTCGGTACTCTTTTGTTACAAATACTAATTTTATAACCACCTGCGATATATATGTATATATATCATCTTAGTCTTTCCCAACATATCAGTAGTTCACTTCTTGACAGTTCAACCCCATCACCTCCTCCCCCATTCTGTCTTCTGCTGCCCAGCCAGTCATATGGTAAGCTTCACATCATAAGGTGAAAAACCAAAATAGAAGTTGTATGGATTTTTTTTCGTCTCATATGTTTTTCACTCACCTCAGCCTTCAACTTTGGTGAGTGATGAGTCATTTTCCCTATCCATTGTTATTTATATTGCCTAAAAGCCATTTCCTTTTTCCTTAGTATCCTTACTGTTGACCATAGACAGGTAAGATGAAAGCTTCAATTTTCGATTAGCAATGTTAGGGCAGTTTTGATTACATTGTTATTACAACTGGCACTTGATGTTACAGTTATTATGTTATTATTTTTTATTAATAATTAAAATTTTTTCATTAGTGTCCTGTTACTTATATCATTACTTCGTTTGAACAAAAGTAGTTCCACGCTGATTGCAATCTATACAGCCAAAGACTACAATTAAAACTAATATTACATGGCATGAGGTAAGTTTTTAAGATTTATTTTTAATTTCCTTTGCTTTCACTTATGCCATATTTCTGCCGCATGTAACTGTGTCAGCCATTCAAACATTGCAATATTGATCTGAACCAAAGTTAACAAAAAAGAAAGATGTAAGAATCCATGAAGATTTTTTATCAATGCATTTATTGCCACTAACATGTAATAGAGTAGATGTATTAATATGCGTGTGATTCAAGTATTGTCTTTCTGGTGACAATTTTAGCGTAGTTTGTGGTTAGGTTGAAATGCAACCTGGACCCGGAAAACAGAATCTTCTTGATACAGTGCAATGCTCGGAAAATTACATTGAGCTTTACTTTATAACAATTGTATTTAGCTAATCAACTGCAAAGAAATGAACTGCCAGAACACTCCGTTCAACTCCTCTAAAATGATGGGCTTCGAGGGAAGTAATGTTAAAAAACATACAGGTATGTATGTGGGTAAATAATAAGCGTCAGTTCTGCTGAGGCCAGGAGAGTACCTGGTATCAAGAACACTTAGTTAAGGTAGTTCCAATCTATGGAGTTCGGAGTGTGGTGGTGTTTCATAGAAGACTCTGAGAGCTCTCTCCGTATAACAGTTGTTCCAACTGTTCGAATTATAGGAATTGCCATGTATAAACTTTTTGCCAGTGGCCGTTCTTTCTGATGGACGCTGGTAGTGACACCTATATATAAACCAGTACAGCAGAAATTCTGAGGCTACTTTTAACACTGGAAGCAACTTGCTGATCACTCCTCCACTAGTTTGCTAGGCCTAACATATCATAGGATTTATGATTAGGATTTACTCCTTTCTTCCTTGATAGTCCCCTACTGAATCTGCAAGGCAGTAGTTGGTACTCTTCCCCCCCCCCCCCCCCCCCCCCCCGAGTACTGGGTTGCCCCGTCTGTTATCTCCCTCATACCAAAGTCTACCTTCTCAGTGTTCTTTGCCATTGAGGTCTTCAGTTAATCTGACAAATTTATGTGCCAAATCCTACACATAGGCTTCATGGGAAAGACTCCTCCACCTGTAGCCATTGGTCCCCGTTTGGTTTGCTACTGGCCGCCTGACCCACGGCCAGACAAAGGTAGTACCGCTTACTGCCACATACAGTAGCAGGACGAACCCGACCTGACAATGCGTAAACATCAGCTGCGTAAAATCCTCTCCAGCTTGCCACCCAGATAGCGCATCAATAAAAGTACAAGACGATGTTTTGGAGCCTGCCTCTGGCTCCATCTTACAGCTCCGAAATGTCGCCTTGTACTTTTACTGACGCGCTATCCCGGTGCAAAGCTCGAGAGGATTTTACGCAACTGACTCACCGAGAAAGCCTACATTCTTTCATAAACATCAGCTATTCATGGACGGAAGAAGTGGAGAGTGCTGATATATGTTGTGTAATTGGGACACTAACAGTAAATTCATAAGTTCTTTAATTGGTCTGGTAATTTTGTGGCTAAGAAACATATCTCACCCCAATCAACGCCCTTCCCTCCACCTTGAACACTCACAGTTTCAAATGCAAGTCGCAGCCCAGTAAGGAATCTTTACAGTCATTTAAACCTAACCTTCATCTAAGAAAAGGCCTTTTCTTGGTAATGTAATGCACATTAAGTCTCTCCTCAGTTCAGATTGCATGTTAAACTGGAAGTCCAGCCACGACAGAGGCCGAATGTTTGGAAACTGTCACCGGAACGTAAGACCATATGAATGAGAGAAGGAGTTTCAATCTGCTGAACATTCGTCTCTGTTATGGCTGGACCAACAGTTCAACACAAATTTCTAATCAAAGAGCTTTCAGAGTATACTTCAGACATACAGTGTAAGCACTACCAGAGGTGAAGATTGCATTGGGTATATAAAAAAAAAAAAATCTGACTGAACCATGATTTGTACCAGTGTCCTCAAGTTTACAATGGCATATTGACCATTCAATTTGGACAATGATATCAGTGCTTAGAAAATATACATCATCTCAACGATGAAAAAGAACAGGAAATAACATTAGATGATATCTTGAAGAACTGATACAAAAATGGACATTAGAAATTCAAGTAACAGAAGGAAATAAATTGTTAGGCATTGAATGGGAAGTCAGAACCCCAAGAGGGTTATATGACATCATTGGCAATTATAAACAAGGACAAGACTGAACAAAATTTAATGTTATACCTCTTAATGTACTGGTAAGAATGTAAACAATAATAAACTTCTACAGTAATTTTGTTTTTAAATACAAGCAGTTTTACCAGTTGATAATACTTCACAAATAACTAAGGACTAAATTTTATTCTAGATTTGACAAGAATAGAATAATTTCTAAATTTAATTTTTTTGCCCTGTAAATAATCCAAAGACCCTCACAGTGACATAGTGTTACATCAACCAATGCCGCTTCTTTACGTGTAAACAATTAATAGTTAAAATTAGATAACACCTGCAGTCCTCTGATGATGGGTTTACTTTCCCTCTTGTTCCTTATGATAATTAAAGTTATATTTTCAGAAGATGAAAGTTTACCAACCTGATCTCCAGAATAGCGAATTGACCTGTACCACCACATTCCCACAACTGTTGGCAAGGCCACCATGAAAACTAAGGCATAAAGACCAAGAACCTGAAACAAAAGTAAAACCATCAATATTTATCCACTTATCATACCGGAAAGTTTATAATGTGAATATGTTACTATTGGTTTGTGAGATAACTATGTACACTTTCATGGCAGCATCACTGTAGAACAGCTTTTCAGGATTCACATTGCCTGACACATTTCAGAAGCTGATACTGCTTTCATAGTCTACATATTTAACTGTGCTTCTTTGAGTTATTAAAGGCAAATATTCCAAACCATACACCTGCGCACACCGCACATGGTCCAAATGATTAGCAATTAGATAGAAGAACAGGACATACAGTAAGTAAAATACTATGTACGATTACGAATGAATGCGAAAAGAGAGATGCGAGCACAATGCGCATTTTCCAAGCAATTACTTTGATGAGAATTATACTGTTATAGAATATTACAGCAGTGTGATAAAGTTTTTTTTTTTTTAAGGTTACTTGACTGATCTCTTATATGACAACATATTAAGTAAAAGCAACTGTTAAACGGGGAACGTATGGAAGGTCATGTGATCATGTGGTCTTGTGATAAAGACACTAATGATCATTATATGAGACTCTTCATTTTAATCAATTATATTTGCCACATAGTGGAAAATGAAAGACAAGATTACAAACTCATGGTGATTTTTATTAATAATAATAAGCGATAAAAGCCATTCTTCATAAAAAAAAAAAAAACCAATGGCCTCAGGTGACTGCATTTAAATTTCAAAATATTGTGTGTGATGCAAAAATTGAGCACTAACCTACCTGTGATGGAAATCATATGTTTTCAAGCATACCATTAACAGCAACTTTCTGCTTGTGGTTCCAAAAAAGTGACAAAAAATTAAATTTCTCAGACCATATCCTCACAGAATATATTAGTATTCAATCGTATGATAACCTAACAAACAGAAAGTTTGCAACAGAAGCTGAATGCTGAAATTTTATGGCTTTGACAACTCGACAGGAAATGAAAGGAAGGTTAACTGCAAATGAACTGAGATGTAGGGTGTAGAATACAGAGAGAATTTTTCTCAAGAGATACTGGTTACGAAATAATGATTAAACCATTCTACTATACTATTTTCTCCATTCTCCCCCCCCCCCCCCCTGCTACTTGTTGATTTACATATTTCACTGTTTTAACTGATATTGCCAATTCACCAAAACTGCGTCCTAATAGTCCAACTATACACTGATATGCCAAGTCTTGAGATATCCCTGCAACAATGTGCTGAGTCTTATTTTGCTTGGCACAGTGCAGTAACTCCACCATGGCCTCGACTCAACCAGTCTGAAGAGAGAATTTAGCCGTTTCCAATCCAAGTTTATTGAAGTGGATTCCAGGCTCAAAGTTCTAACACAGGCCCTTGTCAGTTTTGATCAAAAAGTCAAGAAGGGTTTTTACATTCTGGTAAAGGACACTGGCCAGGGGGCAGTAGAGGTCAAATTAATTAAAAATGAAGTAGATCAGATGAGGAAGCAAGTCGCAAGATTTACTGGGTGAAGAGTGACATCTGGGAGTTGGAAGCGGTGCGTCAAGTGATTTCTGTAAATCTCAATCAAAAATTACAGGGGCTTAATCCTGAGGAAACCTCAGAGATCTGTGGTGTGAAGCACAAAATTTGGTAGAAATGAAAGTTCTGGGTCCCAGTAGCAACCTCTTGGGAAACAGACTGGAAATATTGATGATTTCATGAAAAAATTATTAAAGGTGAGATGAAAAAAACTCAATGGGACCTCCCATTAGGAAACTATTCTCCCACCTGCATGCTTCTGAAAAAAGATTTACAAATTTTTGATGACTGAGGCAGGAATCACCCAATTGGTTTCATTAATTGTTTTACTGAATGCATTACAAATAAAGGTAAGAATGATTTGAAGGTGTTGAATGGCAGTAAGAATGACACTGAACTGATGGTATGGAATGTGTCACCTGCTATTGTAATAACTCAGCAAAGTACTAAATTTAAGCAGTAGCTCAGGAAAAAAGGTAAGATCATTCTTGAAAACAACTTCATCATACCAATGAAGTACTTATTCAAATAGAACAATCAGTAGGTGGAGCGAAGTGTTTCCAAATGCGTATGAAAAGTGGGCAGTAGGTCAGTTTAGTCTTTTCTACTTATGGATATAATATTTGTATTGTAATGATTAATATTTAGGGGCGATCAATGGAATTTCCCCTAGTAGAAAGGACACTTAACCACCCACCAGTATGGTTGTGGGCATTAAGGGCACTACAATGGGACCAGGTTCAAATATGGCGCTCGACGTACAGGCTGTCCTGATTATTGACTGGTTTTCTGCAATCATCTGGAAGGGTTCACATTCCCAACTCCATAAACTACATATTTCACAAGCAAAAAAAAGCAACTATCGTACAGAACACAAGTTATACTTCTCACAGGCAGAGGCAACACATCTACTACACCATCAAACCAGTGACAGGCTTAGCAAGTCAGTAACAGATTTGAAAGAGGATGTGCTGAATGACCTGAAAAAAAGGAAGTGGAAAACCTTTAATGATGATAATGTAATAATAAAGGATACTTGGCCATTCTGGATATGTTTGTTCATTTTCAGTTTGTAACTGGATAAAACTGTAATGATAGACTGGTAAGTGAACAAGAGTTATTATGGACAAAAAGTACATTTATTAAAATGGAAAATTGGACTACAATGATGAATAGAGGAGTATTTTCTTGTCAGTCATCCTTATTTTTCTTGTATCTTACATCTGTGCCAGTTAATGAAAAAATATATACATGGACAGAAAGTAAGTGTGACATTATATTCCGTGATTGAATAATCTGTAAAAGTTAATATTCTTTATTTTTCATGGTTTATGTTGTTTGTAATACAAAGATTTTGGATTGCAAACTCGACTGCCTTGGCTGATTTTGCTGTTTTCTTCTTAAGAAAGATGTTCATTGCAGTCTCACCTACAATTGTAATGATATCGAAATTATTTTCTGAAAAGAAATTTAAATTATTTTTTTTTGCATATGTTATTATTATTATTCCAGCTTTATCAATCCCTATTTCAGGATGCAGCCTCTTTAAGCCAATGAGCTATATAAAACAATTTAATTCTAAGTAGTTTTGTTGCAGTTCTCTCCAGGCTGATCGATCTTGAGCCACCCTCTTCCAGTTAACACTTGTAACTCGATGTATGTCTGGGGACTGTGCATAAGGACATCCATCAAAAAGTCACCATGAAGATTGTGAATGGTGTACTGCGATCCACCATACTACCTTGTCTTCGGACCGTTTCCAAAATTTGCCCACTGAAGATCAGACGCCAAGCAGCTGTAGTCCACGTAAAGGACCCAAACATTTCCTTAGGGGTTAACTTGCAGTGTGCCTCAAGTCAAGAAAGCCATCTACTGCTCTGACCGTCCATATGACCCTCCCTTCCCCTATGTTTTTAATGCTATTATGGAATAGGGGCAACAGTGGCAATGGAACTTGCCCCACATCGGACACACAGTCACCGATCCTACACAGACAATACCAGCTTGGGACCTGTCCAAGAGATACTGGAACCAACTAAACTGTGCTGTTCAATGTTGGGCATAAATGACAATCCATACTGTGACAGCGGCATGGAGAAGATGGTTGACAACATTGTGGTAAATTGTCCCACCGGATGTTTAGTGGATGTTCTATCTGTTCTTTCTCCATGCTGATACTGGAATACAATCAAATGGATGGACTCCCCCCCCCCCCCCCCCCGCCTCTGAGACATTGTAGTAGTTACAATTGTATTTATTGGAATTGTTCTAACTAATGAGTATGAGAAAAAAAAATCCAAATGTAGTGCCCTTTTCCTTCAACTCTTGAAAAGTATGTCTGCTGCTTGTGTCATCACGATGTGCTCCATGTGTCTCCATGTTTTAATTCTTTTCAGTAAGAAAATAATTTTGTGTATATGTGAGTGTAGGTTTTCCCGGCGAATAAATGACAACAAATCTTCTCTGGTTTGCAGGTGGATTTTATTAAAAAGCAATAAGCTATCGGCAACTAGCTCAGCAGCCATCATCAGGTCAATTATGTACCGGCAATCTTGTCGTTAGGAATACCAGGCGTTTATTGGTGATGCTTAACAACCTCACGACGCTCGCAGTTCCGCAAACGCCTGGTATTCGTAATGGCAAGATTGCCGGTACATAATTGACCTGATGATGGCTGCTGAGCTAGTTGCCGAAAGCTTGTCGCTTTTTAATCAAATTTGGCTGCAAACCCGAGAAGAT
This sequence comes from Vandiemenella viatica, assembly GCA_031002005.1. Taxonomy (NCBI): domain Eukaryota; kingdom Metazoa; phylum Arthropoda; class Insecta; order Orthoptera; family Morabidae; genus Vandiemenella; species Vandiemenella viatica. The sequence continues at coordinate 184,688,030 of CM061914.1, read as the reverse complement.
TTGTTGTCAATTTTGTGTATATTTTCTGTGAAGAAAAAAGAACTAGCAGAATAATCAAAGACAATTAAAGTTCATCAATTATCCACATCCAATGTAAAGGAGTTAGCTCATTCAATCTCATTTTTTTATTAAATTTCTGAGGTTCAACCAATCAAAAACTGCATGGGAGGCTATTAGGATACACAGTTTTAAATTCAAGTTTATTACTTAATTATTTTTCTGGGCATAACATACAGAGTAAAGTGTTGAGCAAAGACAAAACGCTGGTGATCATCCAGGCGTCTGCTAAGAGTTCCTTACAGCCAGAAGTAATGGTATTGAAAGAATTAGGCCTGGATTATGTCAGGAAGCAAATCAGCAGGTAATATAAAGAACAATGCTCGTGAGTTGTGAGGGAAGGTACATTGTGACAGAAGTCAACTGCACAGTCGAGACACCAGGGGGAGAGGCAGTGAGATGTAGGGTCAGAGTGTATAATACCAAGGGTCAAAAGTACCACCGAATCACAGTCACAAACTTAGAAATTGGAAGACGCCATTAGCAGTTGGTGTATGATGAATTAAACAAATTTTATATATACCTTCTACCTGCAAATGACAAACCACATATGTACACAATTGAAGAGATCAGTGGATTAGGATGAAAAAGGAAATAAAACATTTAATTACTGAGGGTTATTACAAGCAACATGGACCATAAACAGCCTCCCAACAACTAACAAACAAACAAAAACATTACAAAGTAGCTTTATTACTATTTCTAGAAGCCAAAGAGTAATCAAGGCTTATAGACTGACTGCAATACACCAAAATATCTTTGTTGGGGGGATAGCAAAATATATTAGTAGTGAAGACACTGTATTTTTTTTTTATATCCCCAAGAGTCTTTGTTGCTCAAAAAAATTATAAATTTGGTTTCAGAGCCTAATCTAATCTAAAAATGATATTCTTACTGCCAGCTGATATTACCATGTTTAATTAGGTTAAATATGAGCAGTTGAGCATCAAGATAAGATAAGCAATTTATAGCAGGATTTGCACAACAATAGGGAATTATTTTCCAAAATATTACTAAATACAACAGAAGTTATATTCACTATCTATATTTTTAATCAAAAGTTGGAGTTGAATGAAATAGTATAATTACTATCACAAAAATTTTACTGATCTCTAAACATAAGACTTGACTTTCACTTAGTGAAACCAATAAAGCAGTGAGCTGACTCATAAAGTAATCAACATATTCTGCTGACACTCTGCATATAGCTACTATAATAAAACTTGTTTTTGGTATTCTAAAATAAATGGCAGGCAACAGAAATTTCAACTTTCTATAAGTAATTCTCTAATACCATCTGAAGCACAGCAACAACAGAGAGAAATGATGTGGAAAAATGGATCTATGAATTATCCTAACGAAACAGCCTTCATTTTCAACAGCAAAATGGAAAATTGATATTGTGTAGAATATCTTTCCGAGAGAAAGAAACTTGCTGCCTCAAAGATTTGACTTGCAGAGAAGTAAAACTGGGACAAATGCATCAGCATAACAGTGACAAAGAATTGTAGCTCTCCATCAACCTGTGAGCATTTTACAAATGGATGGGCCAATTAAACGGACAAGATGAAATTAAATCACTTACTTGTGAATTGTAAGCACTCTGGCTGCTACTGGTCCTGAAATGCCTCTAGTCACCAGATTTGGCTAAAGACTATTCTGCAGGCTGATGAACTAAGTGTCTCTGCTTTTCTTAGCTATGTCTGCCTTTTTTATGGGTAGGCAGAAATGTGCAGTGACTCTAGATGAACAGCAAAAATGAGCTCCAGCCTTTGGAAAAAGGCCATGGGAGGTTTGTGGGGAGTCGTATTTGCGCAGTATTTTAGGAAGTTCAACAAATGGTTCCGTGGAAATGTTTTTTAATGACACCATTCACCCAAATAAAATGGTCCTAGATGGCATCCACTATATCACTGTGAAACCCTTATATTATTAAGAAGGGTAGTACACATCTGACCTGAACAAGTGTGTTATTTATACTGGCTGATATTTACTGATGCCAATTTCTTTGTACAAAAAAGTAACATTGGCAAGTGTATCCAACATGGATTTAATTATTTTTGCATATTTTTATAAGCTTCTGAGCTTCCCTAGAATGCAGTATTTTTAAATAAATTTGCATTTAGTATCTCTTTAAATTAGAAAAAGAAATAATAGAACATGCCATCTTAGAAGATTTTTTTAAACCTGTTATAACCTGTGCGGGTAAGAAACATTTAATAAATTTTTAATTATTAATGTTATGTTTTACATTAATAAAAATCAAAAGGTTTAATCATGACTCTGAATTATAAAATGGTTACAAATGAAGTATTGTGTGTATCTCTTCTGATTAATGTAAGACATATTAGTAGAATTAAATGTGAATTTACAACTCTTTCCTCATACCCAAACAGAATTCTCCTTCTCAACAATCCAAGATGGTAGAGCAATACCAAAACTCATGGCTCCTGGGCCATCAGGGTTGCCATATTTCTCCCAGTTGCGACGTGCCTCTTCATCTGTCAGTGCTTGATAGGCTACAGAGAAAAAGAGTCTTACAGCTAGTCAGACGACAACTTCATCCACACCTAACAATACAGTAATTGCCTAATAATCAAGCCATACCTTTTGTAAGCTTCATAAATGCTTTTTCATTTCCTGTCTCTTTATCTGGATGTAGTATAAGTGACAACTTCCGGTACTGCTTCCGAATGTCAGCTTGTGATGATCCCTAAATGAAAAGAAAAGTTAGTTAAATTCAAAGGTAATAAAAATGTTCTATGAAAAATATGACAAGTAAACCCAACAGCAACATACATCTGCTAATATATCTCACGAAACTGAAGCTTTATAACACGCAGAACCAGTGATTGGAATCTTTCATTGTTATTATGAGTTACCCAGCCCCCCTCTGTCGATCTTGGTTACTGCCCCTCAGTTCACACACCGCCTTTGCAAGTGCAAGGTGGTTAAAATCTGTTTTGGGGGTCCTACAATTTTTCATTTCAATCTTCACATTTCTTTCCAACAATGGTTTGATGTAATGTATTCCTGTCATGTAGATAAATAATCTTTGCCATACTCATATAGTCACTTCCACTATATTAATTGGATAGTGGTGACAACTGCAGAGTCATTAGACAATGAAAAAAAGGGAAGGATAGGGGAAATAACCCATCACTTACCACATATCAAGGCAGAAGGGTCAAACGAACACAAAAACACACACAAAAAAACACTAATACACTTCAGAATAGTTCGGTTTATAGCCTTCTTCACATACGCAGGATTGGGCCATTTGGCAAGGAGAGGCGTGCACTCGCTATAGCCAACGACATGCCTAGCTACTCTAGGGTGAACAGGAAGGGGGGAAGCTGAGGTGGTGGCAGTAAACTATTGTGAAGTGAACTATCAATTATTCTCGGGAAAAGAATAGAACATTATATATTAATTGAAAGGCATCATCATAAATATACATCACAGATGGTCATGAAACATCAAAGTAGATATGCATGGATGTACAAATGTAGATTGTGGAATTTTTAGGGCTTTCCTTAAGAATAGGAAATTACAGATACTTTTACAACCAGTGGGAATACAAATATCCTATTTTTGTAAACTTGTCCCATACACAATTTTCTTTGATCACCATTTATAAATAAATATTCAATTCCAATATTGGTGACAATGAAAATATTATTAGACAGTGAAAATAAGGAAAGATATGGAAAGGAAACCCATCACCCACCTCAAATGAAGGCAGCAGGGCTGCGATGAACACATTAACATGCCTTACAATATTTCTGTATAAACCTTAACCACAAACAGCGGTCTCACATATCACAAGGGGATCAGATGTGTACACACTGGGACTCGCCACATGATTGAAATCAAAAGATGGTTAAACTCTGTCACAGTGTGTACTGAAATATTATAAAGTGTGCCCATCTTTGTGTGTTCGTTGCAACCTTCATGTGTGTCAGTGATGGGTTTACTTTTCCCAACCTTCCATATTCCAAAAATATTCATTCATACTTAACTGGAATTTTTATGTTCCTCAAAATCATACCATACAATAAGATGTAAAAAAAAGAAGCTTTGAGTAATCTGTATCTACTAAATTTGTATGGTTTTACATCTCAATTATTATTCCTCTGGGAAATAGAGAATATGGTACAAATTCAACTATTGATACATATTTTTTTACACTATGTGATTTTAAAATTTTAACTCACCAATGGCACTCCAAGTATTTCATAAGGATCAAAATTTGCATATTCATAATCAAACTGTGATACTTTGTATGCCAGGAATGCCAATATCACCCATCCAGAAATGATACAGATCTTCCTGGAAAAATAAATAACTCAACTTGTATAAATAAAAACATGAAATGCTAGTATATTATGCATTTACATATGCTGATGTCAATAAATAGTTTCAAAGTAAGGATTTAATCAACCCATTCACCTGGTTAATTTAAGTAAGTACATAGAAAGGAACCAACACTACATTTCACAATGATACAGATTCATAACTATTACTATTACTACGCGATTCACTAAAAGTGTGTGGCGGAGGGTGCATTGCACCTATCCGAAAGGGTAATAGTTTGGAAGGGATATACGGGATATGACAGGAGACGCAAAGAATCACTAAGAAACATTAAATAAACTCTTCCACAGTAGAATAACGTAAAATGCAATGTGAGGAAGTAACAGATAAGTCAATTGTGATACTGTAGCAGACTAGGTGGTTTTCTTCTGTCTTCTTTGGAAAGAGGGAGAGCTGAAATGGGAATAAAAATGGGATAGGAAAGGTAGGAGGGAGTTTTAAGTATAGGAATGAATTAACTTGCAGTAAATAAATAGCTTAAAAACATAAAAAAATGAAATAAATAAACAAATCAAAATATTAAAAAACTGTTAACTACAGAAAGTGATTGTGCTGACTGGACAGAGGAAGAGGAAAATAAACACTTGAAATAATGGGTTATTCAAAAAGGGAGAAGCAGAATAAAGGAGAGGAGAAAGTTTTTCTGGCTTAACACTTCACTAAAGTTTAGCTCATTAGAGGTGGGGAATGACTCGTGGCAAGGGAATCGGCAATGGTCTTTTGAAGGTACCATCCCAACATTCACCCAAGCGATTTTGGGAAACCATGAAAAATTGAGATCTGGATGACCAGATGGGGATTCAAACCTGCGTACTTTTGAAAGAAAGGCCAGAGCGTTATTGCCCACCTGTCATGCTTGATGAGAGGAGAAAGGATAGCAGGACTATCTTGTACTTACATCAGGAAGAGCTTAATACCCAACTTATACTCATCTCACCATCCAAGCTCATTTGAATTAATTTTGGCAGTAAGGGCTTGAAATACACAGTGAACCAATACTGAAACATATAGATGTAATGATTTAATCACTCTATGCACATTGCAAATTTAAACAGGTATGGCATGTGCAGAAACAAGATGTTCAAGTTTGGCAAATCCTGTTTTGTTACAACCATTTTCATTCCTATCAATGCCCGACTATTTTGCAAGGTAGCAAGTAAATGCCATGGTAAATTTTAAATGGTTCAAGCTACATGATGAGAATGCTAACTCCAGTAATTGGTTTAGTTAAGGCAATTGAAGCAGGGCGAGCGTTACAAGTTTTACAAGGTAGTTTATTGCCAGGAAATGAGCCACTATCTTACTGGATGAACAGGATAATCTCTGTAGACCAGAAGATGACTGATATATAGAGGTCCACTGAAGCATGTTCTGCAAGAGTTTCGAAAATGTTAAATAAGGATCTCCTTTCAGTGCCAGACTGAAGGTAATAGAATAAGCCTGATTAATTCAAGCCGTGGGAAACTATTGCATAATAAGTGTTGGACTAAAGTTGGCCTTAGCTGATACGGCATATTTGTTAGGTTGTAGTGGTTGGAATTAGTAAATAATGTAGTTTATTTAACAGCTCTGGTGTTTAATCCTAATATTATTAATATATTATTTAATCCTAATATTATTAATATTTAGATGTAATATTACTGGAATGTAGTGCTGAGGTGTTTTTGCTTTATAAAAATTTGTTATTAAAACCCTTTAGTTAAACATAAGCCTAGAAATGTAGTTAATATGAATTATGATACAGACAGAAAACTAAACCCAACACTTAGCGAAGCCGAGGGCAAGAAGGCTGTGACCTTAAAATACAGCCCTCTACTATTTGTTTTGGTATGGGTCTAGTTTACTTATTCTATCCATTGTGCCGAAACTGTTATGACTCTACTGCTAAGGATTTAAACAAGAAAATTTAATGTGCTGTCCTGCTGTTATAATTAGCGAGAGGTGATTCCTTTCCATTTTAGGGTTATGTACTCAGGGGGAAATATAGCCCCATTGCTGATATTCCAATGTGTGTCTGTCTTCACAGATCTCTAGCACTTCAACTGAATATGTTGTAGACTTCAAATTTGTAAATTTTAAGATTTTGTAATGTCTACAGGCAAAGAGTGCCAAAACATAAAATCCTACCCCAGCTTTTGATGTTTACAATACGTAGAGAGGAGAACTAATATATTCTTTTGCTAGAAGACATGAGTGGCCACAAAAGATGTCTATTTTGGAACATTTTTGCTACAGGCACTATCTCAAAAATGGTACTAACCAGGAACTTGAAATTGGTCCCCAATATCAACTCTAACCTATTTTAAAATGAAAAAGACTAACAAAGAAAAAAAACTTTGGTCAGGCCATTGCTTCAATATGGTAGTGTAGTATGGGACCCCTGTATTTGAGTTGTTTATGGAAATTATTGCAGAACGCAATCAGTAACAGATACGATAAAAGAGCTGGAATGGGACTCATTGGAAGACAGATGGAGGGTGAAGAGGGTCATGGGAGTGTTCAAGGCGTATATTGGTGATGAGGCATGGAAAGATATTGGTATAAGAATTTAAAGTAATGCATGGAAGGGAAAAAATGACCATGACCACAAGCTGGCAGTCGATTTCAGGCACAAGGGTGTAGGAAGATTCTCTTTTTTAGGTAAGGGTGTCAGGGATTGGAATATGTTACCAAGAAAAATGATGAATAATTTGCCATAAACATTGAAAGAATTTAAAGTTAAAATTTGTAAAGGGTAAATGTAGGTGGATGCAGAAAAGGGAGAAGATGGGTATTTAGGGAAATTACCACCGGAGCATGCGCTCCATTGCAATTTAATTTAATTTAATTTAACAATACTTATGTCTAATAAACTTGTATGCAAAATAAGTAAAAAAATATATATTTTTTAAAGTTACTTTGCCCTATACTATGAGGGTTGGCTGGTGTTAACATTGTGAAAATAAATATTAAAAAAAAAATTATTTTGCTCGTGGCTTTACGCCTTACCGACGTCGAGATCATTAGAGGAGGGATGGGGCTGGGGAGAAGGAATGGGAAGGAAGTCGGCCTTGGCCTTCTAAAGGAAGCATTCCGGCATTTGCCTGGAGTGATCTGGGGAACCCATGGAAAACCCAAATCTGGATACCCAGATGAAGATTCGAACCGGCATCCTCCCGAATACAAGGAAAGAGCGTTAACCACTCACCCACCATGCTCAGAAAAGCTTTCAATGGAGTTTCTGCCATTATCTTCAGGTACAAACCGCGCTGCAACAAACAGAACTGCAATGCTGTTCTCTGGTATCAATACAGCTGTATAGCATTACACTCCTCCCCATCTCCTCCTTCTTGCCCTGACGCTCACACAGCCTGTGATGGACAAGGCTCACTATCACACTGAGGTGCTGTGTATGGGAGGGGGGGGGGGGGGTGTTTATGACGGACCAGCTGAGAGCCCGGACTCCCCGTGTGTTGGCCGTCCTGACTGCGGGCATTAGGTGATTTTCCGCAGCCATCGAGGCGAATACTGAGGTGGTTCACAATTTCGGCCTCATAAATTACACATTTTACAGATAAAAAATACACTTATTACACACTAACCTAGTAACAAATTTCAGAGACAGAGGGCAACACTTTAGCTTCCCCATAAGTACTGAGTACGCCATAACAGTAGGTATAAAATGCTTGGCGTCAGCAAGGGTATGTGGTCGTAAAACCATAGCTCCAAATTTGACTATGCCAATGATGACAAAAATTCTTCGAAGGCAGCAGACGACAAAATGCTGGGAAAATGTGAGTGTCCACTGCGCCGGAAGATGGAGCCTGAGGCAGGCTTCGAAACATTGCCCTACATTGACGCGCTACCTAGGTGGAAAGCCCTAGAAGATTTTACGCGACGAAGAAGAAAGGGTTTATTTTTCAGCAGCACCTCACTTTACCTTGATTTGTTATGTTGCCGTCTAAGAATAGAAAGTGAAGGTGTCCAGGTATCTCTGAGCCATAGTTCCATATTTCTGATGATAGTGTCATTACTTAGGCATATTTCTATAGCTTCCTTAATGAACAATTCCCAAAAGAACGGTCAATCGGCCAACACTTTCACAGTCTTGAAGTCTATTTTGCAGCCATTTTCAATTAGGTTTTTGGAGACTGCAAATTTCTTCAATTGAAACAACCAGATGGTACAGATTCTGACCTACATAAATCTTACAACAGTCACATGGCATACTAAATACTCCTGATGTCTTTAACCCAATCGAAAGCTTGTATTCCACAATATTGTCTAGCATTGAACCCACGAATATTTTATTTCAGTGGTATTCCAGGAAAGCAATCATTCATATAATCTTGTTTAAAATGCACTAAATTCAAAGTGAATGGCATTCTAATGGTAGAAATAATAAAATTGATTGTAACTGAATGATGGCATTAGAAGTGCAAGTGGCAACATGGTATGGTGTTGTAGTGGAACCTGTGCTAACCTAAAAATGGTCTGGACGGAAATGGTAATAAAGGTATAGATAAACTGACAGAGATTGGTAGCCAGTAAATATTTTAGTAAAAGCAATGCAAACAAACTTACGTCAGAAACTGTTTTGTTCCTTTCCACGGTTCATTGGACTGAAGAATAATTTTCTTTTTTTTGCAGTCATCACAACGGCATTCTTTATCATATTTATCAGGATCTGTAAACAGAATCAATAGATACAAAAACGCACTGCACACAATGTTTATGAATCAAACCTAACAGAAAGCAGAACTGCTACAACTTAAATACTCCATGACAAATATTCCATAGTAAACAAATATTAGAAATAACATATGACTTTAAGTTATAAAACTAAGATTGTAAAATTAAATAAGTGTAGGAAAAGAAAACTCTGCTTATGATAGATGACAGTATCTCTCTGAAACTGTGGTGGTAACTACAAACCAGTGAACATCATATTAAGCTAATGAAGGGTTCACATCCAAAAGCTTCATTCTGTTTCATAGAACAAAGTATAGACCATGCAGTGACTGTCCACACTAAAGCTATGGTCACGGAAACTGGAGTCAGTGCGAACGCGCTGTTGCTGCGCTTGGGAACATTCTTGCGTAGTGCTCTCTCTCTAACACTAGAAAATGACAACTCTGAGCATCCTGTGTTTCCCAGTACAAGCGTCAATACACAAACTATTACTAAAGGCAAATAGGTGAATTTAGCTGTTAAGTGCGCAGTTTGGCAAGGGCACACTTGAAGCCGCCCGCCTATTCAGCTAGCCGCAACTATAATTACCACAACTCCAATAAGAGCTGCTTCATGACAGATATGTCAGTCTTTACGGAAACCACACTCCTCTCAACTCTGTAAATGGCAACTAGCTTACCAACACATCAGTGACACCAGACATTTGCCTGACCTCTAACTCCAGTAGTATCACCCAACTGGTAATTCCATGACTTTTAATAATTTATTTAATTTTCTTTCACCATTTCAATTTTTAAAAAAATGATATTTTCTTCTTTCTCTTGCCATTTACAGCAATTTCCCACCATTTGCATAGGAACTATGGAATGTGCACACCCATTGATTTGCATCAAATGCATTTCCCAAAGTATTATGAATAGTGTTCTTGTTTTTGTGTGGTCACAGTACTTCTCAACTCAGTGATGGATGCAGTTGCTCTTCCTCTTATTCTTCAACTTTATGAAAACTAAACCTACTATACAAGAATAATTTATGCCCCTATCATACAGACAATAAAAACAAGAGAATGTTTTGGTCTTTGGCCAGTTACTACTATTACTACTACTACGACTACTACTGGAATTGAACTTTCACTCCTGTGGCAATTTAATTGCATGGCTACTTTGACAATGCAAAATTTTTAATTTTAATTCTTTCTTTATTCTCAAAGACCCGATGTTCTGGCATACTCACATCCACAAAGAAAATCCCTTAAAGATTCCTTGGTCGTAGAAGAATTTCTACTGGAGACATTGAATTTTGTAAGTAGGCGCCTAAACCACTGAACTTTCAAGCTATTCATTCATATGAAAAAATTCCAAATGATATTTTAAAATAAAAAAAAATTTTCTTGAATTTTTTCTGAAAGCGTGTAATACGTTAAAAGTCAATATCAACCAAAGGGAATATAATAACCCAAAAAATTCTTTTTTCCTAAGATCTTAGAAGTGTGTTCTGTCATTTAAAAAAATAAAATTAATGACTTTTCATTTATTTGTAAATACTTTTAAAATTAAATATATATATTTTTTAAGCATCTATGCTCTTTATTTCTATTATTTAAAAAACATTTTGTTTGTTTACTTTTCTATCTCTGAAATACAGATTCAACTTTTTTTTCCAACTTCTTTTTGTAATATGATGATTAATACTTTATTAACCTTTATAGATTCAAGTTTATGTGGATTTGACAAATACAAAATGTTTATATATACAATACATAATATTTAAGAACAATTTAACTAAAAAATACCATAGCAGAAATTTTTGGCTGTTAATTTCCATAGGAAGTTTTCCTAGATATAGTACTATTTAAGTTCTTTAAACTGATTAATTATTTCTTGGATCATCCTTATACAGTCTGTAGGGAATTTATAAACTCTCCCAGTTGATGTCTGGAACAGCAAGCAGATGTGGAATTGAAATAGGGCAGATATCTTCTCGCTTTGGCCAATAAAATGACGGTGAGGGTGCTTGGGGATGCAAAAATTTAATTGCAGCATCCCCTTCTTCTTCATTGACGTCTGTAACAATCCCAAAATTTATCATACATGCAAGCAACATAACATTCGATGTATAGCTCATTTACTGTAACATATGTTGTGCATTTGTCTTTCAGTTTGTAAGTTAAACAAGCTTTTGTCGTCACTGATGATTCTTCTAGCCTTCACAATTCCTGTACCGTCTACTGGCTTAAAGTTGTGTAAAATTCTTGTCCCTGGAATTGTTGTAACATCTTTAAAATGATTTTCAAGATTAGTCTTTCGAAATAAAATAAATATTTATTTTTGCAATATTATCCTTACAAAAATGGAAAAAATTACTTGGTGTCATTATTTGTTTTTCTAAAGATCTTTGGAGACTATTTTCTAGGTAATCTTTTGAGCATTCCCGCAATCCCATCACATTCAGTTTTGCCAAAAAAATGACCATTGGCATTTTATGTTAAAGTCTCTTTCATGTAGACAAATATTCCTAAAACTGAATCTGTAAACTTTATTTGATCTAATCTTGAAAATAATTTTAAATATGTTACAACAATTCCAGAGAGAAGAAGTTTCCACATCTTTAAGCCACTAGACAGTAGAGGAACTGTGGAGGCTAGAAGAATCAGCAGTGATGACAAAAGCAGTTTAACTTACAAATTGAAAGACAAATGCACAACACATGTGACAATAAATAAGCTATACATCAATGCTATGTTGCTTACATGTATGATAAATTTTGGTATTTTGGGATTGTTACAGATGTCAATGAAGAAGAAGGGGATGCTACAATTAAATTTTTGCATCCCAAGCACCCTCACCATCATTTTATTAGCCAAAGCAAGAAGATATCTACCCTGTTCCAATTCCACATCTGCTTGCTGTTATAGACCCTCCAGCAACATCAACTGGGAGAGTTTATAAATTCCCTGCAGGCTATATGAGGATGATCCAAGAAAGAATGAATCATTTTAAAGAACTTAAATAGTACTATATCTAGGAAAACATCCTATGGAAATTAATAGCCAAAAATTTGTTATGGTTTTTATAATTAAATTTCAGAGAGAGAAAAGTAAACAAAAAAATCTTTTGTAAATAATAGAAATAAAAAGCCAATCTCATGCATGCTCAATGTTTAATGAAGTAACACATTAAATATTGTGCTTGCAACTTTTTTCCAGCAAATAATATATAGGTCTGTAAACAAATTGGATAATTAATTTTAAAAGTATATACAAAGAAATGAAAAAATCATTAATTTTATTTTTTAATGACAGAACACACTTGTAAGATCATTAGGAAAAAAGAATTTTTTGGGTTATTATATTTCCTTTAGTTGATATTGACTTTAAAGTATTACATACCTTCAGCAAAAATTCAACAAAAAAATCCCTTTTTTAAAAATATTATTTGGATTTTTTTCTTTTTTTCTGGGATCTTCATTATTTCATTAACATTATTGCAATATTGAAAAATAAATGAAATATAAATTATTTTCAGTCAAAGAACAGAACCGTCAGAATTTGGAAAATACTAAACATTTAAATTTTCGATTGGCTATAAAAGAAAAACTAAATCAGATTTAGAACAAAAAATTGATGTGGATACTTTTGTATATAAGAGGACTAAACTCACCATATTTCATCAAATCCGTGTCGGTGGGTGTCAAAATGTCATTTTTTTGGGGTTGAATTCACATGGAATGACCCATTAAGAAAGGAATCAAATTTTGTATTAAAACCCTGTGCAGTGTACACTTCTGACCAGTGTCCATTATTTAAGGAAACTATGAAATGTTTTATAGTGTTTTTATTAATATTTCTTCTATATACCCAGTTTTTCTTTATCTGTTTAACAGTGCTTCTGGACTTGATACATAAAAGCTTGGAATCGTGATCTGAGATACTATTTATTACTGTAAGTATGCTGTAATTACTGTATTGGGAAATATCCATAAAAAAATTATCAATGCAGTACTGCTATTATTTTGTATTCTTGTAGAGAAATTACAAATGCTGTTAAGTTGAAGGTCAATATCAAGGCTTCCATATCTAGTCTCTCATTGTTGTGACTGAGAAATGCAACATAAAAGGCAGTAATTTCAACTAAATGTAATCTGATTTCAAAAGAAAATGTGCATTCAGCAAAATAAACATATTTTGTAATGCAATTAACTTCAAAATAGATACACTCAAATAATTTTCAGTTAAGTAAAGCATGTACTGCGTAAATTCTATTTAGAAGGTTTAGTTGAATAGTTTGTAGCTCTGATCATGAGCGCACATCGAACAGAGTAACCAATTATATTTTTTAATTCCATAAATATTGAAACAAATAGGTGGTAATGGGGGAAAAAGGAGACCTCGCTGGTTTTTAAAAAAACATGTACGTAATTACTCTTTAAAAATGCAATACATTTGCATTTTTAAAATTATTTCAATGTGTTATATGAATTTTGTGATGATAATTGGAACATAATATGTTATTTTGAACAAGTGCGGCTAAAGCAAAGGCTAATCCAATGTTCAAGTCAAAAATCTTTTTTTTTTTTTTTTTGGTTAAAATACATTTAGTACTTTGGCTTGTTTAGTTGGCAGACCTGTATCATGTATTATGAACAAAAAAGTACGACTTTGTGATTGCTTTGTATGCAAAGACAGCAGTATTTGAAAATATGTTAATTAAACCTTGTAACATAAAATAAGTTTAAGAAAATATGCACTAAATTACGATGCGAAACTGATAATATTCCAATCCCTGACACCCTTACCAACGAAAGAAAATACTTCATCACTTACCACAGATGAAGGTAGTAGTACCACACAAACACGAAAACACTTCACAATATTTCGGATGGAAACCTTATTCATATACGTAGGATTAGGCCATTTGGCAAGGAGTGGTGTACAAAGACCACAGCTAACTGCATGACAAGCTACTCCAAGGAAAAAGCATGGGGAAATTCAATATGGCGGAAGTAATCTATCAATAACAGTCAGGAAAATTATAAGTGTTTGTATCTATTTTGTTATGCAATTGTTTATCTGTAAACTGACAGCTTTCTACTTCCCAGAGAGCCAGTCTCTTATATTGGGATGTATGAAAAATGTACTGTAATGTTGTATACATATGTATGCATGTGGTGGTGTTTAAATGAATGATAAAAATTAAACTGAAATGATAGATTCAATTAATAATCTACTTTTTATCGTTCACAGCATTGGAGGTACTGGTTCCATCTACACAGGTGACAGTATGATAAGTTTGAAAAATATACTGCTTATCTTTTCTGTTACATTTTTTTGATTGACTGGGCAGCACTATCATAACCGTGGTGCTGTAATACGACTATTTATTCTTATGTAACATATCGAGATGTGGACTAACAAAAATTAGTCCTAGGTATAGTCCCTTGAGCCTTTGGTACCATTTTTCTTCTGGACCAGGCAACATTTAAACCTAACCACAAGTTGTAGTAAACAAATAAAACACCCATTCTGCATGTCCAGCTTGTAGTTCATTGTGCTTTGGCAACAATTATTTTTTGATCTAGGCCACATTCCAACCTAATCACCTCAATTTGGAGACAGTATATCTCGAGAACTAAGCGAGATATCGAGCATTTTTATTTGTTACTTCCGATTTGTCTTGTCTCGTTACATAAGAATCCCTCATCAAATTTAAGGGGATTCTATCATTACCGTGGTGCTAAAATTTGATGACTGATTCTTATAGAACTCGACAAAACAAATCGAAATAAAGAATAAATTTTTTTACATCTCGCTTGGTTCTCGAGATATCGTATCTCAAAATTGACGTAGTTAGATTTAAATACGGCCTGGACCAGAAAAAAAATTCGTTATAGTCAAATTTGATGATGAAATCGTATGTAACACTACGAGATAAATGGAAAATAAAGAATAAGGTTTTTTGATATCTTGCTTAGTTCTCGAGATATTGTATCTCAAAAATGAGGAGGTTAGGGTGAGATCCGGCCTGGACCAGAAAACTTTTTTTCGCCAATACCACCATATATCCACATGGTGGAAATGCACTTTAGGTGTTTTATTTTTTCCTAGTGATTGTTGCTAGGTTGAAATACGGCCTGGACCAGAAGAAAAAACACCAAACCCAAGGAACTAAACCTATGACTGATTTTTACCATGCTATATCTCGAAAACCAAGCGAGATATCAAAATTTTTATTCTTTATTTTCGATTTATTTGTCGAATTCTACAAGAATTCATCATCAGATTTTGGCGCCACGGCAATGATAGTTTTCTTCTGTATTTCAACCTAAACACCTCACTTTTGAGAAAGTATATCTTTAAAACTACGCATCAAAAAATTGTATTCTTAATTTCTGATTTGTCTTGTTGAGTTACATAATAATCCATCATCAAATTGCAGTACCACGGTTGTTGCAGAATCCCCATTAACTGCATATGTAAATGTAGGGCCTACCACCCCATAAAATTACTTAGTTATCTGATTTGATTTTGTTGATGCTACTATCAGGAGCCAAACATATCATTTCTTTCTGTATTTATATGATTTCTGGACCAATAATATTTACAAAGTATGTTTACTTTTTAACTCAATTGCAATGGAGTACATGCTCTGGTGGCAACCTCACTACACTTCTATTTTTACATTTTATGAAATTTTTGGGATTACTGGAGATCGTGATTCCGCTAGGAGTTGGCATCATAATACTGCAGTGGTCAAACGCAAGACTCGGCTAGAAATTATTTACGAAGTACATTTGACGGTTACATGCTGGTCCAGGCTGTATTACAATGGAGTCACTGCTTGGTAGATAATACATATTGCAACTGACTACAGCAGTATTACAACAATATTATTTAATGTTGTTGTAGCAGAATCGCGATCTCCAATATACCCATTTTTTTTCTAATTTAAATAGGCTACCAGAAATAAATAAAATTGAAGCATTTGAAAACTGGAGCTTTAAAGGATGCTAAAAATTAAGTGTACAAATAAAGTATGAAATGAATGTGTTTCAGGTATGATGGGTGAGGAGAGAAAGTTGTGGAAGTGTCTTACAAAAATGAGTCAGGATGGTGGGTCACATTTTAAGACATGCAAGATTGGTTAATTTGTTGGTGGAGGGAACAATTGAAGGTAAGAATTGTAGAAACAGACAAATAATGAAGATGTAAATTGTAGGGAGTATGGCTGAGATGAAGTAGTTAGTGCAAGATATAAATACGTGGAGGACTACCATCAAACCAGTCAAGAGACTGAATACAGCAAAAATATCAAAAGTGGGTATTACATGTAATAAGAGCTTAACGCCTGAATTGTTTCCATCTATCGGTTTGACTCTCACATGAAATTGCAATATTACATTTATCTCTGAGAACTAGTGGAAAAACAAGTTATAGTTGCATAATACAGCTATATTTTCCCCAAACTCCAACTGTTAAGAATTTGTTTCCGTTGAATTACAATTCTCAAATTTGTGAAAAACAGGGTAATTAATCTTGGGATATATTATTTTCACCCAAGCGGATAGTGGTAAAAGTTCTTCTGATTGCGATAAACATTTACTAAAAATATAAGGAGAAAAACATTAACTTACCTTCCTTTCGTTTACGTGGCCACCAGTAGTATGTACCCGGAATAAGAAGTAATGCCAAGAAAGAAAGCAGGAAATAAAAGAATGTTCCGCCACTTTCATCATATTGAAACTTTTGTCCCCCCATTAATTCACTTTTTTAATAATATTATGAGGCGTTTCACTGTATTTTCAATTTGTTTTAGTCCCTTCAGCAAAGATGTTCATCTGCAAGGTAAGCCAACGTGTCCGTAAACTGTAGTCACAGATTCTAGTAGTGCTGGGTTCTCACAAATTACAGAATTTTTCGGTTCAGTTTCTATTTTTGAAAATTCTTAGTGAGTTTGATACAATTTGTGCAGCCAGGAAGTTGTTAATTCTACATTCCATGTCTCGTAAGCGGTTAAAAGTAAAAAGTTACATAGAAAACGAACAGTCAAAGAATCCACCAATCTTAGTACATTATTGTACAAAACTGCGAGAGAAGGATCCTGGGAGTTGTATACAAAAGAGATTTAAATGTTCGCCATATTGATTTAGGGTTGAGTATCGTGTTCTTGGTGAACGAGCAACGAACATCAACGGAACTTACATAACGGATTCTTTTTAACTGTGCCTCAGTAATTTCTGACATTTAGTAACTGCTGTATTGTCTTGCTTTCGCAATAAAGTGCATAAGGGCGTGACGTGCAATAAGTAAAAGAGATCCTTGGGATTAAAAATGGCCTGCGCAACGTTGAAGAGAACGCTGGATTTTGATCCTGTCCATACTCATGGAAGACCATCTAAACGGAGACGTTGTGTTCCGATGTGCATATCACCAACTTCTTCACCGTCAAGTCAGAATGAACTTCATCCTTCACCTTTCGGCGATGTATGTCCGAAACTGACTCCTGGTAAGAACGGCCTTGGCCTTGCTGAAATTATTCGGGGTTATGTTAAATGGTGTTCTTAAGTACTACTGATTTTTTTAATGATAAATATTATATGCGATAGAAAAAATGGCTGCGAGTATTCGAGAAGAAATTCGCCGACTACATCGACGAAAGCAGCTTGGGTTTTATTCAGGTCATGAAGCTTCCAACCAAGAATCTTCATCTGACGGTGCTATGGAATCCCCTGGTTCTCCTTCTACCTCTACATTTGCTACCACATATGCTCATAGTAGCCGAGAAAAACCTCTTTTTACATTCAGAGAGGTATGTCACTTTTACATCCAAATTTGTATAGTAATACCTTTTTTTTTTCAAATGGTTTAGATTTTCTACTAATTCAAATCTTTTAGCGTGGTAATTTGAATATATTTCAGCAGTATATTTCCATTGGAGTGTTAATCACTTTTGCTCAAGAAAATTTTTATATTTATTCTTGACAGCAATCTGATTGGAAGATATCAGGGGGATTCAATGATAACTGTGGCGCCACAAGTTGATGATTTATTCCTATGTAAATCGATGAGACAAATTGAAAGTAAAGAATAAATTTTTTTGATATCTCTTAGTTCTCGAGATATCGTATCTCGAAATTAACGTGGTTAGGTTGAAATGCTGCCTGGACCAGAAGAAAAATTTCGCCATAGCCAAATTTGATGATGAATTCGTATGTAACTCGACAAGACAAGTCTAAAATATAGATATATACAACTTGGTTCTCGAGATATTTTATCTCAAAAGTTAGGAAGTTAGGGTGAGATGTGGCCTGGACCAGAAAAAAATTCGGGATTACTGGAGAACGCGATACCGGTAGAACTACTTTTCCGCCGCGCAAAACAATGACGTCACAACATGGCGTCTATGACGTAAACACCATCCAACGCAGCAACAAATGTAACTAACGGGACAGCACGGGAACTAGGGGGTTCTGGGCGGGGAACAAAAACAGTCAAATATTAACCATATAAAGGGTAAAAACCAAAAAATGGTATCGTCATCTCCAATAAACCCCCACCCGCCCAACTGTATAACACGATACCACAACTTGAAATCAAACATCACTTGAAAACTAAATTAGAACCATGCAATCTAATAAAATTTTACACCAAAATCATGATATCCTAAGCACTTTCAAACCATCCGTTCCATTGGAAACGCGTTCCGCTACATCAACATTAAATAACATACTTGTAATACTTCTACACACGAATTATCATCAAAGAATAATTACTTTATAATAAACCCTAAACCATTTTTTCCGACTGCAAAATTACGCACGAAAAAACGTACACCAATACAAAACAGATAAATCTACTTCGTAAATAATTACTAAATAAATCTTCCGTTAGACCATTATAAAATAATAATGCCAAATCCTAGAACAATTAAGATGTCCAATAATACCAAACTTTCTTCCGCCAGAAAAATTAAAAATTCGCGAAAACGTTGTCGCAAGAAACGAACGAGAAAAAAATTACCAATTCACTAAACAAAAAACGTATTAACTTTTACAAACACATGAACACTTACCGTATCAGTAGCCAACTAACCTTACTAATTAAAAAACAAAAAAGCAACTACAACACATAACCCACAATGTCTCATTAACCACCGACACTTATATCAAAACACTCACCAACATAAAATACCCCACAATCCACCACTAAAACTTCCCACAAACACAAGACCGAAAACACACCAATAACTATAAAGAACCAACTACAAACATACACTTTCACTACATTCATCCTAAATACACAAACAATGTCTCTTCAATCACATAACGGAAACCATTTGCAAAATCTTCAACACCAATACCATCGATTCACAATTCTACCACCCAACACAAGTCACAACACTCCATCATAACATAAACACATCCGCAATCCGACCAAACACTGACCGCCTATAAATACCCACAATATGTATCGACATCCAATATATATCGAAAATCTCAGATCGAATTCCTCCGCGCAGACACAATGTTATTGTACCGGAATCGCGATCTCCAGTACACCCAAAAATTCCACCGAAACCACTATGTTTACATGGTGAAAATGCACTATAGATGTTTTATTGAGGACTTCACAACTTTGGTAACCTTGGAGAAACCGGTACTAACCTGTTGAAATTTACATCAGTCATTCGTCAACATGTCCTCTTCACATTTTGCATTCATACATTGCAGAAAAGTCGCTAAAA
This sequence comes from Vandiemenella viatica, assembly GCA_031002005.1. Lineage (NCBI taxonomy): Eukaryota > Metazoa > Arthropoda > Insecta > Orthoptera > Morabidae > Vandiemenella > Vandiemenella viatica. Next base: position 184,668,186 of record CM061914.1, on the reverse strand, counting down.
ATTTAATTAAAAATGCCAAAATATGAGAGGTTGAGCAACTGCTAAATGCTATCAGCACTGCTAAAATAACATAAAAATTATTGGTACAGGGATCATTTCAACCTAAACAGTTTCATTTTGTCATAGAAATCATGGTTAGGTTTAAATGCGGCCTGGACCAAGTGAGAAAAAATTATGAAATTTTGGCTATCCGGCATCCAACACACAAATGGCTTATTTGTTTACAATGGAAGCAATCAATTATCTCTGGTTGCTCGTTGCTTTGTAAGATGGTGGGCATCACCATATTACAACTCTGATAAATATTGCCTGTTTGTCAATTTTGTGTGAACTTTTTTACAGCGGAGTAGAGCTGAAAAGGCATGAAAACATTACAACAAAGGATTAAATCAACATTTTAAGAGACTGGCACTGATTTTTTTCAACATTGGCAGCATGTAACGGCTGTGCCTCATGTTATATTTGGCCCTTTCTAGTTAAATTTCTAGCGACTTTTCTGGAATGTATGATCGCAAAATGTGAAGACATGTTGACGAAGCAACTGAAGTAAATTTCAACAGTTTAGTGCCAGTTTCTCGGTAGTTACCAAAGTGGTGCAGTCCCCATTTTATTTTCTTCCTAGTAGATGTTGTTAGGTTGAAATATGGGGTAATGTTGCTTCCTGGGCGTGGTCTATTTTTTTGCAGCAGTAGCTGTACACATGATCGATGTACGATGTAAACAACCAGAGATATAATACATCTATTTAATCGAGGAAGCAGTGAAAAATAGTGTAGATTATTCTCCATTGCCGTGTGTGAACTTTCAAGGAAGCCGTGAAAGATTCTCAATTTTTGTTGGTTTCAATTCTGCCATGCACTGTGACCTGTCTTAAATGTGGTCCAGGCTGAATTGCAACATAAAAGCAAAGTAAACTGTTTTTTATGTTGAAGTGAGGCCTGGACAGCAGTGACTGCAGAGCATTACGCATAGCAAGGGAGATAAAAGGTTTCCAAAATGATGAAAAGAAAGAAATATTATGTAAGAATGCCCCCTGGACAAGATATCTTGTATTGGGTGAGAATAAAAATTGGTTTCAATTCTGCCATGCACTGTGACCTGTCTTAAATGTGGTCCAGGCTGAATTGCAACATAAAAGCAAAGTAAACTGTTTTTTATGTTGAAGTGAGGCCTGGACAGCAGTGACTGCAAGCCATTATACATAGGAAGGGACTTAGACAAAAATTGATAATCTTTCACGGCTTCCTTGAAAGTTCACAGACGGCAATGGAGAAAAATTCACAATGTATTTTTCACTGCTTCCTTGATTAACTAGATGTATTATATCTCTGGTTGTTTACATCATATATCGTTGGTGTGTACAGCTACTGCTGCAAAAAAATAGACCACTCCCAGGAAGCAACATTACCAAATATGGCCTAGACCATAAGAAACGTCACCAAGCAGACGGAACTATATCTAAAACTGATTCTTGACGTGCTATATCTCGAAAACCAAGTGAGACATCAAAAAATTTTATTCTTTAGTTTTGATTTGTTTCATAGAGTTCTAGAAGAATACATCAGATTTTAGCGCCACGGTAATGATAGAACTGCCAATATCAGGATTCAGAAGAAGGTGCCATTAAGTTCAGTGCCATGCAAATGTCAGTTTAATGAGAGAAAAAATCTGAATTAAAAAAAAAATTATCTAAATTTTATTTCTTTAGTGTACTTATTTTCAATACTTGTGTGTCTACTGAGTTGTAAGAATTGTAAGTAGGGCTCTGGGACAAAAGCTGTAAACCCACAAGAAATTGTCCTTTTGGCCTGAAGTTTGACACACTTGTACCTTAGGCAGTTCTAGTCAAGAAAAAGCACATATTAAAGCCACCAAAAATACGCTAATGGAGTAGTTGCTCAAAATGTGAATAGATGAATACAAGTTATTACACCGGAAATACATGTAACACCTAGCTTGCAGAATCGGTCCATACCATTTTTACATCGGCTGATCAGAACTGCACTCCAGAGAGAGACTGCGTATACTGCTGGAAACAATATGTAGGACTGTATCATAAACAAATGGAAATAATGCAAATTGTGCCATCATTTTAAGTAGCCTTTAGTATGGTTAAAAATGGTGTTTAAAATTAGCAATAAGAAATATTATAATGATAAAGGTGTAAATGATAATTTTCAAATGAATCGCAGGCCTTTTAAAGACTATATTGTGTAAATGTCGATCGATTTCTTTAGATGTTTATTTCAATGAAAGATAAAATAATTATATGTTTGGTATTATTAGTATGTAAAGAAATATTGCAAAAGCAAATAGAAGAAATTTGGAAAGAGGAAACCCTACTACAAGAATAGGAAAATTGCTTTGATGCATCCATTGCACAAAAAAAGCAGTAGGAAAATTGTTAACTACAGCGGAATCTCCCCGATTCCTGTAATCTACAAAATTCTCTAACTTGTCTTTCCTGTAGCATGTTAATAGTACCTAAACTCATTTTTTAAAGAATATCTCATATCTATAGGTTAAACCCAACAGTTATTTTATAATGGCTAATAAATTAATAGAATATCATCTGTTCATCGTTTTCGCCCTAGTCCTTTCATTCTTGTACACAGAGATTTTTTAAAAAATCAGTATTAATAGCGAATTAGTGCAACGCCAAAAACAATTCTGAAAGATCGAAAATATGAGCTTTGGCCGCGGCTTCAAATAAATATTACGAAGTTTTTATCTCACGGAGATAGGTTCGATTTGGAAGGGTTTAAGTCACACAGTGTAGGTCAGTCATATTTTCAATAAAAAAAAACACCGAAACCATATGTAGATAAATCAATCTCTCAATCGTTAGTAAAAAATATGAAGCAAGTCAGATTTTCATTCAGCTTCCAACAGGAGGAACTGGAAATTCAACTAGCTGAACGAAATACCGTGCTTTGTTTATCAGCAAAGTGGTATAAGTCAGACTTAAATCATTGTGTTTGTAAACGCATCCTGCGTGCTCACTGTGTAAACGTATCCTACATGCTGACTTACAGCGCACTTCCGAATAGGATTTCTAAAGACATAATTGATTCTAAAGAAACATTCAAGAACTTCTTTCTTACATTCAAATACATTACGCAATCTCACTATATATCAGTTTTGGTTATAAATACACAGGTGTAAGTCATACACCCTAGTGTGTTCGTTCGCTTTTTAATAAACACTAGTTTGTCATTTTTGTCAGCAGTAAAAATGTTACCATTATATAGACTGTATTAAATTATAACCTCGGTGTTGAATTTGATTCCAGGTGACATCACTAAATGAATATATTACAACAGTTATGTTCCAGAATTTATTACAGTATTTTTGCATTATGTTAATTTCTATAAAGCAAGGAAAATTGACTTACGCCACCGTATTTTATACATTCTTACTAATTTTCATCGTTAAGATAATTGTTTTTAAAAATTCATTTAAGAAGCATTTAATTTTTTCTATGTAAAATAAAATTAAAAGCGAAAAAAAATAGTTTTAAATGACTGCTGTTTTTTTTAAAAAAACTTTCCATGACCTAGTAAAAAATAAGTCTTCGATCTGTGCGATCATTTAGCCAGCTCCAGTTTATATTGTACTAAATATTGTATCAGGCTTTCTTTCATGTAATTTTTGGGACACATTTCTGAAGACAAAGCACTAAAATAAAACCAAACAAGCCCCAGGGCGGACTCGAACGGGTGACCCTTAAAAATGCCGGGCCATCGTGCAAGCCCCTACACTGGCGAAAGTTATAGGCACCCGCTGGCCTGGCTTGGGGCAGCTCTGTCGTGTGTGACTCCCTGGTTTGGACCTAGTCTAAATGGAATGGTGCTAAATGGCCTGGCGCCAGATGGACTGCTCGTGTGTGGCGGCCTTTAGGTCCCAACAATGTCATATTTGTGGACTTTAAGAAAGCACATAACTCGATAGACCAGGAGCTGCTATTGAACACTGTAAATGAATGTGGAGTTCACCTAAAATTATTGGCTATAGTTCGATCGACCCTGACAAACTCAAACTGATTGGAAGATATCGGGGATTTACGATAACTGTGGCGCCACATTATGTAATTCGACGAGACAAATTGAAAGTTTTTTGATATCTCGCTTTGTTCTTGAGATATCGTATTTCGAGAACTTTCTACGATGTGTCTACGATTCTTTTGAAGTCACGATTGGTGTTGACCAAAGTGACGGTCTCTCTCCACTACTTTTTAACTGCATTCTTAGACATAGTGAGTTGAAGGAAACTGACCATAGTACATTGAGAATGAGAACTAAATCTAAAGGAATCACAATAAACACTCTTGATTTTGCCAACTAAATCACCATCCTTTCAAACAACTCAAGAACTGCTAGGATCCAAATTGATTTGCTCAAAGAAATCGCCTACCTGTTCAGAACTCTGTTAATGACAACTGGCTTATAGACACACCCTATACTTGTGACATACCCCTGACCTGAACCTACGTTAAGACCACCTGTTAACCTGTCACAATTTTACAAATTTGCAGTCAATTTAATATATTTATTATTAAACATTTGGATAGTTGTTCTGCCAGCTTCCATAAGGCTGCTACCTCATTCTATTGTTGAAGGGTGATGAGCCCAAAAATTTCTTGTGGGGTTTACTTATTTTTCCATGTGTCCATGCCGCAGCAGTCTTCTACTTTAGTAAGCAGTGGTTATTTTCTTATCCAAATGTTTAATGTATCCACTTTATAGCATCTTTGTTTCCTAACAATATATATTTTCTTATAACAGTTCAAATTATAGTTTTTATTTTACCTCAACTAATCATCTTAAGATACTTTTGTCCCACAATTTTCAAATTCCCCCACCACCAATTCAATTCCAACTTTTTCCCTCTTGTTTCATCTTTGGTTCATTAATATGATAGATCCAGATGTTTATGCATCTTTCCCTCTGCCATATGTCTTGCCTCTACATGATTTAAGTTATTAACTGAAATACTGTGAAGTGTATTTGTTTTGTTTGGTTGTGTTCATGTGGCAGTCCTGCCTTCATATGTGGTAAGTGATGGGATATTTTCCCTATCTTATTATTAAATATTCTTTGGTTTGGTAAAACGTGATGCTAGCCTAAGTGAAAATAACAAATGATCATCTATTGGAAACCACAAGAGAAATGGTTTCGAGCACATGGTGATGAAATTTTTACATCTCCTGGACAACCTTGACATCTTGCTTACTATTTAACTGCTCCATGACCTTGGAGTTTCAGGTGGCAGTTCTGTGTCGATACGCCCCCCTCTCTCCTAATTTAAACATTTCTGTGCATTAATTTTACCCTGTCATGATCCTATTTTTACAGTGGTTCCTCTATTGGACATCATCATTGACTGTAAGTTCAATAATTGGTCTTTAGCAACCAGGATGATCTTACTGTTACATTGCGGCTCGGGCAGAACACAGCCACAACAATGATGTTTGTGTGGAACCAGTTGGTAGAAGAGGATCATACACAGCAATGAGCAGGTACTGGTCCACACAACTTTTACCAAGGTGTGGATGGGCTGCCATATTGTCTGCATGGCCATAAATGACAGACCTTCATCCATAATGTTGGCTCAATTTGGGAGCACCTCAACACCTGTGGACACACCTGCATCAATGGTTCAATGCAGTCTGCTGTGGGCTGGACTGGTGGCATACATATCATTGTGTCAGCATCCATTGACCAAAAACCATCAATGCCATATATTACAATGGTCACTTGAACACCATCACTGGGGTGTTCATTGGCAAAATGTAGTGTTTTCGGAAAAGCCCCATTTCATCTCGTCCTACGGTGGTGGCCGAATATGTGTTAAATGCTAGCATGGCGAACATAATCTGGCATTCTGCACTGTTCAGCGGCATAGCGGACAAAAGCCAAGTGTGACGAGATGCTCAACTCCACAGATTGAATCACCCCCTGTTAAAGGAAATATAAAGAGAAAAACTAGTATCTTCGAATCGAGATAATTTATTACTGAAAATATACAAATTGCTACTCAATCACTTTCTCAAATCATAGACTTAAATCCTACAATTTAAATTATTATTAGCATATAAACCCACAAATATAGAGATTGAACTGCAAATTTTATATGTATGTTTAGCATTTGGCAAGTCTGTGTGTCCAATCCATTAAGGTTCATACCAAAATATTATAAAGTGTGTTTTTCTTAGTGTTCCTCTTGCCTCCATCTGGAGTTTACCACAAGTGGTAAACTTCGGTGTGTGCACACGATTCCCTATTGCATGAATAAGGTTTCAGACTGAAATATTGTATGTTTTTGTTTGTTTCGTATGTTTTTCATGTCGCAACCTTCAATTTTGGTGAGTGATGGTCTATTTTTCCTACCATTCGTTAAGTAAGTATTAAGAATATACTACTTCCTGCTTTTGTTCCAATTACATTTAATTTTTGAAACGTTGTCACAGTTATCGTAATCATCATAAAAATTCAGTAACACACGCACTTCGGCGAGCACAACTGCATAGCTTGATAACATTATTTTTCATTCTTCTCTGGTCACTTGTGCAGTTTTGCCTACCGAGGCTGACATATACTCTATCGTTTGCTTTTGTGGGTAAACCTCTCCGGTATGCTTGGCCGTAGGTGGTGCTAAAACTTGCTGTACAAAGATAGCGATTTATAAATTTTAAATGAAACTGAGAGTAATGGAATAGGACAATTCTGTAAAACTGTTTATACACTTTTGTAGTGTTTAACATCACACATATACTATTTGGGAATTAGCTATATTATGTGCTAGTTGTGGCCACGACTTGGTCTATGTAGTTGAGATTTGTGTAGTTAATTCACAGAAAAATATTGGCAAGAATGCACATCTATTTTTTCCCAATTCCCCCCTCTCCTTCTAAATTTAGGTTGTATACAAATTTTTCAAACAAGTATGTGGACATCATTTGTTTCTACCACCTCTTGAAGCTGCCTCTAATTTAGATCATGGAACAATGTCAATTTTTTGAAACCCTCGGCCATCTTTCTGTGGCTTTTATTAGAAGACTGGTACAAGCTACACAAAGATGGCTGAAACATTGGTTTCAAAAAGTTAAAATGATTCCATCCAGATAACTAAGGAAATGCACTTCAGTGTTATTATTCAGAGCTTCTCCTGAATTAATCCTGTCTGGCAGATTATTTTATTGGTAAATGTATAAAGTGTGATATAATATCCCTAATTGAATCGCGAAATCAGTCTGTTATAGTTTGTGATTTAAACACACCATCACCGCATATATGGGGCGAATGTTGGCAGTAAATAATTGAACTATTTTTGTATATTTGAAAGTAAAAAGCTATATGTATCTACAGAGGTCCAAACAACCATTGTTATTCCTTGACTCCTAGATTTTATTATGATTGTAATGGGAAATTATTTTGAACTTCCTGTGTTCATTAAAGTGCATACACTGTTTTGAGATATTTGGATTTCGTGACATTTGCTTAAGCAACTATGTAAATTATCAGGATAGTAAGAACCCATGACCTAATCTTGCTGTTTGTTAAATTTTGCTTTATCTTTGCACAGGCAAGCAAAAATAATCAAATTTACAATTTTGGCCTCAATATTGTCAAACTTTAAATAAGATAGGATAGGGAAATCCTATCTTATTTTCAGTGCCTCGCGGCAGTTTCAATGTTTCCTTTATCCTATTGTCAAACCTTGTAACTTATTGGGGGGGAAATTATACAGCATGTTAACAGGTACCAATAAGTTTTCTTGAAATCCATTCATTAAATCTTGTTGAATGCTCAGAAACTGACAAAAATTACTGAATTTATGGTTTTGGCTCAAATGATAAGGAACTAAATGAGATGAATAGAAAGTATTTTATAGGTTGAGTAATGCCATAATCTATTCCTGTGTGCAGTTTTGTTGAAATCCATCCATTAATTTTGGGAAGATGTGTGCATAGATACATAAAAATATCAAAAGTTACATGTTTAGCCTCTGTATAACTAGAACCTTTGTTACTAACCCGGATAAAAATTGTCAGATTTATTAACCTGTCAGCGTTAGAGAATCAACTACAGAGTTCCACAATGAAAGAGGTGTTAAGCAAGATGATCCCTTCTCTCCAAAAATTATTTTCAGCTGTCTTGGAGATAAGTGCCAAAGCTAGAATGGGATGAAAAGGGAATTAAAATCAATGGCAGAAGACTTAACAACTTGAGATTTGCTGATGACATTGCACTTGTGGTTAATGACATTGATGAACTCCAAACCTTGGTTACCGACCTCACCTCCAAGTGTAAAGAAGTTGCCCTAAGAATGAATCTTTTAAAATCAAAAATTATGTCTAACAAATGGGCCACAGAGGAAAACATAAAACTAGATAATTAATCCTTAGAAAGTGTCGGTGAGTACATTTGTTGGCCGGTTCGCAAACTTGAGAGATGATACCAAACCCGAAATTTTCTGTCGCATTAAGCTGGGATGGCAAGCATTTGGGAGGCATTCTATTATCCTCAAATTTAATATGCCCACAAATCTGAAGAAAATATTAATGATCAGTGCATTCTTCCCATGCTGACATATGGCTGCAAGACCTGGTCTCTAAATGAATTTACAAAAGGTAAACTAAGGACTGTCCAAAGAGCTATGGATAGATCAATTTTGTTAGGCTTAACAAAAAAATACAAGAAAAGAGCAACCCACATTAGGTCAGTTACGAATGTCACAGACATATTAGAGAAGACAGCATCCTTGAAGTGGCAAAGGGTCGGCCATAATGCGCAGAGAATAGACCAGAGGTGGAGAAAAATAGTGTTTAGAGTGGAGGCCAAGAGATCACCACAGATTGGGAGGAAGACCACCAGATCGATGGGCAAGGACAGACGCAGGGTTGTCAGAGTTAACTGGCAGAAGACCGTGCGACCTCGAGAAGACTGCTCGAGTTCTACCTGAATTTATGACTTTGAGGTCTCATAAGGAAATGATTGAACTGTCTGATATAAACCTAAGACAGTTTATATCATTGTGTAGTTTTGTTAAAATCAGTTAACGTATGATATGCAGAGAGTTTTTCAGTTTTGGACTCTTTACCGTGAGGAACTCTAACTTATTCGTTTAAAAAGTATCCTATATGCTGACAAATGACATAAGTAATCTCTGAGCAATTTTTTAAGTGCCCATTACTTTGTTTATTGCATGTACTGACACTGTGGAAAAGTAACCAAAATGAAACGACCTCAAAATGCAGTGTTCAATCTTTGTAAAAGTTAGTTTGCCTCCAATATTATAATTGGTAAATGGTTTATATCACAATTTATCAATGTTGTGTCCATGGAAAATTGTTTCTCATAGAAATTTGGTAGTTCCATTGAAAATTTATTACATTAAAAATTCATTAATTTCATTCATTTGCACAAGCAAGTTAAATATTCTAATTATAGATAGTTGTTACATTTAACAATTGTAAACATGCCAGAGAAACTGTTATTTGTTTTTATTGCAGGTTGGATTGATTTGCGAGCGCATGTTGAAAGAACGAGAAAGCCAAATTCGTGAAGAGTATGATCGAGTTTTGAACATGAAATTGTCAGAGCAATATGATGCTTTTGTAAAGTTCACATATGATCAAATCCAGAAACGTTTTGAAACTGCTGCTGTACCGAGTTGTAAGTCTATATCTTTTAATTATTTTTTTACTAACTGCCGCTGCATCATTGTTTAGCTACATTGTTTTATATATAAAACAATTATGAACCCATTCTATTTTATTTATTTTTACAGCTTTATTAATCCTTGTTTCAGGATTTAGCCTCTTTAAGCCAGATGAGCTATATTTTGCAATTTAGTTTTAAACAGTTTTGTTCTTCCTTCCAAGCTGAGCAACTCTCTTCCAGTTCACGCCTGTAACTCGACATCAGTGATCTGGAGGGTCTTCCTCTTGCTCTTTTCAGGTTCCTTGGTATCCAATCCAGTATTGCCGCAGTCCATCTGTCATCTCTTTATGCGAACAATATTACCAACCCATTGCCATTTTTGGACCATGACTGTTCCTAAGTTGTCTTTCACTTTGGTTATTGAATGAATGTATACGGCCCTTTACCTGTCTCTTCTTGTAAAACCTAACATTGCTCTTTCCATACTTCGCTGGACAGTTCTCAATTTTTGCTTCGTGTGTCTTAGGGTCCAAGTCTGGCAGGCATATGTGAGGACCTGTAATACACACTGTTCAAATATCTGCTTTTTAAGATGTACTGGTATGTGTGCGTGGAGACTTTCCTGGCGTACTGAAGCAGTGTAGTCTTCACGGGTGTGCAGCTGGATGGTGTTTTGGAAACACAACGTTTCGACAACCAGCTCGGCTGTCTTCATCTGATGCAACTTGAAAAGTCTGCAATTGCCGAACACGCCTTCGACGAGGAGCATAGAATCGATTTCGACAAGACTGTAGTGTTGGCCAGGGCCTCCTCCTCCTGGGAGTCAGTCATAAGTGAGGCACTAGAAATCAGGCTTAATAACAACATTAACCGGGATGGCGGGCTCCATCTGAGTGAAGCCTGGAATCCTATTATTAGGGACCTCCGACGGGAGCGGTGCGGATCGGCGTGGAGGGAGCGAATGGCGCCGGTCGGGTGCCGCAGCGGACCGCAGAATGAGTTTGCGCCCATGTCCAATCAGAGCGGGCCTACCGGTACTACGGACTTCCAGCACTCCTGGGTGGGGAGGCGCAGACGGCACTAGTCGAGCGCCGTAGAGGACCGCATATGAAGCCACCGCTTCCGGCCAACCAGAGCGGGTCTTCCACCACGCCCACGGAATAAAAGGAGGTTCGATGGGAGGGGGCGCCGCAGCGGACCGCGTTTGGTGCCGCCGCTTCCGACCAACCAACGGGTCTTTCCGAAGCCACCGTTCCGACCAATCAGAGCGGATCCTCTACCTCGCCGACAGGTATTTTAGGAGGTCCGTCTGGGAGGCTAAGCTAGTCCACGCGGTGACTGCCAGCTTTCGTCAACCTGTAGACACCGGACACCTAATGAAGACAGCCGAGCTGGTTGTCGAAACGTTGTGTTTCCAAAACACCATCCGGCTGCACACCCGTGAAGACTACATTGCTTATGTACTGGTATGTTTGATTTAAAAAGTAGGGAATTTCTTCCGTATGCTCGCCAGCCCGTCTTTATGCATCTGTAGATCTCAGCCTTTGAGTAGCCATTCATGTTGATCAGTTGGGCAAGATAAATGTACTGTTCTGCGCACTCGGCTTCTTTCGTGTCTGCCTTGTATCTGTCTTTTTCTACCCATTTGTTTTGCATGTTTTTGCTTTTTGACCGGTTTATTTTTAGGCCCACTTTGCTGCAAGCTTCCTGTAGTTCATTTATCAGTACTTTCAGCACTTCCAGTCTGTTTAAGAGTAAAATTATATCACCAGCGAATCTCAAGTTGTTGAGACTTCTTCAATTTATTCTCAAACCTCGGTTTTGACATTGCCAACTCCGGGACTGACGTGAATAGCTTGGGGGATATAGTCTCCTTGTTTTACCCCTCTTTGTACTGCTTTAAGGATTCTATTTAAGGAATATATAATTACCAATTTTGCTATTTTTGGAAATTGCTTAGCTGGTGTTAAGTGTGATTTAAAATGTTGTCCTGCCGATGGCAATAGTCTATATTCTGTTTAAATTATCAGTTTTTACTATTCCTTTACTGCATGAACTACCATGATAACAAATTGTTTGAAAACTCGTGCAGTTCTAATTAAGCTCCATTTGGTATGGCTTACAGCTATTCTGTCATATTATTTACATGTATTTATTCTGTTTATTCACAAAATAAAATTTTTGAAATATATTTAATTTGCAATAAGTGAAATTCATGGTAACTCTTTCCTAGGTTTCATCAGATTCTTATTTCAAAAGGAATTCTATTTTGTATTTGGATTTAATCTCTAGTTCTCAATTAATAAATCGGGTGTACCTCATCCAGTATTCAGTTAAGCTCAAGAATTATCTCCCGATTGGTAAATTAACACTAAAGTAAGCAAGTTGTATAGATTGGTTAGTTTGACTAAATTTGAACTTGAAGTTGGTTAAATGTAGATGGTGCAGAAAGGAATTTTTGGTACTATTGGAAGACATGATGTCGAGCTGCTGTAGGAGAAAAGTCTGGTATATAGATGAAATGCAAATATGATGTATTTTATAGTGTAGGCCAAATGTTTCAGTAGTGCCTGTGTTTGTGAAAGTTATTTTGGGCAGATACAATTGAAGTTTGTAAAATCTTATGCAGATCTGCAGCAGTATAGTTTTTGTTTTGAAGTAGTAGAGATAATTTCATTTATATTCTGTAGTCACTAAAACTATCTTGATTAATATAATTGGTGATAATTATATGAAAAATTTCAGAATATGGTGCCTCCAATGCCATACCAATTGTGAATATTTGAATGGTTTCTGTGAAATCTGGGTGTATCTATGCCATTTAAATTGCTGCAGTAATTGTTTGGGTTTCTTGAAAACATTAACAGTTAGTGCATGCAGTTAGCTCTGATGTGTCTTCATGATAAGAAGACTTGAAACAAATGTGCATAGAAAATAATTGGTCAGAAGACCATGAAATGTGACTGTTGCACGATTCCCTATCATTAAACCTTCAAATACAATTTTTAACCTCTATTACATTTGAGGTTTGCATTATATAATTTGGTGCCACTTGCGCTGCAGGTAAAAAATACAAATCTGAAGATCATAGGGGTTATTGAGAGTGCTGAACAGAAGGCTATATGGAAAGTAAGATAGATGGATTGGAGAAGAACAGTTTGGATTTAAGAAAGGGAAAGGAACAAGAAATGCAATTGGCATGTTAAGAATTGTCGGGGAAAGGTATATTGAGAAAGGAAGAGATGACAAGAATTCTTTTGCCTATTCTGCTGGATAAGTTCTTCTGTCCACAACGTTTTGGCAACAACCTCCACTGCCTTCAGGTGAGATGTCGTACCACACAGCACCGACTGTGAATGCCTCAAAATCTTGGCTCGTATAAGTCTGGCAGCGGCCCACTGCCAGAGAGGCTTTGTTGCTCTTCCATTGCCAGACACATCAACTGGGCTCATACAGGGTCTGCCATGGACGGCTGTGTATTGACTCTTCTGGAACGAATGTCTAAACCACTTCTGTTTAGATCTTGGACAGTTGACTTTCAAGTTTCACCCAAGAAGAGATCGCTATCTCTGTTGATGTTGGTGCTTGGTTGAATCTGCAGTGATTCTCTGATTACAGAATCCCAGAAAAAATCTGAGCCAACACTTCAGTCTTGTCGAAGTTTATGCTGTGGAAATTTTCCACAGCATGTTCAGCTAATGCATATTTGTCCAACTGTAGCAACCGCAGATATCGCTGGTGCTCGGTGCGGCGTTCTTCAATATTTCTAATAGTTTGGCCGATGTATATTTTGCCACATTCACATGGGAAAGGCTCTTCGGCAGCAGGCCGCCAAGATTTCGGGGCATTCACAGTGGGTGCTGTCATCGCAGTGGTAGCTTCGCTACGACATCTCATCTGATAAAGGCAGCGGAGGTTGCTGCCAAAATGGCGTGTACAGAAGAACTTATCTGGCAGAATAACCAAGAAGAATTCCTGTCAGCCATACCCCAGGAAAAACTTAATTCTCGCAAGGGAAGAGATATTTGTGCTGTCTTTATTCACTTGTAAAAAGCTTTTGACAGGGTGCAATGGAAAAAGCTAATGGATATCTTGAAAAAGAAAAGAGTAGATTGGAGGGAGAGAAAGCTAGTACAGAACCTATATTTGCAACAGAAAGAACCAATAAAGATTGGAAAGAGACATCGGGAGAATGCAGCACTGGAAGAGGTGCTAGGCAACATTGTTGCCTTTCCCTATTTGTATTCAGTTTACACCTAGAGGAGTCTGGAAAATTCTTAGATGGAAAAAGAGGAGTGTATGTTTGTGGCAAGAGAATAAGGTATAAGATTTGCCCATGATATGGTCTTGTTTCCACAAAGCAAATGAATTCTAATCAAAACGCTAAAAGATCTGAATGAAGCTTGTGAAGTTTGAAATTAAAATCAATGCAGCAAAAACTTAGAAGTGTTTAAGATGTGGGTGTGGAGGAGAATGGAAAGGATGAGTTGGATGGAAGCAGTAATGCTGAAGTGCCGGGAGGGGGTTGGTGAGGCGGAAACTACTTGGGATCATAAAAGAAATAAGGAGCTTGATGGGAGACTTGCTTGTTCTTGAAGGACTAGTTTGTGGAAGGCTAGTGAGAGGAAGAAGGAGGTATAAGATCATAAATAACATCAAAGAAAACTAAAACTACATGGATATAAAGAGAAGGGCAGACATGTGAAAACTTGCCTTTGGATAGAACATTGATGATTTGCAGCTGTCTCTGCAGTGAATTTTCTTGGCCGTACATCATATATGCCTAAGGACAACTGAATTCATGAATAAATACAGTAGCATGTTTAACATGTTCTGCTGTGAACAATGGTGGCCCTGTATACTTTAAAAGAATATGCGGTGAATAGATTCTTTCATAATGTAGTTATGTGGGTGGGTGTAGGGATGTTAGACACAATTGAGTAAAATTGCAGTTTCAGCTGCTAGGAGTTCAGGGCAATCTCTGCAGTGACCAGGGAAGTTGTAGTGTGTGTATCCTTCCCTTCAGAGCATGCCTGACTGCATTTTTCTAGGAACATTCCAGCTGTCTTCTTAGCGTTGGTCAGCTCACCTGCGAGACTTTTTGCTTACCGATTCTGTTTGCCCATTAGTCCTAAAATATAAACAGTTTGGCAATTAGTTACCCAGTACACAGTCCAAAGCCTTATAATTTAATGCTATAACATGTTACAGCTTTTAATTGGAGCCTGTGGAGGTTTCATGAGATCTTATTTTCCTGATTTATTATAATCATTGCATTATTTTGAAAATACAATAGTATTTCTCCAATCATACTAGTACAGTTCAGTATAAATTAGATTCTAATCATGTTTCTTTTGTAGGATTGCAGTTTCCATGCAAGTTTTGCTACAGACTGTAGCTCTTGATTTTATTTCCTTTATCTATATTTTAGCAGCTGTTATTGTACTGAGAAAATTTTTTTACTAAAAGGAGTCAGATCTGGAGTTTATTCTGAGAAGTAGACTAATTTCAGCATTAATGAAATTTTAGTGGAATATATTCTCCACTAACTTCGAGCCTGTCAAAAATGACTAAACGCGATATTCTGGCAGTTCATTTTTATTTTTTTATTTTTGCATTTGGTTAATTATATGGAATTGTTATTACATAATGCTAATGGCCTTGATTTCGTAATGTTCTACATATTTCATTTGCATTTCACATAGCAATACAGTAGTAACACCTACTGAATTAATGGCGGAAGTATAGAACCAGTGAAATTAAAAACAAATTAGGAATCCCAGAAACTTTTGCTATCCATGTAATATCAGTTTTATTCCTGGTCCAAACACAATGCAGAACGATAAATATGGAACTACTTCCACCCACATTAATACCTTCAGTAACATGGTGCTTATGACAGCAGTTTAAATGGTTTGTAAAACTGATTTCAGAGTGAATTGTGCTGTAACAAAATGTGTCAGTTGCGATTCTGGTCAAATTAAACACAACCTCCAGTAATATTACCTTCGAAAATCATAGCTTCTATTATCCGCATATGAATAACGACTGGCATCACCTATGATGGTGGTAGGAATTTGTTCTGAAAAAGCTTGTCAGGAAAAACTAATCATTTTTAATGTTATTTTTCGTGATATAGTACCTGACTCTGGTAAGATTATCAGAGTATTTGGGTAGGATTTTAAAAAAAATACATTTTACTTTAAATGACGGAGACTATAATATGGAAAATTGATAACTGTTGTTTATTTGACTGATACATTTTGTGATTACGTACATTTCTGAGTTTTTAATAAACTTCATTGTTTCTTATCTGCCAAAAAAGTTCTTAGGTTATGCTTTTACCTAGTTCTTATAATTGATACAGATAAAATGGCGTAAACATTGAATACCCTTCTCCTTACATGAATTTCTGCATCTAGTTGTCGCAAATAGACAAAAAGCATCATGAAGGAATGATTGTAACTTTATGGTGGCTGTTGATTCGCAAGTGACAGCTGGCATGTGACCGTTCTCTAGCCAATAAATATAGGCGACATGCACAGTCTCCAGATCACGCATTTTATATAAGAGGATGACAATTTCTGTACCATTCTAAGTTTGCATTTTTTAAATGAATTTTTACTCCAAAGTTTGATATGTTTATCATATCCTTTATAACTTAATACTTGAAGAATCATTATTCCTGCGGTCCAAATAATGTGAACTGAGTGGTTAGAATGGTTTGAGTGTGTTCTTATTGGATCACTAGGACTTGCAGTCTAAGAATTTGATACAATTTATTAACATTTGGCTTGTTGGCAGCTTTCAGTCAGTTAGGAATTTCTGATTAAAGGATTTGGATAAAGGAAACAAAGAAACTGCCGCGAGGCACTGAAAATAAGTTAGGATAGGGAAAATAAACAGTTACCCGTCACGCGCCTGATTATAATTATAAATAACTCAGTTCTTACGCTTTTAACAGATTAACATTTATTGTTCCCAATTCTTATTCTTCTAGGAACTACATCGGTCTTAAAGTATCCGAAGAATGCAAAGTTCTTAAGCAGTGAACTGGTAACAAAGCAACCGTTCGGCCTTTACGTCGCTAACCTCTAGCTATCTCTTGATTTTCTCTTATTGCCATGGCAACTTACTTTTCCTTGCTATAGGAGTAAATATATCATTTTTTGTTTAATTTCATGGCACAAAAATATGATTTTCTTATGAAATTATTCTGTTCTGTCACATGCCTCCTCAAGTTCACCATGTCTTTGCTTAAAAGACATTGGTAAACTTATAAGAATAACCTTGCATCCAGCGATACTCTTTCCTCTGTTCCTATTAGAATTTTTTACAAAACATTTTACAAAATATTCTCTTCTTAATACTAACAATATTCAGAAATGAACTAAAAAAAACATGTATTGTCTTGAAATATCTAATAATGAAAACATACATACATACAGCATTCTAGCTTAACATCACACAAATGCAAGTCCTGTCGTGGTATTGTCTTGAAATATCTAATAATGTAAACATACATACATACAGCATTCTAGCTTAACATCACATTACCATGACATCAAAGTAAAATGTAACTGACTACATCTCTCCAAGTCAAAGCTACACTTTCTGATCTAAGTAGTTTCATTTCTTTTAAACTATTGATCAGGCAATCTTTTTGGGCAAAAATAAAAATTATTAATCATTTTCCCATGAATATAACAATTTCTACTGTCCGTTTCAACCACATTTGTATATGTTTGTAACAATAGATTAGTTACTTGGAAGTAGTTATTCCGTAAGGAAAAGGGTACCTGGACCAAAAAATTATTTCTATAGCATTAAACTATTGGACATGCTTCGCTGCCTTTTTTTTTAAAAAGTGGTTTTGAACTTAACTTTTTTCCTGTTCAAGTAGTGGGTTGGTGAGTACATCATTATTTTCTTTCTCACTTTTTTCCTGTTCAAGTAGTGGGTTTGTGAGTACATCATCATTTTCTTTCTCACTTTTTTCCTGTTCAGGTAGTGGGTTTGTGAGTACATCATCATTTTCTTTCTCACTTTTTTCTTGATCAAGTAGTGGGTTTGTGAGTAAATCATTGTTTTTTGCTTTACTTCTATCTGAGAAACTATAGGGGTTGACGATTCAGAAGTGTCATTTTCTGGTATGTAGCTAGTATTGAATGATAATGATGTGGTTGTATTATATGTACTAATTGTTAGTGGCAAAATGGAGTCCTTGGTATCAATTGTCATTTGTATTGGTTTACTATCTCCTAATGTTCCCTCAAACTTAGTGTGAACATCAGATAGTTGTAATGAAGTTGGTTGCTCAATATGAGCAATACCAGGCAATGTGATTGAAATTGTCTGCCTTTTATCAATAACTTCTTTCCCACTGTTTATTTTTTCTCCAAGGGTATTTTCTACATACAAAATTTGTGAAGTTTGGCTGTCATTTAATTCTGAAAGAAGTGTGGTTTGAGTTTGTAACTGTGCAGTTAGACTGTCTGTTAGGTCCTTTATCTGTGTAGTGAAACTGTCTTTTAGGTCCTTTATCAGTGCATTTCGACTATCTAGTTTTGAAATTTGGTCCTTTATCTGTGCATTGCAACTATCCATTTTTAAAATCAATAGGACAAGGAGCTCATCTGTGGAAGGTTTGTTGGTATGTGTGCTGGTACAGGGTGTTTGTTCAAGCCTTTCATTTGGCTGAGATTGATTAGAAAATACCAGAAAATCTTCGCCAGGAGTGGATGTAGAAAATTGAGTCACGTTCAAAGAATCCCTATCCGGGCTATTCAGTATAATACTGTTGGTGGGAAGGTTTATATCTGACATTGTGTTAGTAGTAAGATTGGATTCTGTATGTGAGATGACCTCTTTTACCGGCGATAATTCACCAGTTAATCCTCTCTCCATGTTGAAGAACCAGAGAGACAGGTAGATTAATATTCAGGAACTGATAAAAGTTGCTGCGAAAAAATAAATAAGTAATTCTCGTAATTACAACAGGAAGATTACAAGAAGAAAGTACGATCTTAGTCAGAGAGTTACCCACTATTTGATAAATAGTACCATTTGAATAAGGCACGCGAGTGTTCAGTATAATTAAAACATACCAAAAGAGCAAGAAATGAAATGATTTAACAAGTTCTATTCAACTCCAAAGTTCGTAAATATTCCGACTTCAAAATGAAACCATGTAATTAACTACAAAGCTTCACTCTTGTAAGGTATTTTATAGTCATTTACGTCAGGACGCTCCACTGGTAACGCCTCATAAACATATACTTAACTTAAACGAAAGATTCGTGAACAAATCTCGCCGACAGCAGACATATGTTTACTCCAAAGACTGTAGCTTCGTCGTGTCTGTTATCCGCGACCAGATGTTCGTCGTAGATATGCTCCAACAGCCAGAGATGAAAATAATTATATCAGTCGTTCTCGTCGTCGTAAATTCCAGCGATTCTTCTTGTCGAATCTTTGTCGTAACTGTTAAATGCTTTTCCTTCCGTAGCCAAGTTGCTTTGGTTGATACACTTTTTCCACTGCCGAGTCATCTACACGTCGCCATGTCGCGCGCCTGATGTTATAATTATAAATAACTCAGTTCTACGCTTTTAACAGATTAACATTTATTGTTCCCAATTCTTATTCTTCTAGGAACTACATCGGTCTTAAAGTATCCGAAGAATGCAAAGTTCTTAAGCAGTGAACTGGTAACAAAGCAACCGTTCGGCCTTTACGTCGCTAACCTCTAGCTATCTCTTGATTTTCTCTTATTGCCATGGCAACTTACTTTTCCTTGCTATAGGAGTAAATATATCATTTTTTGTTTAATTTCATGGCACAAAAATATGATTTTCTTATGAAATTATTCTGTTCTGTCACAACCCGTCACTTACCACAGATGAAGGCAGGAGGGCGAGACACGTAAAAACACAAAAACAAAAGAATTACACAATATTTCGACTTTAGTTTTACTCATATAGGAGGCGAGACATATGGCAGGGGGAAAGATGTGGTCACATCCGAGCCCGCCACATGAATGAAGCACAGGCGGAAAACGCGTGGTAGTGGAAGAATTGCCGGGAGGGGGGGGGGGGGGGAATAGGCTTGACCAGCGATAAAAGTGAAACAAATCAATATAATCTCTGTGTAGCTTAGTTTAAAAAGTTATAATTGAAAATAAAGGGAGATAGAAGAATTTAAAAAAAATATATATATATTTATACAAAAAAATAAAAAAATAAAAATAAATAAATAGCCGGCTGTAAAATGAAATGAGAGATGGCAAGTGACAGGTTTAACGTAGGTTTAGGCCAGGGGTGTGTCTGGTGTCAAGGATATGTTGATAGGCTAGTTCCCATCTGCGGAGTTCTGAAGGGGTGGTGGTATTTGGAAAAACTCTAATAGCTCTGACTGTGAAACAGGTGTTGAGGTTGTTTGAATTATGGAAGTTCGCATGAATTGCCACGGGATGGTCTGGGTTGGAAGTATAAACTGTTTGCCTGTGGCCATTCAAGGATCCATTAAAGGATTTGTTTATTATTTGCTTTCAAGATACCGGGTGTTTCAAAAAATGACCGGTGTATTTGAAAAATCAGTAAAAACTAAATGGGCAGCGATAGAAATGCACCGTTTGTTGCAATATGCGTGGGACAACGGTAAATTTTCAGGCAGACAAATTGTTGAAGTTAGTTACAATTTTCAACAACAGATGGCACTGCAGGCGATTTGAAAGATGTAGAAGTAAATGCAGTCTGTGAGTTTGCCATTCTGTTAGTCGTCTTTCTGCTGTAAGTGTGTGCTGTTTACAGATTGCAAGTTTGCTGTGGAAAAATGGTGGAAAATATCGTACTTTAGATTTTTCCAGACTGCAGTGCCATCTGTTGTTGAAAATTGTAACTAATTTCGAAAGTTTGTCTGCCTGAAAATTTACCGTTGTCCCAACCAAATTGCAACAAACGATGTATTTCTATCGCTGCCCGTTTAGTTTTTATTGATTTTTTCAAATATACCGGTTATTTTTTAAACACCCAGTAGAACCCTTTCACCATTGATTGTTTAACAATCTGGCAGATGATCTTTGTGCTACCTCTGAGTAGAGTTATAAAAGTAATGAGAAATTGTGTAACCTTATGTACTCATTACTAAACCAATCAGTAATCGTTACTATCGAATCGATACTTGTTACTTTTAGTACAATCGAGTGCTAGCATGATGCATTGTATTGACTAGCACCATGTGTGGGATGACTTCATGACTATCACATCGTTTTGTTACTTGTTACTTTTGACAC
Organism: Vandiemenella viatica; assembly: GCA_031002005.1. Taxonomy (NCBI): domain Eukaryota; kingdom Metazoa; phylum Arthropoda; class Insecta; order Orthoptera; family Morabidae; genus Vandiemenella; species Vandiemenella viatica. Next base: position 184,647,228 of record CM061914.1, on the reverse strand, counting down.
AATTGAGCACTAGTATGAAGCATTGCATCAAATGACATCGCATACAGATTACGGGATGACTTCATTCATGCTTTGTAAAGTTCAAGTAAATTGTTCATTTAGTAAAGTAAGTTTAGGTAAAATTTACACCATAAACAAAACAGAAGTTAGAACATCACATTTTAGAATAAACTCATTTCATAAATTTTTGAAATTTAAAAAAGGTATGATTAATAAAAAAGCAATAACCATCTCAAATTATCTATCCAAATTTAAAATTTATGCTCTGTCAATTTTAATGTTAAACTAAAGCAAAACTACAAAATAACTCTTAATGTTGTCAAAATTACTTGTTGAAAATATCAATACTTAACATTAAATAACGTTAATTATATTAAAATAATGTACAGATAACATGTTTGCACTCGCACATTTTCCTTTGTATCCAAACGAATATAGATCAAAATTTCCAGAAATATGCAACACATGATGTTCAAATGTTATTCTGTCAGATCCATTTATTAGCTGCTGGGTGAACCATTTCAGTTCCCGCATGATGCGCCATGTTTGTTCGTTTATCAAATCAAACTTGCAGCCATACGAAAAATGCGAGTAATGAAATGAATTTGTAACATTTCGATACTTTGTCAGGCGATGTATTCGTTACTCAGTAACTAATACATACGGTTTGCTATAGCTCTACCTCTGAGTGGCAGTCGTCCTACGAACTATTCATCTTTGTGAGTGATTAACTATTTAGCCACACCAGTCATAGATAACTGGAGCCCCAGTTCAACCCCTAAACATTTCCATTGCAACCAGGCAGAGTAGTTACCACTTACTCCTACATCTTGAAATTGCTTGTATTTTAATTTTAAATATCCCCTTGAATGAGCATATGGATCTCTTTTCATTCTCCTTTTTTTTCTTGTTGCATGTGTATACTAGCTTATTTTATAAGCTTGAGTTGGTTTTTTTTTCCTAATTACACTGATATTTTTTTCAGATCTCTCTTAAAGATTGCTGATTTGAGTGATCCAGCAGCTCAAAATCTTTCAGAAACACGTTTTCCTTGTAGTATAAATGCTGTGCCTAATTATATAAATTGCTAAGTAAATGCGCAAAGAAGAGACTTCGAAAGATGTGAGAAATTTGGTTCAAGAGTATCTGAGGGAAGAAGATCCCACAGTACCGGCCATTTCCAATTTTATGTTGGCTGGGTAATGTCATGAAGCAGTATCGACTATGACGACATTAGTTTTGCTATGTGTAATACATATTCATAAAAATTCTTTAAAGAATGTAAGTTTTAATGTGTGACAGTCTGATGAGAAATTGTTTGGTACATCAAAATGACAATCAGTACTGTTCAGTGCACACTAGTGTCTGATACTCATTCAATATGTTTTTCGTATAGTTGATTTGCTGTATATGTGAAGCCTTTTGTAGCATTTGTTTTTAAGCAAAATTCCTGACTGTTATATTAGCATTTGATTACAAAATTATAGTGCTTGAATTTTTTGTTATTGTTGACGAATTTAAATTAATTTGTATTTTTTATGTACATTAATCGCAATAAAATGAATGGAAAATTGCCCCTGTGAAAAGTAAGTGTGATCCTGCAGTTGTTACCTGGACCTCAACAAAACTAAATCGTGTGGAATCGCTGTACATTTGTGGTCTTGGTAATGCACTTCCATATCATTGTGTGGAACACTTGTAAAATTAAAATATATTAATTGTATACAGAAATAGTGTTGTTTTTTCTTGTGTTATGTTGAAATTGATTTTTGAAAAATTGTCTGTTTGACAGTGTGATTTGTGAATGTTTTTCCTAATACTGACACTTTGTTATATGGGTTGTGGTGACGATAGTGAAAGGTATCTAAGGACACTGCTCCAGATCAAGTGACTTATCTGCTTACCGGTGAAAGATTTCCTGAATGCCCGTTTGTGTACGTGTAAGGTCCAGAAACAGTCTTGGGACTATTGGAAGGTGAACATGTTCAGTACTCGAATGACTTTTATATAAAATTTACTGACACTAAAATATCACTGGTGCTGTATATAGAAGTTTGCAAACAGGTTATTGCTAGTTATTTCCATGATTTTGTAAGTATGGTATATTGCAAGTGTGTGTTCTGATGCAGAAGTCTCCCATTCTTTTTTGTTTTGTCATCCATGTGTATAATATGAATGTAATGCAGTTACTAAATGTTGGAAATAAAGAGGAGGATAAATATATGTGCAGTTTCTTAAATTTTTAGCTTCTGTTGTTTATTAGCAGTATTTAATTTTGACTTAATTTTTAGAATGTCATCATTAGAATGTATTGTCCAAAAATATTACAGCTTTTTTTATTGTTGTCCTGTCCTGTTCCAAAACTGTCCCCAAGTGTTGGGATCCAAGTTTTGAATGTTTTAGAGGTATTGCTGATTTTTCTACGTAATATTAATTTATTTTGATATCCTATGAAAACTGATTTGTTGAAGGCTAATTGTACTGTTGTTACAGTTTCTGCACTATGTGTTTGAGCCATGTATTTTCTAGTATGATTTTTTTTAAATTGTTATTATTATTATTGACAGTTTTGTGTAGCTGTAAGGAACTGTAGACCTGTAACATCAGTGTTTCTTCCATTGTGGATAAGCCTTCTACCCCAATGTAATCTGTAGATGTTTTGTACAATTATTCTGTTGTAACAAATTTTGTTGGTGCATATCAAATAAAGATGCACAAAAAAAAATCAATATGAAAGCAACAAAATGGAACTGCTCATAAGAAGTGTATAATAAAGGTATTAAAATGGCATTTTATTGGTGATTATTCTCTCTTCCTTACATATTTGTGTAAATTATACATTGTACCTTTACACTGAAGTGTAAAAAGAACCCTGGGGACAATTTTTTTATAAAGCCTTCAGTCGGCTTTATCACTTGGTTATTACAATATGCTTTCTCTTAATTTTAAACAAGTTCCAATAAAAAGTCCTAAATGTTTCAGTAAAAAGGGAATGATGGAAATAAAAAGCTCACATTTCCAAGTTGTAAGGACGTGCCACTATGAAACGGGCACTTGTCATAGGGATGTCAGAGCTACAATGGCCACTACCCTGCTACAACAGAGCAAATTAACTACTAAAATTCCCTTATTGGAAAGAAGATTTTATGTGGATAAAATTTGAATTCACTCAGGTAGTCGTGTTTTGCAGTCGCCTGAAACTTATTATTACCTGTGAGTAGCATATATTGTTTTTTTTTTAGAGTTGGTCACTATATAGAGTGAAATAAATTCTAGGGATGTCAAATGTACACTGCCATTTGTAAAAATTGCAGCACCAGGGAGACTACATTTATACAGATTATCAAGTGAAAATGTACCTCTTCCTATCACAAAGCTTGACTATCACTTGTCAATATTTTCAAAGGAAACAAATAGAACCATGAATTTACCAAGGTCATTATTAATACAGTCCTTTGGACCAGTGCATCATATGTAGCTAGTGAGATTAATTCCTACAAAATACAAAAGTTAGAAACTGACATACAATCTTGAACCTCGTTGCCAAAATGTCAAGCTTAGTTTCGGCAAGTAGAAACAGCAAACCGTGTAAAACCCTCACATATTTCTCTTTTAAGATACTAGGTACTGGCACAAGGTCCCACCCACATTATGATGTCAACTAGCAAATTAAGTAAACTAAGATATACATCACCTATTCCTATAACAAAGAATTCACTATGCTTAATTGATAACTGCCAATCGGCAGCAGTTTACAAGAGGAGTATTCAGTTTATGGTGTATCCCAGTGTTTAATCAACCAGCGGTCTGCAGGAAAAAATTTAATTAACATAAGTTAGTAAAAATTGATATAATACTCACAAGAGGAGGGCACGACCTTGGGATTTTATTTTGAGATGAGACTTCGCGTAATAATTGTACCACTTTAGGATGTTTACCTCCTGCAATCGTAAGACGCAATGCTCAATAGATTCGGAGAAAACTGCCTTTAAAAATTCAAGCCCAGCTTATATACTAGTGAAATTGCGGTCAGGCTAGCAGCGTAATCAGCCCAGTCAGTAACGAGCCTGCGTCATGCGTGGGCACTCTGGGTTCGAATCTCAATTTGGTCTATTTTATTTTTATATCAACTACCCTTTAACTTAAAATACTATAAAACTATAATAGTTACAATATTTTATTGTTAAAAATACACTATTACGAATGGTTATAAGAATAATTTTTATTCATAAGAATAAATCTTTCATTGTGATTTTTTTATTATTGATTTTATTTAATTTTTTATTACAAATGTGAGTTGGGATGATAATCATCATAAAAACATTTAAAACAATAAATTTTTTAGTGTTGAGCACAATTAATGAAAGCGGAATTTTTACTAAAACAAAGGTAATATACGAAATAAAATTTGAGACCCTGTTAATAAAATAACTTAAAATTTAATTATATTTAAAGAGTAATGTAACTATTATAGTTTTAAAGTATCTTAAGTAGGTTATAGGGTAGTTAATAAACTCAAATTATGATTTGAAATTCAAATTAAATAATCAATAACATTGAATAAAAACTTATTTAATTGTAAAAACAAAAATAGACGGAATCGAGATTCGAACCCAGAGTGCCCACACATGACGCAGGCTGTTGCGCTGCTAGCCTGACCGGAATTTCACTTGTACATAAGCTGCGCCTGAATTTTTAAAGGCCGTTTTCTCCGAATCTATTGAGCGTTGCGTCTTACGATTGCAGGAGGTAAACATCAAAAAGGGGTACAATTATTATGCAAAGTCTCATCCCAAAATAAAATCCTAAGGTCGTGCTTTCCCCTTGTCAGTGTATAGGGCTATAAGAGAATATGCACCATAAGCCTGTCGACCAAATTTTGTAAAAGCCGTGAATATTTCAATGAGCAGGCAGACGTCTGACAATTCCAGGATATGAAAATATATGATTGCATTGTCACTATCACAAGTTCCCAGCTGGCATCAAAAAGATGGTTGGTTCATAATCGGGGTCAGCATTGGTAGGGAGGGGAGTAAGCGGGTCAAATTTACCCCAGGCCCGGGGTAGAGGGGGGGGGGGTCGGATTGGCCCCCAGCCTAAAGGTGGCCATACACGATCGCTCCATATGGATGAAATCCAAAAGCCTAGAGGATATGTGAAAACTGCGGCCAGTGAAATTTGCGGCCAACCTAAAATCTGTGAAATCTGCGGCCACTGTTCCCGTTGTCACCGCCTACCTGTGACTCATAATCACTCTAAAGGCCCCTTTAGACGATCCGACTTAGTCTCACTAAATTGTGCCTGGAACTTTTTACGCAAACAAATAGAACTGAAGTTAGTCAGTGACATTTTACATTACACGGACGAAATAGCCAAACTAGTTTCTATTAAAAAATATATATATATACACGCAAATGTTTCGAATAAAAAGCAAATCACCTTGTTTCACAAGTTTAGAATTATTTCTTAGAACTTTTTCGCACTCGTTACTGAAATTTGAATTTTTTGCTGATCTGCAACACTGTTCGGAGACTCCAGTGCGGTACTAACCAGATCGCGCTGGGAGACGGGTCGTTGGGCCACACGATCGCTCCATCCGTTCAAATGCACGATGTCATCTATGGGGAAATTGATTTGGATGACCTGGACTGACAAGATTATTTGGATATCTGGTCAGTTTCGTCCATCAAGACAACTGACGGTGTGTGGGGAAAACAAGGTATTTTGTTTTCGAGCTTCACATGGGAGCACATATTTTTAAAGTGCTAGGACCACCACTTGTTAAACTCTAGGATGATGTCATCATTTCCCACAAAAACCTACAGTTTTAGGGATGAAATGTGCTATGAAGTGATTACGGAAAGAGGAAAACCTCAGTCCCTTCTTTTCTCGCAATGCCTTCATGGTAGTAGGCTAATAGATTTTGCTTGTTTTGGTTTTCAAGTCATAAATGCAAAAGCAGTTAACCCACAACTACCGATAGTAGAATATTTCCTGCACTGGTAATGTAGAGGTAGATTTTGCATGAAATCTACTACTGATTCTATAAGTATAGGGCTCGCTATGATACTTCTTTTCTACGTCTTTTAAGGCAGAATAAAACTTATGTTTTAATAATAATTATAAACTAAGAACCATTTGTAACGTTAACAGCTGTTCTAAAACATAGCAATCCCTCAGAGCGCCGGCGGGACGGCAGTCAACACAACCAGTTTGATCCTATTCAATAATAAACACCGATTTCAAAGACTCAAACCGCTACAGCATTGTTGAGACCCAGTTCTGGACGCAAATTTCACTGGGCGCAGTTTTCGCGACACCGAAATCCAAAAGCCTAGCACATACACCATCATTCCAGTCAGTTATAGGGCTGTTGATAAAATATCGATATATCGATATTTTTTAAAAAAAATATCGATATTTATGAGTGATATTTTTAGGACGATATATCGATATTGAAATCTGGATATCGGAGTCCGATATTTATAAAAAATAAGTTGTTATTTTCCGTTTTCCTCGTAGAATATTCCAAGTTATTATTGGAGGGAAAACGATTACCTGTGTTTCACATGCAATACATTTTCATAGATAGAATTTTAAGAAACAATTTATTATCCGAGCACATGGAGAAGCAGGGCCGCCGTAAGCGGGCGTGCAAAGCAGCATATTATGTAGCGGGCGACCCTTTTTTATTTAGCTCAACAGCTGCTTCGGGTGGTCGGCGGCGACACTTGGGATGGTAACAATGGGGGCGGCAATCTCATGCCGCGTTTACACTCTCGCGCGAGCTCCTGGGCACACAGAACGCGACAAGCGACAGCGGCAAGTGGTCGTTCTCTCGTCGCGGCGATACGCGATTTTGGTACGTCACACAGGACGCGACAACTCCATAGCGACAAATGCCAGTGAGACCCTCTCTCGCGAAGAAATCTGTACTTCTCTATTTCTTTCTTAATAAGTTTTCTTGGGTTAGGAAATTCTTAAAACATGTCAAGTGATGAGGGGACTCTACTTATTTTGTTCGCACTAAAAATGGTCTGGGTTCCTGACATCAATCAGAAGAGAGAATGCCTTGGTGAATACCACCGCCTTTGCCGGGGACTGGTATCACAAGAAGATAGATTTTATACATATTTTCGTATGTCTTCGAGAAAATACACAATCTGTTAAAATCAACTATATTGCACCACGAACTGGAGAAAAGTAATTGGTACAATAGAAAGATTAGCCATTTGTATGACAGTATGAGGTATGTTCTGTTCATTTAATATATATTCTTAAAAACAAAACAAAAACGACACTGCCAAAACCAGGGCCGGTGCTAGGGGGTTAAGCAAGGCAAAAGTATCCCGGGCCTGTGCCCCCGAAGGGGGCTCCTCTGCCAGAGTGTCTAATTAAATAAAAATAAAACTTTAAAAATCTTGCTTAAAAAGGTGTAATTTGATTTTTTTGCCTTAAAATTTAAAAGTTTTTAAAAGTTTAATATAAATAATTTTGTTGGGGGGGGAGGAGGGGGGGCTAAGAATCCTTACCCGGGGCCCGAAAATCTTAGCGCCCTGGCCAAAGCCCCTGACCTCTAAGGGATTTTCAATCTTATCACTTCCCAGCTCTTCCCCCCTGCAGGCGGCTGTGTCATTTGCGTGGAGGTCAATATTAAGAAATACTTTTAAAACCAGGAGTTTCGTCACAAAGTGAAATATTCACAATAAAATATACAATTTATTATTGACAATGTATTTCACAATAAAAAGATAGGCTCAAATACAAGTATTATTAATTTTAAATAATTACAGTGTAAACAAACAAACATAAAGTGAGATACTAAGAAGAAGAAATACAATTCTCAATGCGAAAAATTATTTTTTATGAGCTGGAAATCTTTTCATATATCTCTTAGTACACCTGAAGTAGAGTGGCCATGTCGCTCTGTCGCGCGACAATTCTGTGATTTTGTGCAACTGTGTCGCTCGTCGCCGCGACAAAGGCGGCGGCCCGGCGACGGATCGCTTTGTGTGTGACCGTCCCGATTCAAAACTGTGAATTACAACAATAGCGACGTCGCGCCGCGACACAATATCGCGTGTCGTTGTCGCTTGTCGCGTTCTGTGTGGCCGGGCCTTGGCGAGACTACGCGAGTGCACCGTTTACACTCTCGCGTTCGCGGTGTCTAAGCTCGCGAGTGCCGCTCGCCTCAGTGGCGGTCTCGTGGCGCGAGTCAAAGGCGCGAGCACATTGTTTACAGCAGAGGTAGTCAACCTTTTTACCTACCGCCCACTTTTGTATCAATGTATACCTTATGAAACAGACCTACAGCGAGTTAAAGCCCATAATAATAATTTGCCAAATACTTTGTCTGACTTTCGCTACGTTTGGCACAATAAGTCTTTATAAAACTACTCACTATAGTTAAATCTGTCTTTTATTTATACTTTACGTATATAAAAGGACGAAGTTTGGCGAAATTAGATTTTATTATTTGGTTTATTCAGGGGCGTAGCTACTATGGGGCTAGGCGGTGCAGTGCACCGGGGCCCTCACGCTCATGGGGCCCCCAAGCATACCTCAAGGGCCCCCAAAGCGCACCTCTAGGGGCCCTCAAGCGCAGTTTAGAGGGCCCCACGAGCCTTCACGGCAAACTGGCGACCTTTTTTTTTTTTTTTTTTTGCACCGGGGCCCTTGTTGACCTAGCTACGCCACTGGGTTTATTAATGATATTCCTAAGGCAGATTATGTTAAAATAAAAACTGGATATCTTGGTCAATTTTGCAAGGAACAAACAAAGGTCTCCTCTTTCGGTTTCTTTCTTTGGCTATAATATGATTACCAGCACAAATGCCTGATTACATGAGATATGAAGGAAAAGTTTTCATTAAACTGAATATCAGTTGTCATACATTTTGATATGACAGATGTTTTTTTTTTTAATTATTTTGCCACGGGTTTTCATATCCATCACTATCGAATTTATGTTTACTTTCTGCGTCATATACGATTTCTAAACCTTCTTCCTGTCAAGTTCTAACAGCTTCTTCAATATTTGCGGTAGAAGGATTTTTCATTCAGTCATAACATTGAATTTCAAAATATCTACAAATCGTTTTTCCATGTCTAAAGTTAGTTGAGGTGGGTACTGAATCTGTCAATATCCTCTGGAGTTATTATCGTTTATAGATAATATTTCGGGAAACTATTGAAATTTTCTTCTTAATAGATTGTAACGCAAGTAGTTAAAAGTTTTCAATAAATAATGGACACACAGAACATTTTGGTAACCTATAAGCGTTTTATTAGCTCCTTTAAGATGCAAATCAACATAATTAAATCTATAAATGAATGCAATTTTTCTCGGCGTTGTTTATTTATAAACGTTTCTCGGGAAACAAACCGAGTAATATTGTGCATCAATAATAATATTACTCGGTTTGTTCACGAGAAACGTTTATAAATAAATCATTAAATCTATTTAAAAAACCTTAAAAAGTCAATTAATTTTTAGAAAAATAACGAAAGCGTTTAGCTATTGGACCAAACCCCCACAGTCCACCACGAAAGCTGGCACCGCCACTAGTCATCCATGAATGAATTCTTGCGAGAGTGTAAACGGCAGTTTCGCGTCAGCGCTCGTGCACGAGGCGCGAGGCGAGACGCGAGGCGAGAGTGTAAATGCGGCATCACAGTTTTTTGACCCGGTTCGGAAATTTCCTATATCCACCACTGCTGTAGTTGGACAGGGGGCGGCATAATCGCTATTGCACGCCGGCGCTCAACCAGCTAGCGGCGGGCCTGTGGAGAAGTAAAAAACGAAGGTAAAATAACTCATTCAATATTCATTAGAATTCTTGTCTGGACATTTTGAAAAGTTTTTAAAATTTGTATTCAATCAATGCAAAAGTATTAGCATTAAGAAACTAATCGTAATGTACCAGGTATGGGTAGGGTTGCCAGATAGCCGGAAAATCCGGGAATGTCTCGGAATTTTGTGTCTGATCTCGTGTCCAGGAATTATGCGTTACTGTCCCGGAATTTCCGTATACTAGTTTTTTTCTCAAACTCAGTTCACCACGGTGGCCATGAGGCCAAGCCAAGTATCCCATGCTTGCAGTGGGAGGATTGAATGTCCCTTAAATCAGAGGAATTGAAACTGACAGGAAAATACTCTTTGAATTTTCTGGGACTTAGAAAATTCTAGACGCAGTTAACATTAACTCCCTTTATACAGAGTTCACATGTCTGAAACGTGTTTTTCAGGTTCTTCCAAAAGGCTTTCCAAACGATAAAATCTGGGCCAATTTCTTTAGAATAAGCATTTTTAATGATTTTGAATATTTAAAAACAAAGTTGGTTTTATTTTTTCAATTCCAACAAGCAATGACTTTTACGAGACAAGTTTTAGCGCGTTGAATAATTTATGAAATAAGAGCGAAACAGAACGTTCATGGATTTGATCAAGGCTGAACTGCAAACTCAATCAATTTTGAAGACTCTTGCTGAGAAATTTATCAGTTTTGCAAAGCAGTGACGGAGAAATATTTATGAAAATGGCAAAATACAATAATAAATATTTTAAAATTAGTTGATTAAGATCTATTTTGATTGATGTTGATTTTGATTTAGCAAAAGATAGATGCTAATTTTTTTTATTTGTTGATAAAACCTGATGCTGATTTTCTACCTAACAGCAGTGTTCAGTTTTTGTTTAATATTTTTGAGATTTTGATTGATAATGCCCGATGTTGATTTTGTACCAAAGTAAAAAATTCCTAACGAGGTGGTTAATTTTTATTTTAAGTTTAGTATTTTTCCTTTTGATTCATAATACCTGATGTTGACTTTCTACCATAGTTTAATTAATAAACTTAAAAGAGGTGGTATATATACGTTTGATAGCATATTTACCTAAAATAGAATTTTTTAGTAATTTGCATTTTGTTCACTCTTTAAACATACCGCTAAAATACTTTTTAGACCCAGAAATGTCCCGGAAATTATAAGCCTGTATCTGGCACTCCACAGTTAAATATTTCGCGCCAATTGGATACGCTTCTTGTTCCATACCAACAGAAGAATTGAGCTCCAAAATTATGTCACAGCCAGTTTTGTTATATCACTTACGAATTTATTGAGATAAGAAATTGAAAAAAAGAATCTACCACTTTCGGATTGCCTTTACAAAGCGCTATGCTAAAAACTTATTATTATAGATTGGTGCCTTTAAAAAACAATTTGTTAACGCCAAAGGAACTGCCTTGACAGTAGCGGCTCTAGGATATTTTCAAGCCGGGGAAAAACTGAGATTGCCGCCTCTTCAAACATTGTTGCCAGCCAGACCCCGAGAATCAGCCGAGAATCGCCTCCTTGATTGTTGGCCAAAAGCATTGATGTCATCACTTTAACTGTTTGCCAAACGCATTGTTGGAGACGATTTTGCCGCCCCCCATCCCTCAAGTTATCGCCCAGAACAAGTACCCCAGTTTGCCCCCACCCCTCGCCCTAAATCCTGCATTCCACCTAGAATCTCAGCTTTAAAAAATTGTATTATGGTAAAGCGTTACCCATTTGCAAAGCAATATCAAAGAAGGGGAAATTTTCAATTAATGTAGGCAGTTCTCCATTTATAGTAGAAGAAACAACGGGAAAAACATGAGTTCATGCTCTTGAAAAGTATGTCCAATGAAGTTTCTGACATGAGTTTTGGTGCAAAATTTACTTCATTCACGACCTTAGTTTGGAACTTTTTTGGATTTGAAACTCTTTTAAATGACTATGACATTCTCTCATCATAATTCTAAGCAACATCCAGTTGTCCTAGAAAATGGTAATTTGGTAAACATACTTGGTTTCATGCCCACAGTATAAGAATAGTTCCTGTGTTTTTTCAATGCCAATCTAAAAGCTGAAACGTCTTAAGCCTCGTATCCACTTGAGCACACTCAGGCGAATGAGCCGCTCATTCATTTGAGCGCGCTCAAGAAAAAGGAAATTTTGGTCGAACGAGCCTGGTTTCAGTGCTCAGAAAACGCTCGGCTATTGACGTGTTGTCAGGTGTACGCGCGGCAGCTGTGGCCTTTATTATTATCCATACGATGTCAACGCAAAGAAGAAAATTACCAAATTGGTGGATTAGAGAAAGTCATCGTCAGCGAAGAAATTATCTTAATAATTTAATTCACGAATTGACTTTAGAAGGAGACAATGAGCTATTTCAAAAATTTACGAGATCGATTTCGAACATTTGCTGTCATCAGTTGGACCTCATATTAAAATGCACGATACGCCTATGCGTGAGGTGATCCCACCAGAAGATAAAATTTATAATAACTTTAAGATTCCTAGCCTCAGGAAGTCCCTACACAAGCCTGCAGTATATGTTCAAAGTATATAAACAAAGCATCAGCCGTTTAGTACGGGTAGTCTTTGATGGCACTATTGAGTCACTCCAAAATTATATAAACGCTGGTACCTATTTTTAATTTGTGTTTAGAAATTAGATTTAAAGGTTACTTTTATTTTTTTTATTATGGCATTAATTTCAAGTTTTTATTAAAAATTATGTAAAACAATTATATTGCCATAGATGAATTAGCCTGGCACAAAATCAATATATTTTAGACATTTAGGATATGAATTACGTAACACCCAATTCAATCAAAATCCGTGCAGCTGTGAGAAATACTATTAAAAAAGACTTACCACTTCCCGTTGTAGAAGTTCTCTTCTGTATTTATCGTCCTCGCCTGAATGACCCTAGTAGCTGGCTTGTTATTTTTTTCTTTACATCATCAATACCTAAGTTTAATATCTCGCTGATTTCACGCCATGCACCTTCTTTTTTAGTTCGATTATAATACTGGAGCTATCCCATAACACCCTCTTTGATTCATACGCATCAATTAGAGTTAAGCAAGTTTCATTGTTCCACGTGCTCGCGCTCATTGTAGAAACCGCCAAATACCGTCCACACTGAGCGCCGAACAAACACTGGCTCGCCTTTGAGCATTCTAAAAAACCGACAACCGATCGGCTCGCCCCGAGCGCGCTCGCTGTCGTTCGTTGCGAGCGTGCTCAGGCGTCCACACTTGAGCCACTCGCTTCATTGAGCGGCTCATTCGCCTGAGCGTGCTCAAGTGGATACGAGGCCTTAGAGAAAATTTGTACGTTAATTGCTTTCTTCTTGATGAGGTTATATGCCTTAAATTTCAGTTTTGCACAAAGATTAATTTTACTTTGTTACTACATTTAATTTGGAAGTTACAAGTAGTCCTACACCGATGGTAACAATGCAGACACGGCGTCGCTCGCACAGAACGAATCGGACTCGAACCCGTTGTTTTACATGAGCGTGCGTTGTCGAGGAAAGTATTTTGACATGAAAATTGGATGTAAGCAGGAATATTGATAAATTCTGATACACAATCTTTGTTAAGGTGCAAACATTTGGTCCAAAAAGTAAGAAGACTCAGAATAAGCTATCAACCTACAAAAAGAAATTAAATTCCACATAAAACAATACTTGTAAAAAAAAGTGACTTGGTCATCATGCAAACTCTGATAATAGAACATCAACCTAAATAAATGCCTCTACTATGTTGCATTATTGAGCTTTTAAAATCACAAAAGCCAAGATTTCCCTCGATGCTCTTTCTGGATTCAAAGGCTTCGAGTAAATCATAAACAATATGCCTTCCTTTAGTAAAGTAGTAGTATAATGGCTAAATCACAATTAAAAAATATGATTTATCCTAACTTCATGAAAAACCATTTTTTCATAAAATCAAAACTTGATTCAGAAAAATATCTCACAACTCTTCATCATTAAATAGCTACAAGACTTCAGCCCTTTTTTAAAATGATTTGTTTTTGTAACATTTTTTTTTTATAATAGGGTCGATATATCGATACTTTTCTTTCGATATATCGAGTCCGAATAAATATTTTTTAAAATATCGATATATCGAAAATCCGATATTTTTCAAATATCACCAGCCCTAGTCATGTCACGACAATGAAAAACTAGGCAAAGCAAACAACAATAAGTTTTCAGTTTGTTATACAACAATCTATTATGCCAAGTACTAAATAAAATGAGCCCAAATTAATTTTAAAGGATATTCAAACCATCTAATACTGAATACAAATGCTGATAATTAAATAAACGTCAAAAAAAGTGTGAAATTGTGAAAAATAAGCTCTGTGATACGGTATTACGAAAACTTTTATAAATACTACAAAATGATTATGAAACAGATTTATTAAATTTAAGTAGTTTAGCAGGCCGAAAATAGTGACAGGTATGTCAATCTGCAAAACAACATATTTAAACAAGTAGGATCAAATAAAAATAATCTTATTTTACTATGTTATTTTTGAAAAGAAGACCGTTTTTCTCTGTTGGCGTTTATGTGTTTATTTTTAAATAATATTAGCAATTGATCTATTGCCACAGTTATTTACATTTTGTCATGGTAGTCAGGATTAGAGATCTGCCACAAGCATGATAAGTCCTTATATTTCTCAATAATCTTCAGCACAAAGTCGCTGAGACAGTTTAAAAATAATATCATCCTAATTGTTACTTAATAATATATAAAACTGTATTATTTTCAATTCTACATTCAAAATAATATTTAACTTGTAGCAAAACAAATATTTCTATACCAGAATAATAAAAAAAAAGAAGAAATGGTACAATGCTGTGTAATCCAATCAAGGCACTGATGTTGCCTGCTGGGTGGTCGGTGACAGAATTAGAAGTGTTTGGATCGCGGTTTCACCAACACGATCCGACTGGAGTAATGGCTTGATGTGCCCCACGTGGTTTTCGCCACACACGGTCAGTCAGCATGACGGACGAAACTGTATGGATATTGGACTGAGCGGATATCCAAATAATATGTCGACGAATTATTCTCTCAATATTCCTTGACCTAGCAAGGCCAAACCTTGGCCTGTTACAACCCGGTGTCTGTAATTTCTCTCGCTTGTCTTTCATCTTTACAGGTACATCCCAGATCCTCCTGTGTACACTATGTACTGGGCAGATATTTTTCTTCTTTCAGAAGGCGACCAATTTTATCTGTCACCTCCTTGACCTATCGTAATACTGCCATTACCTCATCCGTTGATCTGCTGGTCTCTTCTGCCGATGCTGGGGCAGGAGTTAAAATTTGAGGCCAAGTACTATAATCAACTACTTAACATCAGGGCTGTAGACGTTGACGAGAAACGGCTCTTTAAAATTTGACTCTCAGTAACTATGCTTACTTCTTAATAAATAAATTACGCCAAAGCAATTGACTTTTTTGTGTTTATTTATCTCCCGTACACGTTTCACTTCTTTTGCAGAAGCATCTTCAGCGGGTTTTTTCTGTTAATTATGTACAAAAGTTGTAAGGAGGTTATGTTTGTGGTTTGTACAGTGGAATGAATTTTATCTAACTTATAATCTACTTACATTTTGTGGTCTATTGTATTTCTTTTAGCTCCATTCTCAGCATCAGTGCTTTTGCTTTTTCGGTGGGAAGTGTCTTTTCACGTTTCAAATTAGGTGAAATGTCAATTGATGACCAATCCCGTTCTGGACGGCCTTCAACAGTCTGAACGGAAGAACATTTCACAAAAATTCGTGAAATCATCCTAAAAGATCGAAGACATACAATTTAAGAAATTTTGGAGTTTATTTTAAGTTAAGATTTGGGTTTGAGAAGGTAGCCGCCAAATTCGAGCCTCGATTCCTGCACGTCAAAACATGTTTGGAAGAATGATGTGCTTTCAAGGAATAACCCCGAAATGATCCTCACTTTTTATTCACGGTCATCACAGGCGACGAATCCTGGTGTAAATAAATAGAAAAACGAGCCATTTATGAACAAGGCAGATGCCGAAATATTGTGTAGTTGTTTGTCAGCATTAGTGTTCCCCCTCATCGCATCCGTCCACTTTGGTATGTGGTGGGTTAATTTCCCTTTCTTTTCTTATTTATATCGCCTAGAAGCCGCTTCCATTTTCCTTAGTTGAATCTACTGGAAAGGATGATAGTGGAATGCACGAGGAAAGTTAGGGAACTGGAAGATATAGCCTTAGTAAGCATCTTGCTTGGTTACGGTGTTATACCCAAATTATGAATATCGCGTACAGGAGTTGGAGGGGGTGCAAAAGGAGCAGTTAGATTTGTTTGTAGAAATTACCTAGAACATAATCACATGATAAAGGAGCTATGTTGGGAGTCACGGGAAGATAGATTGTTGAACAATTTGGTGCATACGTACAAGCACAGATGAAGCTAGGATGAATATTGGGAGAAGAACTGTAGAGGTATGCGAAATGGAAGCACTAGCATTCGATTCTGGGCATAATGAGAAGGGAAGATTTTGAATTGCAGGAAAGGAAGTCAGGGACTGGAATAAATTATAATGGGACGATATGAATAAAATACCTCAAAATATGACAGAATTTAGGGAGAAAATTATGTTACGGGAAAGTAGGTATGAAGGAAAATTTTCACTGTGGCATGCATATGTTTAATTATAATTAAATGAAATTTATAAGAACAATAGTTGGTAAAATATTACAACTTTATTGTATTGAACATAGAGAAAAAAAGAATGACAGTTACAGAAGGCATGGAGTATCAAATTTCACATAAAAATAAAATAATATAAATCCTTAAATAGGTATGTTACAAAGAAACTAAAGAGACTAAAGGACATTTCAAAGTATTTGCAATGAAGCTTATCCTAAAATGTTGTGTGAAGTTACAGAACCAAATATATCAATTCATGCCTCACTGGAATTCAACACCAACACACAGGAAGATTGTTTACCAAAAACAGATACTCAAGCTGTGTGGTGTTAAGTTTATGTCACCAACAATAATGGAAAAATTTTGAATTTTTTTTCATAAGGATTAATTAATGTTGTACTGCCATTAGTCACTGTAAGCTTTGTAATAATAACAATAATAAATTAAGTAAATATCACATCACAAAACATGTATTTTGGTGTAGAATGTCCTAACCACTCATTTAAATTAAGCTTTTAACATTCTATTCCAAAAACATGAAAAAAAACTTATGAAAACTCTAAGAAAATCCAGTTTACAAAGTAAATTTCACTCCAAAATCTGATTATTAAAAAAAAAAGAGAGATAAGGAGAAAAATGTTCATATAAAACTTTTTCCAGAAAATAATCTTGTGCACTGCAACAAGATTGAGTGCCTGAAACCTCTCATAAAATCTAGGGTTAAAGAATTCTCAGTTCAGTTTCTCTTAGCATGAGACAACAGTTTTCTTTCACCCATCTGGATGAAATAATGACAGACTTAACAAATATTTCTGAAAAATATCCAAGAGAAACTTCACCAGAATTTCTTTGAACCATAAATTAATAAAAAAAATATACAGGAACAACAGCGAGGTGAAGACTGGTTGTAGTCTTTCAAAGACCTTTGACGGAGAGCTACTCAGCACTTTATGTAGCAGCAAAACACCTCTTTCGAGTCATGGATCTACATTCTATTCTTTGTAGAACTTGTCAAAGCACTCGTAGAGGTGGTCCTCTTCAAGCATTTCATTAAGCTGTTCATCTGTCAGTAGAAGTGTATCTTCAGTACCTTCCTCCAGGCCCTGGTAGAAAGAGTTGAATGTGCGAACCTCTTGCATTGCCTTTTGCAGTTCTCGCAGCCGTGCCATCGATTCAGATTCTGCTGCAGCGAGTCGATTATCATACTTGCGCCGCAGTTCTACGACATTCTGTTGGCATACGGGAGAAAAAATTGAAGCAGTTCTGATACAATACAGTTAAAAAATGTAATATCGTGCACATCTACAATAGAGTTGTAACGAGGTCCTCTTTACGGATGGGGATGTTCAGCACTTGATATAAACACAGACAATGTTTTATGGGAGTGGATGTGGAAAAATAAATTTATAATAATTTAGATTATAATATTTTATCAAAAATAAACTCCACGCCATCGCACATCTCCGGGCTCGCCACCCGTCTTTCCATCTCTCTAGCGGCCCATTCACAGTCCAAAACGTTGAAAGAATTTAAAGATAAAATTTGTAGAGGGCAAATGTAGGTAGGTGCAGGATAGGGGGAAGATGGGGGTGTAGGGAAATTGCCACTGGAGCCTGTGCTCCATTGCAATTGAATTAAATCTTGTAAGACCTTCAATTATCCGATTTTCGAATGTAGGACTCTTGTTGAGCCTTGAAATGGGTTGCAGTACTACATGTAGGATATTGCTGGACTCCAAGACAACCAACATGGGCCCCAGCCATCCAACAAGTTATGCCACTGGATCATGATTGGAGGAAACATCTTACAAGTGTGCAATAAGGACACTGGTGTGCCGCGAGAAAGTACAAGAGGAAAGGACTACTTGGAACATCTTATCAGACCCCTTCTAGAAGTGTGAATGGGTGAGCACATCCTAGGGTTGTTCTACACAGAAGTCCTACAAGATGGACCACGAATATACAGCTTTACTTTACATGAAAATTTGAACTTGTAAATTCGTCACTTGGTAATAACATTGTTCAGTTGATGGTTACTTTTACTGCAGGATTTTGAGAAAAAAAGTGCCGAATCTCATACAAAGAGAAAACATGACGTAAAGAAACCTCCATTATCTGTCCGCATTAAAAGCTGTGGATGTAGAGGTAATATTTCATGCGGAAGTTCCGCACTTGCATATATGGACCACCGTTACATGTCTAATCTAAAACTACACACAGCAATTTACAAAATTGTGGGTAACAGAGGGTGCTTTGCACCAAAAATGTGTTCATTCCAATACCAAATGACACCAGGGAATAAAGAATTCAAATAAGCATCCACACAACACTTAATTTATGTCTTTGCAACCCAAATAGCTTACTAGTTTTTCATTGCACTCGTAAATGAAAGTAGTTGTTCATATGTTTGCCAATAAATTAAAACATAATCTATGTAGTCCATCTGCCAGACAATCCCAGGAAAATCTATATATCGATTCTGTGACACTTTTATAGATTGTGGCAAGCAGTCATGACTCGAGCAACTCTTCTCTGCACTGTCAATCAATCTCGTTATACAGATTCCAGATGGCACAATGATAGTCCAAATGTGGACGAACAAGAATTTTGTACCCCAACTCCTTTGTATGAGCATTACGATTCTTCGAAGTTTGACTTATGAATCACAGCCTAGAATTTGCTCGACATATGACTGATGTTATGTGCATATAAAATCTTATGCCCAAATACTTCAGGGAGTTAACGATGTCAATTACTGAAATGTTTACTTTGTACTCTTGAACAAATGGATTCTTTTTGTTAGTTATGCACACTGCCTTGCACTTTTTGCAATTCAGTGTAAGTTGCCACTGATCACATCCAGATCATGCTGAATTTTTAAGCAACAGGCCGAATTCTTTACTACCCTATAGATAAATGCATAATCAGTGAATAATCTCAAACTGTTTTTAACACTGTCTTGAAAATTGTTTATAAAAATTAAGAAAAGAAGTGGTACTATTACACTTCCTTCATGGACGCCTCATGTAACATCTAGATTAGAAGAAATTCTTTGTCAGTGACATACTGTGTCTGACCAGTTAGAAAATCACATATTCGTTCACAAATCTGATCCAATAAAATGTACACTTGAATCTTCACTAAAAGGTGGTTGTGTGGTACAGAGTTGAAAGCTATCTTAAAATCTAAAGTAACTGCAGCAATAGTTTTCATTATGTCATGCGAAAATAGGATCAGTAGTGATACACATGGGATTTCTTCCAAAATCCATTTTCATCATGAAATTTCATGTTTCAACATATAAATATGCTCCCGACTTCTACTTTTTTTTTTTTGTCATCCGAAGTTTTACAGTATATATCAGAAATGGTTTGATTTCCATCACATACTCTGAAAATAATGGGATGCCTTTGGGATCCAGTGGGATGTGTAGCATGCATTGCTGTGTAGAGTGTAGGGGGACCAGAAAACCATGTAATATTTTGTGTATTTTGTAATATTTTAGCTCGCTGGAGGGGCAATTATGCCACGCCCAGAGGCACACATTAGAGTGCGGCACGATAACAGATCAGCAGCTTCCAAGTGCGCCGAAACTGGCAACTGATAGTCTTGCGCAGAGTACAGTAATGTACGATTTCATACCAATCGTACAACTTTTGCACCCAATTTTGACAATGATCATATAAATTTGAGATAGCAGGGATAGCAGCTAACTGTTGCATGGAGCAGAAACTATGTCCTGTGTTGCGTACTCATCAGTTTGGAATATTCTGTAATAAACCAGAACTACACTAGTAGCAACTGTTTTCATTATTGCAAAACCTTCTAATCCGATCAGACCAATACTCAGGTCAAGAACTCTGTTGCCTATTTTCAATATATAACGTCTTTAACAGACTTTGTTCGTCTTCAGCATCTGTATCTGAACTTATAGCTTTACGCCTCGTCGACATCGAGGTCATTAGAGGTGGGAAAGGACTGGGGACAAGGAATGGGAAGGGATTCGGCAATCGCCTTTTGAAGGAAGCATCCCAACATCCACCTAGAGTGATTTGGAGAAATCATGGAAAACCCAAATCTGGATGCCCAGACTGGGATTTGAACCTGCGTCCTCCCGAATGCGAAGCCAGAGCGTTAACCGCTCACGCACCACGCTCGGTTTCAGCAGCTAATCATCTACACAGTTTGGTTACTCTGCATTATAAAAAGATTATCTGGTGCTAACGACAGAAAATCGTCATCCTGATAAGGAAGAAACATCAAGAAGAAGTCGATATTGGACAGGTTAGTCGTACCAACCCGATAGACCATGAATCAATAACTACTCGGTTAATTAACTCTGGAGTCATCTGTGGAACTCAAACCTGGCACCACACACAACACAGAGTTCCATTACAAAAGGACAACTCACACCAAAACTCCATTTGAGCCACCAAACCATGTGTTAGCTGCAAGTTGGCCCAAACATTAGCGTTTACTACTAGGATGTGGCATCATCGGGGAAACGATTTATTTTTGCCATGGAGGCCTCAATGGTATCATAATACATTTAGTTGACATGCAGATGTCACCCATGGTTAGGATAATGTTCTTTGATCAGCTCACCATAAGAACCTAGATATTAGTTTCGAAAGGGGGTGAGTCAATTTGATGTCGCACTACAAAATTTATAGACCTTAGATTTAGAGCTAACCTTGCAAGTCATTCAACATTAAAATGCCTTAGTTACCAATCAGTATTTACATAAAAGTCTTGGCTTCCAACTAGTCTCAAAATAATAAATAACACTACTCAGGATAACAGCTGACCTCACGTACACTAACAGACTGGGATAAGGCACAATTACAATGTGTTTCATACAATTTGACTTAATGATACAGAGATACTCTTAATTAATAAGATTTCAGACAAGTATAACTCTGGAACAATTGGTGCTAGACCCATCAGATTGTACAGTAAGTATTTAAATCTCCTAGAAGGAAGAGCCAAACAAGCTTACTTACAACTCCAGCAATAATAGACTCAACATTTTTTTAAAGATTTTAAAATTTTAAATATTTTTTTTTAATCAAACGGTACACATCTAACTTAAATTATTATTTACATGGAAAAGAAAGGGAAAATACACCCAACACTCACCAAAGTTGAAGGGAAGAGGGCAGCAGCAACACAAAACAGCACACAAACAAAGAAAAAACAATATTTCGGGTGAAAATCCCTTTTTCAAGTTAACAGAGAGGTGCCTTGTCTTGCGCAAGACTTGCGTTGGACGCAGCCACTCATAGAACGCAATAGACCGTCGGAGGTGGTGGGGGGAGCAACAATAATATAACTGCGCGTATAAGAAAGATTAAAATGATTGAAAAAATAATAACAGTAACAAAAAAAAAATAATTGAAAAACATATGAATCTATTGTGATGGGTGTATAGGGGTGAGGATGGAAGATATTAACGGAAATGAAGGCCTGGGGGATGTCTAGTTTGAAAGATGTGTTGATATGCCAATTCACACCTGCGGAGCTCAGATTGGGAGGTAGTGTCTGGAAGTACTCTAATGGCTCTGACTGTGAAGAAGTTATTAAGGTCATGGGTGTTGTGATACTGACGTGGTGAGCAACAGGGAGTAAACTGTTTGTCTGTGACCATTCATTCTGATGGATAATGAGTGTTTGTAGTAATATAATTATTTGTAAGTTGGCACACCTACATTTGCTCTCTACAAATTTAAACTTTAAATTATTTTAACGTTTTCGGTAAGTTATTCTTCATTCCCCTTGGTAACTCATTCCAATCCCTGCACCCTTACCTAAAAAAGAAAATCTTCCCACACCCTTGTGCCTGAAATCGAGTGTCAGCTAGTGGTCATGGTCATCTTTTCCCTTCCATGAACTACTTTTCATACCTACTGCAATATCTTTCCATGCCTCATCGCCAGCATATGCTCTGTACACTCCCATGACCCTCCTCCTGTCTTGCAATGAATCCCATTCCAGCTCTGTCACTGATTGCATTCTGCGATAATTTCCAGAAACAAATTTAGCAGCCCTTCTTTGCACCTTCTCCAACGCCTGTATTTGATACTCAAAATATGGGCCCCATACTACACTATCATATTCGAGCAAAGTTTTGTAACCCAATTCCTTTACTTCTCTCGTGTATCCCCTCATCACTCTCTCCAACAAGTGCAGGATTTTGAAACCTGTCCAATATATCCTGCCCAGTTAAGCTTGTTATCAAATGTAAAGCCAAGATATTTATATTTCAAGTCTTCAGCAAGCAATTCTTTCCCCACCTTATATTCATAATTAACCTTTTTGTGTATCTAATTAGCTGACTCTTCTTTGCATTTATCTTCATCCCATGTTTACCAACCCAACTAGATATCCTGTCCAGATCACCCTGCAACTGTTTGCACCTATCCGAAAGGGTAATAGTTTGGAAGGGATATACGGGATATGGCAGGAGGCACCCATGGGCTATTGTGAGGCACCATCCCAGCATTTACGCTTAGTAATCCAGGAAAACCCAGATCAGGATGGCCGGAGAGCTTTATCGAAAGCTACTCCTGTCGGATTTTAAGGTTACTCGTCCGGTAAATCCTTTCTATTCCATTCCCTAATCGCTCATGGAAAAAATGAATACAGAAAAGAATCGGTTCTGGTCCTGATTTCTCTTATCTTATTTTCACATTCATTCCAAGATACGAATGTTGCTGGTAGCAATATTTCTTTGCTGTCATTCTGAAATATGTCAGTCATGAATTTTTCAATTAGCTTCCGTCGAGAGCAACGCCTTCGGTGTTCCAGGTCTTCCCAAACTAACTCCTTCAACATCACACTTACGCTTTTCCTCCAACTATATATACCTGTCATGAATCGGACGGCTCTTCTCTGGACCCTCTCTAATGCCTCCATTAACCCCTTTTGATGGGGACCCCATACAGAACAACAATACTCCAAGTGAGGACGCACTGGTGACTTATATGCAATCGATTTAACTTCCAGAGTGCATTGTTTTAAATTACAACCTAGAAATCGGAGCTTACGATTTGCTTTCCCAATTACATTCTTGATATGTTCATTCCACGACAAATTATTACGAATTGTTACCCCTAGGTATTTAGTGGAATCTACAGTTTTAAGGACAGTACCATTAATTGTATATTCAGAACTAAATGGTGTCACCTTTTTACTTATACGCATGACTTTGCACTTTTTAGCGTTTAACTCCAACTGCCAGTCTTTACACCACGCAATTATTTTCACTCCCTTTGATACCACATTTCCTACCCTAACTTTTTGTTTTCTACCATTTAAAAATTCTTCTACCCAGCAAATCACTTTCTCATCCACTCCAATAGTTTTTACCTTATTCAATACCATTTTGTGGCTTACTTTGTCAAACGCCTTATACAGACCTAGTGCTTTTTTTTTTTTTTTTTTTTTTTGGTCGTCAGTCTTTCGACTGGTTTGATGCAATCCTCCATCCTTTCCTATCCTGTGCTAACCTCTTCATTTCTACATACCCCTTACAGCCCACGTCATCAATTATCTGTTTCATATATTCTAATCTCTGTCTTCCTCTACAGTTCTTACCTTCGACTGTTCCCTCCACTAACAAATTAACCAATCCAGCATGTCTCAAAATATGACCTACCAGCCTGTCTCTTCTTTCTGTAAGCTTCTTCCATAAACTTCTTTTCTCACCCATCATTTCCAAAACTCGTTCATTTCTTACTTTGTCTGTCCACTTAATTTTCAGCATTCTTCTGTAACACCACATTTCAAATGCTTCAATTTTCTTTCTTTCCGGTATTCCTAAAGTCCACGTTTCGCTACCATAAAGAGCTGTGCTCCACACAAAGAGTTTCAAAAAGTTCTTTCTAATTCCTAGATCAATATTTGAAACTAAAAGGTTTCTCTTTTTCATGAAAGCTCTTTTTGCTAGTGCTATTCTGCTTTTGACATCATTCTTGCTTCGGCCATCGGTTGTAATTTTACTTCCCAAGTAACAGAATTCGCTTACTTCTCCTATTGCATCCGATCCTATTTTTATATTTAATCTAGTATTGGTATCATTTCTGCTACATTTCATCACTTTTGTCTTGCTTTGATTTATATTCAGTCCAAAATCTTCCTTCAGTATTTCGTTCATGCCATTCAGTAACTTCTCAATATCCTCAGCCCTCTCTGCTAACAAGACAATGTCATCAGCAAAACGTAGCATACTGATTTTTTCTCCCAGAAAACTTATGCCACATGGAAATTTTTCTTTGACTTTCTTCATTGCTGCCTCTACATACAAGTTGAATATTAACGGGGATAGACTACAACCTTGTCTCACACCCTTTTTAACTGATGCATGTCTCTCGTGATTCTCTACTTTTATTACCGCCACTTGATTCTTATATAGTTTATAGAGTATTCTTCTATCTCGATACTTTAGACCTGACTTCTTTAAAATTTTGAACATCTTGTCCCACCTAACATTATCAAACGCTTTTTCTAAATCAACAAATGCCATAAAAGTATCTTTGTTTTTCTTGAGCCGCCCTTCAAGTATTAATCTTAAAGACAGAATTGCTTCCCTTGTACCGCGATTTTTCCTAAACCCAAACTGATCTTCACCTACTATCTCTTCTACTACCCTTTCCATCCTTCTGTATATTATTCTGGTCAGTAACTTTGAAGCATGTGATGTTAGACTAATGGTGCGATAATTCTCACATTTGTCGGCTTGTGCTTTCTTTGGAAGTGTGAACATGATATTTTTATTAAAATCAGTTGGAATTTCTCCTGTTTCATAACTTTTGGATATCAGCTTGAATAATCTTTCGATTCCTTCCTCTCCTAGGGATTTAAGAAGTTCTGCAGGGATTTCATCAATTCCAACTGCCTTATTTGATTTTAAGTCATTCAGAGCTTTATTAAATTCTGTCCTCAAAACAGGATCCCCTAAGTCATCAATGTCAACATCATCTTCCTTTTCCATTACACTATTGTTCAAGTCGTCCCCATCATAAAGTTTCTCAATGTATTCTTTCCATCTGTTAGCTCTATCTTCTGACCTTAAAAGAGGTTTCCCATCGGCAGCTTTAATGTTCATACCTCTTTTCTTCATTTCTCCAAAATTCTGTTTGATCTTTCTGTAGGCAACATCTACTTTACCTACGACCATTTCCTTTTCTACTTCTTCACACTTTTGTTGTAGCCATTTTTCTTTTGCTATTTTGCATTTCCTATTTATTTGATTTCTAAATTGCCTGTACTGCTCTCTTCCTGCTTCATCCTGAGCATTTTTGTATCTTCTCCTCTGATCCATCAGCTCCAAAATTTCTTCTGTGATCCAAGGTTTTCGGGCAGAATGTTCCCTAAAGCCTAATGTTTCTTTACCAGCTTTCATTATTTCGGTCTTTAATGCATTCCATTCGTCCTCGGTTGAGCTCCTTTCAGAGATACTTCTTAGACCCAAGTCTACTATTAATGCAAATTTTTCTCTAGTGCTAGATTGTTTCAGTTTATTCACTCCCAGTCTGTTCTGCTTATACTGCTTCCTTATTCGCTTAAATTTCAGCCTGCACTCCATTATTATCAAATTATGGTCAGAGTCTATGTCTGCTCCTGGGTACGCTTTACAATCTAGAACTTGATTCCTGAATCTCTGTTTGACCATGATATAATCTAGCTGATATCTGCCTGTATCCCCAGGACGTTTCCACGTGTAAATTCTTCTTGCATGGTTCTTAAACAGTGTGTTTGCCACTACTAGCTTATATCTTTCACAAAATTCTAGCAACCTGCTTCCTCGTTCATTTCTTTCTCCTAGACCAAAACTTCCTACAGTATTCCCATCTTTTCCTTCTCCCACTATTGCATTCCAATCACCCATGACTATTAGATTTTCCTCCCCCTTCACATATTGAATTAATTCTTCAATTTCAGCATATATTTTTTCTATTTCTTCGTCATCTTCCTGTGATGTTGGCATATACACTTGTACTAATGTGGTAGGGACGGGCTTAGTTTCTAACCTCATCAAAATAATCCTGTCACTAAACTGTTCATAATAACTCACCCGTTTCCCTACTTTCTTGTTCATTACAAATCCTACACCAGTGACTCCATTGACAGCATGTGTGCTAATTATCCTGTGTTCCCCAGACCAGAAATCCTGTGCGTCCTTCCATTTAATCTCACTAATCCCAACAACATCTAACTTAAGTTGTTCCATCTCCCTTTTTAAGTTTTCTAACCTACCTGCCCTATTCAAACTTCTAACATTCCACGCTCCGACTCGTAAAATGTTTCTATCCATTCTGATGACTCCTCCCTGAGCAGTCCCCACCCGGAGATCCGATTGGGGGACTATTTTACCTCCGGAATATTTTACCCAGGAAGAAGCCATCATGATATATGTAATTTGAGAGGATTACATGTCCTCGGGATACCCTTTGGGTCTTTAATGCAGTGGTTTCCCGTTGCCTTCTGCATCCCCATGCCGTTGATCATTTCTGATTCATCCGCCTTTAGGGGCCGTTTCCAACCCCAAGGGCAAGAGGGTGCCCTGAACCGCTCCCCGCTCTTCCGCCCTCCTTTCGGAGGCCGTTGGCAAGCAGTGGGTGATTCCTTATACCGGGAATCTTTCAGTCGCCAGAGCCTCGTCCGTGCAAACAGGGTGCACCACGTGAAGGAGAGGTTGACATTTGGTTGGAAAAGGCTAGTATAGCCTCTCCCAAACCCTTACACCCCATCTAGTGCTACACTGTCAATTTGGCCTCCCTTGTCCATTTCATCTGAAATATCTTGCATATATCCCACCAACTGAGATTCGCATGAATATCCTTGCCTGAAACCATGTTGCCTGCTTGAAAACCACTTACGTTCCTCACATATATTTCTGATGTGGTTGCAAATAAATCTTTCCATTAATTTACCTACCACTGATGTCAAACTGATTGTCTTGTAATTCTTAACTGTATTTCTCACCCCTCCCTTATGTACCGGTACTACTATTGCACTTTTCCAGTCCTGTGGTAAGCAACAAGTGTCTAGACTCAATTTAAATAATATTTCAAGATAAGATACAATGTCACATCCGGCTATCTTTAAGATATCTGTAGTAATATTATCTTCACCAGCCGTTTTATTTTTTTTCAGCTTTCTTAATTCCTTCATGATTTCCTCAGGATGAATATCAAATTTTTTAGTATCTTTATTTCTAATCGTATTGTTAAGCTCGTTCTTTGAATTAGACCTTCCCCTTTCTGATTCATTGTCCCTAGTGCTCTCACTAAACCTGTTACTTAAAATCTCTGCCTTTTTCAAATCCTCAGTAACTACTTCTCCATCCTTATCTATAAGTGTCTCTAAACCCTCCCTTCCCTTCAGTTTCCTGATATAGTCATAGAAATTTCTAGATGCACCAGTCAGTGGTACTCCTGCACTGACAATACTCTTCATAAACCCATCTTTAGCCACTTTATTTGCTGTTATTAAGTCCTTGTTTAGTTGTTTCAAATATGGTTTGTTGACATTAAGGTCATTAGAGCCATGACAGGAAGATACTGTTATTTTTGCAGTAGGGGTTGGGGGCATGGTTATCTGAAGGACAAAGTTTATCTATCCCCAATGACAACAACACTGCAAGAATTAAAATGGATGACTGCTGCTGTGATGGACATTGACAGAAACACTATTGAACGTATGGGCAGAACTGGTTTACCATTTGGATGTATGCCAGGTGACAGAATGCACACATTGAACTTGGCAAGTATATGTATCTTTCCATGTATCACTTGTCTTTGTAGGTAATACACTTTTCAATACATAGTATTTTGAAAGCTGATGAATCATTTAGGCTAACCCTGTATTTTGTACATTTGTGGGGAGGACCTGTGATCCTTGTGGCACATATTTTCCCTCAAAAAATAAAATAAAAAAAAAAGAGGAAGGAAAACTGCACGATTGTATTTATGGCCACATCAACCCACCTGATAAACAACATGCCAAGAGAATAATAACCAAGCAGGCGAGGGAAGTGCCGAGGTATGACTGAACCGACTATCGAGTGGCACAACAAAGTAGGATCGATGAAGACAAAGACTTTGAACCTGGAAGGTAACCTCAAGAAGAAAAGGACCTGCTGGCTGAACCCAAGAAAGATGTTTTCTCAATAATTGATAATCTGCAGGAGTGGCTTGTGACACCAATTATTCAGAATTTTTGTAATTAGGCCTACATCCTCCCTTATTTCCATTGTCACTATCATCAAATAACAATAAAAAAAAGTAATATGCAATAATTTTGATGGTAGCCTGATAAAAGAAAACGGCACAAAATTATATTTTGAAAAAAAAAGGGGGAGGGGGGAGAGGAGTGTCAAGACCAAAGCTATGTTAGGCAACATGGAGGAGCAGGTGAGATAAAGGATGGGGGTTCAAAAAGAGGCTGAAAAGGAAAAATGTGGTTTATGAACGTTTCAATAAAAAAATTATATATATTGTGAAGACATGGCATAAAGAACACACGGTCCAATGGATAGGTAGCAACATATTTCAAATTAACCTGTAATGATAAATAGCAAGAAGAGGTTTAAAAACAGATTATATTGCCTAATACACACAAAGTACTGTATTTACAACTTATCAGTAAATCTTTTACCTGTACATGCATCATCCGAATAGCCTGTTCATCATCAGGAAAGCAACAAAGTTGCGAGTTTGCTTTATGTAATAGGTTTTGCACTTCCATGTCATGTTGTCGCAAAATATTATTTCTTGCTCTCCTTAAGTTCTTCTCAACATCATAAAGCTTACGATCGAATAACTCAGTGCAAGAAAATGTACGCTGTCTTTTGGATGGTGGATGTGGTGCCAGAGGATCTGCAGAACGGGTACGCTTTCTTGAGGGTAAAGTAACATCTGTCTTTTGCTCAACTGGTTGTATATTTTCCTTCTTTGGCATTCTATAGCCTCTGCTACGGTATGTTAGATTTTTGTTTGGATTAGGAATGACCAAATTTCTCCATCTCATTCTGACCGCTTTGTATCGTTCCTCATCAGTTTCTAGTTTCTTTAAAAGTTGCCACTCCGGATCATTATTATCTGCATTTTCTTGTGGATCATTACTAACAAAGTCTCCACTATCATGTTTTGCGGGCAGCTGTTCAGAATTATCATCCTTCCCGGAAGCACCAACTACAACTTTCTGAGAATCATACTTAGTGTCATTTGTCTCATATGGTTTGTTCTTTTCTTCATGGGAAATGCTTAACTTCGAAACTGTTTCACCATTTTCTTTGCATAATTTATCTGTACCTTTCGACTCTTCAGAAAGACCTGAAGATGCCTCTGTTTCTTTTGAATTTACTTCATGTTTTCCTTCTTTGTCTTTTATATGTCTATCTGCCGTTTTAGTTGGATTTTCATTTACAGGGACAATTGTATTTTCTGGTTTGTCTAACTTTAATTGCACTGTATGACGAATGTCATTAGTTTTTCCATTTGTCTTAGAGTACAAAATTTGTATTTCACTGTCATTTGACGCTCCGAACGTATTTTCTTCACCAGTTTCGTCCAATATTACGAAGCTGTTATCTGATATTTCACTTGGTTTCCACACATGTGAAGTATGAGAAGTACCGGACACATTCGGTGACTTAGCACTTGGCGAGACAATTATGACGCTCGAATCTGATGCAGGTTTTTCACTCACGATTATAGTATCCTGGCTATTATCTAGCTCCTGCAGAGTGGTTTCAAGCTTAGATATTTCATCTTCTAGACTGTTTTCTTCATTACCGTCCTCCAGTACTAAAGTACTACTGAGAGCATTTTCATCACAGAGTTCGGAAACAAATGTATCAAACCCACTATCAACGTTCACGTTGCTGACTGGTTCAGTCACCGATGATTTCACAAAATGCAGTTTCCAAGGCGTGGAGGTATTGCTGTCATTATTTATTCTACTCACTTTTTTAATTGGTGTTACCAAAACTGTCTCCATATTTAAAAAAAAAAAAATAATGTTCGGTTGTTAAATTGCCTCAATAATATACACAGTAATAGATAATTCTTCCAGTAGTTACATACAATTTTGTTGCCAATGTTACATTTTTAACACTCAACTTCTGCCCTGAATAAATTCTGCACAGATCTTCGGAAAACGAGCACCACAATAACTTCCCTTGTTTCATACATATGTTTACAAGTTTGAACAAAAGCGCTGTTCTTCCTGTGGTCAGAGATTACTTCACTCAAAAATGTAACTACTAGAATAACCTTGGTAACTAGATGCCGTATCACAGATACGATATCGAGGAATTAAGAATCAATTAAGAATAATACTTACATTGAAAAACAAAAAGGAGTTTTGTTAATAAATTACACTGTCATATACCAATACTGAACTAATCAAAATAAGAAACCTACTGGTTATACACAACTAAATGAAATGTGATTATTACACGAGGTTCAAAAATAATAAAAAGTATTAACCTATATAAACTGTTCCTTTTTTTTAAAAAAAATTATTAATTTATTGTTTTCGCTACCATTAACAAAAGCAATAATGCCGATAACTCTGTTTAAAAATTTCGCTATAGATGAACTTAATTTAATTTTTGCCCTAGATTTTCAGAAATAATACACTGCATCTTCTAAAAAATATTTTAAAACTATCAAATTAATGATACTTTTAATCCAAAGATGGGTTCCCAAGTGTCAGATCAGTCTACTTTTGACAAAAGAAATCATCGTCTGCTGATGTTATATAGATGGTGTCCTTTGCAGAGAAGTACACATTATGGGGATGTAAACTTCTTTTGATCGACTGAAATGATTTAAAATTGTTCTTCACGAAACGTTATGGTAAATATATATGTATTTTTAAAGGAACGTAATCATGATTGCCCATCAAATATTTTTTTAATCAAAAACGTTCTTTTTTTCTTTTCTGGTTTACCCAGTAGTTTGCATTTAAAGTTACTCAAGTGTCAAATTTAAATTTGGAAAATATCTTGGTTGTTTGCTAGCCTCTTTATCTGGATATTCATGCGAGCAGGATCCCTTTTTTTCGCTTATTTTTGCTTTGATGAACGTTAACCAATTTATACTCTATGGCATTAAAGTAGCGCGATACAAGACCCATTCCTCGAAGAATAAGTGCTACATCTCAGTAGCTTTGAAGATTATGTGTTTCAGTTGAAAAAGGTTGATAATTTAAGTAAATAATAGCTTTTGGAATATCATCAATTTTTTATGTAAATCACTTGCACAAGAATACTCACCCCATAACACTACCTGAATTTTTCTCTCTGTAAATCCTTAGCTAGTCCATCGGATCTATAAACTTTCAAGCCAACTGAAAATTAGCTGTGTGATGGAAGGGCTACACAGGATGTTCTCTGCGTGACCTAAGTAGCTGCAGCCATATAAATTGTCATCTAATAGGATTACAGTAACATCATTAGTCGCTGCCCATCATCGTTCTCCAGTGCTTGAATATACATAGATTGACAATCATTGTGGGGAATTAAATGGGGAATAGTGGTGGGGTGGTTGTTTGTGGAAGTCAAACTCTGTATTCTCATCATGTGGACAAGGTGAACTACTTTAGCCAATACTTTTAGTTCATTGTTAAATTGATTGTGAGTGTAGAGTGCAGATTTATATATTTAAGGCATTTTAAACTATAGTAAACTGGATCTGCTATAAACATGATGCAAAACTGGGCTTAAGAATTCCTGGCTCTTTTAAGTTTCGCGATAGTTTCAGTACTATTTTTATGTGTATAGGAAATAACATAAGCTCTAAAAGCTTAATTTCTTTTTGTTATAGAATAGTTCTTCAATTGGAATAAAAAAATGTTAAATAATACAAATAGCTGCAGGGTCATTCCATGTGAATTCAACCTAAAAAATGATAATTTGACACCCATCAACATGGATTTAAATGAAACTTGGCGAGTTTAGTCCTCTTATATAGAAAAGTAGGGATTACTGGAGATCTTGATTCCGCCAGGAGTTGTCATTATAATACTGCAGTGGTCAAACACAAGACTCTACTATAAATTCTTCCCTAAGTATACATTTAACGGTTTCATGCTGGTCCATGTTGTATTACAACCTAATTTATGCTTGAAAACAATGGTCCAGGATGTATTACAATGGAATTACTGCTTGAGAATAATACATCTTGCGACTGACTACAGCAGTATTCCAACGATATTACTATATGTTGTTGTAGCGGAATCACGATCTCCAGTTGACCCAAACAGTAACCTCGTCAATTTTTTGCTCTCAATTTGGTTTAGTTTTCATTTTACAGCCAATCGAAATTTTGAATGTTTGGTATTTTCCAAATTCTGGCGATTTTGCTCTTTGACTGAAAATAATTTATATTTAATTTATTTTTCAGTCATTTTTTATGAAAATTTTGAAGTACAGGTAACGTTAATGAAAGCATGAGGATTCCAGAAAAAATTCCAAGTAGGCCTAATATTTTAAAAATTTTCATGAATGTTTCCTGAAAGTGTGTAATATGTTAATAACAACCAAAGGGAATGTAATAACTCAAAAAATTCTTTTTTCGTAAAGATCTTAGAAGTGTCCTGTCATTAAAAAAATAAAATTAATGGTGTCTTCATTTCTTTATATATATTTTTAAAATTAAATATAATTTTTGAGAAATTTTCAGTATCCAATTTGTTTTTCATAGCTATTTGCTGGAAAAAAAGAGTTGCAAACACAATTTTTAATGTGTTGTTTTATAAAACATTGAATACCTATCATATCGGCTTGTTATTTCTATCATTTACAAAAGATTTTTTATTTACTTTTTTCTGAAATATTGATTCAACTCTAATTTTTTCCAACTTCTTTTATGTAATATGATGATTAATATTTTATTTACCTTTATGAATTAAAGTTTATGTGGATTTGACAAATAGAAAATTCAAATATATGCAAGACATTATATTTAAGAAAAATGTAATTAAAAAATACCACGTTTTCCTAGATATACTCAGTACCGGATTAGCCACGTAGCAGGAGTTAGCAAATGCTACGGGGCCCGCACCCCGTGTTTTTCTAAGGGGTGTTCTCTCTCTCTCATTTTTTTTATTTAGCTCTACTGCTGATAGGACATCGAAAACTAAGGCCCCTTCTTCAGATTTGCTATGGGCCCCGAGTTGTTTTAATCCACCCTGGATATAGTACTATTTGAGTTCTTTAACCTGTCTCATCCTTTATTGGATCATCCTCATACAGTCTCTAGATAGACTCTTCCAGTCGATGTTGCTGGAGAGTATAACAGCATTGGCACAGGGCACACATCTTTAAACTGATTTAACTGTAGCATCCCCTTCTTCTTCATTGATATCTGTAACAATTCCAAAATACCAAAAATAATTATATATGCAAGCAACATAGCATGTGATGTATAGCTCATTTACTGTCACATATGTTGTGCATTTGTCTTAACACAAGATTGGCGCAAGCCCAGCCACTTACATCTGTTGACTTGATGGGTTTTGCCCGAAATATTGTATTTTCTTTGTTTTTGTGTTGTTTTGTGTTGCTACTGCCCTCCTCCCTTCGCCTTTGGTGAGTGTTGGGTGTATTTCATCCGTCTTTCCATATAAATATTGTCTTGTGGCATTTCTTTACTTTCATTGTCATGTAATTTGTAACTTAAACTGCTTTTGTCCTCACTGCTGATTCTTCTAGCCTCTACAGTTCCTGTACTGTTTAGAGGCTTAGAGTTGTGGACACTTCTTGTCCTTGGAATTGTTGTAACATCTTTAAAGTGATTTTCATGATTAGATTGAATAAAGTGTACAGATTCGTTAGAAATAAAATAAAAATTCATTTTTGCAATATTATCCTTACAAAAATGAAAAAAATCACTTGGTGATGTTATTTGATTTTCTAAAGGTCTTTGGAGACTTTCTTTTCTAATTATCTTTTCAATGCTCCCCCAATCCCATCACATTCAGTTTTGCCATGACTCATCCACACAAATTTAGTTTTTCTGTGGTATAACAAAATTGTTCCAGATAAATTATTAAATTGTGATGCCCCATGGAGCATATAGATGCACAAGGGTATGGATTTCTTTGTAGATACTGTTGATTCAGATAACTGTCTGAGGGTTTCATTATGATTTGTAATTAGTTAGGAGGAAGTATTAGCTGTGAGTAGAAACCACCAGTCGGAGGTAATCAGTCACGTGTAGTAACAGACAGCAATATGAATATTCTTTTTGCTTGAATATAACAGTACAGAGAAGTCTTCTTCGTATTTCTTTCACAGTCCTGGGTATTCTATATTGCTTGTTTCTGTTTCAAGTAGTTTTGGTTTTTCATTTTCAGAAGGTTTATTTATTTTAAAAAACTAAAGTTGATCATTTCTTTCATGCTCTTTCATTCATATTATAATATAAATGAATTAAATACTGCTCCATGATATTTTTCTGGGACAAAATAATTTTATTATGTAAAATAATAGGATTTTATTCTCACTATAAGTATGTGAAAATTGGATTGAGTTGCCAAACTGTGCAGTGTTTTTTAATTGTGAAAAAATGTAGAAAAGGGAAATTTTAACCAAGAAACACCACAGAGTATTTGTGAAGTTTAGCCTTACTCAAGACATTCATCTGTCACGTAGCATTGCATCTGTGGTAAACAAACTAGCAGCCATCATGCTAATTATTATCAGAAGGCAGTTATAACATCTGTTTTAAATCATGAACCTGAGTAGGCAGCAGAGCTGTCTGTAACTTCTCTTGTGTTTGTACAGTTGGCACTAGAGATGTCCATTTGCCAGTGTGTCGTTGGTATTAAGAGAGTTGTAACAGCATTAGGCTTGCAAAGTATACTGTCAGGTAGGAAATATAATTTTTTCTTTTTATTGCATACTCAATCTTCTGTGTAACCTTTATTCTTTAAACAGCAACTACATGTACATTTATATTATACCATCATTAAAGAGAGACAAATCCATAGTCTTGAAAGGAGTTATGATGAATGTGAAACATATATTTATTCCTTTTCATTTCATCCATGTTCCTGTTTTATCTATATATATCATACATATACATACATATTTATATGGAAAGGGTGAGATTAAATACACCCAACACTCGCCAAAGTTGAAGGGAGGAGGGCAACAGCAACACAAAATAATACACAAACACAGAAAACACAATCAGCAACATGAAATAATACATGAACACAGAAAACACAATTCTATGAGTGGCTGTGTTAAACGCAAGGCTTACGCGAGCTCAGCCACTTGTTTATTTTAACTTTACAAGGGTTATCCCTAAAATATTGTATTTTATCTTCCCTCTCAATATAAATATTGCCTTGCGACTGTTCTTTCTTTTCCATTGTTGCCAATATACATACATATAATTTATATGGGGAGGACAGATGAAATAGACCCAACACTCACCAAAGTTGAAGGGAGGAGGGTAGCAGCAACACAAAACAACACAAAAACAAAGAAAATACAATTTTTCAGCTAAAAGCCTATTTCAAGTTAACAGATGTAAGTGGCTGGGCTTGCACAAGACTTGTGTTAGACACAGCCACTTACATCTGTTAACTTGAAAAAAGGGTTTTACCCGAAATATTGTATTGTCTTTGTTTTTGTGTTGTTGCTGCCCTCCTCCCTTCAACTTTGGTGAGTGTTGGGTGTATTTCATCTGTCCTTTCCATATAAATATTGCCTTGCGGCATTTCTTTCCTTTTATTGTTACCTATACATATCATATATATATCAGATAATAGTGACAATAAAAATACTGTCAGGCATTAAAAGTAAGGACGGGGAAAGTAAACTGATCACTCACCAAAGATGAAGGTCGGATGATTGCAACGAGCATACTTGAACCTACACTTGTTTGTGTGTTTGTCATGGCACTCCTGCCGTCATCTGTGGTGAGTGGTTGGGTTAACTTTCTCTTCCCTTCTTTTTTTCTTGTATAAATCTATACCATATCCTTTGTAAAATGACAAGTATTCAGACATACAGAAAATAATCCTCTTAACTTTGTGTTTATATTTATTTTTATGTGTTTAATTTTTTTACTAGTTTTAATTACAGTTTAATTGCATAAACAAATATATAACTTTCATTTTACACAATTGTCTTAAGCATGAGGGAAATCTCGAAGGTCTCCAAAGCATTTGGAGATATGAAACCAATATACATCATTTTGAAGGTTGTACAGTTTAATATTTTTCTACATGAACACCATTTCAGTTGAACACTGTGACAATTTTTGTATGCCCATATCATACCAGTTTGCCACCATGAACTTCATCTTTCACCTCTTCATTGCTGAATCACCTTCTGGTAAAATGTTCTTTCAGCTTAGGAAAAAGGTGGTATTCACTGGGTGCCAAGTCCAGACTATAGTGTGGATGTATGATGTTCCAACCAAAGTTTTGCAGAATAGTGATGGTTTGATGGGTGAGCGCTTTCATGGATAATGCTTACGCCCTCGCTGACCAATCTTCTTCGGTTCTGAATTGCCTGTCTGAATTTTTTTTAGTGTTTCTCAGTTTGCAGAAACATGACCATGCTAACAATTGGACAGGAGGTGATTCAGTACCAACAAAGAGATGAAAGATGAAGTTCAACGCTTCCTCAAATTGGATTCAACCTTTAATATGATGTATATGTTATAGAAAATAAATTGATTTTGTGTCTCTAAATGCTTTTGAGACATTAATTTTGGGATTGCACTCATAGATATTAAAGTCTTCTGTAGCTATTTGTTTTGATATTTTTTCATTAATTTATTTTTGTCATGCAATTTCTTGAGGTTGTGTGATGCTATCGATGATTTGTGAAGTAGTTATAATTATAAAGAATCCAGTTCTTACGATTCAAACAGTTTTAGTTTATTGTATATTATTTTAATCCACTAGGGATTACATCGAAACTGGGTAATCTTCGAAGATGCAGGTTCTTTTAGGCAATGATAATCACAAGCACCCGATCTACGCTTCTACGCCGATAACCAACATCTCTTGAGTATATATTTCCATAGAAACCTATGTCGTCTTGCTTTTATCTAAGAGTATATATTATTAATTTTCATCCTTGATCAAGGAGCTAAATATTATGTTCTTTTTTTTCTTTTTTAAAAAATATTTCCATTATGTCACATGTCGCGCGCCTGGTTATAATTATAAATAACTCAGTTCTACGCTTTTAACAGATTAACATTTATTGTTCCCAATTCTTATTCTTCTAGGAACTACATCGGTCTTAAAGTATCCGAAGAATGCAAGGTTCTTCAGCAGTGAACTCGTAACAAAGCAACCGTTCGGCCTGTACGTCGCTAACCTCTAGCTATCTCTTGATTTCTTTTTTATTGCCATGGAAACTTACTTTTCCTTGCTAAAGGAGTAAATATATCATTTTTGTTTAATTTCATTTCACAAAAATATGATTTCCTTATGAAATTATCCTGTTCTGTCACACACAGTTGGCTACAAAGTTCTTTCTGTGATCAATCTGTTTGCATGCTATGTTCTTTAACAAAACATGAAGTTGTTCCTTGAAATCACACATTTGTGTTGTATTACAGGGGTGGTTTAAATGACATGTCTGTTGTACAGGAGGGCGGGGCATGCGCTGCATGTGTGGTGGGGGCCCATGCCAGGTGAGAGCGAGGCAGTGGGCCCGCGCGGCTGCCAGCCCTACCATGGGCGGCGCACTCAGCAACGTCTTCCAGTCGGGAAGTGCCCTCTTGTCGGCTGGCAACCACCGCGGCGTCTCGGAGCAGACTCGTGCCAAAGTGCGTGTCATATTCGACGCGCTCCGTGCCAATCCCCGGGTCACAGTTCAGAGGCTCGAGGGATTATTGTCTCAGATACCGAAGGTGAGAAAAATCTATTGTACATCTATATCTGTACAATTTACAAATATAGTAGGTGACAAAGGGTGCTTTGCACCATAACTACATACATAACAGTAAGATTGTAATTTTTCACGACGTTGTATATAAATATACTTCTCTCGGGCTTCCAGCTGTGTAAAGTTGTTACATTTGTGGGATGTTTCAAAGGCATCCTTCTCTGCCTTCATTTTCAACCAAATGTCAATGATTAACTGTTTGTTTATTAAGCTGCTGCCACGGAAACGGTGCAAGACAAAAACCAATACAACGCGATTGTCATCCACTCTTCTGCTCGTTACCGACGTGAAACTGTTACAGAATTTGGGAACTGCACCACTTTCGGTACATGCCACAAACTGGTACTAACCTGTTGAAATTTACATCAGTCGCTTCGTGAACATGTCCTCTTCACGTTTTGCAATCATACATTGTGGAAATGTCGCCAGGAATTTAATTAAAAATGCCGAAATATGAAAGGCTGAGCAACTGCTAAATGCTTTCAACACTGCTAAAATAACATAAAACTTATCTGTACAGGGAACATTTCAACCTCAACAGTTTAGTTTTGTCATAGAAATCGTGATTAGGTTGAAATACGGCCTGGACCAAGTGATAAATTTCTTAATTTTTTTGGCTATGCGGCATCTAACATGCAAAGCCGTATTTGTTTCCAATGGAATCTCTGGTTGCTCATTGCTATGTAAGATGGCAGTCATCACCGTATTACAACTCCGATAAATATTGCGTGTTTGTCAATTTTGTGCGACTTTTTTACAAAGGAGTAGAGCTGAAAAGGCATGAAAACATTACAACAAAGGATTAAATCAACATTTTAAGAGACTGTCACTGATTTTTTCAACGTTGGCGGCATGTAACTGCTGTGCGTCATGTCATATTTCGGCATTTTTAATTAAATTCCTGGCAACTTTTCTGGAATGTATGATCGCAAAACATGAAGAGGACATGTTGACGAAGCGAGTGATGTAAATTTCAACAGGTTAGTACCAGTTTCTGGGAGGTACCGAAAGTGGTGCAGTTCCCCAGAATTTTTTTCAGAATGTTTTTTCAAACAACAATTTTAGATTTTTGGGCCAGCATTATTACAGAAGCTGTAGTAATAAGATCAACTGATTTATTAGTCAACAGGGACACTGGTTATCAACTCGGTGCAGCCTCGAACCCGGCTATTAAAATTCTGAAACAGATTCGCATCGGTAACGAGCAGAAGAGTGGATGACATGATCGCGTTGTGTTGGTTTTTGTCTTCCACCATTTTAATGGCAGCGGCTGAATAAACAAACGGTTAATCATTGACATTTGGTTGAAAATGAAGGCAGAGAAGGACGCCTTCAAAACGTCCCACAAATGTAACATCTTTTTACAGCTGGAAGCCCGAAATAAGTTTATTTATACAACATAACAGGCTCATAGTCTGTTAGTGTGTGGGTTGAGTGGTAATACTTGGGCCTGGCATTTTGGAGGAGGTGGATTCAAATCTCTGTCCACTTATCCAGATCTTGATCTTGATTTTTCACGTTTCCCAAAATCACTCCAATTCAATGCTAGGATAGTTTCTCCAA
Source organism: Vandiemenella viatica (assembly GCA_031002005.1). Lineage (NCBI taxonomy): Eukaryota > Metazoa > Arthropoda > Insecta > Orthoptera > Morabidae > Vandiemenella > Vandiemenella viatica. The sequence continues at coordinate 184,607,213 of CM061914.1, read as the reverse complement.
TAGGTCATGACCTAAATCCTGTTCGTTCCTTACCTCCAGTCCTTTCTTGCTTTTAATGCTGTAACCTTATTCATTTACACGGGATTGGACCATTTGGGACACACCACGGCTTACTGCATGACTAGGTAAGTCGGGGTAAGCCGTGGTTTGTCCACACCCCTCCCTGCTAAATGGCCCAATCCTGCAAACTTGTGTAAGATTTTAAACAAAAAAATACCGCGCGTGGTGGGTGAACGGTTAATGTTCTGGCCTCAGATTTAGGAGGACGTGGGTTTGAATCCCCGTCCGGGCATCCAGATTTGAATTTTCCATGGTTTCCCCAGATCACTCCAGGCAAATGCCGGGATGCTTCCTTCAAAAAGGCCATGGCTGAATTCCTTCCCATTCCTTGTCCCCAGTCCCATCCCGCCTCTAATGACCTTAGCCGTAGACAAGGCGTAAAACAATAATAAAATTAAAAAAATTAATAAAAATATAAACCAAAATATTGTAAGTTATGTTTGTGAATTTTCAATTTGTAATGCATCTTGAAGAAAAATAAAAGTAAATTAATTTCCTTGCTGTGTAGCATTTATAGTAATTGAAAGATTCCATACTGTGAATAATTGTAAATTATGTATAGTCATGTGTAATGAATGATGACTGCCTATGAAAGTGATTTCCTTTGCATATAAATAAGAAAACAACACAAATCAATTGCAGTAGCAGTTATCATTTATTATACATTCATAATTTATTAGATTGAAGTGAGGAAAAAGGCAGAAAACTATTCCAGTTATTATGAATAGTTGGTTAGAAAAGATATTTGTTTGTTCCTTACCTAAGAGATTTTTTCTTACAGAATGAAAACATCTTATTAGTGCACAATGAGGAAGGTTACAACCTACTACAGAAATGTGTTGGCTTGAACAATGTGGAGATGGTGCGGTGGATCCTCTCCAGGAATACGGATGTTAACAGGGGAGCCTGTTCACTCCCTCTTCACATTGCCTGCCTGAAAGGGTATGTTTGACTATAACTTTGAAAAAGTTATTTATATATTAATTAATTAAATTGCAATGAGCCACAGGCTCCAGTGGCAATTTCCATAAACACCCTATTCTGCAGCCACCTACATTTGCCCTCTACAAATTTTAACATTAAATTCTTTCAACATTTTTGGTAAATTATTCATCATTTCCCTTGGTAACTTATTCGAATCCCTGACACCCTTACCTAAAAAAGAGAATCTTCCCACACCCTTGTGCCTGAAATTGAGTGCCAGCTTGTGCTCATGGTCATCTTTTCCCTTCCATGCACTACTTTTCATACCTACTGCAATATCTTTCCATGCCTCATCACCAGTATACACCCTGTACACAACCATGACCCTCTTCACCCTCCTCCTGTCTTCCAATGAATCCCATTCCAGCTCTTTTATCATATCTGTTACTGATTGCATTCTGTGATAATTTCCAGAAACAAATTTAGCAGCCCTTTTTTGCACCCTCTCCAACTCCTGTATTTGATACTCAAAATGTGGGTCCCATACTACACTACCATATTCGAGTAATGGTCTGACCAAAGTTTTGTAACCCAATTCTTTACTTCCCTCGTACATCCCCACATCATTCTCTCAAACTAGTGCAGAATTTTGAAACCTTTTCCTACCACCTGTCCAATGTTTCCTGCCCAGTTAAGCATGTTATCAAATGTAATGCCAAAATATTTACATTTTGAGTCTTCAGCAAACAATTATTTCCCCATATTATAATCATAATCAACCTTTTGTTTTCTATTTGTGTCTGTAATATGCTGACTCTTCTTTCCAATTATCTTAATGCAATGTTTACCAACTCAACTTGATATCCTGTCCAGGTCACCCTGCAACTGTTTACAATCCTCAACCATTTTGATCCTTTTATATAGCATTATGTCATGTGCAAACAATCTAATTTCAGATAGTAAACAATCAACACAATTATTCATTAGAATAATGAATAGCAATGGTCCCATATTACCTGTAATGGTAACAACATTGATATCTGTATTAGTTATGCTAGAACTACGTGTTTTGATTATTACACTGGCAGTTATATGATACGTTATTCTGTTCCCAGAAAATTATCAAAGGTTTATATGGTTGTGTGTGTTAGTAATGGACAAGAACCCATTTGCATCTTTTCAGAAACATACAAGTATAGCAAAGCAATAATCACCTATGAAGGCACAGTTCTGAACACAACTGCAGCAACAACTGCAACTGTAGGTCTTGCACAGTGAGTAACCAAGTAGCTGCAGTCGAGTGAGGCCAAAACAGTGTGGAATTTAGTGATAGCTCAAGTATGTAGTCACTTCTAACAGCTATGCGATGCAAGATATCTGTTGTTTACAATAGGGTTATTGGTCTCTTGTTGTAAGAGGAAGATTGTTACCACCATGAAAAGAAGAAAGTTGGTTGTATAAAAATAACCAGCAATAACATTCCATTCTTTGACACATCACTCAGTATTATTTTTAGTATTAGCACTATTCTCATTTAACTAAATACTTTTTTTCCCTTCAAAATGTATCTATCTATATTTATTTCCCTAATTTTTGTCTTCGTTTCTACATTCCGTACCCTTTTAGTATAGTAATATTTCTACCACCTTTTGTGATATACATATTTATATATAACATCTCAGTCCCACTGCCATATCGATAATCCACTCAGTCGTGTGGGAAACTTCGTGTGTACACCTCCCGAGCCACATGACTCATTCTCTTTAGCATGAATAAGATTTAAAACCGAAATATTGTGTATTCTTGTGTTTGTGATATATGTTCTTCTCCCATCGATGCCTTCAACTTTGGTGAGTGATGAGTCATTTTCCCTTTCCTTGTAATTTATATTGCCTAAAGCTGCTTCCTTTCTCCTTTGTTTAATTACTGCTAATTAAAAAAGATATGCTTCAGAGATAAAACCAAACTCGGCAGCTATTGTCATTTAAATAAGAGACAGTTTAATTTTGTACTCATATTTGTTTACTATGATGAAATCGAACCACAATATCTAAGAAATTATATAAGTTCCAAAGAAAGGGTTAATGTGGAAACGGAAGTGCTACTTGGGAAAGGCATTAGTTCTGTGTTGGGGGTTGTGCCTGTGAACACCATTGGTAGGTGGGGTTTCACTAGGCATGGCCTGCACCTAAATAGAAAGGGGAAGGGAGTACTTTCTGAGTTGTTAGCTAAAGCAGTGAGGGAGCCCGTTTCCAGTGATGATGGGGTCAGGACTGTGCCTTTTTTTAGGTTAGGGGCTGCTGGTGAAGGGACAGAAATAGATTATCAAAGTGATACTGATTGCAGATTCGCGATGGGGAAAGTCACAGATATTAAAGAAATAGACGAAATGGCTGAAACAATAACTGACTGCGGTAAAAGTGGGAAAGAGGAGATAAAAACTGAAAATGTAAAGCCAGTAGTAAGGGTGTTAATGGTAAACTGTAGAAGTATAATGAACAAAGTAATCGAATTTGCAAACTTAAGAGAGATGCACGAACCACAAGTAATAATTGGGGTAGAGAGTTGGTTAAAAGAAGAAGTACTAGACAGTGAGGTTTTTCCTGATGGTTACAGAGTGTACTGCAGAGATAGAGGAGCAATTGGTGGAGGAGTCTTCATACTAGTTAGCAAAAACTACCGCAGTTCACTGGCATTCATAGATCAAGACCATGAATTACTTGGGCTAGATTTCTGGGGTAATAAAAATGAAAAAAATCAGAGTGTTGGCTGTTTACCGCAGTGGAAGAATGACAGAAGAGGATGAGGCTCTTGGGGAGAAATTAAATTCATACTCAGATTTCAGAGGTGAGAATAGAATGATCGTCATCGGCGGGGATTTAAATTTACCAGGTGTAAACTGGGAAGGGAATAAGATAAATAACACAAGGGAACAAAGATTTGCAAATATCTTAATAAGGGAAGGAGGATTTACACAAGTGGTTGAGCAAAACACTAGGGGACAAAATATTTTGAATATATTTCTAATTAAGCCCGATGAAAACCTGTTGAGGTATCAAGTAACTGAAGGAATAAGTGATCATGAAGCAGTTCTGATGGATATTAGAGGATTCAGTAAACCAGCAGCCAAAATTGAAGGGGGAAATAGGTACAATTATAAAAAGGCACAGGTTTCAAATTTGAGGAGATATTTCAGAGAACAATTCAGCAAATGGAAGGAAGGCTCAGGTACAGTAAAGGTGGGAAGAGTTCAAGGAGATAATAAGAAAGGGGGAAGAAAAATTTATTCCAAAGCAGAAAATAAAGAGAAGTAGAGAACCTATGTACTATAATAGGGAAGTGAGGAGGTTAAAGAGGTTGGTAAAAAAAAAACATAACAGAGTTAAGAGACAGCAGGGTAGTAGGGAATATTTAAAACAACTAAGCAAGGACTTAATAACAGCAAAGAAAGTGGCTAAAGATGGGTTTATGAAGAGTATTGTCAGTGCAGGAGGACCATTGACTGATGCATCTAGAAATTTCTATGGCTATATTATTTGGAAACTGAGGGGAAGGGAAGGTGTAGAGACATTTATAGATAATGATGGAGAAGAAGTTACTGACGATTTGAAAAAGGCAGAGATTTTAAGTAACTGGTTCAGTGAAAGCATTAGGGACAATGAATCAGAAACAGGAGGGTCTAATTCAGAGAACGAGCTTAACAACACAATTAGAAATGACGATAGTAAAAAATTTGATATCCATCCTGAGGAAATCGTGAAGGAAATAAGAAAGCTGAAAAAAAAAATAAAGTGGCTGGTGAAGATAATATTACTACAGATATCTTAAAGATAGCCGGATGTGACATTGTACCTTATCTTGAAATATTATTTAAATTGAGTCTAGACACTTGCTGCTTACCACAGGACTGGAAAAGTGCAATAGTAGTACCGGTACATAAGGGAGGGGTGAGAAATAGAGTTGAGAATTACAAGCCAATCAGTTTGAACATCAGTGGTAGGTAAATTAATAGAAAGATTGATATGCAACCACATCAGAAATATATGTGAGGAACGTAAGTGGTTTTCAAGCAGGCAACATGGTTTCAGGCAAGGATATTCATGTGAATCTCAGTTGGTGGGATATATGCAAGATATTTCAGATGAAATGGACAAGGGAGGCCAAATTGACAGTGTAGCACTAGATCTGTATAAGGCGTTTGACAGAGTAAGCCATAAAATGGTAGTAAATAAGGTAAAAACCATTGGAGTGGATAAGAAAGTCATTTGCTGGGTAGAAGAATTTTTAAAAGGTAGAAAACAGAAAGTTAGGGTAGGAAATGTAGTATCAAAAGAAGTGGAAGTAAAAATGGGTGTGCCACAGGGTAGTGTATTGGGTCCATTACTATTCATTATTCTAATGAATAATTGTGTTGATTGTTTACTATCTGAAATTAGATTGGTTGCAGATGACATAATGCTGTATAAAAGAATCAAAACGATAGAGGATTGTAAACAGTTGCAGGGTGATCTGGACAGGATATCTAATTGGGTTGGTAAACATGGAATGAAGATAAATGCAAAGAAGAGTCGGCTTATTAGATACACAAATAAAAAACAAAAGGTTAATTATGAATATAAGGTGGGGAAAGAATTGCTTGCTGAAGACTTGAAATGTAAATATCTTGGAATTACTTTTGATAACAAACTTAACTGGGCAGTACACATTAGACAGGTGGTAGGAAAAGGTTTCAAAGTTCTGCACTTGTTGGAGAGAGTGATGAGGGGATGTACGAGAGAAGTCAAGGAATTGGGTTACAAAACTTTGATCAGACCATTGCTCGAATATGGTAGTGTAGTATGGGACCCTCATTTTACGTATCAAATACAGGAGTTGGAGAGGGTGCAAAAAAGGGCTGCTAGATTTGTTTCTGGAAATTATCGCAGAATGCAGTCAGTGACGGATATGACAAAGGAGCTGGAATGGGATTCATTGCAAGACAGGAGGAGGGTGAGGAGGGTCATTGGAGTGTACAGGGCATATACTGGCGATGAGACATGGAAAGATATTGCAATAGGTATGAAAAGTAGTGCATGGAAGGGAAAAGATGACCTTGAGCACAAGCTGGCACTCGATTTCAGGCACAAGGGTGTGGGTAGATTCTCTTTTTTAGGTAAGGTTGTCAGGGATTGGAATGAGTTACCAAGAGAAATGATGAATAATTTACCGAAAACTTTGAAAGAATTTAAAGATAAAATTTGTAGAGGGCAAATGTAGATAGGTGCAGGATAGGGGGAAGATGGATATGTAGGGAAATTGCCACCAGAGCCTGTGCTCCATTGCAATTAAAAAATAAAATAAAAATAATAATCCTTAACTCTGTTGTAAATGTAAGAATTGAGACTTTCCTGGTGTGTATTGTGAAATCACAGTCCGGTGGTATACCTGTGAAGTCTCGTTTAAGTATTTGTCTATAGAAATTATCAACTTTTCATCATATAAGTCACATGTTTATCCATATACAGACAGTAGAAATACTAGGCCGTGAGTGGTAGTGCAATCATTGCAGAAAGCAACAATGGTTTCACCTTCGGAATGTATTGCATAGAGTACCATAGCAACCAGTAATGTAGCCTGCAGTCAGCCTCTGCAGTGGTGTTTAGAATTGCACCTTGTCTTGGTGTGATACTCAACAAAATTCTTGAAAATAAATGTTAGATGCCTGTTTTTGTTGTTACTCAAAAATATAAATTTCATATTTGTCCTTTATATCTCACTTCTGAAGACTGTTACAGTTTGAATAATTGATTCAGAACTGCAGAATCAATTAATTGAGCAGTAGTCAAAAAGATTTAATTTAGGTCTCTGATACAGTTTTTCTTGTTTGAAAGAAAATCCTCGATTGTTGATGCAGATATGAGGAATGTGTGGAGGTACTGCTGAAGCACGGTGCACGCATAGATGTGGAGGCACGCATGTGCTGGCCAGGGCCTCATAACCAAAACTGTGAGGAGCGTGGCAAGTACTGCGTGCACGATGAGAGTGTCGCTGATCGCTCCAGTGATAAGCTGCAAAGTGCTGTCTTCTATGCCATTGATGGTGACCAGGTATTCTTTTCTTCTGCCTTATCATACTAAATTTATTTAATTAGTTTAATTGCGATGGAGCGCATGCTCTGGTGGTAATTTCCCTACACGCCCACTTTCCCCCTTTCCTTTACCCACCCTCCAATTCTTGTATTTGATACCCAAAATATGGGCCCCATCTGACCAGGGGCGTAGCTACTATGGGGCGAGGCGGTGCAGTGCCCCGGGCCCCCAAGCGCAGTTCAGAGGCCCACGAACCTTCATGGCAAACTGGCGACCTTTTTTTTTAGCTCTACATTCGTCTAAGGGGGGCCCCTGAGACTCAGGAAGCACTTCACTAAGGGCCCTCCCATTGCTCAGGGGGCCCCAAACCATTGCTCAGGGGCCCCCTAAGCACAACTCAAGGGCCCCATCCTCAGCTCACGGGGCCCTTACCATCAAAAAAAGGTCGCCCATCTGGCCTGAGGGCCCAAAATAAGTTTTTTTTGCACCGGGGCCCTTGTTTGCCTAGCTACGCCACTGCATCTGACCAAAGTTTTGTAACCTAAATCCCTTATTTCTCTGGTACATCCCCTCATCACTCTCTCCAACAAGTGCAGGATTTTGAAATCTTTTCGTACTACCTGTCCAGTTGAACTTCTTATCAAATATTATGCCGAGATATTTACATTTCTGGTCTTCAACAAGCAATTCTTAATTCTTACACCAATATCTTTCCACACCTCATCACCAACATTACCTTCAAGTTTTTAAATGTGTGGTTTCTGGGACAGCAGACAGCTATTATTGCCAGTTTCCCAAGCCAGATTATCTACATATGAGTGCAATTATGTTACAGTGCATTTACAATTGAAGCCCAATATGTTGTGGCATTTTATTTTTTAGGGACTTCGGTATTTCACTAAATGTTAGTACAATTTATGGTGATACATCGGAAGCAATCTCTGTTCCCTTCTTTTGGTGGTGCAAGTCTGGTAAGAGTAGTTCCATTGACTAATAGTAATTATGCGGCATCAAAAGCTCCACTAGCTACTTTATAATAATACCTATCACGTGGAATAGATGGAACAAAGTGGGCCTTCTACACAGAATAAACCAGAAACCATACAAGATTCTTGTTTTGTTTTGTATTAGTAGAAAATTCATCTAGAGTTATCTCGTAAAGTTTATATATATATGATCACTATTTAGTGTTATTGGACTTTGATCTGCCTTCAATTTGAAGTATAAATTGAACTAAATTTTTAAGGTGCAAGACTTGTCTGGGTGAGGAGTATCAAAGATATCAGGGGAGGAGGCTGAAGGGTAATTTGGATTGTTCTTTTAGTGTACTTTGTTGAAACATGAGTAGTGTTTTGCAGACAGTATGAAAATTTGCTGTTGTAAAAATGCATGTACAATGCAGATTTGACAAAATACGGTGCACATCATTCCATGACAATATTAGACAAAAAAATATTATCACTTAAATAATTATTGGAAACACCAAGCATTCTCTGTAGTGACTGAACAACATGTCAGCCATTCAATTTTGTAGTATCAAAATTTGGACAGGTAGTTTATATTTTTTGAGTTATTTTTGTTTTCTTGATTTTTAGATTAAAAACCACAAGGATAGTGATGGGATTATTCAGGATTACAAAAATCATTGACAATTTTCAGCCTGTCTTTGTTAATAATAACTGGATTTTCTGGGAATGCCACTTTGTTTATTTGCCTATCTGAGCTTTCAGCAGATGTGCTACAGTCTTCATCAGAGATACTGTGTACCTCTTGAACCTGTTGTTGATGCACCCTAAATTGCCACAAAAATTCTATATGCAGTCTCTAACAAAGATGCAACTTGTCAGCTGCAAGTTAAGATAGCCAAAGAAATAACACTGCATTCCCAGAAAAACCAGTTATTATCATTAATAATATTGATATCAATAGTGGTATCTTAAATATTTTGAAAATGTCTTTCATCATACAAAAATAGTCTCATAGTACAGTTTTTCATCATGGTACATTTGTGTTGTTATATTCCTAGCTCAAATATAAGGAGTGCAACAATCTTTTTATATTCTCGGAGTTCAAAAATTGCTTCTATGATGATTCTTACCGACATTTCCTCACATTTCATGGAGCCATATTGTAAGCAGTGAAATACAACATTTAATTATAGGTAACAATGAAAGGAAAGGAATTCTGCTAGGCAATATTTACATGGAAAGTACAGGTAAAATACACCCAACACTCACCAAAGTTGAAGGGAGGATGGCAGCAGCAACACAAAAAAAAAAAAAAAAAAAACAACATTTCGGGTTAAAACCCCTTTTTCAAGTTAACGGAGGTAGGTGGCTGGGCTTGCTGTGTACTTCTATTAACTTGGAAAAGGGGTTTTAACCCGAAATATTATATTTTCTTTATTTGTGTGTTTCTTTGTGTTGCTGCTGCCCTCCTCCCTTCAACTTTGGTGAGTGTTGGGTGTATTTTACCTGACCTTTCCATGTAAGCAACATTCAATTAGTTTATTATGAATTTAGTACGTGTGATATTTGTTATACAGTGAGAGATATAACTCAAATTTATCTCTCCCATAAAATTTGCCTATCAGTGATTTTTTGTTTACACATAAAGTGATGTTTGTTTTAATTGTAGGCAGACATTCTGGAGTTACTGACCCAACAATGCGAGGACCACTGGTTGCCGTGGCAACAGCGGCGGCCCCTGCTGCACATAGCCTGTGAGCGAGGCGCCTGGAACTGCGTCAAGTACCTGGTGTCGGAGCGCTCCGACGAAGTCAACCAGTGCTATGACGAGTACTACCCCATACATCAGGCTGCGCTGCACCACATCAAATTCCTCGAGCTGCTCATCAAGTGAGTGAAGCTGTAACAGTAATGACACTAAACAAGTTTGGCTCATTTTGTCATGTTCTTTGCTGTCATCTTTCTGGTTGTAATTTGCTTTGCTCACATTATTTTGTTTGTATGTCCAAGAGTTGCTGCTCAGATTTTAATGCAGTTTTTTCTTCCACTTAGCTGCATAAAATTTGTGCATAGTTGATACACTTTTCGGTTTCACATTTTTCAAAGGAAGCATTTGTAGATGCTGCAAAGTAGTTTGGAACTGTAAAATATTTTTAAAATTAGTTTTATTTCAAATTTAAAGCCTGTTAGAATGAATGGCCACAGACAAAAAGTACACACTTGCAACCTGTACCTTCCAGTACCAGAACATGCCAATAGCCATGATTCCAACAACCTCAACGACTGTTTCACTGTGAGAGCAGTCAGAGTTTTCCCTGACAGCACCACTACAGCAGAACTCCGGAGATGGGAACTAGCGTACCAGAATATCCTGGATACGAGACACCCACCTGGACTTAACCACCGTTAAAATCAAATTAACCCATCACTACCTTTTTTTTCCCCGCCATGTTTATACTGTACCCTTACTACATTTGCTCATTTTACCATCGCCTGCAATATATTATCTCAGACATTGCATACCGATATCGATAGTCTACTCCTTAGCCGTCCCCCCCCTCCCCCACTACACGGTTAGTCATTAGGTAACATTCGTTGTGCACACATCTTCCGAGCCTAATGGCCCGTTTTTTCTATTTGTGAATAAGGCAGATACCGAAATATTGTGTAGTTGTTTGTCAGCATTAGTGTTCCCTCTCATCGCATCCGTCCACTTTGGTATGTGGTGGGTTAATTTCCCTTTCTTTTCTTATTTAAAGCCTTTTTAGAGTGAACAGAAGAAATTCCACATGCTTTGATGTTTCTGATAAAAATTTCTTGAAGAAATTATCAAGTAAATCATCTTATTTTATTTATTAATATCAAAATTCGTATCCAGGCAACAAAATATATTATTCTTATCCATTGAAAAAGCAGCCCATGTATTTGAAAGCAATGTTAATTTATGATTTGTCATAAGACAGTTCTCAAAGTGAAGCTCAGCACTTGTAAACTGCCTACTCTTTGCTTAACCGACACTACTGCAGTGATTTTTATCCTATTTAGCTAACTGTAGAAATAATTGATATGTTGGTTTTCCAGGTGTCAATGTCAATTGAAAGATCTAGTACTACACTATCAACTTAACCTCCCTTGTCCATTTCATCTGAAATATCTTGCATGTAGCCTACTAACTGAGATTCACATGAATATCCTTGCCTAAAGCCGCGTTGCTGGCTTGAAAACCACTTACTTTCCTCACATACACTTCTAATATGGTTGCATATTAATTTCTCCATTAATTTACCTACCACTGATGTCAAGCTGATTGGCCTATAGTTTTCAACCCTCTTTGTCACCCCTCCTTTATGAACCGGTACTACTATAGCACTTTTCCAGTCCTCCGATAAACAAGAAGTCAGTTTAAATGTTTCAAGATAAGGTACAATGTCCCATCCTCCTATCTTTAAGACATCTGTAGTAATATTATCAACACCGGCCCCTTTAAACATTTTTAGATACTCCATAACAACCAGCACATTGTATGCAGATGCATTGTTGTGAAGGATCTATGTCTTTGCAAAGTGCTCTGGCCTCGCATTTGGGAGGATGGCAGTTCGAATCCCCGCCCGGGCATCCAGATTTGGGTTTTCCATGGTTTCCCAAAATCACTCCAGGCGAATGCTGAGATGGTTTCTTTAAAAAAGGCCATGGCTGAATTCCTTCCCATTCCTTGTCCCCAGTCTCATCCTGCCTCTAATGACCTTGATGTCAACAAGGTGTAAAGTCATAATAAAAAAATAAAAAAACCGTTTGCAAATGATACATGAAGAAAATACATTTTGTTAGCTTCTTGGAACTTTCAGATAAAAAGTTGCATTCACTGTCTTGTGTGAAATAAACATTTTATAAAACAAACAGCTTTATGGCTGATCCAGCAAGCTTGTCCTACGTGTCTTCTCTTCTTTTATTAAACATGTTGTGCTAGTTAAACGCTTGTGCTGGGACATACAATCATTGTCAATGGCTGCTTTTAAGATTTCTGTTGCCTTGATTATGAATTTTCTTAGCTTAGCTCAGTACTTGAATAGGTTATGCTGCTTCTGAATTCTTTTCACATTTTCCTCTTGTGTAGAGGTTAACTGTTATGACTGCTTTTGGGGAAACTAAATTCTGTTTTGCTGTGAAATTGAAAGTTCACATTACCTTCCCCTACCAATGATTTCCCTACTAACTGCATTTGCATCAAACATTAGGACCAGTTTTATTGCTTTATGGATATGCTTTGTAAAATAAACCCCAGGAGAACTAATGATATGGAAATAAAATTGCGCAGTTGTGGTGCGGAGACGAGAGTGCGGACTGCGACGCAGCAGATGACGGTGTTGCACATCGTCTTCCTAATCGGACGCAAGTCGGCAGAGGACACTCTTCAGACGTGCAAACTGCTTCTGGACCACGGCTTGCGCGAGCTCATCAACGAGCCCGACTCTCTCGGCAACACACCTCTCCACGGCCTGATAGTGCGCTACGCCCTCGAAGAAGCGCGTTACGGCTACGACCACGATAACCAGCCTTGGAACAAGTGGGATGTTCTGCACCTGGTGAGCATTTTCTTGCATTCTTCCTGGATTTAAATGCTGCGAAGGGGCTTTCATTTTAAAATAACTATGCTGAAAAGTAGAACATGTTGTCCATTATTTGTTTGACTCGGACAAATTTTTAATTTGTCATTAGTGAAAAGTGCTAGTACAACATACTTCCTGCTGGGATTATGGAGGAATGTGATTTCAATGAAGGTAGAAGAAGAGATGGAGGACAGTAGAAGAGTGCTTTGTTATCTTGCAGTAGGATTAATCATTGTGTTTTAGTGAAAAACAGCCAAGCAACTTGGGTCCTTAACTCTTAGAGCCAGGAGTGGCAGGAAATCTTGCATAAAAAATCAAACAGAGTTGGTTGACTATTGTATCTGTTTTAAAACTTTCTTTGAGAAAATGTGTGTAGTTTACTGTAGGAGTATTTATTTGTTTGTCCACAAATTTCCAGACTTGCAGCATTTAAGATCAAATTAAACCTATGTTTTCTTCTTCCAGATCTCTCTTGATCTCAAAACTATAAACCATGCGGTAGTGAATCTTCCTTTATACTTTCCATCTCCTTCTTTCAAAATTCTTCCTGATACACCTGTGTATACTTCAGCAAACCTTCTGACCTCAAAATTATCCTAGTTGGCAAGTAACGGTCACTTAATGCAGGCTCCTTCCTTTACAATAGAAACCATATTTAAAACTAGAAGTAGGCACCTTGCCAATATAATATGCTCCAACCACACCAATGATGAAATCTTACCAGTTATTGGGCATACCACTAAAACCTTTACCTGTATCTGCAAAGATTCTTTCCTCTATTTTCCCAGCTTATCTGTTAGAATCACTAATCCGTTTTCCATCAGATAGAATGGTCTCAAGAATCTTAATATTCTCAATAACCGTTTTAACACTATTTGAATCCAAGCTCTGTATGTGAGAACTCGCGTATCAATATGTCTTGGTTATGGACTTGTATTCAGTCTCTGACCATTCCCTTAGTTTTGGCTTCCTTTGCTCAGTGATGTGGATGTGTTTGGGACCCTTATGTCATTGTTACGTTAGCAAGGTGTGTTGCTGGAGGCTAGATCTTGTAATTTCCTCATTACCTTCATGGGTTAGCTAAGGGGGTGACAGGCATTAAAATCTAGCCATGCTCATGAGACCCAAGAGTGGAATAGGAACATAACAGTTCCATGGTGGCAAATTGTTTCCCCTAGAATGTGAAAAATGTTTACTTTGGTTCATAGTATTTTTAGAATGTCATACAAAATTTATCCAAAGAGAGTAATCAGATTTATTGTGCATATTAATTCTGTTTGATGTTTAAGTATCATATCGCTTATTTGAATTGTGAAAAGGATACTTGAATGACCGAGCATGGTGGGTGAACGATTACCCTCGCATTCGGGAGGTTGCGGGTTCGAATCCCCACCTGGGCATCCGATTTGGGTTTTCCATGGTTTCCCCAAATCACTCCATGCGAATGCTGGGATGCCTGAATGCTTCCTTCAAAAGGCTGTAGTGTTCCCTATGTTAGGAAAACGACTTCTTGACCTTACTATGGCCGTTCACTACCTATTTATTAATTTCCAAATAATATTAAGTATAAAAACAAATCAGGTGGGCACCAGAGATTGGAGTGTACCCTATTCTGAGGGAAGCGGCATCCAGATCTCAATGTATTATTGTTCAAACATGAATTATTGAATTAACCAAGAAAAATGACACATTACAAGACAGGATGGGATCTAGTGAAAACAAGGTTCACAATCTGGCTTTACTATTTACTTCTGTATTTGACAAAATTTTACAAAGATTAAAGTTTTTTCTTTTACATCACTTTTTCTGTGGAGCAAGAGAGTATGTCTCGGTGCGATATCTAGGGTAAAACGATGATGATGCAAAAGTTCCTTTTTCTGAATGGTGGTTACCATGCAGGCGAATCTAAGTTGTGCATTCGGTGGGTTGACCAGCTCTCCGTCACGGCCGGCTGCCTCACTGCTGTCTCTCCCGTGGTCAGCTGGTCAGTCAATCTACACCTCTCCGTCGGTAGCCAACAAGTCCCCTTGTCTTCCGTGCTGCCAGTGTCTGTATTTGGAGGGATGCTCTTCTTGCTGGTTGGCTCGGGACATGCAACAGAACTGCCCTTTTTTCATAGTAAAAATACAAGTTTTTCCTATTGGCTGTACTCCCTGGCTTCCCCTCACCCTTCGTTCTTGGGTACAGATTTACTTTTTATTTTATTTGTTTACCAAAACAGTCCAGTCCCATCCCGCCTCTAATGACCTTAGCCTTCGACGAGGCGTAATAAAAAAGAAAGATGTTTGAATACCAGTTGATTACCACGGATACTAACCATCAGTTCTTTACTGAAGGTGCGGTTCTTGCTACAAAATGGGGCACGGCCGTCGATAAACCAGCCGGGCAACAGTGCACTGGCGTGCGTGCTGCGCCACGTCCGCGACTGGGAGTTCCGCTACGAGCTGCTCAACATGTTGCTGCAGGAGGGAGGCAACCCCAACGTGGTGGGTCGCGACGGCTCGGTGCCTCTCATGGTCTGCCTAGTGCCTCTCATTAACAAGGATCCCTTGCATCACTTCACACACACCATGAAGGTAAGAGTCCGCCCTGCGAGGATTCTTGGGTATGTTGGCATTTCCTGTTGTTTATTTAACTCAGTTGGGGAGGGGGGAGAACGACACGAACGGAACACATTGTTTCATATGTAATGTAAAACAAAATATGTGATTTATCTAAAGTGTTCGCAATAATAAAAGAAAAGAATCAGTGGCAATTTTTCTGTGAATTACTTCATGTAGTTTTATTCAGGTTTAATCTGCTGATGTTTGTTTAATTGCAATAATTGATTTCTTTGGAATTTTAGTTCTTTCCAATGGTTTAAGTTGATCTTTTGCGGTTTCCATTTCTTTGTAATTAGGAAATTGACCATTCTTAACTTTACTCTGTTAATTGTTTTCCTTGTAGGTGTGTTACCTGAATTGCGTGCGGATCTTGTGCAAACACGGCGCCAATCCAAATTGTACATCACGAAGCAATCTCACGCCCCTGCACGTCCTCGTATTCACGGCCAGCGAGAGCATCGCACTTAACCGCGAGGAAGAAAAAGCACAGAATTTTGAGTTCATTCGGAACCTCCTGGTTCTGCTGCTGCAGTATGGGCTCGACCCAAATGTGAAGTTCTCACAGCGCACACAACACATACTCCAGTCCCTGACAGACATGGTGAGTAGCTTACTGCCTACCAGGGTTAAAATTGTTGCTCGCACACGGGCTTGGTATGGTGGGTATGTGATAATGTGCTTGATTTTCAAGGCTTTCAGGTACAACTTTTTCTCTAAGTAAATTCACAATTCGCTCTGAAGTACACACTGGATTGATTCACAAAGCACATACATATTCTATAACACCACCACTAATTAAACTTGTCCATTTGACCTATGATAAGGCTAATCGACACTTCTTTTCCTCTAACTGCAAGTTCTGACCACACTTCAGCCTGACAAATTTACTACCAGCTCATCATCCTTCATGAAGCACTTCTCTAAAATGATTAACGGACAGCATCGTATTGCCTTTCAGTCTGCTAAACACTTAAATAACGGAAGCATGGCTCACTCATCAACTATTCACGCGGCGCTATGACTTTTCGTCCGACTCCTACGGTGGCCAGCTTCGTACTCACCAACAATTACTTTATTACATTGCGCGCCTCCGCGTTCAACGATGCTTCGTGGAAACGACTCAAGCTTTACAAATAATTGACTTCATTTACTTCTCAAACTATCTTATGCTTCACATATGTTTAAATTCTGTCATTCAAATCCACTGTATGATCGCCTTTCCACACTTTCTATGCCTAGCTTAGCTTAATGCTGTCTCGCTACATTACCTACCAGTGTTAAAATTTCTGAAATGTTCTGCATGTTGCATTTAAAAAAAAAAAAATTGAAAATAAAGAAGGATAGGGAAAGTTAACTTATTATTTACCAAGAGCCGCAACAAATGCAAAAACACAAACAAACTTTACAATGTTTTGGTATACATTTTAATAATGCTTAAAGGAGGACATATGGCCGATGTGTATACAGCAATACTTGATACATGACTCAGTTGTTGCCCAGAAAAACTGTTTCAGGTTTAAAAAATCTAAAAAAAAGAGCATGAATAGTGGACAGTAAGCTTTTACTGCATTATAGAGTTTAGCCAAGTTGTAGGAGGGATTGGCAAAGAATTAGCACTGTTATGTGGAAGTATAAAGAATACCAAAACGTAAATTGGCACTTGAATTCAGGCATAAGGTGAGGCGGAGAGTTTTCTTTTCTGGAATAATGTCTCCAGGGACTGGGATAATTTATCAAGGGGGGTTCTGAACCTTCTACCTAAACAAATGCCATTCTCATCATGGAAGACATGAAGCATGAATAATGTTCACATAGTCTACTGTTGTGATAGAGTCTCTGATCACTAGTGTAGGTCCAGTGGAAACCCAGCATAATATTTCCCACGCCAGCCTGTGTCCATTATGTGGTACATGTTTTGAGCAGCCATTCATTTAGGAGATGTCATACCTGGTCGAGACCATTGATTTGGTGTAGGATGAAATGTAATTTATCTGACCGGGTAACACTTTTCAATTGATCTCAATGATCCCATGATCGCTGCAATCATACAGTAATTGAAGTTGTTGTTAGGTCAATATGGAAACACATAGGGAACATCTATTACTACTATTATTATTACTCCACAATTCACTAAAAGTGGTTGGCAAAGGGTGCATTGCACCTATCCTAATGTTTAGTCATCTGCATAGGAAGGGATATAGAGGATATGGCAGGAGGTGCCAGTGGGCTATTTTGAGGAACCATTTGCCTGGAGTGATCTGGGAAAACCCAGATCAGGATGGCTGAAGTGGTTTATCAAGACCTACTCCTATCGCATTCTATGTTTCCTCACTCGATAGATCCTTCCTATTCCATTCCCTGATCGCTCGTGGAGAAAATGAGTATAGAAATGAGTCTGTTCTGGCCATCATTTCTCTTATCTTGTTTTTTCGGTCTTTTTAGATACAAATGTTGCTGACAGTAATACGTGTTTGCTGTCATCCCGAAATAGGTCTGTCGTGAATTTTTCAATTATCTTCGATGTTCCAGATCGTCTTAACCTCATTCCTTCAACATCGTACTTATAATTTCCCTCCAGCTCTATACTCTTCTTTGGACCTGCTGCAGAGCTCCGTGTTAACCAGGTGCCAAACAGCGTGTTCTGAAACACTTATGCCTGCAGCAGCATTGTACTCTGCCTTCAAATCCCCCTCCTCCCAATTGTGCTTTGAGCGCACAATCCTCCAGATTCCACACACTGTGAAGTGTTGTGGAGCTCCATGACATTGTCACCTGCTCGTTGTTTCTCTGTCCTTTAACCACTTTTAACAGATGCTCACTACAGCAGTACAGGCACAGCTGACCAGTTTAGCCATTTCTGAGATGTTCATTCCCAGGCATGTTTTGTGACTGGCCAACATTCGGTTCCACGCAGTGCCACTGGTTGAACGATGGTTCTGTAAGTCTTTGATTTAAGGTACAGTGTCACCTTCCGGTCGACCTTATGCCTCTTCATCCAGGCTGCGTTGACTTTGTTTCACTGAGCGGGGCGGTGTAACGGTTAGCGTTCTCGCCTCGCAATCGGGAGGACGGCGGTTCAAATCCCCGTCCGAGCATCCAGATTTGGGTATTGTAACACTAGAGAGCCAGGTACAAGGAGCTTCATCTTGGTCTATGAAAATATCTGCCAGGAACTGAGCTGACTGTGTTCCTACCATCATTCATAACTTCGATAGGATATCATTTGGTCCAGTTGCCTTTCCAGTATTCGTTTTCTTCATGGCACTCTCTATTTAATCAGCTGTGATGGCTGAAGCTGCAAGTGGCATTGGTGGATGTGTAAATTCTTCGCTACTGATATATGTGAAGTAACGTTAACAGTAACGGTTTCTGTAACAGTTTATGGTTTTCATTCTTAATGGTCATAACATTCCCAACATCTTGAGTGGAACGGTGATGACTCTTCGCTAGCTGGTAGATGTTTTTTTTGCTCCTTTTGGGGTAGCTCATTGTACATGTTCCTACAATGGTCTTCCTGTTCCTTTGCCACATCCTGTTCAGCCATTGACTTCAGTCGTTTATATTTCTGCCAATTGAAAACGAGCCCTGATTGTAGCCAGGTTTTATAAGCTAACTTCTTTGCCTTGATGGCATCAAAATACTAGATATAAGAGATATAATATTGTACGAGCTTGTAATTTGCACATTTGTCCACATCTTTTGTATACCTTGTTAAATATCATACAAAAATAAATAAAGTGTTAATTTTAAGTATTCATTACATGAAGTATTCTCCTTTAATTGACGCCTTTGTGAAAGTAGGATTGTATTTTAATTCTTTAGGTGCAGAATGCACGCGGTCCGTCAGACCTCTCCCACGTGTACGACTTGACCCTGACTCTGATCCAGTACGGAGCCGATCCGAACGTGACAGTCCCCGACGCCGGTCTCGTCGGACGGCCCGGTTGCCATGGTGGGGGAGGTGCAGGCGCCGGAGGCGGACGGAGGCAGCCGCGGAGTGGGCGCATCCTGCAGTACTATGTGGCTGCCATCTGCAGAAAGGTGAGCTCTGTTTCTCTACATAAAAGGATATATTTATTTCGTAAGATTATGTGGTTCTTGTGAGGTCCCACTCACAAGTCAATGCTATGATGAGATTGTAAATAAATTTGTAAATAATAGGTTTTCACAGCATAGTAGTGTGTATAGCTATTTGGGGTGATTTTAAGTATCTTTGTAGTAATATAATTATTTGTAAGTTGGCAGTACTGTGCCCACTATGAAAGAGGAGGTGAGAATATAATATGGCGCGGAGAGACCGCAAGTGATTGCAATAGCAGGGCAGTGACTATTCTGTATTGGTTATATGAGTTTTAAAGTGTTAAATAAATTGTGCAAGTAAGAAATATTGGTGGATTTAATTCAATATTGACACCCGTTGCGCCAGATAGTGTAGTTAAAAACAATTTCTTTCTTCGAATAATAATAATAATAATACGAGGAGGTAGTGCAGCCGCAAAAACAGAACTTTGGGCCACGTGTTGATGTTAGCGGGCTATCTGCCTTCTGCTAGTTATTAAATATTAGTAAGAAGGACCTCGCATCCTTTATTTTGTATTCTTCTGCTCGTTGATTTTGGCTACGTTTACATCTGGCACAAATTCAGAACATATATCGAGTCTTGTATCAGAACTTATCAGCACTTGTAATAGAATTTGTACGAGGCCTTCATTCGCTAAAACCTAGCATTTACACCAGTATACACAAGTACCAAACCTAGGTTTGTATTTGTGTATCTGCTAGTTATTAAATATTAGTAAGGAGGGCCTCGCATCTTTTATTTTGTATTCTTCTGCTCGTTGATTTTGGCTACGTTTACATCTGGCACAAATTCAGAACATATATCGAGTCTTGTATCAGAACTTATCAGCACTTGTACTAGAATTTGTATGAGGCCTTCATTAGCTAAAACCTAGCATTTACACCAGTATACACAAGTACCAAACCTTGGTTTGTATTTGTGTTTGCTGATGTGGTATGAAATGTGATTATTTTCACTTGAATTGTCAAAGCAATTAGAGATGTCCTCTGATGAGGAAGATTTTCTTGTTTTAAGTGTCTGTTCTTATATGTTACTGAAATAGGAAAGCAAACATAGATGGTGGAAAAAAAGAAGAAAAAAAATCCTATCTAGATGTTAAACTTATGGTACTTATGCCATATTAATAAAAGAACTTTGGAAAATCACATAAACAGAGTGAATAAACGGAAACAACCTTCTGCTTACGGTATATAGCGTTAATTTTCACATTTGAGTTATTGTTTATGTTAAGTTTGGTTAATGCACATGCACGTGTATATAAAATGTATGAGCAACTTGCATGAGATGCTGCCATATTTACCAAATGTACAAGCAGTTTGTATGAGGTAAAGTGACGTGAGTCGTCAAATATACAAATTCTGGCACAAGTACCCAAGTGTGAACATATTTTAAGGACCACAGCATTTATCTCAATGTTTCTTTTCTTGACTTCCAATAGTTGTTCATCCTTTCACTTTGCTGTTTCCTTCTTTTTTGGGTCCAGGTGTTTTTACCTTTCATCTTCTTCTCCTGGAAACCCTTGAAATTTTGTGTTAGTCTTATGAAAGTTACTGTCTTTTATGGTATATTCTGTTATTAGAATCTGTGTCATATCTTTCTTTAGTTGTTGGATCCACTGATTGTCATTCTTACTCTTGTAAATATGGTTGAAAATTCTTTCTGCAAGTGTGCTGTTATCCATTCCGACTGAACGGATTCTCCTCTTCTTGGTCATGTCTGAAATCTTTTAATTTTTTCTTCCTTGTATAGATTTTGTATTGTTGATAAGATTAATTTTATTTTTTTCACCCAAAATTGAAAAGAGATAAAAAATATTACAAGATACATGACTATTTGATAAAATCACGAGTTTGTTGATTAAAACACGCATTTCTGATATAATCTGTTGCAGAAGAGGCATAGGGATTGTATTGTAAGAAAGGATGTCATCATATGAGGAACATATTAATTTTGCAAATATTAGTCACATAAATTGATAGATTGGTAGTGTAAAGAGTGTAGAGAGAAGATGTTATTGCTCTAATTAGCTGATAGCTGCTACAGTTATTTTTTACCATTAGTATGTTATTATTATTGATAATTTAATTGTGATGGAGCCAACACTCCAGTGACAATTTCCCTAGTCATCTAATTACCCCTTCTAATTACCCATTTATGTGGCGGGTTGGGATGTGACCACATCTTTCCCCCTGCCATATGTCTCGCCTCCCACATGAGTAAGACTAAGGTCGAAATATTGTGCAATTCGTGTGTTTCTGTGTTTTTACGTTTCTCGCCCTCCTGCCTTCATCTGTGGTAAGTGACGGGTAACTGTTTATTTTCCCTATCCTATATTATTTTCAGTGCCTCGCGGCAGTTTCTTTGTTTCCTTTATCTAATTACCCCTTTTTATATATATATATATATATATATATATATATATATAAATCTTTCATAGTGGAATGTTAAACTCCTCCCCCATTTACTATTCTGATTTACAAATTTTAATCTTAAATTCCTTAAGCGTTTATGGAAATTATTCATCATTACACTGGTAATTTGTTGCAATCCCTGACACCCTTACCAACAAAAGAAAACTTTCCACTCCCTTATGCATGAAATTGAGAGCAAGCTTGTGGTCATGGTCGCCTTTTCCCTTCCATGAACTATTCCTAATTCTTTGACCAATATCCCTCCAAGCCTCATCACCAAGATATGCCCTGTATCACACCATTTACTGAGTCATATGAAACAGATTGTGTTTGCATTTCTATGTTTTCTGGGGTTCAGAATGACAAATGGAACCTTTAAAAGTTCACTTACTTGTCTGTCCGTCCCTCTGTGTGCCACACTCTCATGACTTTGAACCTCTTTAACTTAGAACTCTACACATTTTGTTAGTTCTCACCAACCTTAACATGATGATAATGTAAAATTTGGAGGTAGAAATAATTGTTGGTTTTTTAATTGGGGAAGGGAAAATTTACTTTAGATAATATCTGTGGGTATCAGATGAATGTTTGAAATCCGTAGACTCACAGAAAGTTCAGGTTTTTATTTTTATTTTGTGATCTGTGTGAGCTTTTTGTGAAAAACCATTTAAAAAATACCAACCCTCCCTTTTACTTCCAAAACTATTAATCCAAAAATTCTTTCAAAATTTACTCTGTGGCTCTTATAAAGTTTACAGGAACCCATAACAGTCTTTGCAGAATTTGTTTTTCACGAAATAAATTGATCAGTAATCTTAACAAATTTTATACCATACCAGATAATTTTTCCAGCAAAAAATTATTTGTCATTCAGTAGAGGATTTCATGAATCAAAAAATATATAGGGTTAGCCCAAATGATTCATCGGGTTTAAAAATACTATGTATGTGACCTATAAAGACAAGTGATACATGAAAAGATGCACAAGCTCACAAAGTTTGTGGTACATACTATAAATGTTCAACGTGTGCACCCTCAGTAACCCAGCGCGCACACACACACACACACACACACACACACACATATATATATAGGGTTATTCAAAAAACTTGGACAAAATGACATGGTAGATCTGTCATACAATAAGGATGAAAAATCGCATAGGAACAGAGGGTCGCAAATGTCTGTAGAGGGCGCTATAGCCACGAGAGGGCATTGCGATAGAAACACGAGCTGAGCAAACCAGACGTGTCTCCCTTGGATTTTTTCTTGTGGGGATTTTTAAAAGGACTTTTGTATGAAACACCTTATATATATAAAGGATAGCGAAATAAACCACCACTTACCTTAGATGATGGTTTTGTGGGGTGAACACATAAAAAAAAACAAGAACAGGAAAACAATGAATATTTCAGGACTTGGCCCTTCGTCAACAGCAGAACATCACGGAGGGATGGTGGTGGAAATCTGTGAGACTGTATTCTGCTCCACCCTCCCTCCATGATGTTCTGCTGTTGACTAAGGGCCAAGTCTTGAAATATTCATTGTTTTTCCTGTTCTTGTGTTTTTTTTGTGTGTTCACCCCACGAAACCATCATCTAAGGTAAATGGTGGTTCATTTCGATATCATTTTTGGAAATCCATTCGCTACTTAGTTCCTATTATTTCCTGGTTACTATATATATATATATATATTTTTGTGAAATTTATAATTTACATAAATAAACTGTAAATTTCTTAAATAGTAAGTGACAAGTTTTGATTTAACTGTATAGAACTGATATTTATTTGTTGAAAATTCACTGCTGTGTGCCTCATTACAATTACACGTACAGTGCTAATTTAATGTCGACAGGAGGATCTCCTGTCGGACTCGCAGCAGCGGTTTGCTCGCCTGGTGTGGCTGTTCTACCTGTGCATGGACCACGGGCCGCTGTTCTCGTGCCTGCGACAGCTGCAAGCTCAGGCGGCGCTGGTTCCCCCGAGAGGGGCCGCCCTCTGCCACCTCGTACGCGAGCTCTGCGGACGCCCTCGCTCCCTCAAGCAGATCGCCCGCGTCTCCATATACGTCGCCCTTGGCCGCCGTCCGGGCGTCCACGTGGCCAAGTTGCCACTTCCCGTACCTCTCCGCGAGTACCTGCTCGGATTCGAGCCGTGATGTGCTACGGACGTGAGACGCTCGTTATCTCGGACCAGTTTGTGACCTGTGAAAAATTGCAATGGTGTGACGGGTCATTTGCCTTAGAATTTTCAACCGACTGTACGTAAGTTGGCTTTGAGCACTCGCTATCTGTTGACGGGGAGGGTTCGAGACTGCCTGTACAGAAGTTGAGGTACAGAAGTACTGCTGTGGTATTTATGGATGTGACTTATTACCACGCAGTGCCAGTTGAGTGGAATATGCCTTTTAATTTCAGGTTGAAACGCTGTTAATCATTCCCATCGAACTCAATGTTAGGGTTACACGTTCAGGTGATTTTTGTTTGGAATTGTGTCCATTTAATGTGCTGATGTGAACCCAAGTTCTTCCTTATCTTCGACCATTATCACAGAGAAAACATAGCAGCAGTGCTGTACAGTTGAGGTGGAGATTAAACTCTGTGACAATAGAGTATCTTATTGAGCTTTAATTCAGTAAATAGTTATTGTATTTGCTTCTCGGCGTGAACAAAAGACCGTTTAAACTCTTCTTGTCAATTTTGCTATTGACAAGGACCCAGTTGCTGCATCAATTAAATGATGCTTTGATTGATGAGGACAGTAGAATGGAAGCCCTTTTAGAAAGTACAAAAACATGTACTGCATTGCAGAGTTATGCTTTTTTAAAAAAAAAATTGAATGTTTGCAAATTAGTGCAGTTTCTTGCTTTCCTCATCCATTGACTTGGCCTTTACTAGGAAGGAATGAATTGCTTTTAACACTGGGGAAATAAAGTGTAACTGACAAATACCAGACAAAGATTACTCTTCATGAAAACTCCTGGACAGTATTTACTATCAGATTTATATAATAATAAGCAGAAAAATTCTTTAAGGCATTGAAACTAAGGAAGGATAGGGAAATGACCACAGCTGAGGACAAAAAAAAAACACACACACATGTAATGTAATATTTCAGTGGTTAACCTTAATCTTAAAAGTAGGTGAGACATATGGCGGGGTCAGACATGCACACACTGATATCCGATTGATAAAAATCAAGCAGACTTCAGTGTGTGTATTTCTGCCTCTGTCATATGTCTCATCTACTTACAAAAATAAGGTTAGCCACTAGTTGTTGTTGTCTTTTTTTATGTTCATCATTCCCAAACACTGTCATCTGTGGTAAATGTTGGGTCTTATTTCCACATATAAAATTAGGCTAGGTAAATGGACCACCACTTACCTTAAATGATGGTTGTGTGGCGTGAACACACAAAAAAGACAAAAACACAAATTTGTTGATCTTGTTTTTCATACATCACAGCCTTCAACTTTTGTGAGTGATGGGTTATTTTCCCTATTCTTTGTTATTTGTATTGCCGTTTTCATTAGTGCCGTATCTCTATCTTGATGTGATAAGTAAATTTTCAACATTTCTCATATTTGAAATTTGTAAGCTTCCCCAGGTGTCTTGGTTTGCTGGGCATTTTTATTTAATTCACTAAGCTTTCGACAATTTTGGTGTAGTTAATTTGTTTACTTATTTCTAATTAAAGAGCATCAAGAATCGTGAGGTACTAACCTGCTGTTCTTATACAAACAATGCATAAAGTTTTGTGGGATTGCACTGCAAGTTTCACTCACTGACTGGGTGAAAAATCATTTACACCCACACCAAGTTGTGGGTGTGTCTGAAATTCGCAATAGTTATTGTGATGTTTACATTGGTGGAATGGGTTGCTCTCCTGTGGACAGACTTGGAACACATGTCTGCCACTACAACCAAAGTAACAGACAGGTCCACTGCCATATTGTTAGGTTCTTCGGTGGTTTAATTAATATTGTAATTAATTAAATAGTCCACCAAAAGGTTCAGTTTAAAACTTTGTTTATTTTCGAAACAAAGTCAGCGATCTTGTTTACATGCAAAGATACAATTCAGAGATACTACTGACGCAGTTGCTAAGAGAATCTGTATAAACTGCTGTAAACTAAACTCAACTGTCCTGCTGATTCCTTTATATAGGCTCTATCAAAATTGCTGGAATTCTTCAAAAACGTCCGCCAGATATTTCTCGAACATTAACAATTACTCAAACAATTAAACATATTAAAAAACAATCAGAATTAATACACAATCACTTAACATCATTACAAAACTGTCAGAAATGGAAATTAAAGATACTTAAACACAAAATTATTTACAGAAATCATTTTAAACTGTAGAAAATTGTCCTGTAGACATCATAACTTGCATTAACACTTGGAATGACACATAAGCAATTCTCTTGCATTATTCTGTTCTTAAATATATTAAATGGCCTTTAAATAATTTACTTTCATAAAACAAAGTCGATATACACTGATTTACAAGAAATTACAAACCAAACATACCAGATCATATTCAAGCAAACTTTAGCTCACTACAAATACTTCATACAATACAATACTATTCAAAATTCAGGTATGAGGGCTGTTACAATATGTATGACATGTGGTCACCACCAGAAGTGCGATTAAATTTGCAGATATGAAGCAGCTGTGGAGGGAAGGTTAGTGGTAGCCTGGATGAATGGGGGAGGTATAAGAAATTTCAAAGGAACTGCAGTGAAATTAATGAGGACACCGGGTTAGTACTCTGTAATGCTTTATACTGTATACTGAGAAATATGTGAACAAAACATGTTGTATCTGAAAATGGCTGTGGCATTACAGCCAAAAGCTTAGTGAACAAAATATAATGCAAAAATACCCAGAAAATTAAGGTAATATTTCTTAAATTTGACAGGATGATTGATTTCTGAGACTGAATGGTTTTATTACTGTTGTAAATTGAAAAAAAAGTAAATAAATACTTGAGCTTCCTTCTATATCAAAATGTCACAATTGCGGGATGTTTTGACGACCACCATATCTGCCCTTATTTTCAATCAACTTGAATCTTGGGACTTCTTATCAGCTGACAGAATATTTTGCTTCCAAATCTGCTGCTGGGTTCAGGAAAAAATAAAGATTGCGGGCACAATCTAGTATGAATAGAGGAGCCTAGTTTCAAGTACTGCAAAATTATTTATGACATTGTATATAAATTATAAATCTGCGAATACACTTGCTACCTGCAAATACAACTATTGTATAACTACTACTTTGTATATAATGTATAATCCATACTATTATATTTATTTTATTATTTTTTACTGCCTTTTTCTGAGACAATACTTTTCATTTATTATCGATTGTCTGCTCCCCACCCCTCTCCTGCCTCATGATGCCACCTCCACCTTGCTCTCTTCATCCATCTCAGTCCTCAGTCATGTGGCGAGTTCCTTTGTGTATGTATCTGATCGCCTTGTCGTGTGTCTAAACTCTTTGCACGATTAAGACTTTATACCAAAACTACCTGCACCCGGCCACCTGTAGTTATGGCTCACTCTGGTTAAATGGAAAAGAAAGAAAAGAGAAATCACACATTTCTAATATGTTTATTTTCACAATGTCTGTGGATAACACAATATTTTTTGTCACTCCGTTGTCTGTGCAGATGTAGATTGCCTGGTTTGCCAACTCTAGAGCACGCTTCATATAATTGTCCGTGTGAGGAGCAATCCGTGTCTAGATCCAAACCACACAATTCTAATGATTGGCCCTGACCGTTGTTGACAGTGATTGCAAACGAATTGCAATTGAACTGGAAATTGCAGTCTCTTAAATTGAAATGGCATAGCTGTTGCAATAATAGAAATGCGATGAATGAGAACATCTTCACCTTTGAAAGGTCCTGTCAGGCTTGTTGCTTCTATGACGTTGCTCATATTTTTTTTTTACTCCAAGCCATGTGTCATTGCAAAATATTGGCTGGTTGATATTTTGCAACATGAGAATTGGTAAGCTGATTTTTAGTTACAGTACGTGCGCTGGCGTCCCTGGCAGAACGAGTGAATTCAAAAAAATTTGTTGGATAATTAACTGCTTCATCTGCTTACACGACTGGTAAATGACACAGCTCAATTCCAACACAATGTTACACAAAACAATTACATAAAAATGAAAATAAGAAATCAAATTGCTCCAAATCAGAGAAAAAAAATCAAAGAATTGAAAAAAATGAAAAAACTGACGATATATTTGACATAGGTATATGAAAACATGGGAATTCAAATGCAACATTATTTCAAAATTTCAAAGCAATCGCTGAAGAACTTTTGGAGATATGAGATTTTGAACAATCAAACATTTACATTTCTATTTATATACATAATGTAAATTGTGTTAGTGTTTGTATGTTCATGTTCATCCAGCTCTTTAATGATGGTTTTGTTTTTTTTCTACCCTTCCTGATTTTCACTGTCACTATTATCATGTGTGTATAAATACAGATAGGGAAATAAAACACCACTTTTCATATATGATGCAGGATAACTTTAACACATGAAAAATATGCAAAGGAGGAAATGGGACAGTAATGAGGGCAATGAGTTGCAAATCAGTAAATAATAATAATAAAAAGATACCATAGATGATGAAAGGATCCAATAAGCAGCTAGAATAGAATTTATTTGAGAAAGAGGAGTAGTGTGAAGAGAGTCGTGGAAGTGTACACACTTTGACAGTAAATTTGGCCGCCGCTGAAAAATTCTATCACTCATATTTTGCAAAATCTGACATCAATGTCATCCCAGGAAACAGTGATGTAATACTGGCAAGCCAGTATTGCGTTACTGTTTCTTAGGATGGCATTGATGTCAGATTGTGTAAAATAACAGTGATAGAATTTCTCAGTGGCGGCCAAATTTATTGTCAAAGTGTGTACAAGGCATATATTGGTGATGAGGCATGGAAAGATATTGGTGGAAGAATTAGGAGAGTTACGTGGAAGGGAATAAATGACCATGGCAACAAACTGGCACTAAATTTCAGGCACAAGGGTGTAAGAACATTCTCTTTTTTTTAGGTAAGTGTGTCAGGGATTGGAATAAGTTACCAGGAGAATTAAATTAAAATTTAAACAATTTAAAGTTGAAATTTGCGGAGGGCAAAAGTAGGTGGGTGCAATAAAGGGCGAAAAATGGGTGTGTGTAGGGAAATTGCAACCAGAGTGTCTACTCCATCGTGATTAAATTATTATTTAATTTTAAAAACTTAGATAAATTAAGTAAATATCTGTATGAAAATATATCTACAGTAAAAATATAAAAAATGGAAAAAAAAATTAGAAAAACTTTTTAAAATTGTTTGTTATATTTTTCTAAATATTTTTTTTCTAAATATTTTTTTCTTTCCTTTTGTGTTGATATATTTTCATACAAACATTTGCATGTCGGCTTCTTTTTTTTATGCAATATCTTTTTATTATTTACCTATTTTGAAAAGTTTCTTTACACTCTTTGTCCTGGTTTATCCATTTTTGAACTTGTCTGCACCACATCCATCTGCTTACCAATGCCAATTTTTGCCTTGTCACCATGTTTGTTTGTCAAGCCTGAAAATTTCCTCGTTTCTTGTGTGCTTGTGTATTTTTCACGTATCTACACTGCCCTCCCATCAACTGTGGTCAGTGAATGTTTATTTTAATATTCTCTTTTTTATTTTACTATCCAGCTGCTTTTATTTGTTAGTGGAGGTAAAGTAGCTCTTAAAATATCTAAAAGTTGTTGTGCCCCTTCGAAGAACTACTTGGCAGACAGTTCAGTTTGATACAATGATACAAATTTCTTAAAAACATGACAATATACTCAATAGATTAGGTCAGCTAAAAATATGCAAATTCAGTACAAACTCCAGTATAGAATACTGCAATTCTGATTGTGTTGCCCATTATGCAGCCATTGCAGAATTGTTGTGTGTTTCTGTTGTAAGTAAATGAAAGTAGTGGCAATCCAGATCGTTTGATCATTTTTTTGGTATCACTTTAAGTTATGCTTTTTGAATGTTACCTTCGAGTTCTTCAGTGAAAGTGTTTATCTGGTTCTTGGTTTTTTTCATGTAAGATTGCATTATCCTTGTTCATTGGATTGTGGTTTCTGCACAAAACAACTGCATTCCATGTTTGCCTTACAACTTGCCCATTAGTAAATTGTCAGCTTTATTTAAATCAGTCTTTCTTGCCATTTTTCCGCTCTTCTGGTCATATTGTATAGTTTTTGTTTCTAATAGTGACTGCTTAATTCAAGCAATTTTTTAGCAGTACATCTCTCCCTTTCTCTGTGTATACCTAATTCTACAGTCATGTTTCTGCTATTGCTGCAGAATCATTTGCATATTCAAATAGACTTCAGTGAAAGTCATGTAACCAATATCTTCCCTTTATTGCTCTTGTTGTAGACATATTTTGTGTTCATAATTGGTGTAACACCCTATTTTAACTGCTTGTATGAACAATACTTTGTCACAGTCTGTTTCAGCAGGACATGCTCTTTATAAGTTTGTTGAAGCACTATGAAATAAATGTTTTAATTGATATTTTATAATATGTGCTGCTATAATTGTGAACAGATGAGAGGTTTCTAGAATAGTAAACTTCATTTGACAATTAAACATGCACAATAGTTTGTGTTTCTTTTTCAAAATTTTATTATTATCTTTGATAGTGTTACATTGATATTGTCAACACTTGTGCCAAAGGGAGGTGGAGATAATCCCATTTAGCAGTAAGGTTGAAACAATATTATATCGTTATTTGACGGTTTAAACCACAAATCTTGTTCTGAAATCTATGTCTTTTGGAGTTCTTAGACCTATTAGTTGACTATTAGTTACAGGTTCATGACTAATATGCTTTGTACTACCTTTGCTTCTCAGTCATGCTGTGTATTCTTCACATTACTCCAGAGCAGAATTGTAAATATAAGCATCTGTTGCAAACATTATGTAGGAATGCAGTCTACGTAGCTTGTACTCTGATTCCTTATTTTCACAAATATATTCTGCAGTTGATATATCTGTGAAAGAGAGAATTTTTCTAAATGGTGTACTATTACTACTGGCATATTTCAGTCTGTTTCATTTTATTATTATTAATGGTGGTAGCTTGTTAGACCCACCATCAATTTACCTACCCCACTATTTTTTTCATGCAAATTTTTACTCCAAATTTCTTCCGCTCTTGCCATTCAACACTTCTGACAATAATTCCTTTACCCCCAAAACTAAACATTTTCACTCTCTAATGCTTGGAATCAATTGTTAACTTATTGTTCTCTATTCTCTCCCACTACAATTTTTCCCAACATCCATTCTTGATTCGTCAGTAATATATGTTTTATACATAACCACCATGTCTCATTACTCACCTTCTGTCTGCCTAACTTCCAACATGGCTCTTTTCTTATGCTGTTGTAATCAATGGCAATATTCTTAGACTACCGTATTTGATACCCATAACATAGGGTTAACCATGGCTTCATTTCTCAGCAGTCTGATCAAACCCCTCATAGATACAGTACTCTGAAACCTGAACCTGCCATTTGCCCATTGCGTCAGGCCTCTCTAAATTTATCATCAAATCATATTTGCAGATATTTACATTTTAAAGCTTCTATCAGCAATTCCAGTAAACCTTTATTTTTATATTTCTTCCTTTTCAGTTATAAAAACTGCTTTCCTAATTTCTGCAGAGAACTGAGTTTACCTAAAATTTCACTGCTTTTTGCCATGTACCCATCTATTCTTAATCTTCTGACCCTTTCCTCATACTATCACATTATCTACAAACACTGTAACTTTAATGTTTTTGTCCCCGATCTTCAATTCCACTTCTTTAATATTTCATCGATAACGACATTGGATACAAGCAGTGAGGGAACACTTCCTTGCCAGAGCTCGTTTCACATAACTCTCACATCCCTCATACGTACTCTCCAACTCCTTTAACTTTCAACGCCTTAAGTTTCTCTCAACAGATGTCATATGCTTTCACAATGATTTCATAATATAACTATCATAATATACTTCGAGATAAAACACCTTCCCTCACTGTTGCTAACAATTGTTTCATTTGTCTTTTGTTCACCATATTGTAGTAGGTATGGGCTTTATTTTTCTTTTTTTTTTGTTTGGTTAAAAATTTGGGCTCCATTCCCCCCCCCCCCTTTTTTAAATTTCCTCTACACTGTAGTACTATTCTTTCACATACTTGATCTTCCCCTAAAATAACTTTTCAGTTTTTGAACCAGTACCTATTCCTCTTTCAAATCTCTTCATAGTTAAACAAAATGGATGAAAATTATGAGATGGTTATGATCAGTATAATAGTCACTTATCTCACTAGTTGTCATAAGAGTATTGCATCAATGAAACTACCTTTCAGAGACATGGAAACAGAAAGCCAGAATTCAAGGAAATAATCATGGCATCAGTACATGATATAAATATCACAAAATGTTACAGCGGGAAGTAAAACATGCACTTTCATGTAATATCTTGGTTCTCCGGGTGGAGCCGCGTCGATTTGTTAAAACCTAACGTTTCTGCCATCTTGCTGTGGCTTTCATCAGAGGACTGCTTGTAAGTTTGCCGCTATCGCCTTATATAGCAGGAGCGCTAGCCGCCGCGGTGACGTCACCGCGCCCAGTGTAGGCGGTAGGATGGGGCCGTTCGACTTCGGTTTTTCTGAGCAAGTATGACCAAATATGGTCAAGTTGTAAACCATTGTCGGCATTAATGTTGTTGGGCTGTTTTTGAATTTCTAGCGCTTCTCTTATGCGCCTAGGCCACCATCTGCTTTCAGTGGCTATAACGCTTGTCTTATCGAATAAAATTGAATGGCCGCTATCGGCTGAATGTAAAACTACAGCGGACTTGCTTGCGTCATTATTTTTAAAATGCCTGATGTGTTCATTGAGCCTCTCCTTAACAGTGCGTCCGGTTTCCCCAATGTAAACCTTGCCGCAGCTACAAGGAATTTCATATACTCCTGGTGTTTGCAAATGTTCTCTCTTGTCTTTAACGCTGGTCAGGATGCTGGATAATTTCCTGGGGGCTTTGTATACGGGACGGATATTCTTCTTTTTAAGTAGCCGACCAATTTTATCCGTCACTACTTATATAATTGGTCGGCTACTTAAAAAAAAGAAGAATATCCGTCCCGTATACAAAGCCCCCAGGAAATTATCCAGCATCCTGACCAGCGTTAAAGACAAGAGAGAACATTTGCAAACACCAGGAGTATATGAAATTCCTTGTAGCTGCGGCAAGGTTTACATTGGGGAAACCGGACGCACTGTTAAGGAGAGGCTCAATGAACACATCAGGCATTTTAAAAATAATGACGCAAGCAAGTCCGCTGTAGTTTTACATTCAGCCGATAGCGGCCATTCAATTTTATTCGATAAGACAAGCGTTATAGCCACTGAAAGCAGATGGTGGCCTAGGCGCATAAGAGAAGCGCTAGAAATTCAAAAACAGCCCAACAACATTAATGCCGACAATGGTTTACAACTTGACCATATTTGGTCATACTTGCTCAGAAAAACCGAAGTCGAACGGCCCCATCCTACCGCCTACACTGGGCGCGGTGACGTCACCGCGGCGGCTAGCGCTCCTGCTATATAAGGCGATAGCGGCAAACTTACAAGCAGTCCTCTGATGAAAGCCACAGCAAGATGGCAGAAACGTTAGGTTTTAACAAATCGACGCGGCTCCACCCGGAGAACCAAGATATTACATACAGTGACCGCGGAAGCCTTCGTAATCATGCACTTTCATGTTCAATGACTTAATTTGTAGAGTTTACTTACTGACTTCTCAGATGAACTTTATATATTAAAACTGTTACTGTATAAATATGAACATAAATATGTATCACTTCCCATTGTAAATTAACTGTTTCCCTCCTATGCCTTCAAAATTTATATAGTTACTGTTGTTAATTAATATTCATAAATCTAAGAGCCAAAATGTCTGTTCACAGAGCGAAATTTAATACATTATAGTGTAATCGTGTGAAGGATTATTTAACTGAACAAAAACTGCCAGGCAAGTGTACATATTGACAGGCTGTGAAATAATTTTTTATTTTGTATGTGTAAGTTTATTGTTTACAAGCAGCATTCAGATTATTGCCATTGATTTTCAAGACAGTAGAAAAAGATATCAGTGTTAAAAAGAATGTTATGGATAACGTTAGTACCTTGTTTTTATTATTCAGACATGTTGTGAGGATGTAATAGCAGAGAATAGAAAATTTTTTATTTTTTGTTATTTCTAAACACCAGTTGGTGTTGGCTATGTGTAAATAGTGTTACAAACTCGTTTGAGGGAGAAAAGGGGCGGGGAGACACATACCTAAAGAATCTGAGAGGAACACTTTGCTTAGTGACAGCAGGACATTGCAAAAACAAGAAATGTACAAACATTTAACATTTTTCTTGTTAAATCGGGTGTAGAACATAGTGAGCACAGGTTAGAAGTCAGAGATCAACTGACAAGTTATGACATTTTAGGTGTGGAAAGGAGGGGGGAGGGGGTGGGGGAAAAGGAGTGTGGTAGGGAAAATTTGATTTAGAAATAATAATATGAGAGGTGAGGTCAAAAATAGAAGGGAATAACCATAATCAATCTCACAGGAAAAATTGGTTTGTATTAAAATTGAAAATGGTAATATAACAATGATAGTACATAGTGGTTACTGGAGATGAGGAAAGGTAATTATGCAGAAAGTAGGAAAGGGGTAGGGGACAAAATAAAGAGAGGGAGCTTCCATAAATTATGTGGCTCGGTCTTGGGGGGGGTGGGGGGTTCACTGCAAGGCTACACTGAGCTACGTGGGGGGGAAGGGGTTTCCAGACCAAGCCACGTAGCTTTTCATTCATATTATTTATCACAGTTAAAATATGGTACAGAACACTCAACAGCATGTGAATATTTATTTCGTCATTTAATTATCTCTGTATGTAATTCACAATAGTCTGACAAGTGAAAATAGTACAAATGTCTTCTGGAATCAACAGGAAAAGAAAGCTACGTGCCATGTGTGTGAGTGGGTGGGAGGGGGGGTTCACAGGTGGCCAAAATGGAGCTACGTGGTTTATGGACACTCCCAAAGTAGTGGAACTCTGTCAGCTGGATGACTGGTATCCAGTGGGTACTTTTAGGCCGACTCCCAAGTTTTCTTCCCTCCCCCATTTCTCTCTTCCAACCTTATTTATATGTACATTGTTCCATATTTATAGAGAGGAAAAAAACTTCATTTACATGACTTCAATGCTGGATGCTAAAATTATATACAGAAATATACAATAAAATTTAAAACTGCTTGTTTTTGTATATATTTTTTGTAATAGTTTGGATGGAGCTGTAAAGCGATGGTCATGTTTTCTAACCAGTAGTTAGTCTGTAAATGATTCTGTTCGTGTCATTTAGCATGTTTGTACAGATCTCTCCCTGCAGACTAACACAGTTACAGGATTACAATGAATGTTCATCCCCCCCCCCCCCCCAGTCCATTCTCTTGTGCATCTTTCGTTTTATGTAAATGGATAATGGTGACAATGAAATTGCCGCTTGTGAGTGGTCATTTGAAGTGATGTAGGGTACAATTATCTTCCCCTTCCCCCTTACCATCCTGAAACCTAACCTATCTTACACGTGAAACTCAATTGCAAATTCTCACAAACTACTAAACGCTATAGGCAACTCCCTGAAACTATCATAACTCATTTCTCTATGTTGATTGTAGGATATTATACATGATTCTTTACATTTATGGATCCTTTGCCATTGGTAGCATGAACATTCTGGGGGTTCAATAGTGGAGTTTCTAACTGGGGATATGCCAGGGTTTTTAGAGATTCTATTTTTTATTATTATTATTTAGCTGCGGCACAACTACCTTTGGGCATGTGAAGTAGGGCATGAATGCTCAGCAGTTCATATACCATGTATAACATAACAAAATATTTTTGGCTTTATGTCAGTTAAGAAGTGTTTAAATTGAAACCCAAACTGTCTTTAAGGTTTCAAGCACGTGATACTATCTGTCTGTCTCTTTTTTTCTTTTTCTTTTTAATATATTCATTTTAGTCAGTTTTTTCCACTAGCTAATTTTGTTCTTTCTCAGTTAATTGATCTGTGTTTCTTACCTTCTTGACAAGTTGTTTGACAGATATTTGTTCAAGCACAGAGGAAAAGACATTTAAATCTACAAGGAAAATTAATCAAATTATGATAGTATGCCTACTCCGTATTTGATTTTCTGGTGCTCTGGAAATGTATGTTAACTGTATGATTATAAAACTAGCTTCTTTAGAAACATAAGGAAAAATAAACAAATGCCATGAAATGGGGTTAATCGGAACACTTTTGAGGTGGAAAATACAAAAGTTTTTTTGTTATTATTTTAGTTATGAATTTGTACCAAAAACTTGGGTTTTACTTTGTTATGACAGCTTTGAGTGAAGAATAATTTTTTTAGACACTTTTTGTGGTATTCAGTCACACCACAGGTAGGGGTGAATCGGAATGCGTGTTAAAATCCTAGTTTTTTTTTGTTCAATCATGAAATGGGTCTTTGTTAAGAAGTACTAATAATAAGGCAGTAGATCAGCTCGCACAGTAACCATCAAAGAAGTTATTTGAATTCCAACACTTTTTTGGGGCAAGAAATGTTATATCTCTGGAACATGCTTGAGGGACCCTTTTGTATAAAACTCCCAAACACCTCTTACCTTCTGGGTACAATACTATGGTGACGTAGTCTGTATGCATTGCTCCTTTATTTCCATGTACTTTAGCCACGAGGAAGTCTGCGTTAGAAAATGTATTATAAATCTGGCAGCTTTCTGGAGCTCAAAACTCCTCAGAAGTTGTGGACAGGCTAAATTGTTTATCAATGTCTCGTATTGAATGATTTGAGTCATCTTCTGATAATGATTCTTTTACAATTCCTTACTCTTCTTTACCACCTGTATTAAGTCCTTAGGCTTCTGGTTGATCTAAGATTTGGTGTTCCAAATCACCCCATGAACCGTAATTCTCCAAAAAACAGTATTTGACGTGAGTAGTTTTAACAAGAAATGAAAACTAACATGGCCAGTCATATGTCATTTGGAAATCTGTTACTCTTTAGCTTAATAGATTTTATGAAGTTTTGGAAAAAAGAAAAATTTATAATTTTCTTGGATGTTGTGTCAGCTGTTTTAGACAAGTCAGCAGTGTGGCCAACAATGTAAAACTTAATTTAACAGTCCTTTATGATGTTTGCTAATTGGCAAAAAATTGCAGAGGAAAAATTTCCTAAATTTATTTTTGTACAATCTTGAAGTTTCGTTCGTAATCATGGTTCAGATTGCTCCTGTTTTACAGTATGTGGAAAGAGAAGGTGAAGTATACCCACCACTCACCAAGGGCAACACCAACAAAAAATACTCCATTGTTGCTTAAAATAACCATTCAGATGTGTAAATAAGGAAGAACAGCTAGAGTTGAAATGTGTTCGCCATTACCCTCCTGCCTTTATGTGTGGTGATTGATGTGTTTGTTTTCCATATCTTTCATCATTTTCATTGTGTAACAACATTTTCACTGTCACTGTTTTCCTTATAAATATGTACCTACTTCTTTATTTTAGAATCCTGTTATTATTTTCTCTTCCACTTTCATACTGCCTCTTCGTATGTTTTATTCGACTACAGTGGTTATGAAGATTACTGTATTGACTTAGCACATAGTCATATTTCTTTTTAATCTTCAAAATTCTGCAAAAACATGCTCTTTTAAATACGTGCTGTTTTTTAGTAAATAATCTGTTATGTATGTGGCAAAATGAATAGTGTCAGTGTTAAAGGAAACTCAACATGTGAGAGGGTGAAATTGTCTGTATATGAGCATCTTGTGGTACTATATTAATCCTGATTCCAGTCTTTTCTTCACTTTTAATTACATCATTAATGCATTTGACAGACTTTAAATCTTTTCTTCTCACCAAAAAACTAAATAGTGCTTGCGCACATATGAGAAATTTGGATAGCTAGAAAAGTGACTCTCCTTAGAGATGTAATTCCTGAAGTAGAATCATCATTTGTTTTTAATATTTACTTGAGGTGCCTTGCAAATGTTTTGTAATTTCTAATGCAGTAGAAAACAATGTGGAATTTGCTACTGTTTTGATCACTTATGCTGAATTTGTGTTATTCAGTGGTGAAATCTGGTGTTCTCATTTGTTTGGCGGGGTGAATATTATTTTCATAATTTTCTTTTCTTTGATGTATCATGTACAAAATTGAAAACAGTACAAATGTCTGCAACATTGTAAATACTCAGGCATGTGATACAAAATGAGGGATTGTAGTGTGTAATAAGATTGTAAACTTTAATTTTGTATCACACCTTAAAATTAGTGTTTGTGTGATTTAAAAAAAAAAAAAATTGAAATGTGCATGCTTTGTTGCCAGAACTGAGTGAACTTTATGCATTCATAAGTTCTTATGTGGAGTTAATGTATTTTTTAAAGGAGAGAATGTTAGTTATCAAATGATATTGACCGAATTGTATATGTACAGTATGTAAATTGGAATATGCTAATCTTTTTTTTTTTGCGATTGTACATTATTACAGTTGGTGTTGAGTACATCTCTAAGATGGTATAAAATAAAATAAACTTAATAGTTAATATTAGATTTTTATTTATGCCTTGTTATCAGACTTATAAAGAGTTATGTTTTAAAAGCTTTAGGTTAGATTAAGCTAATCATCCTTTTTAACATAAAATTCTCCATAAGATGCAGTTTTTTGGAGTGTGATTGAGATATCAAAACTTCAGTTCGCTCAAAATAAAAAAAGTAAACAATCATAATATCAGACCCATCTTGATGTTTCAGTGCAGTCATATATCAGCATGCCGCAGCAGGCGCAACTCTCCACTTCTGAGCCATCCATCCTCGATACCAGGGGTAGCCAACCTAAATGATCTTGCGGGCCACTTTGGAAATGTATTTTAACTCCGCGGGCCGCATATAAAATTATATATTCGCAAGAATATTATTTTAAAATCAAAGTTAATTTTTTCTCATGATTTTGACAGTTATTTTTTGAATATATGGATGCACAAACGTATTTTTTTAATACATTTGTTTTCACATTATAAAATAAACATATTTTGTAAAAGTGTGATGAATCAGAAAAATGTTCAAGGCGGGTAGTGTGCGGGCCATGGGTTGGCCACCCCTGCCCTATGCATTACTTACCTGGTCTTCATTAGTGTGCTTCTCATCGTTACTATTCCTTATTTGGGAATTTAAAGCAGAAGTAGAAAATACTGAGGAAAATTTGCCAAATGAAGATCTAAGGTTAAACAACCAAGAGGAAGATGGCTAAGAGGGGCGACAGAGATGTGCTGGGAAGATAGCAGGAAATGGAGAGGCTTGTGCACAAAGCAGACTCGCCCACCAGCTGGAAATTGTTGACAATGGTGATTGTTCTGTCAAGTTACACAATTTGTCAATAAACCTCTTAGTTAATTCACTTCTTAGTCCTGAGAGAGAAAAAAAAAAAAATACATGTGCACATAAAAGAACTGAAAAAAACTATTGTGCAAGGAGTCACTTTCAGGTTTCTTTATCAAAACAGATTTACAGGATGATTTATTTGATTTCAGTGGTAGACAAATTGATGGAGACCTTGATTTGTAAGCACATCAGAAATGTGAGTGAGGGAAGATAGTGACTTGTAAATCAGCAGTATACATTATGAGTAACAACAGTATCAGTGGAAAACTTAACCATGGAAAGAAAGTGGTCAAAATAAAAAAAAAGAATGAAAAAAAAAGAGGTGACAAATTATTAGAAAGGGCAGCATCTCGGCAACAATAGGGCAGGCAGGATTCTGCGTTTTGCTTGTTAACCTTGGGCACTTTCACGATCTTTGCCACATCTGCATATTTTCCTGAAAAAGGATTTTGCCCCAAATATTTCATTTTTTTGTGGTTGTGAATGTTTTTTTGGTGCTGCCATCTTCCCTTCAACTATGGTAGTGTTTGGTATAATTTGTATTTCCTTTCGATATAAAAAGGGTAGAAGATAGGCGAAAAAACGAATTAAACCTACATTTTGAAATAAAATCTATATATACATTACCAGCCAAATGTGATATCGGGTCAACTGGTTTGTCCTAGGCCAAACCGGTTTATCCTACGCGTGCCAGGATATACTAGTTTAGCCCATGAAAATCTAGTTTAAACTAATTTCATTCAAACAAAGTAATATTTTCAGTAACTTGGCACTCATAAAAACAACTTAAATTTTTTTTTTTTTAAATTTAAATTACTCGTGTCCTCTGCTGTAACGTGAAATGTCAGTTGTTGACCCAGGCTAAATTTAAATCTAATCACAAAATTGGTGCGTGAAAATTAAATCATTTATCTTACACGTATTGGCAAAGAATTAAATGAAAAAAATTTATATCAAATGAATATAAGTAAATAAAACCAACTACAAATTAATATGTTAATTTAAATGTAATACATAATGTTCTTTAACTGTTTTAGCAATTCATTTTTTACAGATTCTTAACTAAATAGAACTGTTATTAAATAACATTTAAAACCTCTGATGTGTAGTAACACTGTTGGTCATTGTCAAACCAGCAACAAAGGTGGAGTGCATTTCAACAGCTATACAGACACGGCTACACAATGATGAAGCTTAGCCTTTTATTATGATGTCATCTGCAAACAACCTAAGTTACAATAACTAATAGCACTGGTCCCAGTACCTAACCTGTCATTTCTACAGCATGCCATTGTTTCAAAATGTGTATTTTTCTCAGCTAGTACAAAACAATTTATTACCTTTTTAATTTCAGTGAATGTTAACAGAAAGATATTCTAGGGTTAAAAAATACAGAAAATATCTTTTAAAAATATTGCTTTTGAATTTATTCATAACAGTTAAAAAATCTCTTTGGTATCATTCTTCATGCCATAAAGTTATAAGGGAACAGTAGTCAAATGTTTAGTTCACTGTACCTTAGCAACAATCTCTGATAATAAAGATACACAGTTCAACTCTTCCACAATTCCACTTGGGCTTGGTGTCCTTAAAATGTATAAAATTTATTGCAATCAGTGTTGTCAGTTATAATAAAAATAAAATATCACTGGCTTAACAAAAATTACAATAGTATAGGTTACTATTAATCTGCACTTTGTCCCAACTAAAGAAGGCTTTTGTGCACATAATTTTGTCTAACAACAGTTCTTTTATAATAATCATATAAATGATGCACTAGTGATTGTTTATTAATGACATTGTTGCAACATGAAGTAATTGCTTGTAAATATTGCAGAATACTCTTGTTTGTAATGGGGTGTTTTCCTCTAAGTTCAGAATCTGAAAATTTAATCCAACATTGCTCCAAATAATTCTTGTTATAAAGTCTTTTAAATTAAAAAATAATGGACAAATCATAATTGCCAGTCACATTAAATACAATGTGAATAAATTAAATTTTTTTGATCCTTTAGTCTATTATCTTATATATATTTCTATATTATTATGTTCTACACCCAATTCAGAATTTTTTTAAAACACTGGTTCATTTAATTACAGAAGACAAAATTTTGTTTTGTTTCATCCTCGGTGAAGAAACGGTGTCCTCTTCCTTTCATAAATTCTACTTTCATTTTGTTGTTTACAATCAGCAAATGCTGTAAATTAGTTTCCACAGGTGTAATGAAGTCTTCATAGGTGTACAACCAGACTGTGTTGAAAAAACATAATATTTTGATGGCTAACTCCGGTTTCTTTTGTACCAGTACAGATGATCTCACACCTGAGGAATACGGCAGAGCTTGCCGTTGAAATATGGTACTTTTACAACACAATCCGGTTGTTTGTAACCCACGAAGACTACATTACAACCATATGTTGGGGAAAGTCTCTAGTCTTAGTATCCACACTTATATACTGTTTAATGAATTTAATAGCTGCATTCTGGCTTGCAGTGTTAAGATTCTTGATACCTGAAATTCCTGTTCATCCTTAATGTTTCATTTACAATACTGGATCAATAAATGTTCTATTGATAATTGCCAGCCTGACAAACATTTCACACTAGAAAGATGGTACTATTAAACATTTATAGCTGATTTGAATAACAATGAGAAGAAATATGAAAACAAATAAGAAACCCATCACTTATCAAAGATTAAAGCAAGGAGGCAGTGATGTCATGATAAAAAGACAAGCAAAACTGATAATATTTTGTGATAAATCTTAATCATGCTTAAAGGAATGAAATATACAGCAAAGAAGCCCTCTTATAAATGACCAAGGTTTAGCTGAAAATATTGCTGCCCACTATTGTTCATTTTCGACAAGTATCTCTTTTACTTGGCAGTGTAATGAAAACTAGATGAAGGTACTGTGCTACATAACGGAAAGAGACGTTCTGTAGGATGATAAGTTTCTTGGTGAAAAGGTCCAACAGGCAGTGTAAGCCAAACAGAAGACCATATTTTCAAATCTTGTAGTATAATGCAAAGACAAATTTAGCTTCTAGTAGAGTTTAGTTGTAAGTGGAGTGTACGTAAACAAGAAGTTCTAGGTAATTTGGGGTCCACTATTCCCAAATGCACAGAAGACAATAGCGTGTGAAGAGGCCAAATTATGTGCATGGCTG
The DNA here is from genome assembly GCA_031002005.1 of Vandiemenella viatica. Lineage (NCBI taxonomy): Eukaryota > Metazoa > Arthropoda > Insecta > Orthoptera > Morabidae > Vandiemenella > Vandiemenella viatica. The sequence goes on along the minus strand of CM061914.1, from coordinate 184,564,738 downwards.
TTTCTGGCAGATGGGCGACTACAGGCCAGGTGTGTGTAGTGGTTATGTAGTCACCCCACGGACAGTTGTAAACCTATTGCTTGAAGTTGGGTTTCACTCTTGAACCCCTACAGTCTACATCTTTAGTTGGATACTGAAACCGGATTTGTATTTGGTACCTTGTAATTGCTTGATTAACAAGCTTTAAAACTTGGCAAGAGATAAGAAATGCTAAGGATTGATCCCGAAGGAATAAAGAAGCGTGACAGGCCACAATCAGGATTGAAAAAAAAAGGAAAGAAATATTTCATGGATTAAGTTTGTATTATGGGAGGAGCAGTATATTAGTGTGTGGTGAGACAGTATTAAGTCAGCAACATGCAGAAAGAGTCGATAGGCAGTTGTAAATTTAATGTATTTGGATGATATTGAGGATTAATAAAATGTTTTGGAAGTATAACATAGCCAGAGAAATAAGTAGGATTAATTAGTTGTAAAGGATCAGTTGTTCCTCGTTGTTGAATGTGGAAGCGCTCAGAGTAGTAAAGTGACTGTTGTAAGAAGTCTGAAGCTGCCGGTCGTGAGGGACGGAGGCAAAGTTATAGTGCAACGTATGTAATAGAAATGCAAGCCTTGCTTCCCTTGTGTTAAGTATAAAGTGGACAGAAAGCAATTTGATGCTGCCCTTTTAGTATTTTAGACGTTTCTTGGAGAACTGAGAGGTGATAGGATTTAGTGGTTAGGAGTCAGCCCAAAGCATGGTCAGAATCTGCAATTGTAAGAGAATAAGTACAATAAGCCTTATCCACAGTCAAGTAACTAAAATAACTGTTGGTATTGACGGAGAAACTTGTTAGAGGATGTGAATAAATCTATAGTGATCTGTAAAGCGAAACGTGTTAAGATTTCTGAATGTAAACGAACCTGCAAGCCTAACAATCAGTGAGCTAGACAATATCACCTTTCCGCTGGTATTATCACATCCTACATGGAAACACCCATTTTATAGCAACAAGAGTATATTATGAAACATTTATTGATACGTGTGTATTGGCAGGTGGAAGAAGAGCATGTTCATAAAGTTGATAGATAGGTACTAATGTTGTCACTGGGAAATATGAAAACTTTTGTAGTGCTATAAAAATGAAGACCAGAGTCACTGCATCCTAGTGAACTGGTTCACTGACTCATTGGCATGTACTTCATATCTGTGTTGAGACATAGAAGCAAATAAAAATTACGGTGACTGTTATGAAAACACAGAACGGTCTAGTAGCTCAATGAATACTTTAATCGCCTTCAGAATTCAGATTCCTGGATTTAAATCCTGATATTGCCAGGAATTTTTATGGGCTTTGCTTTGTTCATATGAGAATGTTAGGATGTCACACACTTTAGATTCCAGCCATGAAAGAGGCAGAACACAGAAAATCGAAAATCTGTCACCTCATACATTGTGATTGACGTTTTAATGACAAATATGGATTTCTGGCAAATAGTTCCCACTGTTTGAAGGAAACAATGATATTGTTGCTAAGCACTGAAAATAAGATGTATAGGGAAAATAACCCACCAAAATTTGATGCATTATTTGGGTCTACTGGAGATTGCGATTCCGCTACAACAAAATTCAGTAATATCGTTGGAATACTGCTGTAGTCAGTCACAAGACATATTATTATAAAGCAATTATTCAGTTATAATACAGCCTGGACCATTATTTTCAAGCCGAAATTAGGTTGTAATACAGCCTGGACCAGCATGAAACCGTTAAATGTATTTCGGAAAGAATTTCTAGTGGAGTCTTGCGTTTGAACACACTAGTATAATGATGACAACAACTGGCGGAATCGCGATCTCCAGTAATCCCCATTATTTTCCTTAACCTGTCTTATTTTCAACTGTTTCAAGGGTAATGTGTTACATTTAATATTATTTGTCTCATTTTTAGGCTTGAAGATGTATAGAAAAACTAGCAGATATATATCATATCAAACAAAGAAAGACAGAATCCTTTCCAACATTGTCACGAATTCTACTTAGACAATTCACACATTAACAAGTCTCAGCACCAGTAAACACAGCTCAGACTGCCGTGCTAGCGACCAGCCAGTCGTCCTTGATTAGCTGTGAACCCCTCTCGGCGACCATGATGACGGGGGCATTGAGGTTCCCCGAGGGGACGAACGGCATGACTGAAGCGTCGACCACTCGCAGTCCCTTGATGCCGATGACCCTGAGGTGTGGGTCGACGACAGCCGTGGGGTCGCACGACCCCGTGCCCATGCGACAGCTGCCAGCCTGGTGGTTCTCTGGCCCCGTGTACCTCCTGATTGAACACTCCCAGAACTCGTCCGTGCCGAAGCCGTGAGATTCGCACTGTCGCGTCAGCTCGGGAGTGAGAGTGGCGCCCAACTTCCGTAATGCAGGCGTGGTGGACAATTCCATAACATACCTGCCAAATGGAGAACAGAATAAAATTACCTTTCAAATCAATTGTTTGCCCTGCTATTTATATAAGATTTGGTGTATTCATTTTAATAACAAATGAGAACAGTTAAGTGGTATGAAACATTACGTATCATTCCTAAAACTAATAATATTATCAACTAATTATTATTGGATAGTTATTTATAACATGAAAGAAGGAAAATTGAAGCTTTTGAAATGTGGTGCTACAGAAGGATGCTCAAAATTATGTGGACAGATAAAGTGTGTAATGAACGAGTTCCGAAAATGGGGAGGAAAGAAGTTTGTGGAAGAGTCTTACAGAAAGAAGAGACAGGCTGGTAGGTCATACTTTGAGACATGCAGAATTAGCTAACTTTTTGGTGGAGGGAACAGTCGAAGGTAAGAACTGTAAAGGAAGACAGAGATTAGAATATATGTAGCATCATAATAGTTGACAAGGGGTGTAAGGGGTATGTCGAGAGACACATGGCAGGGAAAAAAAAAACCTCCAAAGCAAATACTGTACTTTTAGTTCCTTATGGTTAACGAAACCATAGACAATTTTCTTTCACATGTAGTATAGGTTGTGGAGCATAAACTGTTTCAGAAAGCTACTTGTTTTTTTGTGGAAATAATTTTATTTTCTGTGGGAGGAGATTTAATCAAAATGTTGCAAATAATTTATGGCGATATTTTTTGTGTTGGAGCTTCATTAATAAACTGATTTACCAGGATTCATGTATTCGTGTGTGTCCCTAATATAGAAGAAAATGTCATATTTGTGTTTTTCGTTAACCATTAATTTTAGTAACAATATTGTCTCCATTTAAGGAAGAATTAGAAAATCCCAATAGATTTAATGGAAGATCAAAACAATAAAAGTATAAAATAAATAAGAAATAATATCTAGAGCATAATATTTATCTGTAATAACAAATGTAAAATCATAATCATCTCCAGCATAGAGAAATGTTTGTTGAAGGAGGCAGGGGTGTAGGGAGAGGTTTCACAGTTCTGCTTTTACTTTGCGTAGTGATTCAGGAATGTGCATGGGTAGTAATGGATTTGGGACACAAACCGTTAGTCAGATTGTTGCCTCAGTTTGGTGATATAGTATGGGATCCACTCAATTTAATTTTATTGCCACTAGAGGACCTGTGGGAGAATCTCACGATTTACGTATGATGAATAGCGAGGCTGATGGGATGAAAGCAGGACCGGCTGAATTGTAGCAATTGTTTATTTGTCAACTGAAATAGGTACGTGGCAAAACACCTACAACGCCTTACGAAACAATTAGAAATGATATGTTTCCATAATAGAAAGAAAAATTTCCTGAATAACTCCTTACTCTAGAAAACACATACAGTTTATCAATATCTCTGTGAAATTTGGTGCTGCTATCTATGCGATTACCCATTATCGGCGCAAGCGAAGCTTGGGGCAACTTCGAACTATCGTGACGTTGATTGTTCATGAATTTGCCATCTACATGTTGAATTTCGAAAAATTCCTTTGCTAATTAATGATCTTACCAAAACGGAGAACTTAATCTTTAAAAATGAATAAGGAAACACCTTATACTTAAATTCAAATGGAATCATTCTTGTGTCACAGATTTCATTTTTAGTAGAAGTCATATCTTTGAAAGTAAAAACAAATGTTGGCAACTCTGACTCAGAAAAGGAGACTCCCGGAAAATGTCAAGCCAAAATCTTCACTCTGAGACGCTCAACAAAAACCCCCAGAGATAAACATTAATGGAAGTAAAATAGCATGGTATCCAAATCATCAATCTATTAAATAATTTGGAGTCGATCTTGACAGGCGGTTAACATGGAACATACACATTAACAATAAACTAAACCAAGCCTATGCCAGACTACACAAATTGTACCCTGTGTTAAACAAAAAATCATCATTAAAAAGAGAGTGCTGCCTGTTAATTTACAAAATGATATTACGGCCACTAATAACATATGCATGTCCTATATGTGGATGTGTTAGCCGTAGCAAATTACATAGAATACAAATATTTCAAAACAAACAACTCAGATTAGCAGTGAACGCACCATGGTATGTACGCAATAGTCAGCTAGACAGAGAGTTAAATGTTCCAAACATTTCATCAAACGAATGAGTGCAGTACCTGGTGCGCAGCAATTTTACAAACCAGGGAAAAGAACCGGCCAAACTGAGCTAAAAAAACGCCTTCCTCAAGATATTTTTCTATGAGGCAGTGATTCCGAAGAAGAAGTGAACCATCAAATAAATTAAATACCGTGTGGCATGTCATCTTCTATTTGACATCTCGTTTGTTAAGTGTAGAACAGATTTTTGTCAGCGCTCGAAGCCAAATGTATATATATATATAAATATAAAAAGTGTAATTTTAAACCAATTTCATTTTAACTGTTCTAAGTCTGATAACTGTTTTTATTACTTTAATACTGATATTCCTTTAACATTGTTATAAAAATTTATTGTATCATAACCTCATAGTCACTGAGGGGCCCTGTGGATTGACCTCAACCATGACAATATGTATGTTATGTTTTTTTTAAAAAAAATATTCAACATTGTCCTGTATAGCAATATTTGCTGAGTGGATAATAAATTCACAAAAAAAAAAAGATTCCTTAAAGTTCAGTTCCAGAGAAGTTATCGCAATTTATGGTAATATGAATCCATGGAGACCTTCCTTCCTCCATGTATGAATCGGACAGAGGTATAATTAAAATGTGAAAATGATTAGAACTACAAAATTAGTATGTAACGTAGATCATTAACTGTACTATTAAAATTTAGAAGGTATATGAATAAAAATAAGTGATTATTTCTTTTTAACAAGTTTACATTAGTTTCATTCACGTAAGTGCACTATAAATTATCGCGACTGTAAAGTTACAAATGTTGCCACATTTATCGATTTTTATTAAGTATGAAGTGAGGAAAATGGATCGTCACAAAAAAACACAATTTAATTTACTTTTAATTGTAATGGAGCGCACGCTCCGGTGTCAATTTCCCTACACACTGTTTTCCCCCCCTTTCCTGCACCCACCTTTATTTGCCCTCTACAAATTTCAACTTCAAATTCTTTCAACGTTTTTGGTAAATTATTCATCATTTCTCTTGGTAACTCATTCCAATCCCTGACCCCCTTACCTAAAAAAGAAAATCCTTCCACACCCTTGTGCATGAAATCGAGTGCCAGCTTGTGGTCATGGTCATCTTCTCCCTTCCATGAACTACTTTTAATTCTTACACCAATGTCTCTCCATGCCTCTTCACCAATATACGCCTCGTACACTACACTCCCATGATTGTAAAGAATATACATGATTATTAATAGACACACATTTGCTTTACAGAATATCTATTGTTACAGGACAGTATGTGCAGCGACGACTTACCGCACGCCCTCGATGATGAGCTTGACATCGTCTGGGTGCGTCAGATACCCTGCGCGTATGACGGGCTGCTCTAGGGGATTGCTGCTCCGGAGGCGGATGGTGCCCCAGCTGTTGGGGCGCAGACAGGTGGGCACTATGTCTATATAGGTGACCGCCTCCTCGGACGACGACCCCGACCAGGATTCGTTAGCCTGCTGACCCGCGAAGAAGATCTGAAGATCCGGCAGGTTTTCCGGCAGCTCCGGTGAAATCAGGCGCGATCTGATGAATCCAGTCAGCTGCGAAATGTTACTCAGTCAGATACATTGTTTAGGCTCGTACATAAACAGGAAATAGAAGATAAAAGAACAAAGAATCCGTGAGATGACAGGAATGGAGACCATTGTGATGGTATAGCACCTTTCACCTATAGTGATTGTGATGAATTTGTTAGTATTAGAGACTGGATATCAGATTCAAACTGCAGATATAAGCGGTCGTTATTTGCTTTGATAGGCAGTTCTATCATTACCATAGCGCCGCAATCTGATAATGAATTCTTAAAGAACTCGACGAAACAAATCGAAATATATCTCGCTTAGTTTTCGAGATATATCACGTCGAAAATCAGTTATAAATATAACTCTTTGTGCTTTTGGTGACGTTTCTTCAGGTCCAGGCCATATTTAAACCTAACAACAACCACTAGGAAGAAAATAAAACACCTGTCGTGCATTTCCACCGTGTAGATATAATGGTTTTGGTGATATTTATATTTTTTTCTGGTCCACGCCAGATCTCACCCTATCCGCCTCACTTTTGAAATACAATATCTCGAGAACTAAGCGAGATACAGTAGGTGGCCAAATTATTATACTCGTTTGAAAAAAAAAACATTGTTTCATGTGTTATTATACATTTAATCTACTAATAGACCTATGATATCGTTTTTATTGTTATCTTTATAGGTTTAATGAATTAAGGAAAAATAAATAAAACATAATTTAGCATAGGAATTATGTTATATTAATAGAAAAAAATATTAATCAATATTTAGTGAATCCTCCCTTTTGAGCAATCACGTTTTGTAGATGCTGCGGCATGCTGGCAATGCACTTTTTGGAAATTTCTTGTAATTCAGGTGTTCTGTGCCATGCTGTAATAATATTTTCTATTAATTCTTTTTTATTAGTAATAATTTTATCCTTGCAAATTTCTTTTTTAGCGCCGCCCAGACATTCTCAATAGGGTTAAGGTCTGGCGAATTTCCAGGCCAATCCAAGAGGGTTATTTTTTCGTCTTTTAAAAACTTCATGACTTTTTTTGCTTTATGACCTATTGAGTATAATAATTTGGCCACCCACTGTATATATATTAAAAAAAATATATCTTTCTTTTCGATTTTTCTCGTCGAGGTACATACGACTTCATCATCAGATTTGGTCAAGGCGAAAAGTTTCGTATGGTTCAACCTAACCACGTCAATCTAGAGATACAATATTTCGAGATATCAAAAAAATTTATTCTTTACTTTCAATTTATCTCGTCGAGTAAGATAAGAATCTGTCATTAAAATGCGGCGCCACGGTTATCGTAGAATCCCCGAGAACTACAATTTAAGGTGGAATCCGAAACACGGAAACGTTCTGGCGTATTTCACATTGCACAGCAGGCTGTGTCAGCGGCGAATGTCGGGTTAAATCCCCACCGAGACAGGGATTCAAACCAAGGACCTATAGCTCTCCTGTCAGACACCTTAACCATGCAGCTCATTATCAATATTATGACTTTTGATTAAGAATTTGTCCAATGCTTCATCTGGGTAATTAGGTCCAGGGATTGTTAGTTCCTGCAGCAGTGGAGGGATTTTAAGTGTTGCCATCTGTCGGCGATTCGTTAAACTTATGTTTTTTTTTTTTCCTTTTCGTTTTCAGCCATCTATGGGCTACGATTACGCAACTTCATTTCCTCTTCTGAGTTTCCTTCCTCCGTCGCCAGTACTCTTTCATTCTCTGGCTCACTCTCGCTTTTTCTTCCTCTGAAAATTCCCTCTTTTTCCTGATTGGTTTTTCTTCAATCATATCCTTTACCTCCGCAATTTTTCCTCTGAATAATTCCCTGTCTTTTATGTCTCCCATGCTGATCCCACATCTTTTCAGATCCTGATGGACCTCCTTCACCCATGGAACTTGAGTCTTCCTGTTCTCTCGAAAGTTGAGTATTTTTTTTATAAAAGATTTTGTTGTTTTCGCAGCCATCATACTATACTAATATAATATAATTTGCTTACGGGATTAATTCTGCGTTGAATACTCCTACTTCTTCTTCTTCTTCTTCTTCACGACGTTTCGACCAGGGCTTAGGTCTTCATCAGGGGCCGTCTACCGACTCTGCTACAGATCACAGTCTGTAGCAGAATTAGTAGATGGCAGGGGCGGATCCAGGATTTTGTTTTTGGGGGGGGGGGCTTGGCTTGAGTGAATTTTGGTTCAGAGGGCTTGCGTTCAGTGGATTTTGGTTTTGGGGGGGGGGGCTTGAGTCGGGAAAAAGGTAGTATTTATAGCCTCCTCGGGCCTCAAATCCGTAGAGCTAAAAAAAAAAAAAAAAAGTCTCACAACTACAATGTCAGGGGTGGACCTAGATACGTTTGGGGGGGATGAAGCCCCCTAGCCCCCCCCATGGATCCGCCCCTGGTAGACGGCCCTTGATGAAGACCTAAGCCTTGTCAAAACGTTGGGAAGAAGACGCAGGATTAATCCTTTAAGCAAATTATATTATATTAGTAGAGTATTAGAGAAGGCACCTCAGAATATATGTATTGTCTCTGTGCCACAGACTTGAAGTAACGCCATACACTTTACAAACTTTGAAGTTGAAGTCTTACTTTCTGTGTCTCTTACAGTTTCAAATATGTATGTCTATGGAGGCTTTTAATTGTGAAGAGGACGTCACATTTGATTGATGAGAGATTCGATAAATTCCATGCGTTGACATAGATGATAATGAGATATGGAATGTTAAATGGAACAACCTCTACCAATTGTTTCAAGTATCACCTACCGGCAGGACCCTTTTAATCGTTGTTTTACAAGACGGGACATGTCACGAGAAGAAAGTAATACGGTACAGTAGGAACAATGAGTAACCTAAGGTGGAGAAAAGCTTAATGTAAGTACTATGGAGCACCTTCATCACAGTTTCACTTTTTTGAATCAAATTCTTCGATTACAATATCACCGCTCGACCATTACCCTTAACGAATTTTAAATTCAGATTTTCTGGTAAATTTTTCAGCGACTGCCTCTGTAGTTTATTCCAACTCTTGACTCTATTACCTACAAAAGAAAATAAAGTGTCATGGCCATCTCGTCCCTCGTATCATGTTAGATATTTATTTTCTGTTGCCAGTGTCAGACACTTCATTAAATGATTATACAATACAGATATTCAATATGTTTACTGGAAATGTGCACTTTTGGACTTACTTACGTCTTATGAAAATTCTGCGAGAGAGAATTAAAAAGTAAGTTACACTTCCAAGTTAAGACCATTTATGAAACCACCTACCTACATTTGGACTTACTTACGTCTTATGAAAGTTCTACGAGGGAGAATTAAGAAGTAAGTTACACTTCCAAGTTTATGGCCATTTATGAAACCACCTACCTACATTTGGACTTACTTACGTCTTATGAAAGTTCTACGAGGGAGAATTAAAAAGTAAGTTACACTTCCAAGTTATGACCATTTATGAAACCACCTACCTACACATAGACAACACGGCTTTGATAACATACTATGTAAGTTCATTTTCCACACAGTCCCCAAGAGACTGCAAACATTTCTTGGAACGGTCCTGGTGTGTAGAAATCACCTCCAACTGACTGAAAAAGTGGTAGCGATTTCGTTGGGCGATAAACCAATACCTCACACGTCCGACAAACTTCCTAACTGCTTCAGCGATTCAAGTGGGAGGTATGGCAACATCCTCCATGCAGTTCAGACTTAGCGCCACGCGATTATCACGTGTTCTGTAAGCTGAAAAAGGATCTTGGACGACGATTCCGAAACGATGAGGAGGTGAAAGCAGCTGCCTCCAGGTGGTTACATAGCGCTGGAGGTGATTTCTACGCATCCGGAATCGAAAAGTTGGTTGACCATTCCGAGAAATGTTTACAGTCTCTTGGGGACTCTGTGGAAAAGTGAACTTACATTGTATGTTGTCATAGTCGTGTTGCCTATGCGTAGGTGGTTTCGTAAATGGCCATAACTTGCAAGTGTAACTTACTTTTTGATCCTCTCGAGTAGTACCTGATATGAGACTCGTTGTGACGGGACGTAATTTAGTATAAATTTTAGTATTGAAATCGTATAAGTTCTCTAAGTTTCACTGCAGCCAGACGTCGAGTAAGCACGTCCTGTTGTTCGACTTTCTGCCGATCGACAGTTCAGGTTGCAAGCTACAGGTGCAGTGCTGAGCATGCAAGCCAATACTTCTCCAGCAAGCTAGAATACAGTACTCAGTCTCACTTCTTCACTGACGAGCTTCAAGTTAACATTTGGGCCTCGGAGATAGATATTCGCTGCACCAACCTTACCATACTCTGTTAGTTGTGAACTGTAGGGCTAACACTCATCCCTAGTATCAGTATTACGGGTTACGGAATACCTCCCGATCTTGTACAACATCGACTGTAGATGATTTACGGTTCAGTCCAGATTAAATGGGGTTTCCAGAAACATTGTTTCATTTAAAGTAACTCAAAGCTGTCCGCACCCTCTCCTAGATTCAAGTTACCCTCGATGTTCATGTTTATTTACTAGCGCAAGAGAAGAAGAAGTCAAGAGCAGAAGACACATGAAGAAAGTCGGCGCAAGTCGTAGGGCATCCTAGGTTAATCCCTTAGAACCCACGTGTCAGTCATCCTGGCATATCCAATCAATAGTATAACATGGTCCCACAGTTAGGGTCAACGACGTTGTATAGAGTGGGGTGGCCTACCTGTGCCATGCCCGTCGAGGTGAGCGGTCCCTCCCTGTGCTGCAGGTACTGCTGCACAGTGGCATTGTATAGAGTGGGGTGGCCTACCTGTGCCATGCCCGTCGAGGTGAGCGGTCCCTCCCTGTGCTGCAGGTACTGCTGCACAGTCTTATTGTTCAGCAGTGACTCCGGCGTCCAGTTGACCAGACGGAAGCGCATCTTGTACGAGACGTGGTTCTGCAGGTTCAGACCCACTCCAGGTAAATTATGTATTGGCTGGATTCCTGGAACACAGCAACTGGGTCACTATATAATTTCTACCTTGTCCGGAAAGTTCTCAGCATTCAACACGTCTGGGAGTGCTCCTCATGTAGAATTTTTAAAAGTTTCTCCTTAGTCCTAGAACAGGGGTGGCCAACCCGCGGCCCGCCTTGAACATTTTTCCGGCCTGCGAGATTCATCACAGTTTTACAAAATATTTTTTATATTTCATTTTTAGTGTTATATATTTCTTTACAATGTGTGTTTACTATCATTATTATTATATTATCTATGTTTACATGTAAGAATAATAGTAACCACAATAATAACTCATGTTTCAATTTTTCACTCAAAACAAATGCCTCTAGTGGGGATATATAATTTTATATGCGGCCCGTGGAGTTATGATGCACTTCCAAAGTGGCCCGCGAGATCATTTGGAAAATTGACAAAAATCAAGGGGGTGAAAACGGGGAGAGCGGTTAAGTTTTTGCAAACCAAAACTTGACATTATTTTTCTCTTGATTTTATTGTAATAGTTTGTTAGGTTTTATCTAAACTGGATAAAAACTATATATATATATTGGCTGAATTGGAACCCTGTTATTAGTCAGTTAAAAAGACAGAGAGACAGATATTGCATTCTGACCTCCAGCCGACCTATTCCACCGCGCGCAACTCTACCACGCCTCCCTCTCCACTGCCCAACTCACCCCACCAGACTTCCCACCCCACCGAGAGGCGCCCGGCGCACTTGACTGTGGTGTCACCAGCAACGTTGCCGGCGCAGGCTATATAAGGACGGAATGTTCGGGAGCCCCACACTTCGCCGGAAGATAATGTTTGAGAAGGGATTCGAAACGTCGCATCATGTTGACGCGATCCCCCGTTGGGAGGCCCGATAACATTTTATTCAGTTGATACTCCGGGAAGCCTCCATTGACTCACGGTACTGAAAGTTACTTGGAAATTTTGTAGTGGTTTGTCTGTCTCACCGATCTCCTTGAGGTGCGCCCTGGGCCCGATGCCGGACAGCAGCAGGATGTGCGGCGAGTTGATGGCGCCCGCGCTCAGGATCACCTCCTTGCGGGCGAACAGGCGCCTCAGCTTGCCGTGGTGGTCGTACTCCACGCCAACGGCGCGAAGGCTCTCCTCGTCCACCAGCACGCGCGTCACCTGTCACAAGAAGGCAAGACGACTGCACATGTGCTTCCAACTTGCAGCATATACACACTAGAAAATCAGATGATAGAGTTCGACATCGCAGGTCCCAATTTATCGTCTATATCCAAAATCAAATTTCCTTTCTCGATAGCGGAAGGACCGCAGTGTTTCTCAAAGTCGGGTACGCGAACCCCTAAGGGTTCGCCAGTTGATCGTAGGGGGTCCGCAGCAAGATTTCCGTGATGGTGGACTGGCTATCTCATGAGTCATGTGTATAACACTCACAATGGTGAATATTGCTCATTGTTGGTCATTGTCGCTAGTAGTGGAGCAAAAAAAAATCGCAATTTTTTTCTCAAGGGGGTTCGCAGTGCATGGGAAATTTTAAAATAGGGGTACGTGGACCTTGAGAGACTCTGGACTAGAGAATTTGAACTGTGACATTTAACAATGATTGGAAGGGGAAGCGCCATCGCTTTGGTTGTTTTTTTTTTTTCACTATGGATCGTGAAAAAGGATTAGATGGAGCGATCAAAAATATTCTACCTCAAGGAAGCGTTTTGGCACCAGTGCTATTTAATATACTGACCGCTGATCCATTATGACTAAAATGGTAGGACACGCTCAAAACAATCATATAACTTCAATCTCACCATCACGTGTAACAACAATGCAACAGCTGATCCAAATTCGTCCGGTTCCGCAAGTCACCCTGTATATACGAGTATATGCTAATAACCAATCCATCCTAATTTATTCACTTTTTCTTAATGTCAGTGATCTAACAATAGCTGTCCAAGGCATGTCAGAAACCCCCATAGTAACGAAATTTGCGGATAGAGTTCGATATTGCAGTTCCCAATCTATCGTTTTTATCCAAAATGCAATTTCACTTCTCAATAGCGAAAGGACGTGAGAACGGGGAAATGTGACGTTTAGCGCGGACTAGAAGGGACAGCTTCACCATTTTGGGCTCGTCTTTGTGAGTAAAGACGGGAAAAAATTAGTAGACTGAGAGACGAAATAATTCTACCTCAAGGAAGCGTTTTGGTACCAGTGCTATTTAAAATATATATATATATACTAATAACCAGTCCACCCTAATTTATTCACAACTTTTTCTTAATGTCAGCGATCTAATAATAGCTGCCCAAGGTATGTCAGAAACCCCGATAGTAACTAAATTTGCGGATAGAGTTCGACACTGCAGTTCCAAATCTGTCGTTTGTATCCAAAATCCAATTTCACTTCTCGATAGCGAAAGGACGAGAGAATGGGAAATGTGACGTTTAGCGCGGACTGGAAGGGGCAGTGTCATTTTGGACTCGTCTTTGTCAGTAAGGAAGGGAAAAAATTAGTAGACTGAGAGATGAAAAAAATTCTACTCTAAGGAAGCATTTCTGCAGCTGTATTATTTAATAATATCATAATTAGCCCTTCCCCATTTACTCAAAAAAATTCTTATTACCAACGATTTGGCATAACTGACCAAAACATGAATGCCAGAAAACTCGATGGTAACGAAATCTGTGCACAGAATTTAACACTGAAGCTCCAAATCTATATACGCAGAATCAAATTACACATTCTCGATAGTGAAAGAACCAGAGAAGTTACGCCGAATGGGAACCAGGATGTTTATCATGCCAGCGCCATCGTTTTGGGGTAGTTCTTGTCACTATAGGGGGATGAAAAGGAGTGGATGGAGAGAGAACAATGTGTTCTACCCCAATGTAGCGTTTTGGCACCAGTGCTATTTAACACGTACACTAACGATATGGCAATCCCTATTGGCTCAAAACATTTTCATAATGTAACGATCTAGCAATAGCTGTTCAACACATGTACGCCAGAAAACCGGATAGTAACGAAAACTGTGGATAGAAGTTGATATTGCAGCTCCAAATCAATGGTCCATATACAAAATCCATTTACACTTTTCAACAGCCAAAGGACCAGAGACGTTACCTCTAACGACAACAGTGACGTTTTGCACGCAGGGGCAGTGACTCAGTTTTGGGGTCGTAACTGTGGGTGGGAAAAAGGAGTAGATAGAGCGAGAAAAAAAAATATTCTACTCCAAGAAAGCGTTTTTGCACCAGTCCTATTTCATTCATAAACCTATGATCAAACCATCCCATTTATTCAAAACCATTTCTTAATGCCAACGACTTTTCAATAGCTGTCCAACTCTAAGAATTCCATAATGCTGAGGACAGACTTGAGTGTGTATTTACAGCTACGATGATAGTAATTGACTAAACCGAATTCGACAAAAATAAAAGTTTGCATATTTTTATGTATGAACAAACAGAGGATAAAGGGCAGTTGAGTGTCAGAGGAAGCATTCTTGAACACACAGGGAAAAACAAAATGCCTCGAAATGAAACGCGATACATTATTCGCAACAGTATATTGAAGCATCACAGAAATTTGCATTTTAACTGCCCTCTAAAATACTGTACATGTTCTATGTTGATCACTATGAAAATATACCTGTCCGGTAACGAACACATACAGCCATGCCAAACAAGTAAATGTTGATGTGAACGAATCACAGAAATATTAATGATTGGAAGTATGGAAACAAAATCTTTTCCCACTACTTTACATGGCCGCTGAGTTTGAATCACCCTCGCTGAATCGTAATCGCTGATAATGTAACACCGCAGAGTACACAGAGAGTCTCAAACAAACGTTTAATAACTGACACTCAAACTGGGTTCTCCAATTGAGCAGGGGAGGGAATAATTGAAGGATAAACAAACTGTAGAGAAAGAAGACAGCTGAATACAATGGTTGACATAGAAATATTAGCTAAGGATAGAAAAAGCTTGTGACATTACCTCTCACCAATAGTTTTTCTTGATTAACTTTATATCGATTACTATAATGATGTATCCATTTTGAATTCTAATGTAAGGTTCCACAGTTCAGTAGGATGTATAGTCTTTGGGAAAGTGTGGTCTGCTAGCTGTAGGTTAGTATCTTTGGCTGTTGAGAATTTTGTAAACAGACTTGCGTACTAATCACGGAGTGGTGTGGATATCTGGTTGTAATGGCGGTATATTAACAACCGTATCTAATGATTGTTACGGGTACGGGCAAGTCGGAATTTGTAACTATTAGGAAGTATCTTTCAGTAATTTCACTGATCGCCATGGAAGGCCCTCTTACGCGATTCAGTGATGCAATACAGCAGCTTTATGATGCAACGACAGAAGCAGTTGAATGGCTGCAATCTTTCGACATTAATCTGTAGAAACATCTATGTCTTATTCCATATATTTTAATTCAATATAATTACTATCTTTATACCGTTGTGCCGTACGAAATAATATATAATTAAGTGAAGTCGGTGTCAACGTAATTGTTAAGACTGAGAATAACTCAGTTTTCCCAAATAATGTGTTATTGTTTTATGAATAATCAGTATCTATATTCCCTTCATTTGAAATTATTTAGTAATTAACTGAACTCTTTTAGAGAAATGAGTGGCAGCTTCAACGTGTTCGTGGCGGGTTGGGCCACTCGTCCGTAGCACGCTGTTATGTCTTTGGAGTGTAAATGAAATGCGTTACTTCAAGGTGGTTCTCCAAAGGTAGAAAGCTCATAAGTTGCAGTAACTGGTTCTACTTTCCTTCTTCTCCCGGAATTTTTTCATTCTTTCAGTGAGGTTCCTCCTTTTTTGTTCTGTCCTGGTGGTCATAGTGTTTGCGCTTTATTCCTGGAACCTTTTGAATTTATCAGTTTAATGATTTATAATTATTATTAATTTTTGCTTATGCCTTTACTCCTAGTTGAGGTCGAGGCCAATAGAGGGACGAAAGGAATGGGAAGGAATTAAGGCAAGGTCTTTTGAAGGGACCATCCTGACATTCGGTGGATGATTGTTGGTAATCCATGCGGTCTCTTAAGTACCTCCCCCGGGGAAGCCTATGTTGGCTGGTTTGTTTACGAGTTGGGAAGTCGCTTGTAACGATAGAGTTGTACCCCCAAACAGATGAGGAGTGCATCATCTTTAGTAGAGTGGAACATCGCAGAAAGGCGAGGTAGAGACAAAGGCGCTGGTTGGCTAAGACAATAACATCTTAGGAACAAGGGTGGTGATTGGCCCTCAGAAACAGGAAACAGGAACGGCCATGTTGAATGAAGGTGTCGGTAGGAGAGTGCTCGGGAGTGACTAGTAGTGCAAAGAATATTCCCCGTGTACCAGTTATTCAGTTATGAGCCGCCAATGTTCGGGACTGTACTGAACAGGAACGTTAAACATGTGTACGGTAGGAACTGTTGTTCTATGTGCAAACCTGCAATCTTGAATAGTGAGGAGTCCGATTCAACAATTAATTTAATTTAATTGCAATGGAGCACAGGCTCCGGTGGCAATTTCCCTACAACCCCATCTTCCCCCTATCCTCCAGCCACTTACATTTGCCCTCTACAAATTTTATCTTTAAATTCTTTCAACGTTTTCGGTAAATTATTCATCATTTCTCATTCCAATCCCTGACACCCTTACCTAAAAAAGAGAATCTTCCCACACCCTTGTGCCTGAAATCGAGTGTCAGCATGTGGCCATGGTCATCTTTTCCCTTCCATGTACTACCTTTCATACCTATTGCAATATCTTTCCATGCCTCATCGCCAGTATATGCCCTGTACACTCCGATGACCCTCCTCATCCTCCTCCTGTCTTGCAATGAATCTTATTCCGGATCCTTTATCATATCCGTCACTGATTGCATTCTGCGATAATTTCCAGAAACAAATCTAGCTGCCCTTTTTTGTACCCTCTCCAACTCCTGTATTTGATATGTAAAATGAGGGTCCCATACTACACTACCATATTCGAGCAATGGTCTGACCAAAGTTTTGTAACCCAATTCCTTTATTTCTCTCGTGCATCCCCTCATCACTCTCTCCAGCAATGACCGGGTATATCTACATATATACTCTGCAATTCACAAAATTGTGGGTGGCAGAGGGTGCTAATCTCTTTGCTGTGCATTCCAATCCCTAATGGTACGACCGTACGAGGGAAAAAAGAATTCGTATAAGAATCAGTCCGGCACCTTATTTCTCTAACTTTATCTTTCCTGTCATTCCGGCTCAAATGGGTTGGTGGAAGAAGTATTTCACTACACTCGTAAGTGAAGCAGGGAGTACGCATGTTTACCAATAAGTTTAAACGAAACGTGCGTCGTCTATCTACCAGAGACTCCCAGCCTAGTCTACTGATCAGTTCTGTGACGCTTTCATAAGGACTGTAGCAAGCGGTCACGAATCGAGCGGCTCTTCTCTGTATATCGCGGGTGCCGGCATGTTGTGTCCGATGGTCTAATAAACTGGGAAATAAAGGAAGTTCCTGTGTCTGGCAAACGAGTTTTATTAATTATCACAAGGTGACTGATTATTATACCCTGACCTTGGCACAGACAGCGACGTACCTGTGCGTTGGTGGTGATGTGCAGGTTGTCCCTGGCGGTGGGGTCGCCCTTGCAGAAGGCCTCGAGCAGGTTGAGTCTGGCGCCGTGGAGCGTGGTGGCCTGCGCGTACGAGAAGCCTAGCTGGCTCTGTCCGTTGAGGTCCGCCCCCACCCGCTCCCCCATCTGGCGCGCCGCCTCCAGCACCACGTCCCCCACCGGGGGCTGCCAGCGGAACCGCTCCACCGCCATCGGGCCGGACGTGCCGTGGAACTCCTTCTGCACACGAGACAGCCTCTGGTAAACAACTTATCACACCAACCACAATACACACAAAGTTCATTACTGCCTCGTGACGTAAACTGCAACATAGAGGAGAGCGGGGGAAATACAAACATGCGGGTAATCACACGCAGGCTGAATTACGTATTTTGAATTGCGCGGGATTTGCCCAGTTGGTGCTAAACCTTTCTGGCAGACGTAACAACTACAATGCCACCCACTCCAGACATTTTGTGATTGCGTTGTAGCGGTAGTAAAGTGAGGTTTATTTTCAATGTGTTTGATGTAAATTTTGTCAGCTGTATTTTGCAAGGTAAGTGCTACCATAAGTTGCTTTAACACAATTTTTTGCATATCAACTACCAGCCCTAGGTGTAACCTTTCATTTAGTTGTAGATCTGTCTAAGTATTTGAACTAAGGCCCGAGTTCTGCTTAGGTTAGTCCGCGAACTCACTTTGGGGTATTGGTACGCGGCTCTTCAAGCGCGTGGTATTCCCCCTTCATAATAAAACTAGTTGGTTATATTTTCAATTCCAACGACTTTTTTTATACTTCAGATTACTAGAAAGTAAAGTGGACCAAGAGGAGCTTCATAAGGGTCTTGATGCCACAGAATCAGGAAGAAAAATAAGAGAAGTATGGGATTGTCGAAGCTACTCTGCATACAAGAATGAAAAAGAAAAATACCAAGGGAAAGATGGAGAACTAGGGTGCCGATGTGTTTTGCGTATTAGGTAGAGCCATGAAGAATGTAATGGAACATTTCAAAACATTACAAGTGTGAAATTTACTATACAAGAAAATGCACTCCTTTCACGCCTATAAAAAAAAAGTTTACAAAACCATTATTTTCTTCAATAATGTACCGTTTAGTAATTAATAAAATAAACTAACAAAAAAATAAAAATAGCATGTATTGTCCGTTTTTATGCATTGTTTGTA
Organism: Vandiemenella viatica; assembly: GCA_031002005.1. Lineage (NCBI taxonomy): Eukaryota > Metazoa > Arthropoda > Insecta > Orthoptera > Morabidae > Vandiemenella > Vandiemenella viatica. Next base: position 184,545,859 of record CM061914.1, on the reverse strand, counting down.
TTGCGTGTTATTACCCCATATCATGCGTGTCATTATCCTACGGGGTGGGGAATACCACGAATTTGCACATTTTTTATTTTTAAAAATTAAGGTAATGTTCATAATTATATTCCATCATTTGGAATATGTTGACAAATGCCCATAATAAGGTTTACATTTGTTTTGGAAAAATTTCATGATATAATGAACAATTTAAATCGATTTTTTCCTTAGGTGCGTGTATTTCCCCCACTCTCCCCTACTGGCGTAAATCAGAGGAACAGCTTCTCCATGTAAGTAAAAATGAACAGGCTAAAAAATTTCAAATAGATTCCCAGATATTTTTTTGCTTTCATCAGTCTCTCGACTGGTATGATACAATCCTCCATCCCTTCCTATCCTGCGCTAACCTCTTCATCCCTACATACCCCTTACAACCCACGTCAATAATTATCTGGTTCATATATTCTAATAGGATCGGATGCAATAGGAGAAGTAAGTTACTTGGGAAGTAAAATTACAACCAATGGCCGAAGCAGGAATGATGTTAAAAGCAGAATAGCACTAGCAAAAAGAGCCTTCATGAAAAAGAGAAACCTTTTAGTTTCAAATACTGATCTAGGAATTAGAAAGAACTTTTTAAAACTCTATGTGTGGAGCACAGCACTTTACGGTAGCGAAACATGGACTTTAGGAATACCGGAAAGAAAGAAACTTGAAGCATTTGAAATGTGGTGCTACAGAAGAATGCTAAAAATTAGGTGGACAGACAAAGTAAGAAATGAACGAGTTTTGGAAATGATGGGTGAGAAAAGAAGTTTATGGAAGAAGCTTACAGGAAGAAGAGACAGGCTTTTAGGTCATATTTTGAGACATGCTGGATTGGTTAATTTGTTAGTAGAGGGAACAATCGAAGGTAAGAACTATAGAGGTAGACAGAGATTAGAATATATGAAGCAGATAATTGAGGACGTGGGTTGTAAGGGGTATGTAGAAACGAAAAGGTTAGCACAAGATAGGAAGGGATGGAGGATTGCATCAAACCAGTCGAAAGACTGACGACAGCAAAAAAAAAAACGGGGCTGGGCAGAGAGCAAGTAGTTCCTCCAGTTGCGCTGTTAGTGCTTTCAGTAAAAGTGAAAGTTTCCGCAGAGGTGCATTAAATAGCGTTTTTATAGTTTTCCAAAGGCAGAAAGTAACACTCGGTTCACTGCATTGTTTCTGGCAGACACTATTATGTATCACCTGTGATTATTTGTTTGCTTTGATATCTACCAAACATTCCTTTTTAAATGCCCTGAAACTGTCAAGTTAAAGAGATACTAAGCAGAGACCCTCGGCGTTCCTTAAATAGAAACTCCCATAATTCATATTAGTATTTCGTCAATTTATTAATGTGATTTGAAATGCTGTTTTAGATGGCCAAAACAAGCAAAAACTCTAGAAAAAAGGGGTAATTTTTGTCATTAGTGGAGGAATATACGAGCCTAGAAATTTATGACTTGTTTCTTAGATGGTAAATTACGAAATATAAAGACTGTCAAATAAGCTAGAATGTCTATACCACATGGTCAAACGTTAAAATATTCTCTTTAATTTTGATGAACTTTTTTGTTAATTTTGTGTATATTCTTAACAGGGTGCCGAGTTTACCTACTTTTTCTCAGAGACTAAAAAATGAGCTTGAAGACTATGATCAGATATTTACTAACTTCTGTCATGCAGGATATTCAAAATCATACCAAAGAACTATTTCATTAGAATTAAAGTAGAAATAACTCAAATGAAAGACTACTTCGGTAAAAAACAAAATTGGGGGCAAATACAGTTCCTTTCCTCTACAATAGAGACCACGCAAGAAGAACAATGCATTGTAGACGGCGTGGTACGACTTTGTACCTTACCGTGTGATGTTATTTCCATTGATTATGGAGATCTGATGCTCACCAGAGGACTGGAAAAGTGTATTAGTAGTTCAAGTCCATAGTATCGAAAATTACAGGCAGATTAGTTTGAAGGAGAATTAGACGCAAACATATAAAATGTCTCTGCGGATAGAACTGGTTTACCAATCGACAACATGGCTTTGGGAAGGCATGCTCATATAAATCTCAGTTAGTGGGCTATATACAAGATATCTCGGATGAATTAGGTAAGGGGGGCTAAGTTGTTAGTGTAGCGTTAGATCATTCCAATGAATTTGACAGAGGGAACCATAAAATGGTGTTAAGTAAGATAAAAACCATTGCGATGGTTGGTGAAGTTACTTCTTGGCAAGATAAATTATTTAAAGGTAGAAAGCAAGGAGTCAGGTTAGGAAATGCAGTACCGAAAAAGGTTGAAGTGAAAATGGGCGTGCCACATAGTAGTGTGTTGGGACCTTTACCATTAATTATTCTGATGACTGATTGTGTTGATGCTTTACAGTCAAAGTTAGGTTATTTGCAGATGTCATCTATATATATAAAGATGAATGTATGTTTGTTTGTTTGTTTGTTCTTCATACAAATTCCCAGTTTTCATCCTCTCGATGAAACTTTGCACACTTATCCTTTGAAACAGGGAGAAAAATACTGTCAACATTTGGTTGAAAAATTACCTGTATAAATAATACATATTGTCTCATAATTTCGAAATACTACTGAATAGCGATAGACAGACGCGTTGGATATGAACGTCTGTATACTGCTTTTTCCGTGTATTGGTCAGACAGCTCAATGGTTAAAGCGCTTGCTTACAAATGTTTGGTTCGTGGTCTTCGGTTCAAATCTCCGTGGAGGCTAAGATTTAAAAAAATTTTTTTGATCTTAAGAGTCACGCCTGGGCCGTAGGTTATTCGGATTGAATGTTAAACTGTAGATATCACAAAGTTAGGGTGCAGTGCGAGGCAAATCGTAGGTAGTCTTTTACGTTATAATGATTCCTCAGGGTTGTTCGCAGTCAGAGAGAGAGAGAGAGAGAGAGAGAGAGAGTGTGGTTGTTGTGTTGGTGTGTGTGAACCACAGTAATAATACTATAAATACGGAAGTAAGTCTCTGTCTTTTGTTACGTTTTGACTACCAAATGGCTATATCGATGTTGATGGAATTTGACAAGAAAATCTATATGAAGGGCACAGGACATTTTCTCCGGTATGTTTAATAGTTGTAGTCACGAAATTTTGAGACCTTATCGAATGGTGACAGAAATATGTTGGAAATTGATTCTCTTCAAGAGACTGGTTTTGACGGTACAATGATATAGTGATAGCTTTCCTGTCATATTATGCCGACTCGTTGTTGTTTGCGACCAATCTTTCGTTACCAGCAACTTTCTATAATCAATGGTGGCAAAAAATTCTTAATTCACGCGTACGAAGTCGCGGGTACGAGGTAGTAACGCTATATAATAGGATCAAACTAGGAAAAAACTGTGAACAGCTGCAGGGTGACATGAATAGAATATGGTATGAAGATAAATGCCAAGAAGATTCAGCTTATTAGGTACACAGATTTTAAAAAAACCGAATGATTGTTTATAAATATAAAATTTGGAAGGAACTGCTCGTTGAAGACTTGAAGTTTAACTTTCTTGATATAAAATTGTTCATAATTATCCCAGCTGTGCAGAACACATTGGGCAGGTGGTAGGAAAAGATTCCAAATATTTCAGAAATTAGAGGAAGTGATGAAGGGATGTTCCATAGATTGAGGGAATTGGGTTACAAAACTTTAGTACAGTAGTTGGAGATGGTACGAAAGAGGGCAGCTAGATTTGATTTTAGAAATTGCCGCAGAACACAATCATTTGCTGATATGATACAGGAGGTGTATTGGGATTCATTGAAAGACAGGAGGAGGATGAGGTGAGTGCACAAGGCTGGTGATGAGGCTTGGATGATAACTGGTAGAAGAATTACGGGCAATGCACGGAAAGGAAAGGATGACCGTTTTCAAAAGCTGCCAAACTATTTCAGGCCTAAGGGTGTGGGAAAATTTTCTTTTGTGGGTAAGCGCGTCAGTGAATGGAATAAATTACCAAGGAAGATTTAATGGATATAAAACTCGTAAAAGGCACAAATAGGTGGGGAAATTACACTCAAAGAAATTCTTCTTCCTATTCAAGGATTAGTCCCGTTGACCATTTCCGATTTCAATGACTATTCCAAACTCTTCAAATCTCGCTATACTTTTCTACTTTTAGTGCTTTAGTTACCAAATAAATGAAGATAAAAATTAATGAGAAAAGCTAAAATACGTGTGCAATGAAATTTACACCGCAATTATTTTAAATTAAAGTTTAAAAATTACGGGCCTGGAAGCGATAAACTAGTTAACAGCAGCAGCTGACTCGACAAGCAACCAGGTAAACAAGTGTGAAGATGACGTTGCATACCAGGTCAGGGGCAGGGACTCGGCGGTGCTGGCTGGTATCTTCAGAGAAGTTATAAAACCATTACAGTTAAAAAAATATATATAAGATAATAGCTGACGAATTTAATAGTGGTATAAGTGTTTTCTGTTTCGATTGTGGGATATCAAGCTCAGATTCAGTTGCCGAAGACAATTCATTTGTTTTCCTAGTGGGATGTTTGTGGGGTAAGGAAGAAGAGGGGAAAAAATTAAAATAAGTATGCGCAGGAACTATAAAATCTGCTAGAAATGTCAAATCAATTTTGAATGATTATTAAGAAAAAATAAGTTACAGAAAATAAGAATGTACTCTAGGTAACAATGTAAAAGAAAGATTTTTTTTTACAGATTTACTACAGTGTTTACCCCATTTCACCTCATTTTCAAAGATTGCAAAGCTCATGCAAGTGAAAGAATTCCAGAAGAATTTTGATTAGTATGTCTTGTTCCTCGTTCGACATAGACAAAAGGGGCGTTCATTAATTACGTGGGTTGTTTTTCCGGAATTTCGGACCCACCCCTTTTTTTTTCTCTGGTGAGATTTAGTGAGATCTGTTTGGATGCATGCTTCCAAGGGCGGATATACCTCCCTCCCCCCCCTCCAAGGTCGGTTTCCGCGTCGTTTCTAGAACATATACCCCACCTAAAGTTGACATTTCCCGTCATTTATAGACTTTTTTTTAGCTCTACCATCTGTAACAGCCCTCATACCTGAATTGTATTGTATGAAGTATTTGTAGTGAGCTAAAGTTTGCTTGAATATGATCTGGCATGTTTGTTTTGCAATTTCTTGTAAATCAGTGTATATAGACTTTGTTTTATGAAAGGAAATTATTTAAAGGCCATTTAATATGTTTAAGAACAGAAGTGTACAAGAGAATTGCTTAAATGTTTGTAATTCCAAGTATTAATGCAACTTACGATGTCGACAGAACAATTTTCTACAGTTCAAAATGATTTCTGTAAATAATTTTGTGTTTAAGTATCTTTAATTTCCATTTCTGACCATTTTGTAATGATGTTAAGTGATTATGTATTAATTCTGATTGTTTTTAATATGTTTCATTGTTTGAGTAATTGTTAATGTTCGAGAAATATCTCGCGAAAGGCTTTGAAGAATTCCAGAAATTTCGATAGAGCCTATATAAAGAAATCAGCAGGACAGTTAGTTAGTTTTATTCAGATTCACTTTGGAACTGCCAAAGATTACGTCAGTAGTATCTCTGGATTGTATCTTTGCATATAAACAATATCGCTGACGTTGTTTTGAAAATAAACAAAAAATGTTAAACTGAAATTTATTGTGGACTACTTTTTTTTTTTCTCTGGTGAGATTTAGTGAGATCTGTTTGGATGCATGCTTCCAAGGGCGGATATACCCCTCCCCCCCTCCAAGGTCGGTTTCCGCGTCGTTTCTAGAACATATACCCCACCTAAAGTTGACATTTCCCGTCATTTATAGACTTTTTTTTAGCTCTACCATCTGTAACAGCCCTCATACCTGAATTGTATTGTATGAAGTATTTGTAGTGAGCTAAAGTTTGCTTGAATATGATCTGGCATGTTTGTTTTGCAATTTCTTGTAAATCAGTGTATATAGACTTTGTTTTATGAAAGGAAATTATTTAAAGGCCATTTAATATGTTTAAGAACAGAAGTGTACAAGAGAATTGCTTAAATGTTTGTAATTCCAAGTATTAATGCAACTTACGATGTCGACAGAACAATTTTCTACAGTTCAAAATGATTTCTGTAAATAATTTTGTGTTTAAGTATCTTTAATTTCCATTTCTGACCATTTTGTAATGATGTTAAGTGATTATGTATTAATTCTGATTGTTTTTAATATGTTTCATTGTTTGAGTAATTGTTAATGTTCGAGAAATATCTCGCGAAAGGCTTTGAAGAATTCCAGAAATTTCGATAGAGCCTATATAAAGAAATCAGCAGGACAGTTAGTTAGTTTTATTCAGATTCACTTTGGAACTGCCAAAGATTACGTCAGTAGTATCTCTGGATTGTATCTTTGCATATAAACAATATCGCTGACGTTGTTTTGAAAATAAACAAAAAATGTTAAACTGAAATTTATTGTGGACTACTTACTTAATTACCATATTAATTAAACCACCAAGAATCTGACACATCCCTCAAGAATTTCGAAACCTCACGTGAGATTTTTGTTGAACACTCCCACCCCATTGGTAAGGTTTCGTGAGATTTCACCGGACCTCCCCTCCCTATTTTACCTCACGTAATTAATGGACGCCCCCAATGGACGTGTCTGCAGGTGTGGCACAGGTATCACCCGATGACAGTAAGCTATGGCACAGGGTCTAGGCGCCTGAGCCAAGGTCCACCTGGGATGTGCTAGACCTAGAGGAATCCCGCTAGACCCATCATCCATCCTGGGGGCGCTAGATGGGCGTTGGATGGACGATACTGCGTGAGCTTACAGGAATATAGATTATATGATTAGATTAAATTAATTTAATTGGTTAAGGTAGGCTGAAAAGAATGACACAAGGAAACAAGATTGAATCGCCAGGTACTGACTTATGCATTTCGACGTCTCCGCGATTGAAGTCCCGTTTCCAGCAACATCTTCTATTTCTTACATTTCCCTTGGTCTAATTGTTTCGTATATGAATGGGATACTATTATACGTGAATCATGATAAACTGTAACACCCATCACCGCTGTTCTTGGAAAGGACTTTCTGCTGCTCTTTCGAAAAGTATAATCTCAGATTCTCAATTTCCTTTTTCACTGCACGTGCATCCAACATTTTCCCCGAAGGACTTTAGGGCATCTGTCCCCTTGATTTTGTTGATATGGTCTTTATTTTTAGCGTTCCATAACAATGGAAACGAACGGTAATCTTCGAAAAATGAAAGTTTTGCCTCGTTGGAGAGCGACATATTGCAAGCGGAGCCGCACGAGAATCCATTTCAACTGGAATGCTTACAACGCGCCGTGCCTCCTGGTTTGTTGAACGAACTGAGGATCTCGGGTATGCCTCTGATGCATGCCTCTCCCCCGTGCAATATGACGCATGCCTCTCCCCCGTGCAATATGATTTATGCATCTGACGCATGCCTCTCCCCCGTGCAATATGACGCATGCCTCTCCCCCGTGCAATATGATGCATGCATCTGACGCATGCCTCTCCCCCGTGCAATATGACGCATGCCTCTCCCCCGTGCAATATGATGCATGCATCTGACGCATGCCTCTCCCCCGTGCAATATGACGCATGCCTCTCCCCCGTGCAATACGACGGATGCCTCTGACGACCAAAAGTTAAACAAGTGTGGACATAGCTAATACCCTCCTTAGTGACGTCGTCTAAGTAACCATTCGCGAAGGCTAATATTCCAAGTTAAAACCACGTCTCTTTTCTATGCCGTGCAATGCCACAGCTGACTTCGTCACTTGTCCCAGACATACGATTCTTGCGTGTTTCGTACAGCGTACCGTCTGCCCAATATTCCACTGCCTATACTCGCAATGAATGTAATAAATACCAGCCTATTTCAGATCCAAACTTTACTTAGCACTGCGTATCTCCCTAGGTGGACTGAAAGTTGTAAGTGAGATGTAACGCTCCAACCTCGCATTCGGGAGGACGAGAATACGTATTTCCGTATGGCCATCCAGATTTGGGTTTAGCATCACCACTACTCTTCATTGTAATCATGGATTAAATATTGCAGAAGATGGTAGTGAGGATGGGAGAGGAAATCATGAAGGTGATGGCTTTTGCGGACGATCTGATGATCTGGGGAGGTGATGAAAAGGAATTACAGCGGCAGTTGGATGTATGTACAGTGGGGACGAGTATGGCCTGAAATTTAATGTAAAGAAATGTGAGTACGTGGTAACAACCAGAAGGAAGAACGGTTTAACGCAGGGAATTGTGATGGCAGGGGAACAACTAAAGAAGGTAATAAACAGGTTCAAGTACCTGGGGAGTGTATTAGAGGAATGTGGGGGAAATGATGGCGAGATAAGTGAAAGAGGAAGATAAGCAGAGGAGTTCCTAAGGAGCATTAGAAGCCTGATATGGAATAAAGAGGTGCCACAGAGAAACAAGAGAGTAATTTATCATACATACTACGTGCCTATCTTGGCTTATGCTGCTGAAACGTGAACAATGAAAAAGCGGGACATCAGCAGAGTACAAGCAAGTGAAATGAAGTTTTTAAGAGGTGGAATGGAAGTTACTAAAATGGAAAGAATAAAGAATGAAGTGATTGACACACCATAAAAGAGGAACCCCTACAGGAAAGGGTAGAGAGGACCAGATGGTATGGACATTTAAAGAGAATGGAGGCTCAGAGAATCATTGAAATTAAGATGCATGGTAAACGACCCAGAGGAAGACAAAGAGATGGATGGCTGAAAGGAGTAGAGGAGGGTGTACGGAAGAGAGGAGAGGACTGGAACAAAGTGGTGACAGAGAGGTGGTGGGATGAGAGAAGGAAATGGAGAGGCTTGTGCATGAAGCAGACCCGGCCAGAGGCTGGAAACTGTTGAGGATGATGATGGTTTCCCCAAATCACTCCAGGCCAATGCCAGGATAGTGCCTTCAAAAAGGCGATGGCCGAATCCCTTCCAGCTCCAAGATCCAGTTCTTTCCGGCTTCTAATGGCCTCGACGTCGAGGAGGCGTTCAAAAAAAAAAAAAAAAAAAACTCTTCAGAAACAGGTACCGACTCCTTGGCGGTTATATAACTATCAAATTAGCCATTTAAAGAAAGACAGCTGTGACCACAGCTATGCATGTATTGTTGACTGGCATAAACAATTCATATCTGTATCAGCAAATGCTCTAAAGTTTAGTGGTAACCTAGTTACTTCTTATCCATTAGAGTGATCGTCTTGAGTGGCATACTGACCTCAGTGACTCCGTTGTTCCTGGAGGTGTCCAGGTTGTTCTCGGAGCGCAGGAAGTAGGGCAGCACGTCCTCCCAGGACCAGCCCTTGGCTCCCCTGGCGGCCCAGCGGTCGTAGTCCCAGGGGTGTCCGCGCATGTACATCATGCCGTGCAGAATGCTCGTCCCGCCCACGCACTTGCCTGCACAGGAGAGAGTCGTCACACGGTGCTGCAAGCTCAACCAAACAGGACGCTCCAACGACTTTAAGTGAGTACTTGATAATTTTAGTAATTTCGGCTATTATTTTATTATTATTAATTTTAATTGTGATGGAACTAACGCTCCGTTGGAAATTTCCCATCTCATCTAATTTCCCCTTTTTAATTTTTAAATTATCTTTTATAATTGAAGTGTTAAATTACTCTCCCATTTACTTTTCCGATTTAGAAATTTCAAATTGCTTAAGAGTTTTTGGTAAATTATTAATCACTTCACTTGCTAATTTGTTCCAATCCCCCACACGTCTATTTGTCTACCAAATCAAAACTACAAAGTGAATTATACTTATGTATTCACCAAACATGTGACCTGGCCCACGAAATTTGAAATGCTACGATCTAAATGGAACAGTAAAATCAGGATGAAGCTTATTGGATACAAAAAAAGAGCTCTAAGTGCTACATTAGGCATTGACTTGATTTGTTACAGTTGGTACTGAAACAGATTTCTCCGTAACTCAACTGCTCACTCAGAAACATTTTCGTTAACAAATGCGTGTAAACGTACAAATATTTGCATGTTTCAAGTCATGACGATAATTGTAGTTCGAAACAAATGGTGCAATAAAATTATCTCATAAACATCTGTCTATTTATATACATGTTCTTTACAAATTAACCATTTTTATCTGATCTCTGTTGAGAATATGTAATATTCTAGTATTGTAAACTAGTTTAATTTGTATCGCTGCCAATGTTTGTATATGTTATATATAATCTATGCTGTGCCAAGGTAATAATCTTTGCCCGCTAAGTTGCCGCATTGTCTTTGTCAAGAAACATGTAGTATCGTGTCCATGTTGTGTGAAGTGTATCACGTTTTATATCCCGTGCAACCCACTTCACCCAGTATCCAAGTACTTCAAACGAGTGGACATTCTCGGCAGGTTGCAATCCCACTACATTTATGCGCACCAGGCATTCTCTAACAAGTCTTGCGGCCAGAGTCTCTTTATTCGCTATAATCAAATGCTTAAAGTGAATTACCAACCTGGAATGCTTTCCTACAATCTAAATGAAACTTCGCACACATGTACTTTAAAACAAGGGGAAAAATACTGCCTAAATTGGGTGTTTAAAAAAAAAAAAACCTCCAACCACTTGAAGTGTATACTTGATAATTTTAGCGATTTCAGCTATTATTTTATTATTATTAATTTTAATTTAAGGAAAATTTACAATACATGTCGAAAACGGAAGGGAAATCTGCCAAAGTGGACGGTATTATTCTGAAAGCCCATAACATTTCCTTATCATTGGTGTATTACCGGTTCCGTTCGACAATTAGTGACCGGAAATTTCGAACTGCAAATTAAGTCGGTGTGACACACGAATCCACAACGTTTATCCGATCCCGATGAAACCTCGCACACGCATACTTTAAAACAAAGAGAAAAATACTGTCTACGTTTGGTTTACAAGTAATGTTTACATTTAATTTAATTTCGATGGAGCGCACGCTCAAGTGCCAAAATGACTGGGTAACGGGGCAAGAAATGAGAATTCGTCCGTACTGGGAATAAATAGGCATCACATTGCATTCAAATAAACACACCTTTACCAGATACACACACAATATCTCGCTACAACACAGCCTCTTTGGATTTGGTCAGTATTTTTCTTTGACCTCGTAAATAAAAGGATTTTTTTTTTTTTTAACTGCTTAACGTCTCTTAACAGCGAGGTCTTTAGAGACGGGAAAGGAGGGGGGGGGGAAGGAATGGGAAGGAATTCTGCCATGGCCTTTTGAAGGAAGCATCCCGGCATTCACCTGGAGTGATTTGGGGAAACCATGGAAAACCCAAATCTGGATGCCCGGACGGGGATTCTATAAAAGGAAAGGTGGCTGTCAAAAGTTCTTACGATTCCAGAAGGCAAACATCTATGACACAAGTATCGAAACATTGGCTCCGTGGTACGAGAAAACTCTTATTTTCGGTTTGAATTATGGTGAAAGATAAGTGTTCAATTGTATCTTATACGACAAATTGTTCCATAAAATTACGTTTACTTTATGTAAATGAACTTAGGGAAAATTAACTTCTGTACAGCCCCCCGTTTGTTTCGGAACAAGGAAGGGAAGATATTAAAGGTGCTCACAATCACTGATGAGGAGGAAGAATTTTTTTTCCAAACTGTATTCATGAAGCCCTCAAACACTGTGACTATATAGCGGCGTAGTGTATTTAATACTCTGAGACCGTTCAGACTCAACAGAAATTCTCCAGGTTTCGCTGAGCGAACATTTGGGGTCAAATGCAAATGAAGATCACATTTCAGCCAAATGATGTCATAGAGTAATGATGTTTGACGTTAAAAATAATTTTTGTCACTTTTAGACTCTATATTGAATTTTTCGTTTATATCGACCCTGAGATATCCAACAGTGACCTCTGAAACTAAAAGTTGATATTTTTCTTGATAACTTTTAGACTGTGTGTAATGCGATTTTGGTTTAAATAGGCTTTAAAGCTTTAAGAGGTTCGATAGATCTAATGTACAAACTCAAGGACGAGATTACATCGGGGCTTGCAGTATTTACCTGTGACCCTAGAAGCTGTTGTTTTTAATATTTAATTAAATTGGAATGGAGCGCACGCTCTAATAGCAATTTCCCTAAACACCCATCATCCTCCTTTTCTGCACCCACCTACATTTTCCCTTTACAAATTTTAACTTTAAATTCTTTCATGGTTTTTGGCAAATTGTTCATTATTTCTCTTAGTAACTTATTCCAATCCCTGACACCGTTACCTAAGAAAGAAAATCTTCCCACACCCTTGTGCCTGAAATCGAGTGCCAGCTTGTGGTCATGGTCATCTTTTCACTTCCATGCACTACTTTTAATTCTTACACCAATATCTTTCCAGGTTTCAGCACCAATATACGCCTTGTATACTCCCATTACCCTCTTCACTCTCCTCCTGTCATCGAATGAGTCCCATTCCAGCTCTTTTATCATATCGGCTACTGATTGCGTTCTGTGATAATTTCCAGAAACAAATGTAGGATACCTTCTTTGCACTTTCTCCAACTCCTGTATTTGATAGTCGAAATGTGGGTCCCATAATACATTACCATATTTAAACAATGGTCTTACCAAAGTTTTGTAACCCAATTCCTTTACTTCTCTAGTACATTCCCTCATCACTCTCTCCACTTTCTTTTTTATTTTTGCTGTCATAAACGCGAAAACTTGATTATGAATGAGTTTAAAGTGGAATATTTAAAGTACAGGGACAGGTGGGTGGAGGAAGTCATAACATGGGAGGGCAGTGGTGTAAGGACCTTGCCTCTGGAGCGTGTGTGACTCACCCCTGGGCCAGTAGCAGGTGTCGGAGAGGCAGTAGCCGTCCTCCCTCTCCAGCCTGAGGTTCCAGTCGATTGAGGAGCCTTCGTACGCGTGGTAGAAGCTGGGCACGGAGGCGGCGGTGGGGGTGGCGGGGCCCGCCTCCAGCAGATGAACCGTCCAGTCTGGGACCTCGGAGAGTCGGCAGGCGACGACGCTCCCAGCGCTGCCCGAGCCAACCACGATGAAGTCCACCTCCTCCTGCAGACACAATGCAATCGGAGTCCTATGAGGACGATATAAACGGTTAGTACATCCCCAGATAGCGCCGCAGAATCAGTTTGTTCACGAGTACAAAATAAACAATTCAGCAGTTGACACGGTTGATTCCCTGAAGTATCTGGGGGTGATAGTACAAAGCAACATCAAATGGGACTTCCACATAATTTCCGTCGTAGGCAAGGCGAATTCTAAATTGCGATTCATAGGTCTTATTTTGAAGAACTGTAGTGCTCATACAAAGGAGATAGTGTATAAAACACTACTGCGTCTGCATCTGGATTACTGTTGTGGAGTCTGGGATCTGTATCAAAAGGCCCTGATTGACTCAGTTGAGAGGGTGCAGAGGAGAGCCGCTCGAGTCGTGACTGATTGTTACAGCCCGTATGAAAGCGTCGCAGAATTGATACATAGATTGGGCTGGGATAGTTTGGAAGACAGACGACGTAATTTTTGTTTTTATTTTAATTGCTTAACGTCTCTTAACAGCGAGGTTTTTAGAGACGGGAAAGGATGGGAGGCAAGGAATGGGAAGGAATTCGGTCATGGCCTTTTGAAGGAAGCATCCCGCCATTTGCCTGGAGTGATTTGGGAAACCATGGAAAACCCAAATCTGGATGTCCGGACGAGGATTCGAACAGCAGTCCTCCCGAATGCGAGGCCAGAACGCTAACCGTTACACCCCCATGCTCGGTGTAGTTTTCGTCTGAATTTATTGGAGAATATGCGAAAATCTTTAAATTACCAGTGCAATGAAATACTTCTTCCGCCAGCCTATTTAGGTCGCAATGACCGGAGGGATAAGATTCGAGAAATAAGATGCCGTACTGATGCTTTTGTGTATTCCTTCTTTCCTCGTGGTATTCGGGATTTGAATGCACGGGTTTAAGATTTGGTGCTTAGCACCCTCTGCCACCCACGATGTTTGTGATTTGCAGAGTATGGATGTAGCATCCTAGTATTAAATGTCGACGGCTAGGAGAGACTGCTATTTTTTCGATCATTTCGTATTGTAAATGGCAGGCTTCTACCAGCTGATGTCTAGAGGCATCTTGGTCTCCTGCTGACTTGTGGGCTACAAGAAGATGTTAATTGTCAGGAATCGTTGACGCCGCTCCAGTCGTTACGGTTGGAGGACCGGTTTAGGCAGGGATTGGCCAGAGCAAAATGATAAAGTAGCTGAGATTCTACCTAATAAATGATGTTGGCGACTATCGTGTTTAGAGTTCCTTTTATTGATCGCTGAAGCCTGTTTGAATACAGCTGAGATGGCGACCCGCTAGCCTATAGAAATATTAATCATTGACTGAGCCGCGTCTCGGCTGCATAGACTGACCGTTGGAGAACTGAATGTCGAATTGACAAGATGGATGCATGGTGGCGAGGCAAGCTAACGAGACACGGTTCAGCTAAAAATTAACCCATAGTGACTGGTTGGTAATGACTGATAAAGTGAGGACGACTATGGATCGCTGGGCTTGCTGGTAAATACGGTTTTGCTTCACTAAACGGAGCGATTCGTCTTAGTCAGCCGTCAGTGTTTTACCAATAAACAGCTCTTGCTGATGATCGCGGTTTCACACTGTTCTGACATGAGGCTCCAGTAACTTTACGAAGCGTTTCAGCTAACTAAAAATCCTCATTCTTCGAAATAAATGTATATGTCCAAAATGACCTCTACAGTACATCTGCGTAAGTGCCAATACTGGTAGGAGTGATTGTAGTGGTGTGACGGTACCTCCGCTCTGGTGTTACTGGTAGTAGTGATTGTAGTGATGTGACGGTACCTCCGCTCTGGTGTTACTGGTAGTAGTGATTGTAGTGGTGTGACAGTACCTCCGCTCTGGTGTTACTGGTAGTAGTGATTGTAGTGGTGTGACAGTACCTCCGCTCTGGTGTTACTGGTAGTAGTGATTGTAGTGGTGTGACGGTACCTCCGCTCTGGTGTTACTGGTAGTAGTGATTGTAGTGGTGTGACAGTACCTCCGCTCTGGTGTTACTGGTAGTAGTGATTGTAGTGGTGTGACAGTACCTCCGCTCTGGTGTTACTGGTAGTAGTGATTGTAGTGGTGTGACGGTACCTCCGCTCTGGTGTTACTGGTAGTAGTGATTGTAGTGGTGTGACGGTACCTCCGCTCTGGTGTTACTGGTAGTAGTGATTGTAGTGGTGTGACGGTACCTCCGCTCTGGTGTTACTGGTAGTAGTGATTGTAGTGGTGTGACGGTACCTCCGCTCTGGTGTTACTGGCAGTAGTGATTGTAGTGGTGTGACGGTACCTCCGCTCTGGTGTTACTGGTAGTAGTGATTGTAGTGGTGTGACGGTACCTCCGCTCTGGTGTTACTGGTAGTAGTGATTGTAGTGGTGTGACGGTACCTCCGCTCTGGTGTTACTGGTAGTAGTGATTGTAGTGGTGTGACAGTACCTCCACTCTGGTGTTACTGGTAGTAGTGATTGTAGTGGTGTGACAGTACCTCCACTCTGGTGTTACTGGTAGTGGTGTGACAGTACCTCCGCTCTGGTGTTACTACTAGGAGTGATTGTTGTGGTGTGACAGTACCTCCGCTCTGGTGTTCCTGGGGGAGCTGCAGCGCGTGTTGTCGACCAGGTCGCACTGGCTCTGGAAGAGGCTCTCGACGAGCCGCAGGTATGAGTTGGAGGACTGCCGCACGGCCTCCGCCAGCGAGGGCTGCTCCTTGCGGCCGCAGGGACACGGAGATCTCGAGGAGAGGTCAGCGCCAGCAGCCACCAGACACAGCGCCGCCACCACCACTCTGCAGACACACACACCACAACATCAGCCTACCACCAGTTCTACCAGCTGGGGAGCAGTACATCTGCATTACATTTCATAACAAGCTTAATTACGCAGGACACATTGGACTCTAAGTAGGAAAAGATTTCAAAATTCTGCACTTGTTGGAGAGAGTGCTGAAAGGATATAGGAGAGAAGTAAAGGAATTGGGTTACAAAACTTTGGTCAGACCATTGCTCGAATATGGTGGAGTAGGATGGGAGCCACATTTTGGGTATCAAATACATGAATTGGAGAGGCTGCAAAGAAGGACTGCTAATAATAAAGTGGTAGTAAATAAGGTAAAAACTATTGCAGTGGATGAGGACGTGATTTGCTGCGTAGAAAAATCTTTAAAAGGTAGAAAACAGAAAGTTAGGGTAGGAAATGCAGTATCAAAAGAAGTGGAAGTAAAAATGGGAGTGCCACAGGGTAGCGTATTGGGACCATTGCTATTCATTATTCTAATGAATAATTGTGTTGTTTGCTTACTATCATAAATTAGATTGTTTGCAGATGACATAACGCTATATAAAGGGATCAAAACGGCAGAGCACTGTAAACAGCTGCAGGGTGATCTGGACAGGATATCTGGTTGGGATGGTAAACCTGGGAAGAAGATAAATGCAAAGAAGAGTCAGCTTATTAGATACACAGATAAAAAACTATAGGTTGATTATGATTATAAAGTGGGGAAAGAATTGCTTGTTTAAGACTTGAAATGTAAATTCCTCTGCAATACATTTGTTAACAAGCTCAACTGGGCAGTACACATTCGACAGGTAGTAGGACAAGATTTGACAGTTCTGCAATTGTTCGAGAGAGTGATGAGGGGATGCACGAGAGAAGTAAAGGAATTGGGTTACAAAACTTTGGTCAGACCATTGTTTGAATATGGTAGTGTAGTACGGGACCCACATTTTGAGTATCAAATACAGGAGTTGAAGAGGGTGGAAAATAGGGCTGCTAGATTTGTTTCTGGGAATTATCGCAGAATGCAATCACTGACGGATATGATAAAGGAGCTGGAATGGGATTCATTGCAAGATAGGATGAGGAGGGTCATGGGAGTGTACAAGGCGTATATTGGTAATGAGGCATGGAAAGATATTGGCGTAAGAATTAAAAGTAACACATGGAAGGGAAAAGGTAACCATGACAATAAGCTAGCACTCGATTTAGGCACAAGGGTATAGGAAGATTCTCTTTTTTAGGTCAGGGATTGGAATAAGCTACCAAGAGAAATTATGAATAATTTACCAAAAACGTTGAAACAATTTAAAATTGAAATTTGTAGAGGGCAAATGTTGGTGGGTGCAGGAAAGGGGGAAGATGGCTCTGTGCGGAAATTGACATCGGAGCATGCGCTCCATTGCAATTAAATTAAATTAAACTGTATTTCAAAAAACTAAATAAATAAATAACCAAAGTTCGTAGCAAAAAAAAAAAAAAAGAGATATTTAGAGAAACCAAAGTGTGGAGTTTTGTCTGTATTCTAGTATGATCTTGGGGAGGTATCTCATAAAGGAGTGTCCATTCGAGTTGCAGTATGATCTGTGATGCCTGTCTGTTCACAGTACGAACAAATTATTATTTCTTGCTTAGTTCTCGTGTCACTTATAGTCATATGACATATTACATATTCTAAGCCTTCAATAGGCTCCATTCAAATTAGTTTGGTAGTTATTGAACGATGCCTCGACAAAGGGACAGACGGAAGGATACTTATTACAGGTTTATAATAGTATAGATAGATAAATATATTGGCCCCCATATAACAAGACGTTGCACAAGCAAAACACAAACGCTTAAACTCAAATAAACTGCCCTGGCACACTGCTTTCAACTTAGTAAGATTCTCTTTCAACTTCGACAAGCTATGGAGCAGTCATCAGCAGTCAATAAACATCTAGTTGAGGACTCTGGAGTACGTTTAGAAGGATTCGCTCTCCCAAGATGGCAGTGGAGAACCATCAAGCGGATTCGACCAGGTCTTGAAGGTGCGACTACTTGTTACACAATGAGGCTGGGTGAGTTCTGCAAATTGTGACTTTGGAGCCACCTTACAGACAATACATCACATCATTTCTGACATGGGAGCAATAATGGACATACACCATACATCGGTTAAAGCAACGGAATGGATCAAAGCACTAGATTATACGAGTTTGTTATGTTCACAACTTTCCATGCATCCACTTGAATAAAATGTATTGAACCTAGAGACTGCGCACCTCAATAGATCGGCAATCTTCGGTGAGTCTCAATGATGCCCCAAGTATTATTTACGCTACCTGCCACCACAGCGCTGCTTGGCTAATCAAATGAATTTGACTCTATTTGCGTTTATAAAGTTAAAAGGAAATGTAAATTTCAAATAAATAATTGAATTTGATTTTAATAGCACTTACATCGCAAAAGAAAATGTAATTGCGATGCCAGATAAATTGCAATTCTCTGTTCTGTTCCAGAGATAAAAATTATACCGCAAGACAGAGATATTAAAAAATATGATGTGACGCTCGTTTAAATTAAATGTCTGCGCTGTAAGCTCTGTAGCAGTACTGATACCAAGTGACAACATAACAAGAACTTTTTGACAGAAGAAAACAAACAGGGAAGTTTATTAAAATCCAGAGAACGTTTACACGGAAGATAGGTGTTCACGAAATATGCCAATCAAATAAATGGTAGTTATTCGTTATTGAAATTGCACTTTACTTACAATCTTTTTCATAACAACAAAAATATCTGTCAAATAAAATCAAATGGAGAAATTTAAAAACATCTTAGCCAAATACTCCGAGAATCTAATCTGAGTAATGGATTCACGTAAAATATCAATAAAAATGACAATAAATAATCGTTATTCGTTTTTTCTCAGAAATTTTTACGGAACAAATTCCTAGTCTACTATCACCCTATGTGATGACCGTAATTTTTGACTGGTGTTGAAACTGGTTTTTGTATATTCTGTAAAATATGTTCACTTATCATCCCATAAGGGAACGTCCATAAGCTATGTAGCTCTATTTTGGCCTCCTTTGAACCGCCGTCCCCCCTCCTTTTACGTCACGTAGCCTGCCGTGGGTTTTGCCTCCCCCCTTCCTCTCCGCCCCCGGTTGGCACGTAGATTTTTTCCTTATTGATTTCTGTACTGTTTTCTCTTGTCAGACTATCGTAAATTACATATGGAGAAAATTAAATGATGGAAATAAATATTTACATAGTGTTCTGTGTTCTGTACCCTATTCCAACTGTGACAAATCATATAAATAGTAAGCTACGTGGCTTGGCACCGAACCCCCCCCCCCCCTCCTGCGCGTAGACTAGCGTAGTTTTCTACACCACCCCCCTCGAGACAATGCAACGTAGTTTACGGACGCTCCCAAAATAAACTGATAAATGTGGTACCTTTCGAAACCGAAGCACTTCTGGATGTTTGGTCAGGTTGAAAAGTAAGTGCAGACGATTAATGATATACAGTTGATAAAGAGAAGTGATGCTTTATCCTCTGCGGTACAGCCGCTGGGCCCATCCCACAAGAAGCTGGTATTTTTCCAGCCAAGGCCAAGGCAACGCCGAGGAGTTCCAGTGAATGAGTCCGCGGGTTTCCGGGCTGTAGGGAATGAGCGCACTTCGTCATCTGTTCGACTCGGGCCGCTGACGCAACTAATCCCGGCCTCTGCACAGCTGCCATATTATTTATTCTATCGTTTAGCCCACTAAGGAGCGCGTGGAACCATTAATATGCATTGTCCTTCTTATTCTTCTTGCTGTTCTCTTGCTAACCTCCGCTTAGGTTTTGACGTCTCTTTTGTGTCCATGCATTTCTGACTTTCAGATTTTTTTTGCTGCTGGGATGTTAGGGGGAAATTTATGTGATTGATTGTCTATATATACTGCGTGTATATGTCTGTGGGTCTAACTTTACTTCTGGGTTTCTATAAGTCAGCGTGCTTTGGTTTGTCGGGGTCCGTGGATGATGTGGAAAATGTTTTTGGTCAGTCGTGAGTCATCCATTCGTGCTGTATGTCCGTAGTATTTCACGCGTCTTTTCCGTGCCAGTGAGGTGAATCGTTCGGTCAGTGAATACAGTTCTTCTGAGCTTTCCCGCATCCGGATGTCGCCTTGGATCTTTGCAGCAGAATATTTTTCTCAGGATCTGTCTCTCTATTTCTTCGATTCCTTTGACATTTGCAGTTAATGACGATGTCTCCGTCGAATCCAGTACTCCTAGAAGAAGTGGAGTTTGGCTTTGGTGGAAAGTGATTTCTTATTGTAAGTATTCCAAGTGATTGCATATGCTTTTTGCAGTTTTTCAGCGCAGATTTCCAGTACAGCCGTATTATTATTACTCCGCAATTTACTAAAAGTTGATGGCAGAGGGTGGATTGCAACTAACCTAATGTGTAACCGTTTGTGCATAGGATGGGATATACGGGATATGGCAGAAGGCGCCCATGGGCTATTGTGAGGAACCATGCCGGCATTCGCCTGGAACGATCGGGAAAACCATGGAAAACCCAGATCAGGATGGCCGGAGCGGTTTATTGAGACCTACTCCATATCGGATTCTAAGTTTTCTCGCTCGAAAAATCCTTCCTATTTCATTTCCTAATTGGTCGTGAAAAAAATGGCCCTGATTTCTATTATCTTATTTTCTCGGTCATTCCTAGATATGAACGTTGCCGGTAGAAATATGTGTTTGCTGTCATCCTGAAATAGGTTAGTTGTGATCTTTTCAATTAGTTTCTGTCGAGAGCAACGTCTTCGGTGTTCCAGATCTTCCCAACCTCATTCTTGCAACTTCGTACTTATCCTTTCGCTCCAGCTATATTTCACCTGTGACGAATCGGGCGGCTCTTCTTTCGACCTTCTCCAGTGTCTCCATTAACCCCTTTTTATGAGGGCCGCATGCAGAACAACAATATTCTAAGTGTGGTCGCACCAGTGCTTTGTTTACAATCGATTTAACTTCCGCTGTGCACTGTTTTAAAGTACTACATTGAAATCGGAGCATATGCTTTGCTTTCTCAATTACCATCTTAATATTTTCATTCCAGAAAAAAATTATTACAAATTGTTACCCCTAGGTATTTAGCGGATTATGCCGTTCTAAGAACAGTTCCATTAATTGCATATTATAATGCAAGTATAAACTCGTCCTAACATGCATGTATGCACAACTTTCATTGTTTTCCATTTAAAGCTATACGTGAGGTATACAAGTGCCACATCGCCCGTCAAACAATGTTTTACTGGGATCCAATAACGAAATGCAATGTGAACGACGTAAAACAGTGTTCCGCAGCTCAGATTGCCCCGTTGCTAACATAGTACATCATCTTTGAGAGGAATTTGGACTAAATGCAGGGCTTTAAAAAAAGGGTAAAATATTTTAGGAGGTGATAATATGTATTAAAACACGAGAAAAATGTTTAATAAACATTGGGTCCCAAATGCATAGTTTCGGAGTTAATAACAGGTTCGCAATGTGACGCCCGTTGTGAGGAAACACAGTCAATTCACACTTAAAAAAATATTGATTAATATTTTGTTTTAGTTGTTTATTTGTTTCTTACTTTGTGTAATATTTTGCCGTTTATTCGAGTTTGACGAGAATTATTTGCAAAGCATTGTATTTAGGATGTGTCTATGTGTATTATCTTTGAACAGTGAACTGTGAGTGTAGTGAGAGGATCTTTGCCAGTTAGTCCGAAAAGAAAAGATGGCGGGCGGGGGCAAATGAGAGGACCTCGCTTCTATTGTTGTGACAGTGGGTTATAGCCGTGCGTAAAAATTAGTAGAAGATATAAATTAAATTGATGTACGCGGAGATTGCAATGTTATAAAAGTTAAATTTAATTTTCAATGTGTCAAGTTGTGAAATAGTGTTTAATCAAAGAAGAATGAAACAAGTAAGTGAGTTTTAAAGTTTATTTATTCTTGATGTAGTGTATGGAAGAAACGCACGTATTTCTTCCAGGTTAGTAACTTATAGGTGGCATCTTGCGATGAAATGAGAGGACAAGCAGAAGCAGTGCAAATAGGTACATTATATCGTCCGCGAGGGGCTTTTAGTACGCTTCGACGAGTGAATAACTGACACAGGAGCACTATGGGACAGGATTATGCCTGATGAGTGTGAAAGAACACCGAGAGATATTGACAAACAAAGTTTTTGAAAAAATTTCTGAGAATCCGAGACGATTAATGTTTACATAAAAAAAAACTAACTGCCTTACGATCTTAATTAACTACATATTAGGTCCTTAGATTAAGAGGTTTGACACCTATATTGACCAATAATAAAAATAGTTTCCTGAATAGGTTTGAGTTTCATTTTGTAATAAATCGCCATGTTTCAGTCCCTCCACCCCCCTTCCCCGAAACCAATATGAGTAGCCCCCCTCTAGTTCTGATTCTGGATACGCCCTTACTCCGCGGCAATGCATGCCCCAGCCCTTCGCAGTAAGGGAGCGTCGATACATTACGTGAGGTGAAAATGGGGGGGAGGGTCCGGCGAAATCTCACCAAGCGGTAGGGTGGGGGGGGCGGGAACGGAAATCTCACGTGAGGTTTTGGAAATTATTCTTGCACCGTAGTGCTAAAAAAAAAAAAAAAAAAAATCTACAAAACAAGCGAAAGTCGATTTTAGGGGGGTATTTCGTTGAAAAGTTGGGGCGTAACACCTCAGGTAATTTATGGATGCGCCCTAATGAATCACCCACGATTTGAAACTATCCTGGTTGATCCTGCAGTTGCTGACTTGCATTGAAGACGTACCCAGAGGCGGCCTTAGGGAGTGGCGAACAGGGCAATCGCCCAGGGCCTCGCTCTTGCAGGGGCCTCGCGCAGCTATTCGATTTGATTAACGTTTATTTTTTAACAAAAATCTTTAGCTATTAATTATAAAAATAAAATAAAATTGGTTAATTGATAGTATAGTAATATATTAATAACTACCTAATCAAAATTTCTCATTTAGTTTTATTCAATGTCACATTTGTATAACAGTAGAAGAAACATCTGATATTGATGGACAAGAATTGTATGAAGAACTGAATATTTTTATCCGTGTATAAGAAGAAAACGACGGCGTTATCTCGGTGATGAAGTAATAATAGAAAAAAAATCATTAAATGAATTACTGAAGTGTATCCCACTATCGAAGTAATCTTGAGAATTATTGCCACCATGCGTAATTCAGTTGCGTCTGCAGAAAGAAGTTTTTCCATGGT
The DNA here is from genome assembly GCA_031002005.1 of Vandiemenella viatica. NCBI lineage: Eukaryota > Metazoa > Arthropoda > Insecta > Orthoptera > Morabidae > Vandiemenella > Vandiemenella viatica. The sequence continues at coordinate 184,522,727 of CM061914.1, read as the reverse complement.
TAAAAATGATTAAAACATATTTGACGAATTCGATGACACAAGATCGGTTTTCGCCCCTTTCCATTATTTGAATTGAAAATGACATATCTCATTCGTTAGATTCTTGTGTCTTAATTCAATATTTTAGTCTCAGGAAAAGCCGCAAACATCATTTTAAAATACATAGGGGAGACCGGGGCAAGTTGACGAGCGGGGCAAGATGACGAATGATTTATTTTAAATTCCCGCTTCTATGTAGCAGCACTGTATTCATACTACTAGCTCTCCACACGACTAGGAACTAAAATATGGAGCACTGGTGTCACTCGTGACGTATTGTTCCTCGCTATTCGCTGATCGAGAATTCTCTGTGACGTGATGTAATTTTCTACATCTCTGAATTAAGATTTCGCAGACTAACAGGTAAGATATTGTTTTATACTTTGTCATACATGAGTAGCTTAAACAATGTGCTTTCATAAAGGCTGTGTATTTGTATCTCATTCTTTTTTAAACTGCCGCAATAGTTGAAAGTTTCTAACATTGTCGTTCGGGGCAAGTTGGCTGGGGTAAGTTGACGACCTCGTCATCTTGCCCCAGATGACTTTCGCTGTGTCTGTTTCAGTCTTCGAGTGCCTTTTTTTGTGTTTCGTGTAAGAGTCTTGACTTGCATGACTCACATAGTTTCTCTTAAAATTTGGAAGGGCGCTACTTTACTCATTCATGACACTTTATGATCCAGATATGGTGAAAACTTATAAAATGAAGTCCTCCATAGGCGAGTGGGTATGAAATGCTTTGGCTGCTGCAATAATTGATGTCAAAGGAGTAAGAAAGTCCTGCTTGGGTGCAGCGAACGTTTACAATATACCTGAAGCAACACTACCTCGCCATTTGAAGAAAAGAGTTGACGTAAGAATTGGATGTTTGTTTCATACGCACAGGCTCGGGATGCAAGAAATTTAATTTTTACTAAGAAACTGACGTTTACCTCTTCCGAATTAAAGAAAAAAACCCGAGTTGCGACAACATCAAGAAATGCTTCCAAAGAAAGTTTAGTTCAGTGTTCTGGATGTGATGAGATCTATGAAGACCCTCCATCAGAACACTGAATACAGTGTTGCTTGTGCTTTAAATGTTGGCACGAAGACTGTTCAAACTGTGAAGGAGGGAAATTTGTATGTGACTTCTGTTAACGTATATACAACAATGTACACATATTGATGTATAACAATAAAAATGTATTACAGTTTCATTAAATGTCATCTTGCCCCGTGGTCAAAGTCATCTTGCCCCAGTCCTGGGGCAAGATGACAGATTTGCATTACTTTCTAAAATTAATAAAGAAAGCTTTGATAATATGAAAATAAAGTTATATATAATTACGAACATTTCAATAAAAGACCAGACTAATAATATTTGCAATGAAAAAATATTTTCTTCAAAAAATGAATTTATTAAAAATGTTTAATCGTTAACATCGTCAACTTGCCCCGGTCTCCCCTACGTATATCTTTCAAGGAGTTAATGTACTTCAGTTTATCCTTAATAATTTGTAATCATGTTTGTTAACTTTTAATAATTCTGCTAATATAATATTTTAAAACTCAAAATCTATTTTTTATGACGTTTGCATTTTTCTTCGATCATCAGAAATACCTACTTCCGATTCACCTACTTTGCACAGACAAGGGCCTCGCAAAGAACTGCCGCCCCGGGCCTCGCAATGGCTAAGGCCGTCGCTGCCACAACCTGTACCCTGTTCACTACGACCTGTCGGCTCAAGGTCGTGTTCCCCTGACCCTCCCTATCCATCCTGAGCGAGGCACTCACCTGAGCAAGGCGCCCTCAGCCATCGCAGGTGTCGGAGCCGAGACTGTGCGGACCGTCCTGCGCCGGTGTCCTTTTACGACTCTCTGGACGGCGCAATCACTTTTATCTTGTTTGGAAACGGATCCCACGCATCAGCTGACCACGAAACGGCACGGCCGCACGTCTCTGCGAAATGCTGTTTACCACCGCTATCAACGGCGACTTCGTCGAAGCGCTCGAGTCCGTCGCTCTTAATTTCCGCGTCGCTCCGCCGCTTGCTTCACCTTCCTCTCTTACTTAGAACTTACCGTCAGCTACGGAGCAGCAACGCGATTGGTCGGCGAGTCATCATTACTTTCCTGCATCGCACGTCACATCTTAAATCTAGCGCAACTTCGCACCTACTCTACAATTTTTTAATCATTTTCCTTCAATGTGACATCATCACCCTACCACTTTTCCCCTTAACGAATTTTAACTTTAAATTACTTCATTATTCCTGGCAAATTGTTCAATACGTCCTTCAATAAATCATCCGAATTACTTACCTATGAAAGAAGATCTTCCCACAACCTTATACCTGAAATCAAGTGCGATCTTGTGACCGAGCGTGGTGGTGTAACGGATAGCGTTCTGGCCTCGCATTCGGGAGGACGGCGGTTCGAATTCCCGTCCGGGCATCCAGATTTGGGTTTCCCATGGTTTCCCAAATCACTCCAGGCAAATGCCGGGATGCTTCCTTAAAAAGGACCTTGGCCGAATTCCTTGTCCCCATCCTTTCCCGTCTCTAAAGACCTCGCTGTGGAGAGACATAAAGCAGATAAAAAAAAGCGATCTTGTGCTCATGGTCTTCATTTCCCTTCCAAGCACCACTCTTAATTCTTACTCCACTATACGCCTGGTTCGTTCCTAACACTCTCTTCACCCTCTTCCTGTCTTCCAATGAATAACTTACTCTTTTTTTTACTTATTGCTTTACGCCTCGTCGACGACTAAGGTCGGGATGGGACTGGGGACAAGAAACGGGAAGGAATTCAGCAATGGAATTTTGGAGGAAGCATCCCGACATTCGCCTGGAGTGATTTGGGGAAACCATGCAAAACCCAAATCTGGATGCCCGGACGGGGATTCGAACCCGCGTCCTCCCGAATACGAGACCAGAACGTTAACCGTTTACCCACCACGCTCGGTGGTGAATCCCATTCCAGCTCCTTTATCATATGAGATACTGTGTCCTGCGGTAATTTTCACAAACAAATGAAGCTGCCCTCCTATGCAACCCCTGTTTTTGATACCCGAGATGTGTGTCTCATATTACTCCACCATATTCAAACAAAGGTCTGACCAAAGTTTTACAACTCAATTCCCCCACTTCTGCACATCTTCTCGCGAATCTCTCTAGTGAATGAAGGATTTGGAAACCTTTTCCAACCACCTGCCCAATGTGTCCTGTCCAAATCAGTTTACTATTAAACATTAGGCCAAGGTATTCACACTTAGTGTATTCGGTCTGGTGGCTCAGTGGTTACGACATTTGTCTGGAGATCGAAAGGTTTCCGGTTGTAATCCCGGAGTCGACGGGGATTTTCGAAGGCCCCGTAACCCGACCTTCGCCTCTGGCACAGCTTGCTGTGTAATGTGAAGTCTGTCAGAACACTTCCGTGGTTCGGATTTGGCGTTAAACTGTAGGTCCCCTGTACCTGTTAGGATTGCCGGGTTGAGTTAACGTAGCCGCGGCCATGGCAAACTCTATCAATCGATGGTCGAATCCTTCAGGGATATCCCCACCAATAATCATAAGGTTTTGGGATTCCTAATTTATTTTTAATTTAATTGGTTCCCTAATTCTGACATCATTAATTCAGTAGAAGTTCCATCTATATCGCTGTGTAAACTATGACCGACATATGTACACATTACAAAATAAGGTTACGAGCACTGCATAGCAACAATTCTAATTACTTAGGCAACCGCAGAGAAATGAATTGTCAGAACACTCCGTTGAACCCGTCTTTTTTGAAGGGGCTTTGAAGCTAGTTAATAGTAATAGGCCAATGTATCCACTCGCCTCTGTCGTGACTATTATAACCCCGTCATCATAGCAGGTAAAGCGGTCCTACAGTTCTACCTGGAATCATACAGTACTTCACATCAACAGAGCAACGCGTTGCCGGAGGAGAAAATCTTAAACTCACGAACTTCATCGTCGTTGAAGGAGAAAGTTCTTCTAATCTAGATGTTACATCGGGGGTACCTCAAGGAAGTGTAATAGGACCACTTCTTTTCTTAATTTTTATAAACGATCTCGGAGACAAAGTGAAAAGCCTTTTTAGATTGTTTGCTAATGATGCGGTTATTTATAGGGAAGTAAGGAATTTGGCCGATTGCTTAGAAATTCAGCGTGATCTGGATATTATTTTGGCATGGTGCGCTGAGTGGCAACTCACACTAAATTGTAAAAAGTGCAAGACAATGAGCATAACAAACAAAAACAATCCAATTGTTCAGAAATACGAGTTAAACAATACAGTTATTGATATGGTCGATTCTATGAAATATTTGGGAGTAACAGTACAAAGGAACATGAAATGGGACATACACATTAATTCGTTAGTAGGTAGAGCAAATTCTAGGCTGCGATTCATAGGTCGAATGTTGAAAAATTGTAATGAACAAACAAAGGAGATAGCGTACAAATCCCTTGTGCGTCCACATTTGGATTATTGTTGTGCCATTTGGGACCCGTTTCGTAAGGGGTTGATCGAAAGTATAGAGAAAGTACAGAGAAGAGCCGCTCGATTCGTGACCGCTTGCTACAGTCCTTATGAAAGCGTCACAGAACTGATTAGTAGACTAGGCTGGGAGTCTCTGGTAGATAGACGACGCACGTTTCGTTTAAACTTATTGGTAAACATGTGTACTCCCACTTTCACTCACGAGTGTAGTGAAATACTTCGTCCACCAACCTGTTTGGGTCGGAATGGCAGGAAAGATAAAATTAGAGAAATAAGGTGCCTTAATTATTCTTATATGAATTCTTTTTTCCCTCGTACCATTAGGGATTGGAATGCACAACAAAGAGATTAGCTTTGGTGCTGAGCACCCTTTGCCACCCAAAATTTTGTGAATTGCAGAGTATATATGTAGATGTAGATCACGAGCTTTTAGCGAGCGTGGTGCGTTAACGGTTAAAGTTCTGGCCTCGCATTCGGGATGACGAGGGTTGGAATCCCCGTGCGGGCATCCAGATTTTGTTTCTCCATGATTTCTGCAGATCACTCCAGGCGAATGCCGATATGGTTCCTTCAAAACGCCATGGCCGAATTCCTTCCCGTTCCTTGTCCCCATCCCGCCTCTAATGACCTCGACGTCGACGAGGCGTAGTCGTAAAAAAAAATGTAGTCGAGTAATATCTTTGCAGACAGAGTTACGTCTGTCACTTTAAAATTCAGGGAATTCTCTGCCGTCCGGAGCCACAACAAACACACAAATGTTTGCGAAATGTTTTCGCTCACCTCGGATAAGATACTGGCTGGTACCACCACAGTGTTTTGGAGACTGGTACTACCGCTCCGGCAACACACAACATAGTCTTCGTATAGGCTATTCCCGATTTCTAGTCATCGTAAGAGGGTAGACTGGAAAGAAATGCACACATTCTTAGTGAACACGATTTTTTTTTTTTTTTACTTATGGCTTTACGCTTGGTCGACGTCGAGGTCATTAGAGGCGGGATGGGACTGGGGACAAGGAACGGGAAGGAATTCAGCCATGGCCTTTTTGAAGGAAGCATCCCGGCATTCGCCTGGAGTCATTTAGGGAAACCATGGAAAACCCAAATCTGGATGCCCAGACGGGGATTCGAACCCACGTCCTCCCGAATGCGAGGCCAGAGCGTTAACCACTCACCCACCACGCTCGGTGGGTGAACACGAATAAAATCAAATAGCAAGAGCGGGAAAAAAGTACATTAAAATTCAATTCTTAAGCTTCGTCAGGTTTGAAGTCGTTGAATTCGTCGAGTGTATTTTCAGAAGCGGAAGTATGGAGACGTGTTCTTGTGCTGTGCTAACGCGAGTTAAACAGCATGCTGTTATCGAATTTTTAACTCCTCAAAAGGTCTCTCCTACTGAGATTCGTCGTCGTTTGAAGGCTGTTTGTGGTGACGGTGCTGTTGATAGGTCTACTGTAAACTGACGGGGCAGTAAAACTCCGTGATTGCGAGCCTGGAAGAGCCATAATTGGTGATGGAAAAGGCAGGGGACGTCCGATCACTGCCACAGACGACAAACGCCGCAAACTCGTCGACGATTTGATTCAAAATGACCGCCGAATCACTCAAAAGAGCATCGCAAACCGTATTGGAATATCCAAGGAAAGAGTCGGTGTCATTATTGAACAATTGGTATGCCGTGAAATCTGTGCACGATGGGTGCCTGTAGCTCTGTGAGACCTGAAGTTTAATTTAATTTAATTACAATGGAGCACTCGCTCCGATGGCAATTTCCCTACACACTCAACTTCCCCCTATCCTGCACCCACCTACATTTGCCCTCTACAAATTTTAACTTTAAATTCTTTTAACGTTTTCGGTAGGTTATTCATCATTCACCTTGGTAACTCATTCCAGTCCCTGACACCCTTACCTAAAAAAGAGAATCTTCCCACACCCTTGTGCCTGAAAGTTTGGACCGATTCCACACCCTCCTTACTAGAGATGGGTCGTTCGCGAGTGAATCAGTTCTTTTGAGCAATTCTTTTATAAAGTGAACGGTGGTTCTTCTAGGTGAGTTGGCTAATCCAGAAGATCAAGAAGAGCTTGTTCACGTGGGTTTTGTGGACTATTAAGCTATTAAAAAAAAAAGGTCTACTAATTGCATCAAAGACGATTTAAGGGGGGTATTTTCATCGAAAAGTGGGGGTGTAACCGGATTCTGAGGGGTGAGACCTAAAAAAAAATAGTCTCAAATATTACTGAGCAAGTGAGCTAGTGAACCGTTCAAAAGAACTAGTTATTTTCGTAGAGTGATCAAATGAACACCGCTCTTTTTAGTGAATCACTTTGCCCACCTGTACTCCTTACTCCCCCGATCTTGCGTCATGCGATTTTTATTTTTTCCTCAAGAGAGAGCTCAAGGGTAATCATTACGTCTCGGACGATGAGGTGAAGGCAGGTGTCAAATCCTGGTTTCGAAAAAAAGTCGGCATTATTTTTCAGTGACGGAATAAAAAAAAATTAAAAAGAATCTTGTCACACTTTGTGAGAAATGTGTTAGCCTTAACGGTAACTGAGTTGAAAAGAAAAAATATAATATGTAAAGCTTCAGAATTGAATAAAATTTTCTCGAGTAACCAGCCGAGATACATGACGTTTTGGCGGTCATATACTCTGTCGCCATTACCAAATGACTGCTGACGTGTTTGAACGATGGACTAGCTCGGCTAGTTGGCCGAGAAAATCTCCAGTCTTATACAGCTTAAGAATTGTACTCTAACGTACTTTCCGCCCGATCTTGCTGTTTGTTTTTATTCGTGTCCCACAAGCATGTGTGCATTTCTTTTCAGGCTTCCCTCGTATTACCTGTATAATATTTTTTGGTCTCTTTTAACTAACCTTCTTGCTAATGTTTAAAGTGCCAATATTTCTTCCTTATACCTCCAAAAGAATAAAGATAACCAACAAAAACATTCACGTGGTTTTTATATTAGCTTTCATTAATTTATTATTTCTTTTTGTGCACAGATACAACTCGCAGTTTATCTAAACGACCGCCGTGCATACCGCTTTCATCTCTTCTCTTCTCTTGTACTGTTTATGGTCCAGAGATTTTCATGTACTTTGTTCATCTGGTAATAACAACGCGTGGATTTCTTTGACACAATACTTAAGAAATAATAATAACACGATATAAAGCATTTTTCAACAACATACATCTATAATCAGCTTTACATAAATCAGAAACCAAATAGTGATTCGAAAATACCACTATCAATAAACACTTCCCATTGAAATAATATAAAACGAAAAAAAAAGAAACCTTAATTAAAAGTCTTTAAAATCTAAGAGATTGTGTTTCTTTACACCTGTCATGGAGCATTGGCATTGTTACTTGAGGTCACTTTCACCTTGCTGTGAGGTTATCTTGTTGTAGAAATGTTTTTTTCTTTGCTCAAATTTTTGTTCTATTTCAAATATCTTAATGTTTCTTACAACTTTTGCACTGATTTTGGTGAAATGACGAATGTCTGCTTCAAAAGCGGCCTAATATACAACTAGTACAAACAGCCAATTTTAATTATTCTAGCGTCAGAAAATTGCTGACAAATTTCAGAAAGGTACTTTTAGCATCAACGAAAAAGCTGCTTGAGAGTATTTTTTTTAAGAAGTCATTAAAAAAAATTAGGTAAAAAGATAAAAAACTGTGTTCAAAATATAAACAATCTTGTGGAAAAATACCATCAATTATCGTAAAATACGCTTTGAAGATTCTCTTGTTTTTTGCGCCTATCGACGTCTTCCCTGACAATTATGAAGACATACAGGGTGTTTAAAAAATGACCGGTATATTTGAAAAATCAATAAAAACTAATTGGGCAGCGATAGAAATACACCGTTTGTTGCAATATGCTTGGGACAACAGTAAATTTTCAGGCAGACAAACTCTAGAAAATATTTACAATTTCAACAACAGTTGGTTCTGCAGTCTGGAAAAATCTAAAGTACGATATTTTCCACATATCCACCACGCGCAGCAATAATATGGCGTAGATCCTTTATTGTATCGCTTTTCGGTCCTTTGGTTACATTAAACTTCCGTTGAAAACTTCGTCTTGTTGCAACAATGTGTTCTAGGCGGTGGAATTCCAACACCAGAAAAATCCTCTGTTCTAAGGAATAAACCATTTTTTCACAGCAAACTTGCAATCTGTGAACGGCACACGCTTACAGCAGAAAGACGACTTACAAAATGGCGAACTCACAGACTGCGTTTATCTTTCAAATCGCCTGCAGCGCCATCTGTTGTTGAAAATTGTAACCAATTTCGAAAGTTTGTCTGCCTGAAAATTTACTGTTGTCCCAAGCATATTGCAACAAACGGTGTATTTCTATCGCCGCCCGTTTACTTTTTATTGATTTTTCAAATATACCGGTCATTTTTTAATCACCCGGTAAATGACAAACAGGGTGAAAGGTTTCGCCAAGAAATGAATCGCAAACTACATTTAGTGAAACAGCGACAGTTTCTACATTAGGATTCCTAGTTCATATAGCATAAATTATCACAATTAATTTCGTCACACACCTTCAGTATGAGCTGCAACTGGACTAAACTAGCGCAATAACACATTCACTGTATCGCGGTGTCAACTTGACCGAGCGATGTTCTCCGATATAAAAGCTCTAAATACTGAATAGACATTAAGGCTACATGCATTATTCTATATTCTACCGGTCTGCTTTAAATTTTTAATAATTTTTATTTGATTACGGGAGTAACTACTATCAGAAATTAGATTGTCTGCAGATGACATAATGCTATAAAAAAGAATCAAAATGGTTAAGGACTGGGAACAGCAGTAGGATCATCCAGACGTGATATCTATTTGGGTTGGTAAACATGGGATGAAGATAAATGTAAAGAAGAGTCAGCTAATTAGATACACAAATAAAATAGTAAGGATTGATTATGATTATAAGGTGCGGAAAGAATTGAGTGTTGAAAACTTGAAATGTAAATATCTTGGCGTAAATTTGATAATACGCTTAAGGGGGCTGGACACATTGGGATTGGTCAGGTAGTAGGAAAAGGTTACAAAATCCTGCACTTGTTGGAGAGAGTGATGAAGTGATGTACGAGAGAAGTATAGGAATTGGGTTACAAAACTTTGGTCAGACCATTGATTGAGAATGGCGGTGTACTATGGGACCCACATTTTAGGTATCAAATACAGGAGTTAAAGGGGTGCAAAGACGAGCTTCTAGATTTGCCTCTGGAAATTAAGAATCAGTTGCCGATATGAAAAAAGAGCTGGAGTGGGATTCATAGGAAGACAAGAGGAGGGTGAAGAGGGTCATTGGAGTGTACAAGGCGTATATTGGTGATGAGTCTTGGAAAGGTATTGCTGTAAGAATTAAAAGTAATGCATGGAAGGGAAAAGATGACCACGACCACAAGTTGGTACTCGATTTCAGGCACAAGGGTTCAGGAAGATTCTGTTTTGTAGGTAAGGGTGTCAGGGATTGGAATAAGTTACTAAAAGAAATGATGAATAATTTACCAAAAACGTTGAAAGAATTTGAAGTTGGAAATTTGTAGAGGGCAAAAGTAGATGTGTACAAGAAAGGGTGCAAATGGATGGGTAGGGGAATTGTCACCGGGACGTGCGCTCCATCGCAATAAAATTAGATTGAAGTTCTTATTTACTATACAAATGCATAATAATATAATCGTTCGTTTGAATTAAACAAAAAATAGACAGAAAAATACATAGACGAAGTTGCTCATGTAAACACCGATGAGACACGCATCAGATAATTATATTTATTTATTTATTTTTTGTTGAACAGTGCAATAGTGTAGTAATATCGTGCCACCAGACAAGCAGCATTGGCTTCGCGACTCCGTCCCTGGAAGCGAGGAATTCCCCGGCAAACGGAAACTCGAGCGAGAGGAGTGCTGTGTCGGTTGCCGCCCGCCAGGCGCCAAGGTTACTGCCGCGCCGAGCACGACCCTAAGGGCCTTATTACACTAGGCGACTTGGCGGCGCCACCAGCCGGGCCACTGGTGGCTCTGCTCGTCGCTGGGCACAGGGTCTTATGGAGCTTATTACACTAGGGCAGCCAGTGGCGCCGCCAGAAACTGGTGGCCGGCTGGCTGCCCTGCCCGGCGACCAGGCGGGCAACCACTGGTGGCCGAGAGTCGTGGCGGGGCATTGCATCTTACGTAGCTTATTACACTAGGCCACCAAGCGGCGCCGCCAGACTCGCCACCACGCGTTCAGTCTACTGTTCATATGCCCCTTCCTACTTTACAATTTTAAAATTGCAGAGATACTGAGTGACAGGTTTGGTGGGGTGATGGGAGGGAATGAATCAGAGGAGAGTATAAATGACGAACCTACAAAACTTGAAATAAATTCTCAGGAAATTGCGAAGTAACTCAGAAAGCTAAAACTGGTGTAGGTAATATTACTACAGATTTATTAAAGATTGTAGGATACGATATTATACCTTACCTTAAAATTTTGTTTAAAATGAGTTTGGAGACTTGCTGTTTACCAGAGGATTGGAAAAGACCGATAGTAGTACCAGATCATAAAGGAAGGGTTAAAAATATGGTGAAAATTCCTGGTCAATTAGTTTGTCATCAGTGATAGGCAGAATGATGGAGAGATTGATATGCAAGTATATCAGAAATGTCTGTGAAGAAAGAAACGCGTTTTCAGATCGACAACATGGCTATAGGCAAGGATGTTTTTTTTTTTTTTTAACTGCTTTACGTCTCTCAACAGCGAGGTCTTTAGAGACGGGAAAGGATGGGGGGCAAGGAATGGGAAGGAATTCGGCCATTGCCTTTTGTAGGAAGCATCCCGGCATTTGCCTGGAGTGATTTGGGAAACCATGGAAAACCCAAATCTGGATGCCTGGACGGGGATTCGAACCGCCGTCCTCCCGAATGCGAGGCGAGAACGCTAACCGTTTCACCGCCACGCTCGGTAAGGATATTCATTTGAATCTCAGATAGTGGGCTATATGCAAGATATTTCAAATCAATTGGAAATGGGAGGCCAAGTTGATAGTGTGGCACTAGATCTTTTTAAGGCATTTGACAGAGTGAGCCATAAAATGGTTTTAAATAAACTGAAATGTATTGAATTGGATGAAAAAGTTACTTGCTGGGCACAGGAATTCTTAAAAGTCAGAAAGCAAAGGTTTAGAGTAGGAAATACATTATCAAAACAAGTGGAAGTAAATATTGCAGTTGCTGTTCATTATTCTAATGAATGACTGTATTACGGTCAGAATCTAGGTATTTTGCAAATGATACAATGGTATACAATAGGATCAAAACAGGTGAAGACTGAACAGTTGCAGGATGATCTGGATAGAATATCTAAATGGGTAGGTCAGCATGGAATGAAGATAAATGCCAAGAATAGTCGGCTTATAAGGTACTTAGATAAATAGATCTAAAGGTTAATTATGATTATAGAGTGGGGTCAGATTTGCTTGATGAAGTTTAAATTCTTGGCATAACGTTTGATAACAAACTTAATTGAGCAGGTGGTAGAAAAAGGTCACAAAATCCTTCATTTGCTGGAGAGGGTGATGAGAGGATGTATCAGAGAAGTTAGGGAGTTGGGTTACAAAACTTTAGTCAGACCATTTGTTGAATATGGTGGTGTAGTTTGGTACCACATTTTGGTGATCAAATAGATAAGTTGGAAGGTGTGCAACGAAGAGCAGCTTGATTTGTGGAAATTATCGCAGGACCTAGTCAGTAACTGATATGATACAGGATCTGGATTGGGAGTCATTGGAGGAAAGGAGGAGGGTGAAGAGAGTGCTGGGAATGTACAGGGCATATGTTGGTGATGGGGCTTGGAGGGAAATTGGTAAAAGAATTAGGAATAGTGCATGGAAGGAGAAAGGCGACCATGACCACAAGCTTGGGCTTTTGGTCATGGTCATAATTTACAAAAAAAAAAAAAAAAAAAAAAAACCGAAACGCTTAAGGATTTTAAAATTAAAAATTATAAATCGGAAAAGTAAATGGGGAAGGTATTTAACAAAAAAAAGACTAAACTATAAAAGAAAAATTAAATATATACATAAGGGGGAAATTAGATGGCTAGGAAAATTGCTACTAGAGTGTTAGCTCCATCGCAATTAAATTAATAATTAATTAAAAATAATTAAAATGAAAAAGAGAAGAGAAAGATGTATGTGCATCATATTCTATTGCTAAGTGAATCTATACTCTTTTTGATGAACTGTATTCAGACGACAACAAGTTTTTCAATTACTTAAGAATGTCTAAATCGTCTTTCTCCTAATTGTTGTCCTAATAAAGGTTGATATTACCGGGAAAGACACAAAAATGGGAAAGTCGTGGCGAGGCATTGTTCCATACCTCGCCTGGCGACGCAGCCAGTCTCGCCCCCACTCGTTTTGGCCACCACGTGTTCAGTCTACTGTTCATTAGTGACGAGATAAAATGTCTGATAACAAGTATACACATATGCTCCTTCTTGCACTTTTAATGAAAAGGAGAAGGCGAAGGGAGAGAAAGATGCATGTACACCCTATTTTATCGTTAAGGGAATCTAAAGGGTTATACTATACTCTTTTTGATGAATTGTGTTCAGATGACAGCAAGTTTTTTTTAACTACTTAAGAATGTCGAAATCGTCTTTCTTTGAATTACTGTCATTAATAAAGGTTGATATTACCGGGAAAAATACGAAAATGAGAAAGTGCATCTCACCAGAAGAGAAACTCGTCGTCACTTTAAGGTAAGAAAACCAATAACTTGTATTAAGTTATTAATTTTATTGCATTAGGATACAGAAAATAAAAAATATTAATCCAACTGTTTATCAAGAAATATTGATATTAATGCCAAACTTCTTGCTTTTTGCTTTTCCCTTTTGTATTCTCTACACTCATTTCCACAGTGGCATTCTGTAGTTCACTGGACATACTGAACTACACAGTTCGCGTACAATGCAAGGAACGGTAGACAGCTCGGCTGTGCGAGAATGGAAACAACGAGTGGCTGGCTGGCGGCGCCACCAGATTCCTGGTTGCGTCGCCAACAGAGACACCAGTGGCCCGGCTGGTGGCGCCGCCAAGTCGCCTAGTGTAATAAGGCCCTAACAGGGTTCCGCGCCCAGCAGCCAGCGGACACCTGTTGCTGACGCTCGTCTCTAACACCCGAACGGAATAAGTCAGAAGCTTCCAACTCGCACTTATCAACTTTACACTAAACCCATCGGACTGGGGGCCGTACAGAGTTGTCTGCAAACCACGAGTTCCACGCGCTGCTTCTACTTCTGAATGTCGGTGCCAGACGAACACGTCAGAGTTCCCACTAGGGTGTTTATCTTTGATGCTGAACCTAGTGACAAACCACGGATTCGAAAAAACGTCGTGGTTATCAAATCGAAAAATAGGAAAAGTGAAAACCTTGATGAGTCATGCCTCAAGACACTGCCTCTCCTGATAAACACTGAGGTGACAAAAGTGATTGGATACCCTTCTAATAGCGTGTCGATCCTCCGTTTGCTCGGCGAAGTGCAGCAACACGACGTGGCATGGACTCCACTAGTCGGTGGAAGTCTTCTGGAGAAATATTGAGCCATGCAGCCTCTATAGACGTCCATAATTCCGAAAGTGTTGCCGGTGGAGGATTTTGTGCACGAACTGATCTCTCGATTGTGTCCCATAAATGTTCGATGGGATTCATGTCGGGCGATCGCGGTGGCCAAATCATCCGCTGGAATTGTCCCGAATGTTCTTCAAACCAATCGCGAACAGTTATGGCCCGGTGACATGGCGCATTGTCATCCTGGAAAATCCCATCGTTGTTTGGGTACATGAAGTCCATGAATGGTTGCGAGTAGTCTCGCAGTAGCTGAACGCCATGTAAACACAGCCCACACCATTATGCAGCCACCACCAGCTTGCACAGTGCCTTGTTGACAACTTGGGTCCATGGCTTCATGGGGTCTGCGCCGCACTCGTACCCTTCCATCAGCTCTTACCAATTGAAATCGTGACTCATCTGACCAAGCCACTTTTTTCCAGTCGTCTACGGTCCAACTGTTATGGTCACGAGCCCAGGAGCGCCGCTGTTGATGATGTCGTGCAGTTTGTAATGGCACCCGAGTTGGTCTTCAGCTGCCATAGCTCATTAAAGACAAATTTCGCCGGACTGTCCTAACGGACAAACCCGTCGGACGTCCCACATTCATTCCTGCGGTTAGTTCACGCAGTGTTGCTTGTCTGTTCACACTGACAAGTCCAGTGGCGGCCGAAGTGATTTGCTCAGATAGTGACAACACTGAAATTTTTCGACGGTTTACTGACCTTCGTTACTGACGTGAACGGTGCCTGGAAGAACAGCTCAGAGTTGAGTAAGAATCTCGCAACATAAAGATTTGTAACGTGTGAAAGTCTCATTACCTGCGTGTTTTGCCTCATTAAAGAAATGATTTTGAAATTAATCAATGATGAATGTTTTAAAATTGACCAGTTGGTAAACGCTGGACGAGTTGACCTACAGGCAGTTCTGAGTTACCTAACAGGCACGATTACGCAGTAGCCTGGAGCCCCGATTTTTGAAGGTTGCTCCAGAGTTAACTTTTTTCCATTAAATAAAAATAATAAAAAATAAAGTAATTCAACATAAAAACAATCAAAGTAATATGAAAAGCATGCAAATTAAATTTTTTGGTTTCATTGTAGTGTACGATAAATAAAAGTAATTTTCAAAATATCATAAATTGTAAAATACGTTTGTTTCATTAAATAAAAATATGATAAATTCAAATAGTCATCTACAAAACCTTTTCTTCGTTCTTATAAAATACAAATAATTATTTTCAAAAACAAAGGGGTCACATATTTTTCTGTGCCTATGGCCCCATACTTTCTTAATCCGGCACTGCCTTCGATTACCACGACGCCAGTGGAACACATTTCGCTTGAAAATCGTTTCCTGTTACGTTGTTTAATTTCTAATTTAATTTAATTGCAATGGAGCACACGCTCCGGTGGCAATTTCCCTATACACCCAATTTCCCCCTATCCTACACTCACCTACACTTGTCCTCTACAAATTTTAACTTTAAATTCTTTTAACGTTTTCGGTAGGTTATTCATCATTCCCCTTGGTAACTCATTCCAATCCCTGACACCCTTACCTAAAAAAGAAAATCTTCCCACACCCTTGTGCCAACCAGCATAAATGGATAAACTAACTGGCTGGCTGTAGAAGTTCCAGCCAGGTATAAAATGTCAAACATAAAAACGAACACACTTATACATATAAAATAAGGACGGTTCTTGAATTGATGGCCGTAGAGGGCCATCAATTCAATATAAAACCTAGGCCGATCTGCCCAAAATTTTTGGGACAAGACCGGCCAAGCTACAAAACTTTAAAACCTTGGCCACATTGTCACTATCATTGCTTAAAATAAGGGACAGATCCGCGATTGGATCAACTTTTATGAGTAACTGTAACGCCAATGCAATTGAAATTGTTGTTTTATTTTCCCAACGCGTTTCGCTTCATTTGCGAAGCATCTTCAGCGGTTCTGTCTGTGGGTATTTATACATATAATTACATTTGTTCTAATTTAAAGATGAAAATTGTGGTATATATAGATTTAAGCTTACTTTCATTTTCCTTTTTAAGCATATGTGACCAAACAAAAATGTAGAATGATAGAGGGGTTTATGTTCCAAGCAGACCCAACCAAGCTTTGTAAACTGCTCTAGTAGATAATAATGACTAGTGCTATTCCTGATGCAGCCATCCAGACTTCATAAGACTGGAATGCAGGGTGTTAGTTTCTTAAACTCATTTCTGTCTGTGGTGAGCTCACTGTTTTTGCAGAACCATTCCTCCTCTCCACCGATACTGTAAGGCTGCGCTGAACCGTCCCGACCGTCTGTTGTTTCTGTGCAGAGCGAGCAGCTTCTCAGTTTTTTCCCCAGCCAGCAGATTCCGATCAGCCGTGAATCTGGCGAAAGTATCATGACGCGACATCCAGACACTCATTCTACTTCTGTAAGACTGTTGTCATACGAACTTACTGTGGCAGTTGTAAAGGTCGTACATCACGCCAGCTTGCAAGTGAGTATGTAAAGGTATTTTATTATGTGTATTAATTGTAATAAACACCAATAATAATAGCACAGTTTCGGATCTAGGAATAAAGTGGGCCACAGAAGACCTGGTGGCAAGGAGAAGTTTTATATAACAACAAAAGTAATGTACAAGAGAGAGAGAGATGTAATAGAAACAGCAAGACATAAGCTGCAAAAGATGTCATCGTGAATAGTTGGACTTTAAGATGTCGGAAAGCCGATTTGTATAAAGAGAGATATAGTTGCACAAATGATTATTTTTATTGTTATTAATTTAATTGCGATGGAGCACACACCCAGTGACAATCCCCTGTTACCCAATTACCCCTTTTTTATTTTTTAATTATCTTATATAATTTGAGTGATAAATTCCTCCTCATCTACATTTCGATTTACAAATTTTAGTTTTAAATTTCTTCGGCGTTTTTGGTAAATTATTCATCACTTGGTAATTTGATCCAATCTCTGACACCCTTACCTACAAAAAAAAAAAAAAATTCCCACTCCCCTATGCATGAAATCCAATGCCAGCTTATGGTCATGGTCATCTTTTCTCTTCCATGCACTATTCCTAATTCTTCGACCAATATCCCTCTAAGCCCCATCACCAGCATATGCCCTGGCTTGCCAGTATTGCATTACTGTTTCCTAGGATGACATTGATGTCAGATTGTGCAAAATAAGAGTGATAGAATTTTTCAGCGGCGGCCAAATTTATTGTCAAAGTGTGTACATTCCCAGCATTCTCTTCACCCTCCTCCTTTCCTCCAATGACTCCTAATCCAGCTCCATTATCATATTAGTTACTGACTGGGTCCTGCGATAATTTGCACAAACAAATCAAGCTTCTCTTCTTTACACACGCTCCAATTCCTGTTTTTGATAGGCAAAATGTGGATCCCTAACTACACCGTCATATTCAACCAATGATCCAACCAAAGTTTTGTAACCAACTCCCCAACTTCTCTGGTACATCCTCTCATCGCCCTCTCCAGCAAATGAAGGATTTTGTAACCTTTTCCTACCACCTGCCGAACGTACTCTGCCCAGTTGAGTTTACTATAAAACGTTATGCCAAGGTATTAACAGTACAAGCTTTCAACAAGCAATTCTGACCCCACTCTATAATCATAATCACCCTTTGGTTTGTTTTTTTCATCTGTGTATCTCTTGAATGCAGAGTAATGTATCTGAGGCTGCAGAATAAATGTGTATTCAAGTGTAACTCGAAGTGACTGATGTTGGTAACAGGAAGTGTTTCTGATATAAAATATGACGGAAGAGCCGACATTACACGTCGTCTAATACATAACAGAACAAGTAAAATGTACTATCTTTGCTTTTTTTTTTTTTACTTGGGCATTACGCCTCGTCGACGGCGAGGTCATTAGAGGCGGGATGGGATTGGAGCAAGGAACGGGAAGTAATTTAGCCATGGCCCTTTTCAAGGAAGCATCCCAACATTCGCCTGGAGTGATTTGGGGAAACCATGGAAAACCCAAATCTGGATGCCCGGACGGGGATTCAAACCCGCGTCCTCCCGAATGCGAGGCGAGAACGTTAACCGTTCAGCCAGCACGCTTGGTCCTACTATCTTTGCTAGGAGGAGCGAAAGAAAACGATGAAATATACAGTGAATGTTTGTATTTGTAGTTCATATGTGATATACCAAGTAAGAAAAAGCACAGGTTGACCGTTATACATTAAATCCTACGTGCATGTTGGTGTGAGGGAAACGTTTATTAAAAAGAAAGGTGAGATAACAAGGAGTTCCATGCACTTTCTTTGCGGAAGACTTAAGACGGGCTTCGTTTTAAACGTAAAATGAAATGGAAAATTTGCTAGATAGGGAATTTTCTTTGGACAAGTCAGGGATAGTATGTTACCATATACACTGGCAGAAATTAAAAGTGCGACACCCAGAGAGGAATGGTGAAAGGTTGTAGATATGTGCAGGGTCATACCCAGAAGAAATAATAACAAATTGAAATGGATCAGGCTAAGTTTATTACGTTTAAATACAGTTGTCAATACGAAGTGCGCCCAACTTGAACACATATACAGTCATGGATCCTTGCCGGCATTGATGTTCGGATGTCTTCTTGGGGTATGTCTCTCTACGCCTGCATGGCTCGTGCAGTCAGTTGTTGCACAGTTTGTGCTGGATAACCCTCTGATCTAATGGGTGTACCCCTAGTATCCCAGACATGTTCTATTGGGCGGTCCAAATTGTGATCGTAACCCCTCGCAAGGCTTGTGTTGTGATGATCACAGTATAAGGACGGGCATTATTCTGTTGGAACACACGATTTGGATGGCGGACATGAAGGGTATCACAGTTGGATGCAGCACCCCATCCACATTGTCGTGTGCCTTCGATAAGAACCGACTCAGTCCTGCTGTCGAAATTCATTGCCCCCGAACCATGACACCCTTGGCTAGCTAGAACTGTGTGACGTTGAGAAATCACAGCAGGGTAAGCTGTTTCTCCACTACGCCTGTGTACATGTTGTTGATAATCACTTTGTCACAGACAGAATCGAGACTCGTCTCTAAACACAAATGTCCGCCAGTCGTGTGTCAGTTTGTGTTTTGCATTACCCCAGGTAAGACGATGCTGGAAAAGAAATCAGGTTAATGGAGTATATTACATAGGGTTCAGAGAGTGTAACCCAGCTTCAAGTAATTGGTTTACAATCGTCTGAGGGGTGACTCTCTCTGTAACCACTGCTTGGATCTGGCCTGCAGTCACCTATCTGCCAGCAACAGCCACCACACAATATGGCGGTCTTCACGTGCTGTTGTCCTTCTGTATGGACCTGTGCCTCCTCTAGGAGTACTAGAGCCTTCTGTCATCCACTGCGTGAGAAGTCTGCTTACTGACATTGCACTACGGCCAATCCTTCTGGAGATTTCACGATATGATGCACCCATTCAAACACGCTAATTTTCCGACCTCTCTCACAGTTAGACATTTGGGTGTAGAGGATCGTCACTTTTCGCCTTGGCATACTTGCTCAACAAGAACTTGTGGACAAAAAAAGTGTCATGTTACAACACACTATTCACCATTTATACTCTAAAAAAAAAAACATACAAATTTTGCATTATAAATAGCCCCATAATCGTCTTACTTTGAATTTTTAATCATTTAATGATATTCTTCATTTGGGGTTACTTGGGGCAAAATTTCATTCAATTCTAGGAGCCAAAGTGAGATATTAAAAATATTCGACGGAATATAAGTAAAGATCGATATTAAATTTAAAATTACAGAAAAAATAAAGACGTCGTCTCATGGGAGTCCTAAATATGAATTATAGAAAATGCAAATTAGAAGAATTGCCGCGTCTAAACGAACCCAAGAAACCTAAAAAGTCCAGGGCCGAACTAGTGTTGTAAAAAAACGGGTTTTTCTGACTTAAAAAAAAACATGAAAAAAAAAACTGTAAAAAAACATGGTTTTTTTTGGAACTTTTTTTTCATAACTATTAAATCCCAAATTTGTAAGGCATTTATCGTTTAATATGACTGTTCTAGAGTTTATTCAGACCTGTTCAGAACGGATTTTGATCCCCCGAGTATATGTTGAAGGGTATTTACTCCATATGTCTGTGTTACAATTATTTCTTCAAAATGAGCCCTGGATATCGAGAAATTAACGCGGAAACATATGTAAATACATTTTAAATACTATAATTTTAGTACATCGTTTAAAATCTTCAGCGTGGTGTATGCGGTAAGGCGTTAGCTTCCCATTTTGCGAACCCGGGTTCAAATCCCCATATTGCCAAATATTTTTATTTCTTTTTTCATATGCAGTAATCATTGAGCATTGATTTTATTTCATTTAAAATTCATTTACGAATTTTTATCATGCGAAATAACAGACATTATGTTAGTTTCAAAAATTTACATGCTACTACCACTGAACGGAAATAAGTATAACTGTGGTACGGGGGAAAAACCCCGACCTTATGGCTGTAATATATTTACTTTTCGATATTAATTGTAGAGATACAAGTATAGAAACGATGAACATGAAATATACCTGTTTCATTAAAAAAAAACATAAACAATTAAATAATTTTCTAAAAAAAAAAAAGTTGGGACTGTATATTCTGTAATATTTTGTTTTTAAAGTTATTTTGCATAATAAAAATTCGTAAATGAATTTTAAATGAAATAAAATCAATGCTCAATGATGACAGCATATAAAAAAAGAAATAAAAATATTTGGCAGTATGGGGATTTGAACCCGGGTTCGCAAAATGAGAAGTTAGTACCTTACCGGATACACTACGCTGAAACTGTTAAACAATGCACAAAATTATAATATTTAAAAGATATTCACATATGATTCCGCGTTAATTTCTCGATACCTAGGGTTCATTTTGAAGAAATAATTGTAACACCGACATATGGAGTAATTACCCTTCAACATATACTCGGGGGATCGAAATCCATTCTGAACAGGTCTGATGGTCTCCAAGTAAGTATTTATGTTAATTTTTAAATCTACTATATTTTTCTGGTTCAGTAGAAAAAAAAAAATACGAAAATATTGGCAACATTGACTGAAATTTTCTTTTATGAACGGGGATTTCCCAAAGAGGCTAGGTTGCGCGAGAAGGAATCCCCGTTCCCCGTTGTTTGGATTGATGCTCGCTATTTGAACTAGTGCTGCCAGCCGTACGAATTTATCTGTAGACCTATGGACCTTTTATTTTTAAAAAAAAAAATAGGAATTTAAAATTTAACTACGGTTTTTTGCCTCATTTTATTACTTACTGTGCTTTCCTTATATTCGTATACTTGTTAAACTCTCAGCATATAGTGATACTGAGTCATTAAATTGTCAGTAACTATGAACCGTTTCCTTGCAACCGTTGGCGTAAACCAACGACTGAAAAGAAATAAAGCTCCTATTTTGTATGCTAATAGATTTAATTCAAACTTAAAAGACCGTAATACAGAACTATCAGCACAGTCTTTATGCACAGTGTGCACTTTGCTCATAATTTAAGATTGCAATCTCAAAATCTTTTGTGTACAATACAAGAACAACCAGTAAAAGAAGATGTAACTACTTCTGAAGTTATGAATATAGAGGAGACAAAGAAGAAACGGAAAATTCCGACACCGACCGAACTGGTGTTGGTAGTGCTGATACTAGTGAATGTTGTACTGACGTAGAGGATGAATAAAAAATTATGTTACCTATATAGATATATTTATGAATCATTATGTAAGACATTATATGATTTAGTAAGATTTAAAACACATATATAAAATTTAAGTCCATAAATAAAACTATTTGATAAATTATAGTTTTAAAAAAAACAAAATTTAGAAAAAAAACACCAGGGGGTGTCCTATGACGACACAGGCAAAGCAAATGCTGCACGACAAACTCGTACAGACGTGCTCTACCCGCTGGACTTATGCCATACATTCCAACTTATGAATCACATTATTTTTTTAATTTAATCCTTTCCATTATTATTGTTATAATTAATTGCGATCGATCTCATGGCCTTGTGGCAATTATGGAGTGTGGCTCTTCATGGGGCAGAGACATGGACACTGAGGCGAAAAGATAAAAAAAAAGCTGTTAGAAGCATTTGAGACGTGGATGTGGAGAAGAATGGAGAGAATAAACTGGATGGGTAAAGTAAGTAATATTGAAGTGCTGGATAGGGTTGGTGAAAGGAGAAAAATACTCCAAGTCATAAAAGGACAAAGAACAACTGGATGGGGCACTTGCTGGGAGGGCAGTGCTTGCTAAAAGACGCCTTGGAATGACTAGGAGGGGAAGAAGGAGGTGCAAAATTACGGACAACATCAGAGAAAACGACAACTACAGGACATGAAGGGAAAGACTGAACACCCTTGAGAGCAGCCATGTGGAAACCTGGCTTAGGGCAGGACATTAATGACGGTGATGACGATCTACATCTTTTTACTTCAATGTCCTTTACAGTCTATGGTATCCCATTCATCACTGCCTCATTCAACATCTTACATCATATATGGGCAACCCCCGGCCCCCGGGCCGGATCCGCCCCTCCGCCGGCTTCAATCCGGCCCGCTAGAGATTCAGAAATTTCAGATACAGAACATACCTTTCCGAAGAAAAATATCCATAGCTGAGAGTTTTCGCACGAAAAATAATTTGCACATTCGGAAGCACGTATAAATGTGAGCAGCTTTTTTCAATCATGAAAATTAATAAAAATAAACATCGTACTCGGTTTAGAGCATGGTTGGCCAACCCGCGGCCGCCTTGAAGATTTTTTCACTCCGCGTGATTCATCACACTTTTTCAAATTATATTTAGTTTGTAATTGCCAATTTAGTGAAAATTATTTTAAAAAATACATTATTTGTACATCCATATATTTCAAAATTAACTGTCAAAATTATGAGCAAAAAATTTCTTTGATTTTAAAATAATGTTTTTGCGAATATATGACAGATATTGCCCGTTTTATTTATGAGTTTACAGCTATCAGTTAGCAGAATAATTATGTTATATTCTGCGAACTCATAATACGCGCGCATCACGGAACATCTAATATACAATATACAGGGTGTTACAAAAAGGTACGGCCAAACTTTCAGGAAACATTCCTCACACACAAACAAAGAAAATATGTTATGTGGACATGTGTCCGGAAATGCTTACTTTCCATGTTAGAGCTCATTTTAGTTTCGTTAGTATGTACTGTACTGTACGGACCAATTCCATGGCCCCCACGCTCTCTTGACCTCAACTCTCTTGACTTCCATTTATGGGGGCAATTGAAAGCCTTTGTCTACGCAACCCCGGTACCAAATGTAGAGACACTTCGTGCTCGTATTGTGGACGGCTGTGATACAATACGCCATTCTCCAGGGCTGCATCAGCGCATCAGGTATTCCATGCGACGGAGGGTGGATGCATGTATCCTCGCTAACGGAGGACATTTTGAACATTTCCTGTAACAAAGTGTTTGAAGTCACGCTGGTACGTTCTGTTGCTGTGTGTTTCCATTCCATGTTTAATGTGATTTGAAGAGAAGTAATAAATTGAGCTCTAACATGGAAAGTAAGCGTTTCCGGACACATGTCCACATAACATATTTTCTTTGTTTGTGTGTGAGGAATGTTTCCTGAAAGTTTGGCCGTACCTTTTTGTAACACCCTGTATAATTTTATATGCGGTCCGCGGTGTTAAGACGCATTTCCAAAGTGGCCACCAAGATCATTTGGGTTGCCCACCCCTGTCTTGCATGTACTGTACAAATGCCTTATGCTCGAAATCAAATGACATTTTATTAACGTGGTTCTCTATTCCCTTCCACATGCTGTTTTCCAAATCTTCCCTTTATATTTATCAGTGCATGACCACTAATAGAATAGTACTTGTTCACAGTTCTCTTGACTTGCCTTCTATTCTCTTTTTCCAACCAACTATTGCACGGTTTTATCACGACGTTTTCACGAAAGATCTACGGCGCGGACCAGAACTGCGTCTTTCTGTATCTTTTTATGCTCGACAGATGTAGCAGTATATGTCCTGGCGTCTCGGATTCCTCTGGCATCGAGGGGGACAGACGTTGTTAAATCAACCAAAATACCCTGTCGTGAATAATCATTCGTAAAACTCGTTATGTGTAATCTAATCTAGGCCCGATGGCCTGCTTCAGAAAACGCTACGCGTTTTTAGATAAAATTCTCGCAATTTGTGCGAGAGAATACTTTAACGAGTGAAGCTCAGATAGCATTACATCCTACATGACCCGAAACCTATTAAGAAATGTTAAAAAATACGAAAGTTTGTCAACAGTGGATTAATGCAGGAAAAGCCTGTATCACCAGTGAATTATATTCAGGTTCACAAAGGTTGGTTAAAAAGAGATTTCCAGGTGAAACAGAAAGCAAATGACAGAGACAGCGGTTTTTAGATGTTCTGTTTAGGAGACAGTGCTATACAATACATTCCTGCCGCATCGCGTGACATAACATCAAAGAGTAGGCACGCTTTCACTACGTAACGAGTTTGATACACAGAAATGGCAGACAAATGAAGACCTGGGAGTTGCTGCAATCGACTGTCAAAAATTAGTTGTAGTTTTAGTTCCTGGTGCCTTTGGAGAAATTTTTTTCTGCTCCAGGTAGCATCTCAATCTAACCACCTCAATTTTGAGACAATATTTCTCGAGAACTAAGCGAGATTTCGAAAACTTTTATTCTTTACTTTCGATTTGTCTCGTTACATAAGAATCCATCATCAAATTTGACTTTGGAGAAATTTTTCTTCTGCATCAAGCCGCATTTCCACGTAACCACCTTAGGTTTGAAGTGCGATGTCTCGAAAAATAAGCTATATATCAAAACTTCTTGTTCTTCATTTTCAAATTGTCTCGTCGAGTTACAAAAAATCTGTCATCAAATTCCGGCGCCACTGCTATCATAGAATACCCTCATCCTCCTAAAAAAACAAAAAAAAACAAACAAACAAAAAAATTTGAAAACCGTGACAGTTTTGCTAAGGCCAAATTTTTATATTTGATAAGTTACGATAAAGCCTTTTGACAGTTACTGGAGTATACATCACATAGCGGACACCTTGTATACTGCTGTCTTCACTGAGCCATTAGTGCAATATGTGATGTCTAAAAATATTAGTAATATGAACTGGTATCGGGAGTTGGTTGTATCATCAACCAGATGGCGATCACTTACGTACTATTGCTGCATGAAAATAACCCCACCTGTATCGCGATGAAAACTTCCAACCAAACTTCCTCAAGTTCAGAACAGCGCAGTTTTTGTGAGAGTCCCAGCTTCACAATGGCTATCAACAAATTGTACGTAGAGACAGACTATGAGCACGCTGCAACCTCAAAGTCAAATGCTTTCGTCATCGCCAGTTGCACGCATTTACCTTTCAAGTTGTCAGACTGGATATTTTTTTGTGGTACCCCAGCCGAAACCGAAGAGATACTGCAAGCGTTGATTACAAAGAAACTTTCAAAACAGAGTTAGCTAGTTTTTACTTTCTACTCCTAAACTGTACTGTATATTTTTATTTCTTTTTTTTCACATGTGGTTCATCCAAAGCTTGAAGAACCAGACCTAACCCAAATCAGTTGTTTAAGAGTGTGGACCGGACGTTAATTTAACTCGGAGCGACTAGTACCTAAGATTCAATTCCCGTTGGAACAAATGATTTTTCTGGACAGTTCACCCTGCGGATTAAGCCTGCTATCCAATCATTAGTGAGGAGAAACTCAAAAGCTGAACTGCTCAGCAATGAATCACGTTTATGCACTGCCTGGATGACCATCGTCGGCGTGAATGATGGTGACCCGGGGCGAGGGGCCCCATTCTTCCAATGTTTTGTAGAGGCACAGCGGTGTGACTCCTGGCGTCATGGTGTGGAGAGCCATCGGGTGTGACTTCAGGTCACGGCTGGTAGTGATTGAGGGAACTCTGACGGCACAACGGTACCTCACGGACATCCTGCGTCCTCAAATGTTACCTCTCACTGCGACAGTACCACAGCGCCATTTTTCAACAGGACAATGATCGTACACTCACGGCAGTGTCTCTATGAACTAGACGACGGTAGAGCTAAAAAAAAAGGTCGCCAGTTTGCCCTGCGCTTAGGGGCCCCAAGAGGTGCGCTTGGGGGCCCCCTGTGGTATTCTTCGGGCCCCCTGAGCGTAGAGGCCCCGGTGAACTGAACCGCCTAGCTCCATAGTAGCTACGCCCCTGATGCTGACCTTAAAAGGAAGCTACAGCTCTTGGCTGACGGAAGTTCAACAAATGCAAAAGCACCCCTGCAAATAAAACACAGCAGTTGGGTAGGGTATTTCTTACTGTCGCCAGTCTGTCACCTGGTTTGTTGCAATCCTCCAGTCCCATCGTACGTTAATCTCTTTATCTCAAAGAAAAGAAAAAAAAACCCTTACAATCTACATCATCCCTTATTTCACACACTCTAATCTTTCACAATTCGTTGCCTCGATTGTTTAATTTAATTGTAATGGAGCACACGGTCCGGTGGCAATTTCCCTACACACCCATCTTCCCCCTATCCTGCAGCCACTTACATTTGCCCTCTACAAATTTTATCTTTAAATTCTTTCAACGTTTTCGGTAAATTATTCATCATTCCCCTTGGTAACTCATTCCAATCCCTGACACCCTTACCTAAAAAATAGAATCTTCCCACACCATTGTGCCTGAAATCAAGTGCCAGGTTGTGGTCATGGTCATCTTTTCCCTTCCATGAACTACTTTTCATACCTACTGCAATCCACTAACGCGTTAAACAGTCCCAAGTGTTTTTTTTTTTTACTTCTTCCCTTACGCCTCGTCGACGTCGAGGTTATTAGAGGCGGGAAGAGACTGGGCACAAGGAACGGGAATGAATTCGGTCATGGTTTTTTGAAGGAAGCATTCCGGCATTCGCCTGGAGTGATTTGGGGAAACCATGGTAACCCAAATCTCGATGCCAGGACGGGGATTCGAACCGCCGTCCTCCCGAATGCCAACTGTCGTAATATGTGACCCACCATTCTGTGTCTCGTTTTGTGACTTTTGTAAACATTTTCTCTCCCATTATTTGCAGTACACATATATTTAGTACCTTATGCATCCATTTAATTTTGAGAATTCTTCAACAGCACCACATTCCTAATGTTTTTCTCGCTTCATTCCGGTATTCCTAATATCCAACCTTCATTGCATTGAGTACTGTGGTAGTTTTTTTTTTTTTTAAATCTACTTAACGTCTCTCTAACAGCGAGGTCTTTAGAGACGGGAAAGGATGGGGGGCAAGGAATGTGAAGGAATTCGGCCATGGCCTTTCGAAGGAAGCATCCCGGCATTTGTCTGGAGTGATTTGGGAAACCATGGAAAACCCAAATCTGGATGCCCGGACGTGGATTCGAACCGCCGTCCTCCCGAATGCGAGGCGAGAACGCTAGCTGTTACACCACCATGCTCGGTGTACTGTGGTAGATACTTGTATATATACTTTTAAAAACTTCTCTCTGAGTTTGATAATAAAATATTTAACTTATTTATGTATGCTCTTTCTGCTACTGGTGTTGTGTTTTTGACATTTTTTTTTCTTGTGACTTCACGCTTCGCCGACGGTGACGTCATTAGAGGCGGGAAAGGCCTGGAGACAACTAACGGGAAAGAATTCGGCCATGATCCCGCCATTCGAATGGAGTGATTTCGGAAGTGAAATCTGGACGCCCGGACGGGGATTCGAATCCGCGTCCTCCTGAATGCGATGCCAGAGCGTCACCGCTCATCCTCCGCCGTCGTTCTTGGCTCAGCCATAAGTTGTAATGTAACCGAATTCTCTTATTTCTTCAGTCACATCTACACAAACCCTGTAACCGAAAACTGTAATTAAATAATTCGACGGGAGAGTGTGGGATGGGTTCGAGCATCAATTAGAATTAAAAAATAGCGCCTGGTAAAAGATACTAATACAAACGCAGGTACCACTGCATGACGTAGCAGAACAGCCTGTGACGATAGTTTCTCCGTTATTAAATTACTAGCTTCCAAACTAGAGGTGAAAAGAATCGTGAATCGATTCAAAGAGTCGACTCGTCTAAAAGAATCGTTTGCGGAATCCACTCACTTGGAAGAGTCACGGTTCACTCAAGAGTTGTTAAGAGGGAGCTCCGGAGCTGAGCCGTTGTTGCGCAATCGCTCACCGACTCGTCCAGGTTCTGAGTCGACTCCGAGTCGTTAACTCGACAATGTTTACGACTCTCGGCTCACTCGCTCTCGGCTCACTTCTGTCTTAATGACTCTTCCATGGATTCGGCTCTTTTTAACTCTTGATATCTGCGTAACTCGTGATTCCTTTCGATTCACAATCTTAGTTCCCACGGCGTGTTTCTTGGTTTGGCAACTTATTTGTAAGGAAATAAAGAATATTTATCTTTGGAACAGGAAAATTAAAAATATATTACAGAAATAAAAAGTTTTTTTAAATTTAGGAATTTATTTCCTTAAATACACATTTTTCTAGTGTTTTTGGAACTAGTTATAAGTTTTTGGTTTCCTTCCAGACTGTTATAGATGCTACCACAACACAGATTTAGATTTACAAATAAATTATCAATGAATTATAAGTCCTATAACTTTTATATTTTACCACAAATAAAGTATTTCCCGATTATTTGAGGACAGGGAAAAGTATACCGATTTCAGAGCCATCTGCTATTCCCATTTTGCGTGGGTTTTTCAAATTGCGAATGCATCGAGTACTGAATTTAATTGCGATGGAGCGCGTCCGGTTATCATACGAACTTCATCAGTGTTTTAGTTGTTCTTCAGTTCTTAATTTTGTGGATAATGCAAACATTTTGCAATAGAAATGAACGAAGTTTATGAATTGGACCATTACAAAAATTAGCAGGTGCTGAAGCGGCATATATACTGTTCCAGCTGGTGAGGTTTCTACGAGGAAAAAGGTTAAACGAAAAGACGTTGGGGAACAGTGCCGTCGATGAATATAGGGGAGCGTCCAGAAATTACGTGAGACTTTTTAGGGGGGGGGGGAAGGGGTCCGGAAAATCTCACGAAATCTCACCAAAGAGGGGGGGGGGGGTTGACGGATATCTCACGTGAAATTTTGAACTTGAACGAGTGTAGAACTAAAAAAAACGTAAAAAGTACCAGTTTACAAGGCAAAAAACCGGCTTTTGAGGGGGTATCATTCTTTCGGGGAGCACGACAGCTAAAAAAAGTCTCGAAACTTCTCCTGGTCGAACAACTGGGGGGAGGGGGTTCCGTGAAAATCTCATGAAATCTCACCAACGGGGAGGGGGGGGGGGTCTAGATTTCCGGAAAATAGCCTCACGTAATTTCTGGACGTCCCCCAAAATACTAATACTGAAACCAAGAAAATAAATACAAAATTTAAATTATGCCATTTAAACAAACACTGATTTATTGGTTTGTTGGTAAAATGCTAGTGATACGCTGTTTAACTTAAGAAAAGCACCATCCGGTAAATTAAAAAAATTTGCCAAATTTATGGAGTAAAATTGGAGCATATGTAAGGGGCGTCCATAAACCATGTAGCTCCATTTTGGCTTCTTTTGAACCGTCCCTCCCCCCAAGTAACTCGACGTGGCTTATGTCTCTAACCCCCCTCTCCCCACGTAGTTTTTTCCATGACGGAAATAAGTATTTACATGGTGTTGAGTGTTCTGTATCTCATTTTAAGTGTGACAAATAATATGAATGAAAAGCTATTTGGCCTGGCTCGGAATCCCACCTTCCAACCCCCTCCACCCACCTCTCAAGACCGATCTACGTGGTTTATGGACGCCCTCTAGCGAGACGTGTAACAAACATGCCACCTACAAAATCAACAATCTCAATCGACAATTACAATCTGCAACAAGGCTTAGAATCAGTAATGAGGTTTGACAACAATTAGCTGGAAGCCTTGAAAATTTCACAGTGTGGCAATCTCACATTTTGTTGACCCGGTTCGGAAAATTCCCAGATCCACCACTGGTTGTAGTTAGACAGGGGGCGGCGTAATCGGTATTGCGCAAGGGCGCTCAAATAGTTAGTGGAGAGCCTGCTTTTTGTGCTTCACTATATTCAAGTCACCGGTCCAGTTTCACGTTTCAGGTATTTATTATTTACATTTACACTTATAATCTTGCCTAGTCTTTATTAATAATGCATCCGCTGCCAAGAATGAGCACATCAGTCTCCATTCTTTGTGGTATTTATTTGTCACTGGGGGCAGGATTTTTACCGAGTTGCAGATCATATTTTAATATTTTTTAAACCAGTAGCTTTATTTCATTGAATTTTAGGGTATATTTCTGATTATCTTAAGAGTATGTATCCAGGATTTTATATAACTCGCTTCACTCATCTGAGTGTATAAGCTCCATATTCAACATCAGTATCTAAGAGTTCGTGAGACAATGTCATTGCCACAGTTAATCTCAGTGACTAAATCGTTATCACAATAAAAAAAATACCGTATTTTCGCCTTCCGAAATTTCTTCCGCCTATATTTCTTTTATTGTATCGAAAATCTCGTAAACAAGCCAGTGGCGAATATAGAATACATTTTTGGGGGGGGAGTCGTTTAAAAGAATCGATTCTCAGCGAGGAGTGAATCGATTCCAAACGATTGATCAAAAAAAGAATCGGTTTGCCCATCACTATTCCAAACTATTACCCTTTCGGACAGGTGCAATGCACCCTCTGCCACACACTTTTAGTGAATCGCGGAGTAATAGTAATAGTAAAGCCCGTCAAAAATAACGGGTTAAACGCAGAGTTCCCGCACTTAATTTCTTCGTTGTTGTCATAACGGTGACAGAATACGTCTACATCGAATATTACTGCATTGTAAGCTCGCCAAAAATAACAGAATGAATCTGTTATAACAGAGTTATAACAGATGCAGATGCTTAACTAAATGTAATTGTTATTAAATAACTCTCCTAGCCTTAAAAATGACGTAATTTGGTACGTATATCATAGTTTACTATATCAGCGACATCTGTGGACAGAGAGTATAAGAGACCATACTGTATACATCGACTGAATATAAATAAACAAAAAGCAACTAAAAATTAAT
The DNA here is from genome assembly GCA_031002005.1 of Vandiemenella viatica. Lineage (NCBI taxonomy): Eukaryota > Metazoa > Arthropoda > Insecta > Orthoptera > Morabidae > Vandiemenella > Vandiemenella viatica. Next base: position 184,491,414 of record CM061914.1, on the reverse strand, counting down.
ATGCTAAATTAAACGCAATACATAATTTTTCAGTGTTCTGACGATTCATTTCCTCGCCGTTGTTTAACTAAATAGAATTGTTATTAAATAACGTGCATAACCTCGATTTTGTGTGTACCGAGCGTGGTGATTGAGCGGTTAAAACTCTGGCCTCGCTTTCGGGAGGACGCGGGTCGAATCTCCGTCCGGCCTTCTAGATTTGTTTTTTTCATGGTTTCCCCAAATCACTTACTGAAGCGATTGGGTGCAGACACATTTGCAATTCGTACAATTCTTTGTAGTCACAGATTATACTCTGTTTGAAACAAATAGTAAAATACACAATTATGGCACTAGAAGTAAAAGTGATCTTCACAGGGATTACAAGTCGTCATCATTTCTTCAAAAAGGGGTCCGATATTCTGGGATACATATCTTCAATCAGCTCCCAACACATCTTAAATGTCTAGCACATGATAAGATTAAATTCAGGAAAAAATTGAAAGAATTTTTAATTGACTCTGTAGAAGAATTTATTTTTAAGGTGTCTACGAAATAATTGCCAGTAGATTGTGAAAATGTAGTTTACGTAATTAATGTACCATGTATGCTATGACTGTACTTAATCTTCTGGTGTAAGAACTGTTTTGTTACGTAATTGTTTAACTGTAAATTGACAACTTTCCACATCCCCCAGTTTCTTATATTGGAACCTATGGAAAATGAATGTATTGTATTGTATTGAAGGCTGGTTGCGTTATGGACAGGACTACACAGTGACCAAAGTAGCCTTTTGTATACATTAGATTGCTCTAAATGATTTAACCATTAATACTAAGTTCTCAGCCAGTCTTTGTTTTAGAATATCAGGTTATAACTGCAGCCGAAGTAGTTCTTGATAACGTTCTACCGCAGGGTTATGTTTACCAGCCTGATCGCCTGCTGCCATCTATCTGTGAACGGGGATACTTAAGTTCTGTGTGACTACCGTTATTTTGTTTGTGAACTGGGTGGCTAAGAGCAACTATACGTGAGCTTCGCATACCGATGGTTGGCGGTTCGAGTGTTGTGTTTGTCTCGTGATGTCCTCGCTAGAGTTCCACAATTCCAAGAGCAAGTCATGATACTTGGAGCTGGTTAAATGGTCGCAAATACCAGAGGTCGTATTTAATAAACACAAAGAGTCATGTGCGTTCTATGTAGGGAAACAGGCTTCCTTTCAGCATTCATGTAGATGATTACGGAAAATCGCATATAAACCGCAGCAAGGTGCGTGCTTTGATGCAGGATTTGTTTTATCTGTTTGGTCCTGTGTCATGGCGCGGTAAAAATGGTTGGAGATTGTTTCTAATTTCTTCTGAAAGTTGTTAATTACTATCTTTCAGCTTTCATTAATATTTATTATTATTGTATTTTTTCTTAAACTGCAACACTTTCTTCTTCCGTGTACCCAAGCGAATATGTATGACTATATTTGTGATTATTGTATTCTTTTTTCGTCCTTTTTTGCTGTTTTTTGTTGATTTCGAACACATTGATATAAATAAATTTAAAATCAGGTATGAAGCTTCGTTAAGAAATTTATAACAAATTACAGACCCATTTGTTTGTGGTGGGTAAGTTGATCGAAAGATTCATATCCAACGACATGAGAAACGTCTGTGACGGAAGGAATTCGTTTGAAAAACGACGTCATGCGTTTAGGCAAGGATACTAAGTTAGTGGGCTATACGCAAGATATGGCGGATGAAATGGGCACGGGAGGCAAAGTTGATGGTGTAACACCAGATCCCCCAAGGGATTTCACAGAGTGACCCATAAATGAAGTTAAATAAGGTAAAATCTTTAGAATCGATAAAAAAAGAGACTTGTTGAGTAGAAGGATTCTTAAAAGGCGGAAATCAGATAGTTATGGTAGAGAATGCAGTATCAAAAGATGTGGAAATGATGACGAGAGTGGCCCAGCGTACTGTATTGGGACCTTACTGTTCATTATTCTAATTAAACATTGCGTTGATGATTTACAGTCGGGAGTTAGGTTGCCTGTAGATGATGTAATGTTATATCACGGGATCAAAACGGGAGAAGACAGAGCACAGTTGAGGGGAGACCTAGACAGGTTATCTAGCTGGGTAGCTCAACATGAGATGAGGATAAATGCAAAGGAGATTCCGCGTATTAGGTACACAGATAAAAATTAAAGTTTGATTAAGTTTCTAGGGTTGGATTGAAATGCTTATTGAAGACTTGAAATGTAAATATTTTGGTATAACATTTCATAGTACACTCAGTTAGGAAGAAAACATTGGACAGGTTTAAAAATCTTTCAGTTATTGGAGAGAGTGCTGATGGGATGTACCAGGAAAGTGAGAGAACTGAATTAGAAAAGTTTGGTCAGACCATTGCTTGAATACTGTGGTGTAGTATGTGACCCAAATTTTGTGTATAAAACACTGGAGTTGGAGGGGGTGCAAAGAACGGCTGCTAGATTTGTCTCTGAAAATTATCTCATAATACAATCAGTATTCCGTATTAAAAAGAAAGAGCTGCATTTCAATTAATTGGAAGACAGGAGGAGGGTGAATAGAGTGCTGGGAGTGTACATGGCGTATATTGGTGACGAGGCTTTGAAAGATATTGGCACAAGTATTAAGAGTAGTGCATGAAAGAGAAATGATGACCATGACTACAAGCTGGCACTTGACTTCTGGCGTAAGCGAGTGAGAAAATTTCCTTTTGTAGGTGAGGGGGCCAGGGATTAGAATAAGGCGTAACATTATACCAGAAACGCTGAAAGAATATAAAATTAAATTTCGTAAAGGGCAAAGGAAGGTGGATAATGAAATGCCATGAAAAAATTTGAGAAAAATGCCATAAAACTGAAAAGCAAATGTGAACGGTAGTTTGTGCCCCATCGTGATTGAATTGAATGAAATTACATCGTAAAAATCCCTTGAAAAATCTACTCACTATTTTTTGCGTGATACCTAAACTAACAGACACAGCTCCACTACAGATTTATATAATAGCATAAATGTATAGATACATAGATTTTTTTTAAAAAAATTGTTAACAGGACAGTGACATGTGATACTTCGTGTAATTTTAACATTGGTTTTCGTGCCACCCATTTACAGACTTCATAAATCAGATAGAAATATGGATTTAGGTTACTTTATCTGTGGGCAGTGACAAGATTAAAGAAATACTGACGAACTTATCACGTTGCTTTCACCGTGCATAGTTTATTGGAATTAGTGAAGTTATAGTCAAAACTCATATTCCGAAGAAGCCATAGATAAAATAAAGCTTTCGGTTTTATTTTGTTAGCATTCCATATTCTTCCTTATTATATTCTATTTATAGCATCCACGTGAGTAACGATGGGGATGGTGGAATAATTAAGAGTGGGGTATGGAAGGGAAAAGATCACCTTGGCACAAGCCGGCACTCGATTTATGCATAAGGTTGTGGGAAATTTATCTTTTCTGGTAAGGGGGTCAGGAATTGGATTAAATTACCAAGGCAAATAATGAATAATTTAAAAAAAAAAAAAAGCTAAACGAATTTAAAAATAAAATTCATAAAGATCAAAACTAGGAGAGTACAAGGTATAGTAAAATGTATGTGTAGGAAAATTACCACCAGAGTGTGCGCTACATCGTAATTAAATTAAACCCTTACTTTAGCTTCCAAGTGTTCTGGCTCATTCATACGCTCCAGTTAATTACGGATCATTCTTTTTCCCCTCTAAATATTGTAAGAGGCCTCTCTGAAACCCAAAAAATAGAACAGCAAGATTTTTTCCCACCTTCGCAGCAATTTGTAAACATTCTAACAGCAAATACGAGATCTGTAATGCTCGAGGCTTTGTTGATTCCATTTTACTCCTCTTTAGTAAATCTCTATCTGGCCACGCTTCCTCTACGTTGTCTTTACCGGAGCACCTTAATTACTACAATTGAGCATGTACCCTGGTATCAATTTTCTTCACATATACTTTCTTATTTCAATTTATTTATTTATTCAAATTTTTTTTTTTTTTTTTTTTACAAAAAAAACTTGAATTCTTTGAGTTAAGTTTCCCATTCACCTACTCGTGCCATTTACGAATTTTACTTTTAAACTCTAGAATGATACAATAATGGGAAAAACTGGGTATAATATGGGTATAGAAATATTTTTTTTAAAAAATACCTTGTAGCCTTGCTACTGATGTCTCGCGTGATTTTTCAGTGTGGAGTCGTAGGTGAAGAATATATTATTTTATCCGGTACATGCAAACAATAATTTGCGTTCTTTAGCACTGTTAGTTACTAGGCAAAACGAATATGCTCCTGAAACATTAGTCAGAAAACAGAGGCTCAAATACAACTTATAAATATTATTTTCTCTAAAATAATTCAAAACTAGAATTTAACGTGCTGTTATTTTTAGTCTTTATAGTTTTCTATGTGCTGGATTATGGCGGATTTGGTATATATATATACTTTTTAAAAAGATAGACAGCCAGCTCTAGTACTGTAATTCTTTCTACATTTACATGTTCCTCGTAGCATAGACTACATATGATAGATACAACAATTAATTAAAATAACCTGTGCCTCTGGCCGGAATCGAACCGACAACTCCCGGAACGCGACTCAAGTATGCTGCTCCTACGCGATCAGCGGTAGCACATATTTGGAGATTCAAGCGTACGGTGTATCGGATAAGATTTGTGAATCGATAGGAGATTTTCTAACTGGTCGGTCACAGTATGCCGTCGTTGTTGGAGAAGCCTCTTCTAATCTCCTGTAGTTGATAGGAAGTATTATAGGATCACTCCTTTTCTTAATTTTTATAAACAATTTCGGAAAACCAATATAATCACAGTTCGCGTTCATGATGCAGTCAACTTTAAGGAATTCCGACGGTTGCTTAGAAATTCAGCGTAATGTGTGTGTTATTTCGGCTTAGGGCGACGATTGACAACTTATACTAAATTGAAAAAAGTGCAAGGCACTGTGACTAACTAGCAAAAATAATCTGTATGTACAGGAGTACAATGTAAACAGTTCAGTTACTGACACTGGTGAAACGCCATCGCCTAAAGACCATGTCGCCAAATTTCATTCTACGCAGCCACGTGATGCCGCTTGTAATTTTACATTCCTTTCAGCCTCTTAGCAGTAGGTATTACTATTATTATTACTGCGTGCGATACACGACGTTTCACACCGTACGACCAAAAAAAAAAAAAAGAGAGAGATTAAGAATTGAAATTTGTATGTCTCTCTAGACTTAAGATTGGATGCGGTTGTGGTTAGTTTGAAATGCTGCCTGTATCAGAAGGAAAAGTTACACAATACTAGTACGGTAAGTACTAGTACGTTAAGTTCTTTGTAATAGATTAGAACTTTTTAATTTCTTTTGGTATAGGAGATTGACTAGCGTATTCTTCCCTGTGCGTAGTTCAAGCAGTATCCTGTAACCTCAATTTTGTCAGTTTCTTCTATAGACGTGTACCCTGCCAAATTGAATGAAAAAAAAAATCAGACATGACTGTAATTATAATTGAATGCTTAAATTAAGGCCTGTGGTGTAAACTGAATGAGAAAGTATATTTGATTATAACATAAAAATAATATATCATTCCCAACGACAGTCCTTTTACTGGGGAGAGTTGAATCATTTGAACAATTGTTTAGAAAATTTCTGACCGTAATTTAAGTGCTATGGATCTCACGCCCCGGTGGCAATTTCACTACACAACCGCTTTTCCCCTTTCCCGTACCCAGCACTCTGCTAATTTCAACTTAAATTCTTTCAACGTTTATGGTAAATTATTCATCAGTTTACAGTAGTTTGGATTCCGAAGGCAACCATGACCCCAAATTTATTGGTTGTAGATATTCACGACACCGTTTTCCGTCGTTTTTTACTTTATTCACACTTCCATTTGTCTCCAATTTTTCATAATTATTATTTGTTCACGCTTTATCCTTGTTCGTCATTCGTAGACTACACAGGGAAATGTCACTAATTCGTTGGCTGCCATGTTGCTATCCATCAGATTCGAAGACAACGAAAAAGCGTTTAAAATTTACAGCCCTTTTTAAACTGGAGGCGGTTCTGATTTGTTGGCGAAGGATCTTGAATCAGAAGAAAAAGTTACACACTTTATTTCTTTGTAAAAGATTCTTTACCGTTTCTTATTGCCCTGTGTAATCACAAATATCATCTTTGCCTCAGTCCTGGCGGTTTGCTGTTTTTAACCGACTTCAAAATAAGGAGGAGATTCTCAATTCGTCTGTATTTTTTTTGGTTTTTTTTTTTGTATGTATGTTCAGCCATATCTCCGACAATTTTGAACCGATTTAAATGAAATTTTTTTAGTGGATAGGGTATACCTCCAAAGTGGTCCCATATGAATTTAATTGAGAAACCACCCCATCTACCCCCTTCAACCCCATAATTTTTTATACAAATCCATATTTTTTATTCGATCTCGTTGAAACTTTGGACATATATAGCCAAAAATAAAGAGAAAAATACTGTCAACTTTTGGTTTAAAAAAACTGAACCCCTCTCCCCCTATCCACCCCCTTGATTTTTGCCATTTTTCTTTATTTTAAAGCTACAGTCGACACCATTTGACTGATCTCCATTAAAGTTGGCAATTACGTGTAGTTTTTCATGAAGAAAGTTTCTGACCAAAAAAATTAAAAATAAAAAACCACCCCTCTCCCCTTTACACCCCTTAATTTTTATTCAAACCCACATTTTTTATCCGATTTCGATGAAACTTTGGACATGTGTAGTAAAAAATAAAGAGAAAAATACTGTCAACTTTTGGTTTGAAAAAAACTGAAGTCCTCTCCCCCAATCCACCCCCTAAATTTTTACCAATGTTCTTTATACAAAGCTACTGTCGACACCATTTAACTGATCACCATTAAAGTTGTCATATACATGTAATTTTTCATGGAGAAGGTTTCTGACCAATAAATAAATAAACCATCCCATGTCTCCCTTTACACCCCTTAGGTTTATAGAAATCTATATTTCTTATCCGATTTTTATTGAACTTTGCCCATGTATACTTTAAAACAAAGAGAAAAATCCTGTCAACATTTGGTTTGCCAATGCTCAACCCGTTTCCCTCCTTCAACCCCATTAACTTTTGTCAACGTTCTTTATAAAAAGCTACAGTCGCGATCGTTTGACCGATTACCATGGAAGTTGGTGCTTATATGTATTTTTTCACGAAGAAGGTTTCTGACCAAAAGATCTAAAAACCACCCCCTCTCCCCATTAAACGGCTTAATTTTTATACACAACCACAGTTTTTATCCTGTTTAGACAGAACTTAGCAAATTTTTAATATAAAACAAAGAGAAAAATGATGACAACTCTTGGTTTGCAAAAACTGAACCCCTCTCCCCGTTTCCACCCCTTTGATTTTTGTCAATTTCTTTTTAGAAAGCTACAGTTGACACCATTTGATCGATCTATATGAAAGTTGGCACATATATATGTAATTTTTTATGGATAAGATTTCTGACCAAAGAACTAAAAAAAACTACCCTAACTCCCCTTCCCTTAATAATTGTGCAAACCCCACATTTTAATTCGATTCGGTGGAACTTCACATGCATATACTTTAAAACAAATAGAAAAAGAAAAATACTGTCCACATAACTTTCACAAAAACGCAAACCCTATCCCCCTTTCTACCCCTATAATTACTGTCAATGTTCTTCGCCGTCTATACTGCAAAACAAATGGAAAAATACTGTATACATTTGGTTTCGAGAGTCCAAACTCCGCTCCTTCCTTTCCATCCTTTAATCTACAGTTTCTATTCGATTCTGCAGTAAATTTGCACACGTATACTTTAAAACATACAGCACAATTGTGTTTATATTAGGTTGCAGAAGCCCAGCCTCTCCCAATTTCCAATGTTCTTTATAAATACCCACAGTTTTATCAGATTTCCATGGAACACTGCCCATGTTTACTTAAAAACAAAGAGAAACATAGTGTCTACATTCTGTTTACAAAACCCTACCACTCACTCCCTTAGCCCATTTAATTTTTGCAAATTTTCTTTACAGAAAGCTACAGTTTTTGTCTGGGTTCGATGGAAATTTGCGCATGTATACTATAAAACAAAGAGAAAAATACTGCCCGCACTAGCTTTACAAAAACCAAACTACACTTCGTCGCCATACCCCTTAATTGTTTTTTATTCATACCTACATTTTTCATCTGATGTCAATAGAAATTTACACATGTATACTTCAAATCAATCAGAAAAGGCAGTCTACATTTGGTATACAAAAGCCCAATCCCTCTTCCCCTTTACCCTCACCCCTTTTAATTTCAAATGTTCTTTACAAAAATCCACAGTTTTAAATCCCGTCAAAATCAATTAAGCTATTTATAAGTCAAGGCATAATATTTATGAAATAAAAGTGTCCTAATGTCTCAATATGTACCTCAGATTTCTACTTGGATCCCATGCTTCCACGTTGTGAAAACCAATTAAAAATCTATATTTTCTGTGATATGCCGGAGCAAACACATATATTCCGGAGACAGATTTCTGTATGTGTTATGTATTAATGCCCAGATGTTACATGTTTCGGTTATCAACCAGCAGCTTTAACAGATGTTATGATAAGATCGAAACATAGCCTGGAACAAAATTTAAACTGACTTTCCTTAACACAACACCCAATTCACCCCGTTCTGGAAGATGTTTGTGGTATATAAAGACAGAATTCTTCTTTGAAAGCAAGCGCTTTAATCTCTGAGCTACCAGGAACTTCGCAAAATGGGAATTGCTGCGGCATATTTAAAATACCAAAACAAACTATAATACCACTAAAAATTTAAAAATAAAATAAATGTTTAAAAAAACATAAAAACTGACTTCAAAAAAAGCACTAAAAAATTTTAAAATAACTTTATATCTTGCTTAGGAAAAAGTAAATCTAAATGGATAATATTTTACATTACTGTCATTGAAATTTTTACATTAATTAGTTATTTTTGGAGTCGGTGCCAGCGAAAGCAATAAAAACAAAAAGATAAAAACAATGAGGAATAACAATAATACATAAAAAATCATGTTACTGCTTAACTACAATTAATGCTAGAAACATGTTTCAACAAATCTGAAACATGCAGATGATACGCCGATATTATACCAACTGTAAATCGTTTACTGCCTGATGTAACCTACCAACTGACACAGTAACTCCAGAGATATGCCTCGATGACCAATAAGGTCGAGCCACAGATTAAAATACTATTAATTTGTTTCCCTATGCTGTCTCCCGCAACAACACTATCTGCCTCACGACATGCTGTAAAATATTGTGAATTTTTGTTCGTACTACCCGTTTCGCCTCTAACACCCAAAAAGAAGTTCAGTAATTCGATCTTCGCGATGTGACACCGACTCCAAAAATAACTAATTAATGTAAAAATTTCAATGACAGTAATGTAAAATTTTGTCCATTTAGATTTACTTTTTCCTAAGCAAGATATAAAGTTATTTTAAAATTTTAGTGCTTTTTTAAGGCGGTTTTTATGTTTTTTTAAACAATTATTTTATCGTGTATTATCGTCCCGTTTACAGGACGAAACAATTATATGGTTCAAAGCAGTGAAATGAGAAGCAGAGTGATCAGGTGAAAGGAGAGATCCAGCTCTGTCTGTAAGAAGGATCGTGAAAAATGGTTACGAGTGTCTTGTCCTGTCAGGCGTAGCAACACAGATTATTTTATACTGCACTGTTAAATAACATCTTTACTTTTTATAACAGGCTCACTGGGTCTGTTACAGAAACTTCTCCTCATTCATTCTGTTTACGTCTTTCAGCTAGCCAACGGGGGGGGGGGGGGGGCACCTTATGGCGAAACAGGATTTGTGGCAGTTACATATGGAGAGTGATAGAGAAGCAATACCTCTTTAAAAAAAAAAAAAAAAAAAAAAAAAAAAAAAAAAACGTTTGTTCAGGTGGCATCGGACAGTATCACCTCGTTAAGGGCCCGTTGCCGGATAACGGCGAAGAAAGAAACTTTCAGAAAGACGAATAAGGCGATAACCAGTTTCTCGTGGAAGGTTTTAACCCAAGCGCTAAGAGAGATAGTACCTGGATAAAAAAAAATTCAATTGCCTTGCGGGGCTAGAAGGTTGTAGATGATTAGTATCCTCTCTCGTTAGAATTCGAGTACTTTCTATAGCCACACGAGCCTCTAATCTAGCGGATAAGAAGAGTTACAAAAATGTAAACGGATAATATATCGAAATGTTAAGGTTTGAAGACGACATTGCAGTCATTACATAAACAAAACAAAACCTAGAGAATACTGGACGTGATGCTAGGAACAGTTATCAACTGACACGGTCATAAGATCAAAAGACTTAAAACAAACATAATGCTATGTAGTAGGCATGCACAAAGGAGGTTATGAAACTGAAAGATCTTAAAACTGTTTTAATTTCCGTACTTGGTGACTAAGGGAGATACTGTACCGAGCCAAAATAAAAATGTCTTTAACTCCAAGAAGAAATAAACCTTAGTCCACCACCGTAGGATCCATCCAAAGGAGGCGTACTAAAGCGGCAGGTCAGTGGTAGGACAGCCATTTCTTTTCCCCATGGCCTAAAGTTTACCATGGAATTCTAACCACAGAGTGTCCTGGCGCAGTTCATATGAAAAAGTCAAAGCCTGGAAAAATTCTTAGCCGCACTGGGGATCCTTGATTTTACGTCAATTTGTATAGAGAGTAGGTACTATCTTTGAATGGAAATGGCGGGTTTTACTAATGAAGTTTCGCTGTGGCACCACGTATAGGTACGTTTCATTTTGCTTTCGTGTACACTTGTTTTTGTTGTTGTTGTTGTTGTTGTAAAGGTATGACCCGAGGAACGCGTGTGACAAATTTCCAATAAATAGCACAATTCCTTCTTACCTCATTCTTATTTTACCACTGCCCTTCATCGGCCTAAACATAGGATAACGCAATATTAACCTATGTTTGGAGAATCGGTTTCTGTGGATGCGAGAAACAGACAACGGGTGCTGAGGAGATAAGCTTTGGAAACCCTGTGCTGTCGCAGAATGGACACAGTAGGACAAATGACGAGGTTTGTGTCAGAGCTTGTGAATCGCGCAACCTGCATCACAATCAGGCGAGAAGGTACCTCTGATTAGCGCTCTGTTGATCCGTAACAAATTCCTGACGCCCCTAGTGGAAGGTATCACGCATACGTGTGTCAAATTATGTCAGATGTGTACTGCATCTGCTACAGTGAACTGATACAGCAGGCGTGGGTAAGCTGCTGCGGGTGGGAGCGGATATTCTCCACCATCCCAAAACTGGTACTGATCTGTTGAAATTTGTATTAACTGCTTCCTTATAACGTTCTCTTCACGTTTTGCACTCTCATTTTTCGAAAAATTCGCCACGAATTAAATTAAAAATGCCGAAATGTGGGAAGCTCCGTAACGGCGAAATGTTAGCAGTACTGCAAAAATGACACAAAAATTATCGGTACAGGTAGTGGCGGATCCAGGGGGGGGGGGCTAGGGGGCTGAAGCCCCCCCCCCAAAGCACCAAGGTCATCCCCGACGACATGGCTTTTGGAGACTTTTTTTTTGCTCTACAGTTTGTATGAGGGCGGCAATCTGGAATTACGAGATTTCTGTCGGCGACCCCCTCCTTGCCCGAGTCAAGCCCCCCCCCCCAACCAAAATCCTAGCCCTCCCCCAAAACAAATCCTACCGCCCCCCCCCAAACCAAAATACTAGATCCACCACTGCGTACAGGGATCATATCAACCTAAACAGGTTCGTTTTATTATAATGATCGTGGTTATGTTGAAATTCGGCCTGGACCAAGAGTAAAAAATTTACGGGAAATTCGTTCTGCGGCATCCGTCTCGGAAACTGTGCATTTGTTTACAACGGAAGCAATCGATTATTTCTGAATGCTTATATTGATTGTAAGATAGCGAGCCTTGTTGAACTGCATTTCGGATATATATTTTGTATCTGTTAATTTCAAGTGACGTTTTACAACGGAGTGAAGCCAAAACGGCAAGAAAACATTGCAACAAAGAATTAAACCAACAATTCAAGAGACTATCATTGATTCCACAGTGCCGGCGGCATCTAATAGCTGCGCTACAATGCCATATTTCGCCATTTTTAATTTAATTGGTGCTTGGTGGCGACTTTTCCGAAAAGGAGAGTGCAGAACGTGAAGAGGACATTACAAGGAAGCAGTTAATCCAAATTTCAACAGGTCAGTACCAGTTTTGGGATGGTGGAGAATATCCCCTCCCACCCGACTTTTTTTTGACAGCACTAAATGTTAGCGGTTCCAGCATCCTACTATCAATTGCCTTAAAAATTAACTATCTACTTTGTTACAGAGTCGCTGTGATATTTTTGAGGATATTTTTTATAGCACTAAATGTTGGAGCATTGTTAGTGTTACCAGCATCCACTGCAAACTAACGTTTAGGTTGCAAACTGAAGAAGGAGAATAGAGCAGAGCTCACCTGGATGCCATGTTGGTCGGTGCCGCGCAGGCTGGATACTGGAGAGCCGGGCCGCCTGCCCCAGCGCTCCACTGCTGATCCGCGTCCTTCACCAACCACGCGCCCTGCCTTCCGGGTCGAGGTATCCACCCGCTATCACTCCGAAGCCGGCACGTCCACTGATTGCTGTACACCTGTGCCGTGAGCGGCACAAACTGATCGAAAGGAAGATTGCAGGTGATTGGTGGCGGAGACCAGGGCTGGCGCTATGATTCTCGGGTCCCGGGTAAGTGTACGTAGCAGTGACGTCACCGGATGGGGCCCCGGCAAATTCATCTGAGGGGTTCCTCCCTCAGGCCAGATGGGCGATCTTTCTTTATTATTATTATTTTTTTTATTCCAACACTCCTTCCCGGCGGATTCTTGGACCGGTCTGTCATCGCCCCCCCCCCCCCCACCCTTGGCCGGCGGGCCTTGGGTACTGTAACAGCCCTCAAACCTAAAATTAAATGGAATTGTATTTTATAAAGCACTTATAGTAAGCTAGAGTTTAGTTGAATATGATCTTGTATGTTTGTTTTTCAATTAACTGTAAAACAGTGTAAATAGACTTTATTTTATGTAAAGAAATTATTTAGAGGCCATTTAATATGTTTAAGAAGAGAATTGTTTAAATGTTTGTAATTCGAAGTATTAATGCAAGTTACAATTTCTAAAGGACAATTTGCTGTTTAAAATGATTTCTGTGGATAATATTGTGTTTAAGTTTCTTTAATTTCCATTTCTGACCATTTTATAATGATGGTAAATGATTATGTATTAATTCTGTTTGTTTTTTAATATTTTCCAATTGTTTAAGTATTGTTAATATTCGAGAATTATCTGGCGGAAGCTTTTGAAGTGTTCTAGAAATTTCGACAGAGATTATATAAAGTGATTATCCGAGACAGAGAAACAGTTAGTTTTTCGGCAAAGTTTTCACCGACTAAATTTTACGACGGCCAAGAACTATATTGTCTGTGGAAGACGTGTTGTATACGATCGCTGGATTGAATGTATCCATGTAAATAGTATCGTTGACGAAGTGTTTAAGAAAATAAACAAGTTTAAATTGAAACGTATAGTAGACTACTTAATTATCGTATTAATTAAACCACGAACAATCTAATAGTACATTTGACCCGCTTACCCCCTCCCCTTTAACGCCGGCCTTGGCGTAAACATACTTCCTCCCACACAACTTAATTAGTAAGCTGACAGAGTTCGCTCATTTGACCCTTAGGGGGCGTCCATTAATTACGTGAGGTGTTTTTCCGGAATTCTGGACCTGCCCCTTTCTGGTGAGACTTCGTGAGATCTGGTGGGACTTCCCCCCTCTAAAATGACGTTAGATTTTGACGGAGACTCCCCGCCTCCCCCACGCCTACTAATCGACCTCGTAATTTTTGAGACCTTTTTGGCTTTCGCGTCATTTGTTGACTTTTTTTTAGCTCTACCATCCTGCAAGAATTTCGAAACCTCACGTAAGATTTCCGTTGACCCCCCCTCCCCCTTGGTGAGGTTTCGTGAGATTTTGCCGGACCCCCCCCCCTCCACCCCATTTCACCTCATGTCATTAATGGACGCCCCTTTAAATGATTTCTAAGCCCTTTAACATGACATGGCAAATTTGTGATTGCTCACTATTCATTTCTCACTATCCTAAACACAAAATTTAGAAAAATCTCTGGTGATGAAATTATTTATAGCTGTTTTACTCAGGCAGATAAAAATTATCACTCAAATTAATTAACGATTTACAAGCTTAGCTTTTATTTATTTGCAAAACTTCGAGACTTGTCCATTACCAACTCGATTTGAAACATTTGCAGGGAAACATTAGTCATAGTGCTTGTAAGGAACCAGGCCGATACCGGGGTTAAGTATCGCCTAAGTGCCTTAACTTAAACTCTTGATAGCACCTCACTGTTCGATGAAAACTTACTGAATATGTTAATTTGCTTTGACCATGTAGCCAGGATGACTCAACTAAATGCCTTAGGTCGCCACAAAATGTGTTACCCACAAATTGAGAAAAGGGTTTTATGTTAACAACTGAAGTACACAAGTTCACTGTTAGTAAAATCCAAAGTTTTATTTTTCAAAGTCAAAAGTTCAAAATTGCATTTACAGTTGAGCAGGCATATCGAACTCTCTTTTCCAAAAGTCTGCAGATTGTGGAGAGAAATTTTGAACCGACCAAACCCCTTTAGTAAATTTAAAAGTTCATGTTAAAAGTTAAAGTTGCTATATAACACCACACGAAAGTTTTAACAAGTTCGAACCAGCCGGCATGGCGAGTTACGACCAACCGAGACGAACGACAGACAGACGCAGGTTCACTCACATAATGCTAGACAGGAACAGACCACGGACAGGAACAGACAACAGGCAAGAACAGACCGCGGACAGGAACAGACAAACCCTAATGGCGGCAGGGTCTTTTTTATAGAAACGGCTAGAACCAGTGACGTCAGCAACTGTATCACATCTTTTTGCTTCCGCGTAGCTCAAAGTATGTGTAATTTATTTGACGATTCCGACTATTAAAAATGTTTAAACTTTGACAGTATCTGGACTTATCTACTAGAAGTCCAGCGGCAGTCTCTTGAGAAATTTAGAGTAATTAATTTTAAAGTTTTAGCTGTTTAAGACTCCGCGTAGTGATACATTCAAATTTGGGTAAAATCCCTAAGTGTTCTAGAACTTTTTACGCGCGTGCACAAATATCCGCGACAATCTATTTTACAAAAACTTAATTTCCGGACAAATACTAAAACTTTTGATGAAAACCCATATATGTATGAACTCGTCTTAATTAGGGCTATCCACTGATGTAATTTTTAATTTAATATCTCTTTTAATAAAAAAGCTTATTTTTTCTCTTAATTAAAATCACTAATTAAACTTTACTAAATTATTTAATTTTACTGCCAAAATATCGGGGATAGTGCTGACTACAGCTGGTGATAAAAGATCGGTTGTATCTTTACGCGATTTAGAGATATTGCAAGTCTTAGATTTCTACTTTTAAGATCGCGTGTTTCAAAACTTGAACAAACGGGAATATCTCCTAAACCAAACGTTTCCCGATATGATAATTACACTTTAAAATAATTTATATAACGAATTGTTACTGTGGGGAAGATTACAGGGAAATTTGTTAAAGTTGAAAACTGGACTTCTCGAAATTTCTAAGTCCTGCCTAAGCAAAACTAGACTTTGCCAAAATTCTAAGGCTCTTACATGCTGCAGATATTACAATAGTCCTTCAAACACTGACGCCATGTGATCTTTCCTACAATTATAGCTGTTTATCCGGACAGTCTTCGCATAAATTCATTCAGTCCAATCGGTCATCTCATAATTGTGGATAATACATCCCATCTTTTTGTTTAAATCATCAGTGATTAGGTACTTCAAGTTTGTTATTAAAAAAAAAAAAAAAAAAAAAAAAAGAGTTTTTGGTAATTTTCTATGCTGGATTTTACAAGCATCTTGTATTTTTCCACCCATTATTGTATTCTGAGTATATGAGCTATGTCCCTAATGTAAGGACAAAAGTTTTCTTTTTTAATAAAACAAATATATTTTGTTCTGCAAGTAGTCACCTACACTACCGCATGAGTTCCCAATGCAACAGACCTCCCTGTGGTCCAGCCACCACTACCTATTCTGGGGGAATATTTTCCTGTTATTGGACACACTCACCTTATTTACCAACTTACCTGCCTTCACTGCACAGTTCCTTGTATCAGCCTCAAACCATTGACCATCAGGATGAATGGCCACAGGCAAACATTTTATACCACTAACCTATACCATCCACTAGCAGACCATGCCACAACGCACAAGTTTTGGGGAGAGATACCAGTTTTTTTTCCAAATATTACTCTCTCTTCAGAACTACACAGATGGGGAATAGCCTACCAACATATCATAGACAACAGGCATCTCCTAGCCTCAAGCTCTGTTAAGATCCCACCTGTGCAAATGTCAGTCATTTACATTTGTATGTTCGTTTGGGACAACTAGGTCCATGTTTAGCCCTTCATTTGGCTTGAATTTGCTTGGGATGTCTTACATGATTACAAATGCACTTAATCTTTTTATTGCTTAATGTTGTAACAGAACCTTTGCTGCCAATTCTACAGATATATCCGAAAAGTTAGGATTTTCGTTTTTCTAAAAATTTACGGATATTTGCTACTTTTTACTATTTGTTGATTTTTTCTTATATTGGTGTTTTGTTAAACTTTGCGCGTATAGTGTTAATGCATTACAGAATTGTCAATAATTCTGAATCGTTTCCTTGCATTCACTTGTTGTGAAACAAAAATTGAAATTAAGCTCATATTTTGTTTGATTATAGATTTTATATATCTTAAAAGACCGTAATGCAGAACTATTGGCGCACTCTTTATGCACGGTGACACGATTGTTGGCACGGCTTACAAAGCATTGCCTTCTGAGAAGGCTTAACCAATATCCCAGAATCAAAGGGGTCACAGTTTTTAACATTTTGTGTTACAGAAGATATGCTAAATTAATTATCAACAAAGAAAATGTACCGTCCCTAAAAAAAAAAAAAAAAAGGTGTAGGATGAAAGTGAAGATGTACAACACATTTTCAGAGATATTTATTACTTTCAATGTAGAATATTATTTTGTATTTCGAATTTTAAAGACTTGGAAATAAAAATTATTCTTAATTTTGACTCTCTCTTCAATAATTATTATTTCAGTCTTTCAGTTAGGGAGCATCCATAAACAACATAGCTCCATTTTGACCTCCTGTGAACCCCCCCCCCCACCACTCCCACGTAGATTTTTCCCTTTTGATTCCAGAACACATTTTGTACTCTTTTCTCTCATGAGACTATCGTAAATTATGTACGGAGATAATTAACTGAAGGGAAATAAATATTCGCATGCTGTTGCGAGTTCTGTTCCTCATTTTAATTGTAAAAAATGTTATTAAAGGAAAGCTACGTGAACTGACTCAGAACCCCCTCTCCCCCCACTTAGCCCAGCGTAGTCTCCCAGCCAACCACTTCCCCCCCTGGACCAAGCCACGTAGTTTGTGCATGCTCCCTTAGCGAGTCTCCAGATTTTTATACCCAATCTATGGAAATTTTAGTGGCCATCTACGGATATTCAAAGCCAAGTGGCTGGCAGCACTGAACAGAACCAAAATACATTTTTTGTTTGATTAAAAAAAGAAAATTTTATTCTTTTCAATTTACTTTGCTTGTTACAGAGATTACACTCCGGCCTTCCACCACTATTGCCATACAAACCTTTCCAACTGGTTCATATTTGGCTCACTCATGTGGTACGTCTCTAATCCCCACCTGTAACGCGACTATGGTATTTGTACCAAAACATTGTAAAGTGTGTTTGTTCCGACTCTCCTGCCTTCATCTGTGTTAAGTGATGGGTAATTTTCCCCATCCTTCCTTTTTTTCTTTGGCTAACAGTAGTTTCATTGTCACTATTATCAAAACACTCAAATTATAAAACATAATTGAAAAAAGGTGGCAATTAGATGACTAAGGGAATTGCTACCAGTGTGTGTGCTCCATTTCAATTAAATTAATAATCATAATAAACCGTCGTCAGGAATATTGTGGCAGCCTAAAGTGAAATTTTGACAGTTTGAAATGTCTAATTTTGTCGATATGATGATAAAAGCTTGTAAATATTTTGGCATTTTCATTTAAAGTTGTTTCCATACAATTTTAACTAATTTTCTTCAAGTTTTAAACATTTTTGTATTATTTTGCTGTTTAAGTAATTGCTAGTGCTCCAGAAAAGATAGTTGATACTTTCGTAGCAACTGAGAACCTTCTATGCTCTTGATAAGCACAACCGTGCTAACAAGACTCCATGTTATTTTGCGCATTGCTATACAGTTCCATAATCTTCAGACGAAGTCTGGTGCATATTTTGTTGTGCGTTTTTTTTTTTTTTATTATTATTATTATTATTGAATAAAAGTTGTCAACAGCTTCATTTTGTGAAATGTTGTCCGCCACATTTTTGGGAAAGTTTTAAATACTCTAGAGGGCAATTAAATTGACTTGGCAACCATACTGAATCTCCAAATGTTTATAAGTCAGTAAAAGCATAACTATTCCGAGTACCTGCACTGACCTTGCTAAGCTGGCAGCTAATCATCTTTCTCATTTCAAATTTCAACAGCTGTTCTGAAGCTATAAAATGCTCATCGTGGTGTAGCTATCGGAGGGCTAGCCGGTGCCGTGCAAACCTCACATCACTTGGTAGAGCTACATAAAAAATAGATCACCTCTCTGGCCTGAGGGCTCAAAATAATTTTTTGTACCGGAGCCCTCGTTAACCTAGCTATGCCACTGCCACTGCTTATAGAACATAAATCTTAGGCTTTGTCAACATTAGGAGGCAGTCTCAGGATTTGTCAAAACAAACTACAATTGAATCTATGCATTTTTTTTAGAAAACTAGTAGACAAGTATGGTGAATTGAAAACATTTGGATACAGAAATTGCAGCACCTTTGCCTTCTGTTTCAACTGGGAGATCTGACACAATTGTCATAGAATGTTGTGTAATATGGTGGTGCAATGTGGAAATTCTAATCAGGATCTTGTGTTGTGTTAAAAGTCTTGAAATGGCACCTCTTGAACATAGTGAGTCCTTTATCCCCCCTGCTCAAAATGGCCACTTGTTTAAACAGGCATCATGTTGTGGGAGACACAAGCCTTATCCATATTTAGAAATGGACTCGTGAGAGTCACAGTATTTAACCCACTAACAGAATGTTGCTGCCATCTGTCTGTGGAACATGTATTTGAGCTGTGTATATTATTGTTTGTGAAATGTGTAGTTTAGAGGCCATTCATACATTACGTCACACCTTGAGGGGTAGAGGGGCTCAACTAAGTATGACATCGTGTGACAAGGAGGAGATGTGTCATAAACTTTGTGACATCACATGCATAATTTGTATCACATTTTGGCTCATGGCGGAAGATGATGTTGACACATCGAATGTTCCCAGCACTATCGAAATCAAGAATGAAGTGACTATTATGCCAATAATAAACGGTATCAAGGAATGGGTTCAAAATCCATGGACACATGGTAACTCAATTTTGTATCATTAATTCAATTTTTATCTTTTTTATATTTTCTTAAATGTTTGATTTATTGTTACGATTTTTTTAACTAGAAATACATAAATCAGTTTGGAAGTGCCGTTTTAATTTATAAATTTAAAATTGCAAAGTATGTGACATCACACCAGGGGAGGGGTGGGTCCCACAAATGTGACAACCTGTGACATAGGGGAGGGAGGGGTCAAAAAAAATCATGAAATCCGTGTGACGTAATTTGTGAATGGCCCCTTATGAGATGCGGAGTGGGGTGATAGCAGGGAAACCCTAGAGACCACAATCTGAATGAGCAGTATGCAGCGACCAGGACTCGAACCTGGTCACGTTGTACCTCCCTGATCTAGTATGGTGGAGCATTTACACGTGCAGCCAACTGGAAGGTTAAATAGTAAATTAATTTGGAAAAACTTCTTTCCCAACTAATTGCAGAGCCAGGGGGTGTTAAGAAAATTCTCAAAGTTACAGCTGTATTCATATACACAGTAATTAAGTTATTCTGGCATAAATAATTTAAAACATCCATAGATTTAATTGAATATGGTAGCATTAAGGACACATCACATAATTCTTCTTGAAGATGATTTGTATTTATATTCAGATTCATTTTCAACATTATTGACTGTAGATTGATACCAACTAAGTCTCAAATTTAAAAATTTCGTATAAATACTGAAAATTTTTGCTATACGTTTCCAGAAGAGTGAATCATTCAGATAATTAAGGATGTCCAGAAGATAATTCTGCACTTGAGATACACCCAACACATGCTACCTTTTAATTTGATTGTCATAACAATCATTTTTACTAGTAACAAGTTTTCATTTTAAACATTTAAAACACCACAAGAAACAATTGCAACTACTTCTCTAGCCATCACGGAAATGACTCCAGTACGCATTTGGGTGTGAACATGTGACACTCTAGACAATTGTGATAATTTGTCTCCTAGTGCGAATGAGGTCTTAAATAAATTTAGGCAGTAAGGAAAAACTTTATTAAAACGTACAATAATTAACTGAATAATCATTTTATTTCATTTTTAAATGATTTACAACCAAGGATATAAAAAATGATTTTATTAGTAATGGTAAAAAAAAAAATAATCAAGTCCCAAAACACACAGTTAATTATGAAAGTGAAAACATTCATCCAACTTTTAGTACCTTAAGCAACCCTCTATTAAATACATATAACAATATTGATGCCTCAGAACACTATCAAACTGTTCACCCAACACAACAGTAATTTCCAACTGAACCAAAAATTTCTTTCACAGGCCAGTTATGAGCATATCTACTGAATGCATAATGTACATTTTACATTCATTTATCTAAGGAAGCCCATGTGAAAGTAAAGAAGTGAAAAATGAATACTGATTTCACCACTGGAAAATAAATGCAAAGTAACACAAAAATTTCCATTTGGATAAAATAAAAAAAAGGAGACCATAATGTTATTGCAATACGTATGGACGTCATTTTAACACTTCAAAGACAATGGAAAAAATGCTTTAAATCAAGCTTAACTGCTTTTAGCCTCCCTGTAGGTGTATGTCTCTGAGCATAGTACGGTTATATTGAGGCAAATAATGTATCTATTCATTCTATTCATTCTTATACATTCAAAATTCAATGAACCTAAGGTTAACTATTAATATCTAAGAACGTAAGCATCAAATTAAATATTCATTTCACAAGAACATTATGAAGACTTCATTAAAGTTAAAACAACCACTCACTCGTACAGATACAGGACTATAATACGTATCTTCCACTTAGGCTAACTACATCTGATAGCAACACACAGTTTGGCATAAGTTCTCAAATGTCACATACACAAACCGTTTCTCTTATATTTATTTCTACCTTACACAAACAATTTCACTCTTAGTTGGATTGTGAAGTACATGCTTGGTATGATGAATTTTAAAAACTGATAATGAAATATGGGTTATGACATGAGATTTTTCTCCAAGCATTCATATGTCAAGTAACAGTCTCGTATCAAATGCAATCAAAAAATATAACATTGTAAATCTTCAATCAAAGTTACAAACATTATCTTGTGATGTTACAAAAAAACAGAAATGGCATAACATACATTTCATGTGTAATACATTCCATTAACCACAAAAAAACAAATGCAAAAAAAAAAATTACAGGCCTTATTTACAAAATCACATTGAGTTGAAAACTCTAAAAACATAAAACAGATCCTTGAATCAAAAAGAAATTGACTCTCGGTATGGTTGTCATGTTTTCACTTAAATGTTATACCAAATTAAAACAAATGAACAAGAATGAAGTTTTGACACACAATTCAGTAAAAGAACATGAATATTTCTCATCACACTTTTTTTTAAAAAAAGGTTGAACACTGCAGAGGACCATTCTTATCACATTTACATCTTGGTGGCGGCACTTGTAAAAACTGACAGTACATCACAGCTCCATTTCAACATTGCCATCAAGGAAAAAATTCCTGAAATCATAGATAAACAGTAATTTCACAAAACATGTCCTTTTAAAAAATATACACCCAGCTGCTAACTACGTAGTTATTGCATTGTTGGATACATATCCACAGCGCAAGTGTCTGGGGGTCTTACTTAGACCGCTACCTATTAATCGCCTTCTTGATGCATCTGGGCACCCACCGATCTTCTATCCACAGGACACTACTGTCATTAAATTTAATGACATGTCCGCTATTGACTATGTGGCAAACTACAGTGGATATGTCACTGTTATTTAGTTTATAGAGATGGATATGTTCCTGAAGTCCATCCACATGCGAACACAAATATTATGACAGATGTAGTATATTCCATAGACTTCTGCAGAAGTAATATTAAGATACTCGATCCCAGTGTTGAACAATTTTTTTTTTTTTTTTTTTCTTGCATGCAGAACATCGCTTTATTGCCAACAGTAGCCTTTGTTTAGTAAAAAACAAATCTAAGTAAAAATGCGAATGACTTCCAAAGACGTCATGTGCACTTGGCATGTCAATTTCACCTCCAGTGTCGACGTCACGTATTACATGATCAATACGAGAGCATGTACAGGCAACTAGGACAAGTTTTCTTATTGCAAAAATGTATGCAAGTGTAAATATAAATACACTGGAACATGTAAACATGTGTTGCGACAGTGCACTGATAACATCATGTATTGTTGGCACTGCCACAGAGTCACCTTGTGAAGCCGCACTCACTGTAGCACAGTGATAAAAAGAGTTATGTCTACTTCCGCTTAGAACTTAATGAATAAAGGCTCTAGGAGACAAGACTTGCAGTGGATGTCTAAAGACGTCATCAGAACTGAGGTAGAGTATCGGAATGACGTCTCTAGACATCGTATGCAGCGAAAGGGTTAGCCCTAGTAAGTGAGTGGTCAAGAATAAAACGGCAGATGACCATGGTACATTAGTATTCTATTCAGGGCTTGTATGAATGTCAGTGTGTTTATTAGTGTAATTCTTACAACCCTTACAATACAGTTTCACTGAAAGTGTTGGACAGCATATCCTCGTCAGAGTGGACGTTTCCCCTCTCACTCTCTACGAGTCACACACGATTAATGCTACCGATAAACATTTTTCACAGGATGACAGCGAGACTTTGCTGGTTGTGCATATTGCCTTCTAGGGCACAGCCTGACCTAAGAGTCCAGTGTCACAATTTTTAACCAGAGCATCCAAAAATAGCAACTGTTTATTTTTTTCGACTACCATGGTGAAGGATTGTGGGTCGAGTACTATGCAAATCGGAGCAGGTTGCAAGCACATGTTCTTTAGCACCTCTGCTTCAAATAATTCCATGAAGAGGTTGGTGGCTACAGATTAACTGGTGAGCCCGTAGGAGCACTTTCAACTTTAGCATAGAGTTGACCCCATATTTGAAAAATGATTTTTTGAGGTTTCATTCCGTTATATCGACCCATTCTGTAGACCATTGGTGGCCATCCTTTTCAGCAGCCGGGCCAAATATTACTGAAGTGGCTTTGTACTTCAACATTAGTAAAGAATAATACTGCATTAAAAAAAAATCAGTCTTTAATATCAAGTATACAATAATTTGTACAAAATGGGAAGAGCTCTTAATAGAAATATCGTCTGAAAAAAGTTTCATTTTTTTGTCTACAAATCATGTTAGTGGATTTGTAGGCGAGTTGACAAGACTCACAATTGTTTTTAAGGCAACCTCTTATTAATAGACCTCGGGCACTCCGTAACATCTAGGTGCGGCACTGTTGCAGACTTTCAGCTTCTACTTTCCCTCCTAATGAGTTGCTCTGGAGGCTTTAACACAATGTGCCACTTCTGTCATATTCTGCAGTGGGTTCCAGTGTAACAGTGCACAAGTCTCATTTGCTTGTGTTCGTAATTTTATTGCGATAATACTGGATTCTCGTGACTAAGATTGGACTCACTTTGTCGTCACCAATATATTATCGTGCGTGCAAAACTGATCATTCCTCTCTAGTTGCTGAGGGGAGTTTTTGGTGGGCTAGAATGCAAGCTCTCTGGTCAGAAGCTGTTTTCAAGATTGCTTTCCAGTCTGAGGATGATGCTCTCCGTACCCATTATGATATATGAGATCAGCAGAAGATTAGGTTTTTATCAATTCCTTCATATGCTTTTTATGTCACGTCTATATGAAGTAGTTATAAGTTGTAATCTGGCATTGGGGTGTATCGTAGGACTTTCTGGAAGGCATTCTTCTGTCTTTTTGCTAATGAGGAGTAAGATAAAAATATTTTTAAGGAAAATATTACATACATGTAAAAAAAAGTCATACTTTAGATATTATAGCTCGTTTGGAGAACATGATTTTGACATCAGTGAAACAGCGTCTGACAAGAGAAATCTCACATCCTAACCAATGCAAAACTTCCATGTAACTATGATGGCATGATGACTGTGTGTGTGTGTGTGTGTGTGTGTGTGTGTGTGAGTGAACGCGCGCGCGCGCTTGCTAGAGCAATATGAGCAATTATTCTAACAATGATAATATAGCAATACATAATAGCGCTAAGACCGTGTTTCCCTGTAATTGCAATCCTACAAAATTAATTACATTTGAGACATATGTATTGATTAACTGTAAAATTATTTTCTATAAATATATGGTGTTTCAGTAGGTGAAAGTGTTACAAAAGCTTTGAGGTATATGAAATATTAATTAAAAGACATTAATTTGGAGTATTGTGCCATTAAATAGGTTTTGAGTGATATTTTGGATACTTAAAATTGTTTAATTTTGTCAGTGTCATGTTCAAATACTTGTAAATATTTCTCAGTTTAATTTAAAAGTGTTTCTTTAAGATTTCAAGTGATTTTGTATAAGTTTCAAATAATAAAGGAAAGGAAAATTAACCCACCACATACCACAGTTGACAGCAGCGATGAGAGAAAACACGAAAGGCGGACAAACAAATATACAATATTTTGGTAACGACCTTCTTCAAGTAGTAGAGAAACAGGCCATTTGGTTTTGGACGTGTGCGCACTCAGAATATCACCATTGGGTGACGTTCTGTGTGTGCGCACATGTACTGAACCTGATGACCCGTTCCTCTACTACTTGAAGAAGGCGTTACCAAAAAATTGTATATTTGTTTGTCCGCCTTTCGTGTTTTCACTCATCGCTGCCATCAACTTTGGTATGTGGTTGGTTGATTTTCCTTGTCTTTATTATTTATATCACCAGAAGCTGCTTCCATTTTCCTTAGTTTCATTATTTTTGTATAAGTTTTAATTGTTTTAGCACAATTTCTATGGTAGGAACAATTGCCAGCACTCCAAAGGAGTCGGTCAGCACATTAAACATTCTAGGAAGCCTATGTAATCTGCTGATTATCGCAACCAGGCAATCTCACACAGAACAGTGCTATGTAGCTTTAACCCCTCACAAACAAGTTGACACTCACCCCTGTTGCTGATTGAAGGCGTTGAGGTCGACGGCCGCGGGGGTGTTGTTGTTGTCGGCCGAGTCGAGCGCCTGCTGCCGCTGCTGGCGCCGCCTGCGCTCGTCGTCGTAGGCCGCGGCGTTGAGACGGGCTGCACTCCGCAGCTGGTCGCTGAGACGCCCCGTAGGCGGCTGCCACAGCACCAGCGCCATCGAAGGCTTCTCCCTGCGCGCAGCACGCAATATAACTCGTCGCCGCCGGCCGCTCGAGTTGGCAACTCCGGTCCAACTGTAGGAGCTATACTATGGAGCAGTCGTGTGAGAACTGGCACCATAGTATAGCTACTGACACTTGGCTCGTGCACAAAATAAGCTAAACTGCTACCAGGTGTGGAAGATGCTGATACTTTAGTGCGGAGTTCAAAGCAAGTTGTAACAGTAATACAGGGTTGTAACGGAGGCCATCTTTGGGGATGTTTGTGAGGTCCCACTCATAACCCATCGCTGTGACGAGATTGTAAATAAATTTGTAAATAATAGGTTATTACATCATAGTAGTGTGTATAGGTGTTTGGGGCAATTTTAAGTATCTTTGTAGTAATATAATTATTTGTAAGTTGGCAGTACTGCGCCTTCTATGGGAGAGGAGGTTGAAAAAGAATATGGCGCGGAGAGAGTACGAGTGATTGTAATGGAAGGACAGTGTCGATTCTGTATTGATTTAAATGAGTTTTGAAGTGTTAAATAAATTGTGGAAGAAAGAATTATTCTTGGATTTAATTTCATATTGACAACCGTTGCACAAGATAAAGAGTGTAGTTGAGAATATTTATTTCATCAAACAATAATAATGCGAGGAGGTAGCGCAACCGCAAATGTAACACTTTGGGCCATGTGTCGCCAGCAGTGGGCTATCTGCTTTCTGCTGGTTATCAAATATGAGTAAGGAGGACCTTGCATGTTCAGTGACTGACATACGCAGATGTGGATGATTTGAGAAAGCAGAAAAATTATTATTTTTTATTTAGATTTTAATATTTGAACAAAAATAAACTTAAAATCAAAATGAGTATATTTTTTATTCGAAATTCTACATTTTTCATTAGCAAAGTCTATTTTGCATATAATTCTACTGTATTGATTTCTTTTATACCTGATCTTTCAACAACAAAAAATGTGGGGTGACTTCACAAGTGGATTAAATTGTTTACATAGTTATGCACACAGCATTAAAACAATATCTGCATTTGAACTTTGCAGAGTTTGCAGCTTCAATAATTCAGGCGTCAAGCACAAGGCCACACCACCACAAATCTCCATGCCCGCCAACTGCCTTTCCACCGCTCTAGCAGCCCAGTCACTCTCCATGCCTGCCACCTGCCTTTCCACCGCTCTAGCAGCCCATTCACAGTTCAACTTGTAGGACCTTCAATTATCTCATTTTCTAATGTAGGATTCTTGCTGAGCCATGAAAGGGTTTACAGGCCAAAATGTAGCACATGCTGGATGTTGTTGGACTGCTAGACAACAAACACGGGTCCTTGCTGTCCAACAAGCTATGGCTTTGCATCATGATTGGAGGAGGCATCGTACGAATGTGCGATAAGGACACTGGCTTGCTATGAGAAAGTACGAGTGCTCAGAACATTTTGTTGGACCACGCCTATTAGCGTGAATGGGTGAGTGTGCCCTTCAGTAGTTCTATACGCATGCCCTGTAAGTTGGGCCATGATTGGGCCACTTTATTTTACATGTAAGTTCAAACTTGTAAATTCATTTCTTAGGTAATAACACCATTCAGTTTATTGTTACTTTTTCTGCGAGATCGTAAGGGGGACAAAAACCACCTTGCTGTTAGCTAAACGATGATGGGCCAAATATCGAATAAAGAGAAAAGAATAATATATATTGCAATGTATACAAAACCTCCATTATATATCTGCGTTAAAAACTGAGGATGAGGAGGTAGGATTTCACGCAAAAGTTCCACACTTGCGGATACAGAACTCCGTTACATCCCTAGTTTGAAGCATCAGTAAAGAACTGCAATTTTTACACACACATTATCCTAGGACCAGCACCTAACAAATAATATGTAGTACAAACAAAGGATTGGGGGAAAGGTGAAAGAACAGTAATAATATAACAGATACAAACAAAGGATTGAGGAAAAGGTGAAACAACAGTAATAATATAACAGATTAGCAACATTCATCAAGACACATGCAAAACAAAGGTAAATGCTTAAAAAAATTATAGTTCTAACGAACTGCAAAAAGGATAAAGCATAAATGAATAGTATGGAAAAATAATGATTTTGAAGGCATTAGAAAACACTACATTGTAAGCAGCCTATATGAGCAAATTATAACAGATAATACTAACTGGAATAGGGAAGATAGAATGAGAATAAGATGCTATAATATTATCTTGCTCCTTTATTTTGAATAAAGTTAATATATTAAATATCGGTAACAATGAAAGGAAAGAAATGCTGCGAAGCAATATTTACGTGAAAAAGAAAGGGGGGGGGGGAACACCCAACACTCACCAATGTTGAAGGGAGGAGGGCAGCAGCAACACAAACACACAAACAAAGAACATACAATATTTCGTGTGAAAATGTTTCAATTAATAATCTAACTCATGTAGGAGGCAAGATGTGGCAGGGGAGAGTTCTGTACACATCCAGGTTTTAGGTATCATTTCCTACATGAGTTAGATTATTAATTGAAACATTTTCACACGAAATATTGTATTTTCTTTGTTTGTGTGGTGTTTTGTGTTGATGCTGCCCTCCTCCGTTCAACTTCGGTGTTTTTCCCCCTTTCTTTAATACATTAAATAACATCATAATTTTTCCGTAATCATAATCATTGCTTATAAACTTATTTTTATGTGCCCTAACAAGATGGACTGAACTGCAGGATCCATCCGACAACAAACTGGCTGGAATTATTTATTCTGTTAGTATATTCTAAAGAGATGCGCTGCTTAACAGTATTACTGCAACTTGCAATGGCACTAATACTTGAAGCAAGCTATCACAATAACGTAATGCTAGTTTAGTGGATACCACAGTTCGAGCTGTTTTTTCTCCAAACATTAGCTAGTGCTAAGCAAGAGACATCTGAGCAAATAAACCCCTACCTGCCAAGTGAAACCTGTGGTTACTCACATTTTAGACAGTAGGGACTGCGGCAGTATGGGCTCGCTCTGCAGCGAGCGCAGCTCCTCCGAGAGAACGAGCCTCCGTCCGGCGGACGTGTCGGGCTCCGGCTCCTCGGGCACCCCGACGGGCTCCGGGGGAGGGCTGTAGTCCCCACTGATGCTGAGCTGGCTCATGTGGGCGGCCATCTTCTCTTCCGTTATGTGCTTCTTGGTGATGTGGCTACAGAAAGTGGTACAAACAATTCTAATTCATTTGCATATAAATATTTCATTTAAAATTTACAGTAAACCTTCATTAGTAGACATACTAAAGGAATTTTATTGATGTGGAAAGTTAAGATAAATAAACCCAGCACTCGCCAAAGATTAAAGGAATTGAGCTGCAGTCACAAGAAACACAACATTTCAGTAAATGACCTTATTCTAGAAATATCTGGTCGAGTTTGCACGGATAACTGTCCTCAACCCGGCTACTAGAACGGTGGTATTTGACTGTTCAAAGACAATGTATGTTATTCAATTTATAGAAAATACAGCTATTGTATTCAAGGCTTGAGAAGAGTTAACAGGGTTACAAATTACTTTAATCCTACACCAAATGATGATTTTTTTTTAACTCCTAACACTCTTACTTTCCCCACAAGCTACAGCAGACATATTTTTTTTTTCAAGTCTTAGCATGAGCTCAACCCATAAAATCATTAGACAGTTTCTTTTTTTAGTGTGTAGCCACTTAACATGCAACCTCCTTCAAATTACTTTCAAACATTCTAACTGGGATATACTAAATAACAAGGGAAAGCATATACAAAAAAAGTTGCTGCATGTATCAGTATGTACACATGCGAGAAGTGGAATTTCTATGTATTTTTCCTCCATGCTTTTTTATGTTCCTTTTGCATTCAAGTGGATGAACGATACTATATTTATTACATTTCTTCAGTAAATAGAAACTTTGTCCACATTATTGTTGCAAGCAAATGGAAATTATTAAAATGTTGAAAAAAATTTCACTAGATTATAGAAGTATTGCATTATGCGTTACAAGTTAGTCTGTATTTTGGGTTTAATGTTTTTACATTGAAGAACGCATGTGCATAACGTTGCAGCGCATGCATACTTAATATGTAAGGAGTAACGCGGATAATTTTCTCCCTACTGCACCCAAAGAAGTTTCACTGCAAAAAAAAAAATGTTAATGGATTTAAAACAAAAGGAATTTATATCAATCATTCATAACATGTGAGGTTGTGGTAAAGGAAGAGGTAGTTTTCAATATTTTTGATACTCTTTGCCCAATCCCGAATTTGGTCATGTCACAGATAGGAAGTAATATGGACGTTACATCAATAAACTCCACAATCATTCCCTAAACCAATGTTTCCCAACCTTTTTTGGGTCATGTCCCACTTTTAACATTTTTTTGCCCCCCCCCCCCCTCAATACATAATTTTAATAAAAAATTATTTGTTATTAATGAAACTCATAGGATGATTTTTGAAAGAAAGCACTTTAATATTGTCATAAAACACAGTAAGTAAAATTAAAAAACATATAATGAAATAGTAAAATTCAAATTCAAAAGATTTTTAATAAAGATTTATTATGGCAATTTAGTGTGATCCTTGCGCTTGATGCTTGACAGAGATTTTATATTAGGCTCCAATTTAGTAAGCTTTAATCTCAAGTCTCCACGTTGTGATATATCCAGTCGATTTCTTTTTTTTTTTATCAGTAAACCACTTGCTGATAACAGGCCAAGACAGGCGGCACATTACGCGGTGAATCCCAAAAACGGCAAGTTGACGACTCAAATCATCCAGATGATACATTTTGCTAACATCAAACGAAACTATACCTAATAATTATTTACAGCACTGTTTTAAGAATTTGCTTTTTTGCTATATTTTGTACCTATATCTAGCATTGCATTTAAATAATTTGAAGAGAAAGTGGTAAAGTCAATTTCTAAATTGCCCCCCCTAAAAAAAACAAATTGCCCCCCTGTGGGGCGTGGGCCCCACGTTGGGAAACACTGCCCTAAACAAAAGTAAGTAAATGATTAGTAGATTTTTGGGGTATGCTGTGTTGCTTATTTGATAATCTAACCTTTTGGCTTCCATTCTATGGCCTTTGTCAGAGATACTATTTATACTGACATAGCAACAAGTGCCTAGCATCACAGAGTAATTGACTGGCATCTTTATTGAAGTTGTTAGTATGTTTCAAAAAACTTCTGCTGCCTCTTTGAAGCTTGGCACTCGTTGCTATGTCAACATAAACAGTATCTCTGAAAAAGTCCGTAGAATGGCAGCTGAAAGCTTAGATTATCAAATAAACAATGCGGCATACCCCAAAAATCTAGTAATCATTAATGATGGCTGCGGAAGTCTGAGAAAACACCTGTCTCTGTTGGTTCAAAACCATTAAAGACATTCTTCAACCCCTCTTTCCTCCCATCCCCACACAACAGGTTTTCTCATCAGCTGTAACGTTCTTTGTCCAATTCACATGTTTTGTATCATTTTTCATGCCAAAACACCTAATGTTACAGACCCAACAAGCTGTATTTATTCTGTAGTGTCTGACTACTCCAAATATTAAACTGCTATCATTATTACTTTCTGGTTCAACCTGCTTTAACCTAAAGCAGATTAGATAAAAACGGTAATATAAGTAAACAGACATATAGGCAACAAAAAACCTAATTTGACTTGGAGAAATATTAACCATAAGTAAAAAACAACTTTAAAACTGAAATCTTCAGATTTATAGCATAAAGTAATCAAAATTAACATAAAAAAAAAACTCTGAATATAGATTTTTCAGTGAATATTACAGCTTTTCTCAATTTCCCCCTATTAATCATTATGAAATCAGATATCACTGCCATAAGAACTCTTAAATGGCAGCAGCAAATTGAAACTGATTTTATAACAATTTATCAGAGGATTAATTTCAGAGCAACTAAACTTTTACTTACTTCTCAGTGTTGTCTTCAGTAATAAGCCCAAATACCACATTTCGCACAGCATTTACACAGCAGGCACCTAAGACACACACTGCAAACACTTTTAATAGCTCAACAATTTCTCAACTTTCACACATTTCATACATAGTGACCTCACACAGTAATGTAGGCTCACGCCTGTCATTTTCAATGTTGAAAAATTTTCTGACAGTTAAAACTATTGAGTCACTTAAAATATTTAAAGTTCAAATCAGAAAAGAGAGAGCAATCGTTTCTAACCTCCAATGAGAGTGGAAATTATAAAATATATGCTGAACACATAAGGATAGTATTTTCAAGTTATTGTCAACATAATAATTTGACAAATTGTGTTACAGTCAGAGAGCAACCAACCACTTATAACGTAGTTGTGCCTGCCTAGATAAAATGAGTGAGAAAAAGGGGAAGGGGAGAGGTATTAAAATCAGGAGCAAAACAGAGTAAATAAAAGGGTCAAGGTCATGTACAGAAGATAACAGAGCAAAATCAATAACAGTAACAAAAAAAAAATACAATAATGAAATAAATGTCAATTAAAAAAAAGGGTTTCATTTAGTATAACAATTATAAAAGTGGGAAAGGGCAACTGAAGAAAGGGGAGGAAGAGTGACGGGTAACTGTTTATTTTCCCTATCCTATCTTATTTTCAAACTATATCTTTGGTGCCTTGTACAAATGACATACTGGCAGGGAAAGTCCAATAACCGGGGATGAATCTAAAACACAACAATAAAGCAGAAATGAGGATTTCTTTCGATACAAAGGTCATTGAATAAGACTTATAAAAAAACAAAATTAAAAAAATCTGTAGATTTTTAATTTTAAACGTAATCTCCTTTTAGTTCTATACACTTCCCAAATCTTTCTTTAAATTCTCTAAGTGCTCAAAAAAGTAATATTTTGAAAGTTCTGCAAATTAGGTATCTCTTTGTCAAAACGAATTTGAAGTGAACCACTGTCCGTCCGCTGAGCCCCTTTTTTTAAGTTTGGAAATAAAAAAAGTCACTGGGGACCAAATCTGGTGAATAAGTGGATGTTTTAATAATTTGAACTTTAATTCCATATTTTCGCTATCAAAAATGCAAAAGAGGATGTTTTTTTATCGATTTCTATCCATAACCAGTGCAATAACGATGCTCCAGTTATTGTTTGTCATTTTTACAAGTAATTGATGCAAATGATTCTGCGCATATCTCAAAAAACCGTGGACATCACCTTGCCAGCCTATTTTACAGACTTCGCCTGCTTCGGAGCCCGTTCACCTTCCCACTGCTTAGGTTGTTACTTAGTTTCTGGAATATAGTAATGCTTTATTCACGGTTATGTATCGATGCAGAAACTCATAATGGTTGCCACAGCCTCAGAGTCGACTACACGAATGTGCTTATTCTCCACCAAGACCGATGTGGGGTCCATCTTGCCGAAAAAAAATTTCACTCCTAATTTTTTGTGAAAATTTTAATACACTGCACCTTCTGATATGCTTATGGAATCTAGTATTCATGCACTTTGATTCTTCGATCACTTACAACAATATCGTGGATTTTGTCAATGATTTTGGGGTAGTCACTTCTGGTGTTTATGTGGATGAAAGTCCGCATCGCACTGGAAGGAAAGGAACATATGTGATAATGAACACGTACACACAATATAACATTTGTCATTTATGTTACGACAGTATAGGTGATGCCATAATACGGGGGTAGGCTGAGAAGAAGAGAAGAAATGGACACAAGCTTGCATAGTGCAAACAAAATTACCCCCAGAAGCACGCTCGGTGGCATATGGAAGTAACATTCCCCCTCTATGCGCATGCGCAGGTTTGAAGTCGTTGAATTCATAACAGTGTATTTTGACAAGCAGAAGTATGGAAACATGTTCTAGTGCTGTATCAACATGAGTTAAACAGCATGCTGTTATCGAATTTTTAACTGCTGAAAAAGTGATTCCTACTGAGATTCATCATCATTTAAATGCAGTTTATGTCTACTGTAAATATATGGGCAGTAACATTTGATGATTGCAAGCCCGGAAAAGCATTAATTGTTGATGAAAAACGCAGCAGATGTCTGATCTCTGTCACAGACTATTAATGTCGCAAACTCGTCGACGATTTGATTCAAAATGACTGGCGAATCACCCAAAAAAGCATTTCATAAACCATATTGGAATATCCAAGGAACATGTCGGCTTCATTATAGAATAAGTGGGATACCGTAAAAGCTGTGGCCAATAGGTACCTCGCACACAACTGTAGAAGCTCTGCGAAACCTGAAGTTTGAACCAATTCCACATTCTCATTACTCCCCCAACCTTGTACCTTGTGATTTTCACCCCCTCTACTCAAGGGAGACCTCAAGGGTAACCATTACACCACGGATGATGAAGTGAAGGGAATTGTCAAATCCTGGATTCAAGAAAAGTCGAATTTTTCGGTTGACTATAAAAAACTTGTTACACATTGGGAGAAATGTAATAGCTTAATGGTGACTATGTAGAAAAATAAATGCACGATTTTGAAGCTTCAATCTTTTTGTTTGTTTTTATTTGTGTTCAACAGGAATGTGTGCATTTCTTTTCAGCCTACAATAGTATACTGTTATCTGTGTTATGGCTGTATGGTGTTTTGGCCCATTGTCAATATCAATAAATAAAATAAGGAGTGATGCTCATAGTATCACTAACAATTAGTGTAAGGGCATTTGGGTAAATTTTTGGGGCCTGACAAGTGGGTCACAGCAGCCTGAAAGTCGTGTAGGCACTGGGATTTTCACAAGCAGTTATGGGGAGGGAATCTTGCGACTACGTCCCTCTCTGTCGACTACCGTGGATAATGGCGTGTGAATGAATGGGGTCACTGGTGGCCAGCTAGCATTGTAACAGCAGATGAATAAGGCGTAGTACACCAGGTCACACCACCCAGAACCGTCTGCTCAGTGCGAGGTGCAGATTGCCATTGTCCCATGAGCATATCTCTACAGACTGCATGTTACAAGGTGCATAGGTTATCAAAGGTGCAAGATCACCGCCAAGGGATCCCAGGAATCTGGAAATACGTTGCCTGTACTGACGAGTTGAAATTCACATTATACACATAGTAAGACCCTAAAGTGATGAGACTGATTTTCTGTATTCGCCTCAATGCATTGAAGCGCAGGCTAACTGGGTGTTATGGGTGGTGTAGGGATTCTTGAGACCTGGCTCAGTCTGTGGAAGAATCAGGACCGCACACGTTTGCTGTTTTTGTATCGCATCGCAATACAGGATGCAGTAAAATTTGGAGCAATGCCACGCAATAAAATTCTCGTCAAACTCAAACAAACCGCTACACATTCAAAATATTGACCGATGCTTACAGAGATCATACTCTGTACAGTGCCCATGTTTTTAGTGGCATTCAAAAATGGCCAGGAACACGTGGAAGATGAGAAACACTCCAGGAGGCCTTCAACATAAAAAACAGATGAAAATGTGATGTGTGTGAAGGCTGTTGTAACAGCCCTCATACCTGAACTTTAAACAGAATTGTATTTTATGGAGTTTTTCTAGTGAGCTAAAGTTTGCTTGAATGTGATCCTGTAGGTTTGTTTTTCAATTAACTGTAAATCAGTGTATATAGACTTTTGTTTTATGAGAAGAAATTATTTAAAGGCCATTAGTAGTGTGCAAGAGAATTGCTTAAATGTTTGTATTAATGCAAGTTACGATGTCTAAAGGACAATTTACTACAGTTTAAAATGATTTCTGTAAATAATTTTTTGTTTAAGTATCTTTAATCTTCATTTCCGACCATTTTGTAATGATTTTAATTGATTATGTATTAATTCTGATTGTTTTTAATATGTTTAGTTGTTTGAGTAATTGTTAATGTTCGAGAAATATCTGGCGGAAGCTTTTCAAGAGTTCTAGAAATATCGATAGAACCTATATAAAGAAATCAGCAGAAGGACAGCAGTAGTTTATACAGATTCACTT
Source organism: Vandiemenella viatica (assembly GCA_031002005.1). NCBI lineage: Eukaryota > Metazoa > Arthropoda > Insecta > Orthoptera > Morabidae > Vandiemenella > Vandiemenella viatica. The sequence goes on along the minus strand of CM061914.1, from coordinate 184,455,630 downwards.
TGCAACTGCCAAGGACTGCGTTAGTAGTATCTCTGGATTGTATCTATGCATGTAAACAATATCGTTGACGCGTTTTTCTGGAAATAAACGAAAGTTTAAGCTGAAGTGCATTGTGGACTACTTAATTATATTATTAATTAAAAAACCACGAAGAATCTGACACTGTTCTTAGGTGTGACAGAAAGGTTAATTGCAATAGTAATTGCTGATGAGGTAGGGCTTCCAAAAAGTGATGTGCAGTGAGTTGCCCAAGCCTGCCCGGACGTTGTAGATTGCAGGCAGCTTCATCACGACTATACTCCAGCTCGCACAGTGCTTTTGGTGAGGGAATTCCTGACAAAGAAAAATGTGGCAACCTGCCAGAGCCCTCATGCAGGTTACCACAAAGTCAACATTTTGAGCCCGTTCCGGAGATTCAATTGACTGTGACTCGAGTCTTAAGTGATATTCCAGAGGAGAACTTTACAAAATTCTTCAAATAGTGGCAGAACTGCTGGAAGCGGTTTACTGGCGCTCAAGGGATCTAAATCGAAGACTATTAAGGGTATTTTCCAAATTTTTGAATAAAACACTTTAAATTTAACTAGTTTTGGAACACACCCTGCGTGTCAATAGCAGAGTATGAGTATAGTGAAACACCATAAAGAGATGGTTCTTTCTTGCCAGGAGGCTAAACTACAAGCTGGTGGAAAATGGCATTCTTATCTGGTGACTGTTTATGTTGACTAATGAAATGTGACAACATCCCTCACAGGTCAATATTACGAGGACATCACTGACAGCCATTGTGCTCTCATTTATTTGTTTACAACATACAATCTGAGACCTCATCCTTCAACATGACCATGCACCATGCCATCACTCCAAAATTGTATCCGAATGTTTGGACCGTCCAAAGACTCACTTCCTATGCAGCAAGACCGTCTGTCCTCCATCCAGCCAACCACATCTGGGATGCCATCAAAAGTCTCTCTAAGCCTCCTCCATTGAATATGCATGAACTGTGGAAGACTGTTAAGAGAAGAGGGACCCAGATGGCTTGGCAACATTTCCAGCATATTGTTGAGTATATGCAGAGATGATTCACCACCATCATCAGTGTGAAAGACAATACTATACAATATCATACAGATACCTATATGCTATACAGTATAAGATAGAACACATAAAAACTGTAAAAAAATTAGTAATTATTATGAATGGCCCATTTAAAATATGAAATGAATGAGAAGATTGGTGGTGGGGGAGGGGGATACAATTATATTGATGAAAGTATTATAGATGTGATCGTAATGCAGATGTATTCACAGAAATGAGACTGAAATATGATGCTGAAGTGACAAGATATAACAAAGGATAAAGAGGCAAAGTATGAATATTTAAAGTACGCACAATGATGTTAGCCTAAAGATACAAATTAATTTAAAATATTGATCCATAACTGTTTGCACTTAAGAAAGATAACATGAAGTAGCGAAAATTCTCAGATAACAGAGTTATACTTACAATTCTACGTCTGGTTCTATTTTCCTCTTGTACTGGAACGTATTTAGGGCAAAAGGTGAATCTGGTTTGAGCATCATCTGTGGAGATGAAGATTCCGCAGTGAACCTAAAATTACAATTCCGGATATAACGAACTGTTAACACAAATATTAAATCAATCACTAGCACCTTTGTTATGTACTACTAGTTAATTAAGCTATTAAAATTATATAAGCAAGCTGATAATATACTACAATGATTTTAGCTGCAGAAATGTTGCTTCAAAATACACAGAATTATAGGAATGTTAAAAGTTTACAAAGAAACCAAAATATGAAAATTCATTGCTATATGGTTGTTATTAATGTCCATGATGCACACATCACATAAAATATTTTGTGGATAATGGAGACAAAGAAAATGTTGTTAGGTAGTGAAAATAAGATTGGATACAGGAATATAACCTGTCATTTACCACAGGTGAAGGCATGTCGTCATGTCTGTTTTTTTTTTTTTTTAACAAATATGAAACACACAGGAGGGTGGAGTTTGAATTAGTGTTGGGGGGGGGGGGGGGGAGCATAAAGTTGACCAATGATTGGCAAGTTTCCACCTATAGAGTTTTTCAGAACTTTCCCCCTGCCAAATGTTTTGCCTCCGATATGATTTTGGTTATTAACTGAAATATTATGAAGTAGTTTTTTTTTTTTTTTATCTTGCCGCCCTGCCTTCATTTGTGGCAAGCAACAAGTTATGTTACCCAATCCGAACTTATTTTAAGATTACTAACCGAAATTTGAGATTTTTTTTTGTTCATCTCACCCTCCTACCTTCCAACTGTGGTAAGTGACTGGAGCTCTTTTCCCTATCCTATGTTATTTATAAACATCGTCGCATGTAAACGCCTTTGCTTCCTGAGCAAACGTTTCACTTCCCTGTTGAACCACGGGAAGTTCTTACTAACCTTAATAAACTTCTTGGGAACAAATTGATTTAAACCATTCTATATTATTTCTTTTAAATTAAACCAAAGTTCCTTAACATTTGTATTTAGCGTGTACGTTTCAAAATTTTCCGTCAATTGATCAACAATACCCACATCGTTTGCCTTATCGAAGCAATATACGAGTTTGTCTTTGTTATGCTTCAAATTCAGACTAGGTTTTAAAGTTACCACAACCACCTTGTGATCACTTATACCGTCTTCAACACAAACTGTATCTACAATATCTTATAAGAAAAAGATCCAAAATGGACGAGGAACCTTTATCGCACCACGTTGGTTGGCTCTTGAGCCATCTGTTCAAGAGATCTTTCTGCAAATACTTCTAGGATCATTTCGGTTATTAACCTATCTCTTCTGCCGAACCTGAAAGTGCATGTGTCTCAATTAACCGACGGTAAGTTAAAATCACCACCCACGATCAATATGTGTCCCTGAAATTTCTTATAAATTTTTTTATGTGACTCTCTGAAGTATTCCGTGTTAGCCAAATCAGAATCTGGAGGTCGATAAAATGACCTGATTATGAACTTTACATTTTTACCTTGACCCATAACAACACGCAAAAATTTTCAGTTTCGGTTACGACAGAACAATTAACGGTTTTGTTAACGGCCACGAACACACCCCTGCTCTGTCTTTCCGAAAAACATTGAAATGAGGGCCAAATACTTCGCTGGCGTCAACCAGCTCTCAGTTCCTAGTATTATATCGACATCATTAGTCGCCACAGCGGCATGGAAATCGGCTACTTTCCCTGTAATACTCCGACAATTTAGGACCATTATCCTTATCTGCTTTGTATTATTTGTGGAGTCTAAATTCGTATTTTTCATATTCGCATTCTGAACGGGAAATGGGTGAAGTATTTTCGAGCTTACTGAGGTTTGTGGCCTACTAAAGCCACTTTCTTTTTCCACCAATATGTAATTTACTGTGTAAGTTCATTGAAAGCTCTGCATCTCACTCTGTTAACCATCTAGTCCCTTGCTCCTCACCACCGTGAGGTAGGCCTGTAACCGTTCCTCCCATTGAAGAAGGGTTTTACCTGAAAATTTCATGTTTGTGTGTGTGTTCTTTGTTCTTATGCATCTGCTATGGTATGTGTTGGCCTCCCCTCTTGTTACCTTATGGCACTATAAAGCACACATTCCTTCCTATGTAACACTGAAATACATAGAAATTTTCACGGCTAATCCTTCTCCAATAATGGAACATGGACTGGACAGTCACAGTCAGGGAGCAAGATATCTGCATATAAATTTTATAAATTATAAATTTATTGTTCAACAATTGTGGGAAAATGTCCTGTTACCAGATTAATATTTGCATATATAATTTATATTTTAAAATTTGGAAGTGTTTCTTTCCTCTATGCACATATTTTTTTACTTCATCAATTTCTTTTCTTTCATATTGTTATTATTTGGAATTTTCCCCAAAACATTTCTCTGCATTTGGGTAATGAATGCCTACTTACTTACGATTCCCATCCAGTTCACTCCATGTTCTACTGTTAAAGTGTATAAGCCTCAATGTTTTGTGTTCATGTTTAAATTTAATTTTATGGACCTATTCTCAATCTCTTTCAAATTATTATTTTCTATAAGTTTGTTTATTATTTTATCTTATTTCTTAAAAAAATATTAACTACCTATATTTCCAGCGTTAAAACTTAACAAAAATTTACATTGTAAACTTGGAATTTACTATACCTGACTATACTAGGCTGATTAGCCAATGGGGTGCCCCAGGGCATGTGCATGGGAGGCACATGCAGCCAGGATGAGGATGGTAGATTGTTGTGCAATGGTGGAGATGATGCATCGCTGAAAATATTGTCATCAATATTCTGATAGCCTGGAACAAACTGCATTCTTTCCCAGTGCAGATCTGTCAAAACAAATATTTTTCCATTAAAATATAATTCATAAGCCTTCATAAAACAAACTACAATGGTGTGCATTTAACAACATGCATTTGTAGCACAGAGAACAGAACATAACAACATTATTTCAGTCATTCAATAACTTTCCATGAAGCTGCAAAAATATAAAGTAAGTACCCAGTTTTGTGCACAGTACTGAAATGTAGAAGTAAAAAATTACAGCATGGTAGGGAAAATAAACCACCTACTGAACACATATAATAGAAACAGCCTACAAAATATATTGCATGTGGCAAAAAGATAAACTAATAGCTTACAAAGCCCTATATCTGGAAGTGGAAATTACAGCAGGACCCAGTCAGTAAGTGATATGATAAAGGAGCTGGATTGGGTGTCATTGGAAGACAGGAGGAGGATGAAGAGAATGTACTGGGCATTTGTTGGTGATGGGGACTTGAAGGGTATTGGTCGAAGAATCAGGCTAGTGCATGGAAGGTGAAAGATGACCATTGGAAAAAGCTGGCAAGATTTTCTTTCATGGGTAAAGGTGTCAAGAATCGGAATAAATTACCAATTAAAGTGATGAATAATTTACCAAAAGCACTGAAGGAATTTAAGGTTAAGATTCGTAAATGGCAAAAGTAGATAGGTGGGGTATTATCTAGATCACAATACCGCTACACTCACTTAACACTTTGCCGACTACAGCATTGTAAACACAAACACCACCTGGATGGTATCTATGACATCACTGTGTTTCCGTGTGTGATGTGTTTAGCCTTCGCGATGTCACTTGCCGGACTGTATGGAAAACGGGTTTTCTAGTGGGAAGAAATTGAATATTCAACTTTTGGTAACAAAATTTCTCATTAACTGTATGAACATAAATATTAATCGGAAATTTCAATTGCAGTTTTGAAGATATTTGATATCGGTACTTACAATATAACCCATCCATGTAATTCTATATGACGATACCCTACAAAACAAAATATTTATAAAATTTTATGAGTGGCTGTGTCGACTGCAAGGCTTGCACGAGCTCAGCCACTTACTTCTTTTAACTTGACAAAGGGATTAATCCAAAATATTGTATTTTCTGTATTTGTGTGTTGCTGCCGCCCTCCTCCCTTCAACTTTGGTGAGTGTTAGGTGTATCTTATTTGTCCTTTCCATATAAATATTGCCTCGCGGAAGTTCTTTCCTTCCATTGTTATCAAAATATTTTTAAAAACAGATTTTGCCAATAACCGTTTGTGTTTAGATTGTAACGCAGCCTTGACCACACGATCAGCAAATAGACACAATTTGGAAATTGGGTATTAACAATATCATGTGTCACAGTTACATTTCACTATGGCCCAGGCTGTATTAAGACGTAAACAACAGTAACAGTGATAGATAATACATAGAAATTAAGTATCCACAATAAGGTGTTCAATAGTGTGTGTCTTTCTATATTTGTTGCCAATTCAATATAAAAATTAATTAAATGTGTTGATGGTAACTAAAATTACAGCTGTTGATGTAGTTCTCAATATCGCCTATTAGAAACTAGTAGAATACAGTAATTCTAGACATCTTTAAAAAAAACAAATTTGGAATTGCATTTTTGTGTAAATATACTGTTTTCTTTGTACCCATCTGAAAAACCCATACTTTCCGTGCATACGTCACATTCAGCAATGTAGTGACGTCAAACTGTCTCCATCCGCAAGTGTTTACATAGCGAGGCGGTAAGTGGTTGTAGCGGTATCGTGATCCAGATAATAGCCGATAGGTGTACAAATTTAACACTCGAAGTGTATCAGTTATAAAGCACAAAAGATAAAAATAATAATAATAAAAATTAAATGACAATAATAATAAAAAGGAGGCATTAGGTGGCTAGGGAACACAGCTCCAGCACAATTCATTTCAATAAGTGTTGTTATCCGTTTTTTGTTTACTGGAAGTGTTTCTCAGGCTGCATTCTAGGGGATTACTGGAGATTGTGATTCCACGAGGAATTGGTGTCATAATAATCCAGTAAGGAAATGCAAGACCCCACCAGAAATAATTTCTGAAGTAGTTTTTGCAGTGTCATGCTGGTCCAGCGTGTATTACAAACTGATTACTGCTTGGAAATATTAAGTCTTTCTCTTAACTATCACATTACTATCATTAGTCAGCAGGAAGAAATGTTAATGTAGCAGAATTGCCATCTCTAGTAAACTGACATTTTAGATTCATTTGTAGGTAGGGAAGAAGCAACACCACGCAAAATGTTCTATAACTCGTCACATTAAATGAAGTATACCAGACATGTTGCACTGCCTGAGACATTAACATTCTAAAGTGTTTCACATGGCAGCAAACCTCTTATGATAAAGGTAGTTGGTATCTACATCTACATACATGCTCTGCAATTTACAAACATTGTGGGTGAACATGGTCCTAAGCACTAATCCTAATTCTGCATATTCCAGTCCTAAATAACACGAGGAAAGAAAGAATACATCAAAGCATCCGTATGGCATATTATTTCTCGAATTTTATCCCTCCAGTCATTGCAACCTAAATAGGTTGGTGGAAGAAGTATTTCATTTCACTCGTAAATCAAGTATTAGCCATAGTTAATAATATACAGACATTTCGGCATTCTTAAAATTATGTAGCATATAATGAAGTAATTACTGTACCATTAGTGTAAAATTAACCATGCCAAGTAAACATAATATAATTACTGAGACATCTTGGCTGCTAGTGAATGAAAAATTAATTTAATGGTAACATTAGTGTTTAATTATTCCTATGGTACATGCTTTTGATTTTCGCTCACGGGTTTTATTATATAATACTGGCTAAGAAATTTGTGTTTCAAATTCCATTTAAAATAACAATTCCTTCTCTTTTCTCAGACCCATCTTTTGACACGACAAAATATAAAGATTTCTGATCAATTAATTAATTGTGATGGAGGATATATTTCGAGCAACTTCACTACACATTTACTTCTGCATTTCAAGAATTTTTACTTTAAAGTGTTTCAATGTATAACACAGATTGTTCAGAAAAACCTTAGTAATTAATTCCAGTCTCTGAATTTCTTAGCTACAAAAGTACATTTTTCCACTCCCTTAATACTGACATAGCCTCATGACAACAATTACCTTGGAATCTTGATGTAGTGTTCTATCAGTGTTACCCCACAGGACCAAACTAAACAGAAATGTAATTAATTTATTTCTGCCTCTCTAGGCAGTTTACAAGGCAACTGATATAGTGTTGATTTGGAATTTACAGAAATCATCCGAATTTTACCTCAGAACCTAAGGTTTTACGTGAATCTCAGATCAACAAAAGTCGATGGAAAGCACAAAAAAAAAAAAAAAAAAAAGGGCTGCCGCAAGGAAGTGTCCTTGTGCCAACATTATTCAACATTTACACTAATGATCAACCCCAGCTGTCAATGACTCGAAGTTTTGTCTATGCAGGTGATTTAGCACTAGCAGTACAAGTCAAAGTTTTTGAAACAGTGGAGGAGCGTTTAAGTAATTATTTACAATCTTTAACCACCTACTATGAAGACAATCAGTTGAAAACCGAATCCATCCAAAACTCAACTATGCGCCTTCCATTTACGAAACAGACGTGCTGACAGGAAACAAAGTCAGATGGGAGGATGTAGAACTAGATTACTGTTTCAATCCCAAATATCTTAGAGTTACACTAAATCGCTCCCTCATTTACAAAAAGCACTGCTTAAACACAAAAGGCAAAGTTTCAGCCCACAACAATATCCTGCAGAAACTCACAAGAAACATATGGGGTTCACATCCCGCAGTGCTCCGAATATCAGCTGTTGCACCAAGTTATTCTGGTGCAGAATATGACTGTCCCATTTAGTACAACTCCGCTTATGCCAAACAAGTAGACGTAGTGTTGCATGAAAAATGCAGAATTCTAACGGGGCCTCAGAGCCACGCCAATTGAAAAACTACATGGTCTGGCAGGAATCGCTCCCTCTGATATAAGAAGGAACGTAGTTGCAATGTCCGAAAGAAACAAGGCTTATTCGGGAATCAACTCCCCAGACAAACGATAAAATCTAGAAAAAGCTTCCATAGGACGACAGCTGTTTTAGATGTACAGCCAAAAGTTGCCGGGCTCAATCTGTGACGAGCAAGAATGACATGCGAATCAATGGGTGCCTACTGCAGAGGCACTACCACCAGGAGGCAACCTCAACTGGAAGACCTGGAGAGCACTAAATCAGCTGAGAAGTGGAGTGGGTAGGACTAGTGTTGCAAACTGAAAAAAAAACAAAATGTTTTTTTTCAGCTTTGTGAAAAAAAAACATGAAAAAAAACTTAGCACCCGTGTTTTTTTCTAAATTTGGTTTTTTTTCTAATTTTTTTTTCAGAAAACAATATATTTGATAAATAATAGTTTTATTTAAGGAACTTCCATTTTACAAGTGTGTTTTAAGTATTACTGAATCATATAATGTCTCACATAATGATTCATAAGTATATATATATATATATATATATAGGTAACATAAATTTATTCATCCTCTATGTCAGTACCACATTCACTAGTATCAGCACTACCAACACTAGTTTGATCGTGTCGGAATTTTCTGTCTCTTCTTCTGTCTCCTCTAGATCCCTAACTTCAGAAATAGTTAAATTTTCTTTTACTGGTTGTTCTTGTATTGTACGCAAAAGATTTTGAGATTGCAATTTTAAATTGTGAGCAAAGTACACACTGTGCATAAAGACTGCGCCGATAGTTCTGTATTACGGTCTTTTAAGTTTGAATTAAAATCTATTATCATACAAAATAGGAGCTTTACTTCTTTTCAATCGTCTGTTTACACGAACGGTTGGAAAGAAACGATTCATAATTAGGAACCGTGCACAAACTACGTGGCTCGGTCCAGAGGGAGGAGGGGTTAGCTGGAAGGCTACGCTGGGCTACGCGAGGAGAGCGGGGGGGGGGGGGGTCCGAGCCATGCCACGTAACTTTCCTTTAGTAACATTTTTCAGTTAATTATATCCGTATGTAATTTACAATAGTCTGACAAGAGAAAAACATACAAAATGTCTTCTGGAATCAAAACGGAAGAAAGCTACGTGCTACGTGAGGGAGGGGGGGGGGGTTCACAGGAGGCCAAAATGGAGCTATGTGGTTTATGCACGCTCCCTTACTGACAATTTAATGAGTCAGTACCACTATACTCTGAGAGTTAACAAGTATACTAATATAAGGAAAGCCCAATAAGTTATAAAAAGAGGCAAAAAACCGTGGATAAATTTTATATTCCTCATTTTTTAAAAAGATCTTTAGGTAATTTTGTAGGGTTGGCAGCACTATTTCAAATAGCAAGTATCAATCCAAACAATGGCGAATGGGGATTCCTTCTCGCGCAACCTAGTCTCTTCGGGAAATCCCCGTTCATAAAGAAAATTTCAGTCAATTTTGTCAATATTTTCGTAATTTTTTTTTCCTACTGAACCAGAAAAATATAGTAGATTTTAAACTAAGATAAGTACTTAGAATAAACTCTAAAATAGTAATTTTAAACGATAACTGCCTTACAAATTTGAGATTTAGTAGTTGTGAAAAAAAACGTGTTCCAGAAAAAAAACATGTTTTTTTTTTCAAAGTTTTTTTTCATGTTTTTTTTTCAAGCCAGAAAAAAAACCGTTTTTTTACAACACTAGGTAGGACCGAAGATAAAATGGTGCCATTATCTTGAAGATCCAGATACTGCATGTGAGTGTGAGGCAGAACAGACCATTCAGCATTATACAATTGCCTGCAGTGCCCATCAAACTGCACTCTTCAAGACCTACTTCGTGCCAGCGACAATGCCATATAAGTTGCCGACTTTGGTCATCCATTATATGAACTCTTTGGTGTTGATTGACATCATTTTATTTCTGTAATTGTTATACTAACAATTTGTAAAAGCATCGCTTTTAACACAAAATAAATAAATTGTTAAGAAGGCAGTTTAAGCAGTTTAATATCTACAAACTTAACAGCAGAGAATGACTGCTTAAATGCAGCAGATTAGATGATAGGCAATTGGTCCTGGTTTAAATAAGATTAGATATTTTACCCCATGTGAGAAGGCTGGGGGATGTGTAACAGAACAAAATAATTATTAATTTTAACCAATAACATTAGGCCTATCAACTACTAATAACAGTTTCCTTACTTTAAAACCCATTAGTATAATTAATTTCCTTTGTTAAGACCAAATACGTATCATCCCATGTTAGTTTCTATACACGAGTCCAATTCCCTGATAATATAGTTACTGACGTCGTAAAAGGTTTCAACACAAAGAAAAATCAAATCAGTAATTGCGAACAACTTTGTCGCCTGGTCCTACCATACATCAAAAATATAGTATCTCCAAATAAAATGATTTTGGATCAGTTATCCTATAGCGATTGGGAAAATTAATAAAAGGTTAGTATAAAAAACGAGGAAGCTGGATTTGAAATGACAAAATAATAGAAAACGGGAAAAACGAAGAGTTATTTTCTAAGATGGTGCTTACAGTATCACAGGGTTCAAAAGTTGGAAATGTAACTTACTTTTGTCCAGTTGGTTAATACTGTCATTCGCAAGGATCCACTGTTGATAAAGGAAATCAACGTCAACGGTAGCAAACTTCACCGAAGCTTTCTATTCGCAATCACAACATAAACACTGTCCACATTACCTCTTCGCCAAGTGTTGGTATTCGCAGACTATTCTCTTAAAATAGAAGTTCTCTGGATTTGTATCTTTGTTCGAGTGATATCTGTACGGACCTACTGAAAGAGTTTTCTCACATTTTCCAGAATTTCCTCGAAGGCTACAAACATTGCTAATACTATCAATGCCAGATATTATATTTTATACACTATAGCACTGGTATTACGAATTGTAAACTCATGTCTATTTTAAATGAAAATTTAAATTGATAGAATACTAAAATCATCATAAATTTTTCTAACAATATTTTGATTAATTTGCAAGATCTCCCAGCTACATTGTTTAAAAATATAATCCGAACATTTGTATAACTACAGAGGACTGCAGATTCTTGCTTATTCGGCCATTTCTTGCACAAAGTATGTGCTTTATGAGTCACAGGGAGACAGACAACGGTTGAAAAGAGTGATGGAAGTTTATAAAGCGCATATTGTCGATGAGGTTTTGATGCCTATTGGTAATAAATGGAAGAGAAGAGCTGTAAGCATTTGGAAACTTTTCTTTTGCTCTGATGGAGTGAGGCACTGCAATGAATTACAAAAGGTGTTCGATAATGACCAGTACCCGAACACTGAGAGAGTATAAACTTATTAAATGGTACAATAGTAAGTGGTGAAATTACCCTCAAATAATTTATGATAAAACAAAAATGCGAAAATATTTATGAATCCATACTGCCTCATCACAATTAAATTAAAGCAACGGCAGATTTAATTATGAATGGGGGTTTGGGTAATTACTTAAAACTGAATAATTGCTTATATCCAAACTCTGCACCTAAATGTAGAAGAAATACCAAAAGCAAATGTGAACATCTGAGAAGACTAATCAGAGACAACTGTGTTGACATAATTGTTCTACAAGAAACTCATATAAAACGAAGCCTATCTCTTCCCAAGTACTACAGTTCCAGGTTACAATAACGTAGAAAACCTTTCATCCCGAGCTTCTGAATCTTCAGTTTGTGTAATGCAAAACATTTAAAACTTCAAAGTGACTGAAACTAAATAAGATAACTTTATTCAAATCATAACCGTTGAAGTCGTTGTTACAAATCTGATAACAATAATACAAGCCCCAAACGCACAGTGGATTTGTGTAGGTGACATCAGTAACCACTATACTGACTGGGGATACAAAGGAAAATGGTGAATCTCTAAGCAAGTGGGGAAAATAAGCCATCTTTATCGTATTTCGATGCCAAGGATTTACAAATCTTTCATTCGTCAATATGACAAAAAGAATCTACTCTGGATTCGTGTTTCCCCAACTTCACTATCATACTCTAGTAAGGAATTAATTTGCTTTCCTTGCAACACCGTTCTGTTTTAATAGTTTTAATCAGTACTGGAAAACAAATACAGCTAATTAAGCCAGGTCCGAAACCTAGGTAGAACTTCTGTACAACTAACTTCACGATATGTAATCGTAGGCTACGATGAACATGACGCGGCGCCACCCGGACAGCCAAGAATCAATTGACTTCACGATATTTTCAAGGTTGTAGACTTCCATGTACAATGGATACCATCAAACTGCAACAACTACAAACGATTTGCTGAAATATTTATAGGCAATGAAAAAACTCCACACGCCTTTGGATTACCATCTAATAAAGCTTTTCTTAATTTAATTTAATTGCTACGTACAAATTCCATACGCATCCATTTTTTCCTTTTCTTGTACCCACTTACTTTTGAGCTCTACTAATTTCTACTTTAAATTCTTTCAGTGTTTTCGGCAAATTATTCATTATTTTATAACATATCCATACGTTTGTTTAGACCATGTAGGAATAGGTTTATCCAGACAACAAGTACAGCAAAGCATTTCTACCAGTCATTCCTACTAGTAAAACACTTCTGACTAAGATTTCTAGGCTGCCTATGTGGAAGATAGAAATTTTAGTTAGAGCAGTTTTTCAAGTCCAACGGTTTTTTTGCATTCATTTTTACTGCTAAAACTCACTATGGAAAATATTTAGAAGCCTATTTATCATGCCCAGAAAAATTTTGTTTAGAAGATATTTCGATTTGTTGATGTGTTTAAACTATGCGGTCAGAGGGGTGCTGAACTTAAAATTTTACATAACTAGCATACGCGAAAATCCATAGCAAAGTCTTTATCATCAGTTGTAGTCAATACCCTCTAGAATATTTTGAAATAAAATTAATTAATTAAGAAAAAGATAAATACGATTTTTAATTAAAAAAAATAAAACAAAAAAGGTAAAAACAAGAAATTAATTTCAAAGGATAGACAAAATCGAGAGGGTTAAAGTGATATATTGGTTTCTGTGGAAACGCGTCTGTAAGATAAAGAGATTTTTAGAAACGTATTGTTGTGATTATTGCAAAATGCGCCAAGACTTATGACGTAAGAGAATTTAGAATTAATTTAATTGAAGCCTTTTTGAGGACTAAACGAAGTTAAAACAGATAGAATAATATACTAGGAAGACCCTGTGTTAATTACGATTGAAGCTAATAGCCACTTTTTGAAATAATAATTATCAAAGTGTTATTTATTTATTTTGTTATTTTTTTAATTTATTAATCTTGTTTCATGGATCCCTGCTGAGGAAGGACCTCTGGTATGTGAAACATGTCATGGTTAATACACATACATACAATGTGAGTCATAATAATAGTAAAATCAAGTATATGTTCCAAAGACAAATGAAGAGAATAACAAAAAACATTAATTTTTACAACTGAATTTTGCAAAAGTCATATTGAATACAATCAATTAATTTGTTAAAATTCTTGAATGGAATAGAAGGAGTTGCCAATAAGATAATCTCTCAGTTTTTCTTTAAATATATCATTATTAGCTGCAGACTGTTTTATACTCTTGGGAACTTTGGCTGTGGTCACAGAATCAACGAATTCCGCAAGTAGAAGGCTTATCTCAACTACATTTGCACAAACTATTGGCAATTTGTTTTTCAGATACCTTAGAAATAAATTCTTCGACTGAGTAGGAAGAGTTGTCGACTTAAAATTCTTTCAAGCTTTTGCTGGATTTATTCTTATCATCTGCTAGACATTTAATATGTGTTGGAAGCTTATTGAAGACATATATCACTGAATATCGGACTCCTTTTTGAACAAATGACGACGACTTGTAATCCTTGTGAAGATTTTTAATTTTTTAATTTAATTTAATTGCAATGGAGCACAGGCTCCGGTGGCAATTTCCCTACACAGCTATCTTCCCCCTATCCTGCACCCACCTACATTTGCCCTCTACAAATTTTATCTTTAAATTCCTTCAAAGTTTTCGGTAAATTATTCATCGTTTCTCTTGGTAACTCATTCCAATCCCTGACACCCTTACCTAAAAAAGAAAATCTTCCCACACCCTTGTGCCTGAAATCAAGTGCCAGCTTGTGGTCATGGTCATCTTTTCCCTTCCATGCACTACTTTTCATACCTATTGCAATATCTTTCCATGCCTCATCACCAGTATATGCCCTGTACACTCCCATGACCCTCCTCATCCTCCTCCTGTCTTGCAATGAATCCCATTCCAGCTCCTTTATCATATCCGTCACTGATTGCATTCTGCGATAATTTCCAGAAACAAATCTAGCAGCCCTTCTTTGCAACCTCTCCAACTCCTGTATTTGATAGGTAAAATGAGGGTCCCATACTACACTACCATATTCGAGCAATGGTCTGACCAAAGTTTTGTAACCCAATTCCTTGACTTCTCTCGTACATCCCCTCATAACTCTCTCCAACAAGTGCAGAACTTTGAAACCTTTTCCTACCACCTGTCCTATGTGTCCTGTTTTTACTGTAAGAACGAAGACTTTCACGTCTTATTCTAGGTTTCATATCATCATTTTTACTTCTAGTCCCATAATTGTGTATTTTACTATTTGTTTAAAAGAAAGTATAATTTGTAACTACAAAGGACATTAATGTGTATACGTACTCCCTAACTTCCTGAACAGCTCTATTCTTGAAGTTCTATTGCTAACCACACACGGAATTCTTATTACTCGCTTTTTGACGCTGAACACTTTGTATTTATGGGTAGAATTGACCCAGAATATTATTCCATATGATATTAAGGAATGAAAATAAGCAAAATAAACTAGCTACCTTATACGGAGATCACCTATAGCTGAACCCAATCGTTTAAGTAAGTATGGAACATGTACCTTCCAATTTAAATTATGATCAATATGCAAACATGTAAATATCACACACTTTACCTCTTGAATGGACAGACCTGTAAATTTTATGTCTATATCTGGCGTTAATCTGTGTGATGTACTTAATTATATATATTGAGTTTGATCAAAGTTTAAAGACAAGCCATTAGCTGTAAACCATTTATTAATAAGTTCAAAGACATGATTTGAAATATATTCTGTAGATAAATCTGGAATATTTTTAATTCCTATGTTTGTGTCTTTTGCAAATTGGACGAAATTTGAGTTTTTAGAAGAAACAAAATGAACGTTATTAAAGTAGGAACATGTGTTGTTTATTTAAAACACGGCAACGGCATAAGTTCTACAATTTCTCTTGGTAAATTATTCCAGTCACTGACGATCTCACGTATGAAAGAAAAATCTTCCCACAAACTTATACCTGTAATCGAGCGCCTCCTTATAGTCATACTCATCTTTTACCTTACATGCACCTCTCTTAACTCTTCCACCTATATTATTAAACCCCTCATCAGCAAAATACTCCTTATACATTCCCATGACATTCTTTACCCTCCTCCTGTTTTCCAGTGAATCCCGTTCAAGCTACTTTACCATATCAGTTACTGATTCATTGTGTTCTGTGGTAATTTACAGGTACAAATCTAGCAGTCCTTCTTTGCACCTCCTCTAGCAAATATATATGATACCCAAATTGTGGGTCCTAATTCCCTTACTTCTGTAGGACATCCTTCATCACTGTTTCCAACAAGTGAAAGATTTTGAATTCTTTTCATACTAAATGTCCAATGTGTCCTGTCCAGTTGGACATTTTGGTAATTAATACAGGAATTAGAGGGGGTGCAAAGAAGTGTTGCTAGATTTGTCTCCAATGTTGATCTGAAGGACGTTTGTAGGCTCTGTTAAACTGTAAGTGCAACCATTTCACAAAGAGATTAATTTTTTCAATAAATTACCCCATAATAGAAAAACAACAACAAGAAGGGGACATTTTGAGAAATGGTTGAGGTCACATCTTCAGTACCACTCCTTTTACGTGCGTCTGTGGGTTCATTCGATGCCGTGCACAAATCTCGCCACTATTCTGGCACCTGGAAGTGACGTCGATCAAAGGCACGGTTTATGAGAGTGAAGCCGCAGAGCGAATTTCCCGTAAACTTTTTTCTCTTGGTCCAGACCGAATTTCAATTTGACACGACCACTATCACAAAACGAACCTGTTTAGGTTGATATGAACCCTGTACCGATAATTTTTGTGTAATTTTTGCAGTGCTGGTACATTCGATGCTGTACACAAATATCGTTATTACGACGTCACTTCCACGAACCGGGTTAGTGGGGAGATTTGTGCACGGCATCGAGTGTACCCACAGACGCACGTCTCCTTAAGGTCCGCGCTCACTACGGCGGGCCGCATCGCGTCGCGTCGCATTGCAGAAATGCGTCTGCAATCGCTTACATTGATTCTATTGGGGTAACGCACACCAGAAGCGGGTCGAGTCGGGGCGGGACGGGCCGCGTCGCGTCGCACTGGTGGATCGCTTGGCCAGGCGTATTTTTCCGCCTGTGTGCCTCGATGCGCTCAGTCGCGACCAGGTTTGCGATAGGAGCTCCATCAGCAGTGACTGACTTTTGTAACTTGTGTGTTCCTATTTCTGTGAATTAACTACATTACTTCAATAAAATTAGCTGCAAATTTGCACGCAGGATGGTGGATGATTTCTGAAAAAAAATATAAGTAATTACAATCTGAAAATTTAATTACTTTATGAAATTTAATAAAGATTAAAAATTATAATATTTCTAGCTCATGCTCACTTGTTCTTTGCTTGTATGTTTTAACTTAAACTATTCAAATGTAATGGATAAAGAGCACTGCATCTCATTAGTAATGACATTCAAAGAGTTTTATGATTTACAAAACGCAAAATATAATAACAAAAAAAAAAAAAAAAAAAATTGGGAGGAAATAGGAAACTAGTTAAACCAACCAGGTATAATGTCATGTTTCGTATTTTTTGTTTATATTACGTGTGTATTATAATTTTCTATCACTTTCTTTAAATTCCGCTCCTAAAGCTTCGTGTTACCAACTAACCTAATTGTTTAAAAATATTTTGTGAAATTATTCCAAATCTTAATGATTTCTGATGTAACCTAGAAACTTGTGTAAGTCAAGTATTGAAATTTCTATGTTGTCATTTTCGTTCTTACCTTCTGCAACCCAATTCAAATATCGTTAATCAAAAGGTTATGAATGCAGCACGTGGCTAGTATTACTTTATTTATCTTATTAGGTAACACCGATTTGAAACCTTCTACTTATAACACCAAAGCAGTTATCGATCACCCTCCATAGTTTATTGAGCCTGTAATTGAAAGTTCGTTTCTCTTCATTTCATTTTATCTGATATAGGCCTCATCTTGAAAGGGGAAAAGCTTCATTTACTACTATTACATACTGCATTTTATCTCACTTGTCAACGTGAAAATTCAGTTTTCCTGCAGCCATTGCCTCACCTAAATTGTTGTGGCTAAAGATTTTGCCGTCTTAATTTTTTTCCCAATCCTCCGGCGACCAAAATACAACTGCAACTGCTATTAAAACCATGAAAAACATTCATTTTTCTGCATTAAAAATAAAGAGAACCGCAATTCTGTAGAACTGGTGTAACATGTTTGCCGCCTAATGTGCCTAAGAAATCTGGAAAATTCCTTTTTAAATTAAACCCAATGCCTTTTCTGCTTAATTTTCTTCAATGAACATATAAAAATAAGAGCCCTTTGTCTGATGTGTCCATTTGCTGTGCAGTAGCGGCTGAATAATCGTCGAGAACCGAAGGCGGTGACAAAAGAAATGCGACTCGCTACGTCCAGATGTGCGTTGCAGCATTTTCGCTCAATGCGATGCGATGCGGTGCGGCCTGCTGTAGTGTGCGCGTACCTTTACTCTGTAGAAGAATATTTGAAATCCTACTAACTGAAATAATTTAATGTATATATCTAGATTTATAATTGACATGTCTGATAACATTTTGTATAAAGAACATGTATATGATCTAGAGGACAAAAAAAACAACTAATTACTAATACTACTACCATAACAGTGGTATAATGTGCGGTGGCTTGGAGCCGTGTCAACATATCATGCGGCCACAAGAATTTTTATCATTGATTTTAATAAGGTACACCAGTTATTAAATTCTCTGATTAAAAGTAAAGTATAAAAGCCGAGGAAACCTATTATAGTTGTGGCTGATACGCCCTTCCCTATTTTTATATTTATTTATTTTATATTTGGATTTTAATATTTTGGATTTCATTATTCAAGTAATCGATAGGGTGAGTACCGGGAGATTCGAAGAATCGGTAGAATCAATAGTCGATAGTATGAGCTGTGGCCTGTGAGGGTAATGGCCGAAGGTGCATGGTAAATAATGTCTGTTCGGGATGGCTTTTCTTTGTCCAGTGAGAATACGACGAGGAAAGAAGAAGAAAAGTGAGTTAAATTAATATTATAGCTTCTATTTTGTTCAGCAGTTTTTAAGAAGGTCTTATAAATGTTGATTGTTTGACTAGTGCTGAAAATTACTGTTTTGAAATATTGCATTTTTATGGTGATTAGCTTAATTTCATATCCCTCTTACGTCAGAAATATTAAACTCGGGTATTAAGTAATTTCCAAATCCTATGCTTATAATATGGAAACTGTCCCAAGTTTCATTTAAACGAAATCGTCATTGAAACCTTAACCTGAAATGTCAGTTTGACAACCAAAGAGGTGTCTCCTAAATCGTTTTCTAAACTGTAGAATTATTTGCGGAAACTTCTTTGAATGCTGCCTGTTGAATATTTCTTGCTTCTGATGATGATTTTCAAGCCTTTTTTTTTTTTTTTTTTTGCTATGGTATGCTATTTCAGCCAATGTATATAATATATGGTCTAAATGTTCTAATTCTTGCTTTCGTAAATAGATTGTATGTTAAATGGAAGATGTTTATACAGATATAGGAATTAACACATGAAGTTAAAAACGGATGATTCCATTTCATGGTGGTGTTTAATTAGTTCTCTTGTTAATGACCGCTAGTCGAATGGAAATTATGATTAGTTCGAAATCTATAATGTGGGTTATTGGTAAAGACACGGTGTTAGTACAAGCTCTTTGGAATTAGTTTATTTAGTAGAAATAAATTGAAACATAATAAATTTATTTGCTGTAGCTTACTTGTGGAAAAGTAGGCAATTTTCGAAAAATATAGTTCAAAATTTAGTGAAGTGATACTTTCCCGGCGTGTCATTGAAATGTAATCTTCACACGTTCAAAATTCTCTACTTTTTTTAAAAATTCTTCTTTGAATACATCTTTGGCGCGGTAAAGAGCATTAAGTGTAGATAGTCCTACAATCATTCGGTCCCCCCCCCCCCCAAAAGAAAAATTGGTTTTAATTCTAGATTGCCAAATTGCTGCACTTTTCCATTGCAGCTATCAAAGAATTGTACATAGCCGACCCATTCAGTCTGGCATCTGACATCTCTAATTAACCATTTCTCGTGAGTTTGTCACACTGGCAAACCCAGTGTGCCACCCCTCTGTTTATGTGCCTCCTGAATGCTACCAACGGTTTTCACAAGAACTAACTGATGAAGAGGCACTTGGATCTGTCTTCGGTGCTTCTGATATCGTTGAATTGAACATCCTGATCAGGAAACTTATTCAGAAAATGTCGGAGATGTTCATTATCCTCCTCAATCGTCTTCGTCACCTTGTGTTTCTCCGACACACGACGATTCTACTGATGTTGAAGTTGTTGTCAGCAATGCAGGTAATGATGTTTTTGTAAATACAATTTGGAAAAGGTAAGAGGTGAGGTTATGAAAGAAGTAAAATTCATATATGGAAAAAAAAGTCCTGTCATGAGCAAATTTACAAGAATGCCCTCTAAAAATTTATTGAGAACCATTCTCCCATTTTACAAAAACTGTAGTATTGTAACTGACGGATTCTCTGCTTTCCAGCAGACTGTGAACAGTTTTATGACATACTCTCATTGAGAGAACTGTGATGACCTTCAAAAACAATCTCTAAGAGAAGCATGTGTGACACCAATAGAGCGAAGTATTGGCCGTTTTAGATCTTTTGTAATTACTAGTGACCAAAAAATGTTCAAAATCAATCTTTGTGAAGTATGGCTGAAGGACAGCATGAGAATTAAAATTTTGCTATAGTTGATGGGTCTCAAATGATTCAGAAACTTCTGCGTTGCATCCATATTCAACAAAAAGAAAAAAAGGCACGAGGACACACACAGAAAAACTGGTAAGCGAGCTACAGAATTTCTTGATTGTTTCACTAAAATCTGCCATAGTAGTTTATACACCCTGTGGCCAACAAATGATACACAAAAAATTAGAGCCCTGTTACATGAGATGTTTGTTCAATATATGCCAAGTAAGCTCATTTTTTCTTAAATTACTTTTTTTTAATTTCTTTCAAGTATAGTTCATAAACAAATAAAAGTAATAAACTAGGAGAAACAGGCGGAAATTTAAAGCAGAGGATGCAAAAATGATCTGGCGTACTCCATATGCCACCCGTCCGAAATCGCACTGGATGCAAGCCCTTACAATTGAGAGGTATATGGGTTACACATAATGTGTGCTACAGTGCTCTGTGGGTCAGAATTTGAATCAAACAGCAGATCCAGCCACTGCTGAAGGTGAGTATTTTCTTAGTTTGTAATCTTGGCTCTAAAAAGTGAACTGTGTGTTCTGTAAACTGTTTTATAGGATATTGGTAAATTATGGATACTAATCACTGGTGGCCAAGTTTCGCTACCGATATTAAGTGACACTTTCACATGCAGTAGAGGTTTAGTTTTTCAAGCAGCAACAACGGTAGAGTTTGTGGTTAGGTTGTAGCACATCCTCGAAGAAAATGGTGACTGACATTTTGCAGTACGGTTATAAGCATGATAACAAGATACATCATGTCATTTGTGTCATAAACTGCAAATAGTTCTGATGGTATCGTGTACTCTTGTTTTGCCAAGTATTGTCACATGGTACTGAAGTATGAACATAACGGAAAGAGAAAAACAAAGCATAAATGTTTTTGAGTTGTGGATATGAAGGAAAATGGATGGAATAGAATGAGAGGATACATGATTGGTTATCAGCACATCTCATTTATGCAAATTATTTAAAAATTTGAAAGATGTATGCCTAAAAAACTTAAAAGTGGCATTAAGGAATGAAAATAGCGTCTGATGTATTGCATAGTTTTAAATATTTGTGAAAACAGTCATCTTCAACATTAGTTCAAATTAAATAATCTTTAAAACCATTAGACAAAGGAGTGATCAATAATATGTTATTGGTATATAAAAATTGTTTTTATGAGATCAGTGGCATCTACAGAACTGCTGCATCCTCGAGATTGTCTAACTACAGTCATACATATTTTAATTTTATTCCATCGAATCATAGTAAAATTTCATCTTTTGAAGATGTGAAGTGTCAGTTAAAAAGATGTTGGTACCAATAATGCGTTCAAATGTACCAGAATAATTGTTTTATTTTGAAAGTAAATGTAAAATATACCCACCATTCACCAAAGTTGAAGGGAGAAGGCAGCAAAAAAAAAAAAAAAAAAAAAAATCATACATACAAAAATTAAAACATTATTTCGGGCTATCATGTTCTTAGAGAATATACAACTATATGACTGAGGTACACAACCCTTTCTATGTAGCAGACACACAAAAAAGAGACATTTACACATAAAACATTGTGATCTTGCCATCCAGTCATCATTGATGGTAAGTGGTGGTCTATTCAGAGGCATAAGGGGGTGGAAAAATTTTCTTTTATAGGTATGGGAGTTGTGGTGTGGAGTAAATTACCAGTAGAAATGCTGAATAATTTTCCTGAAACACAATTCGCCCTTAACACCCACCAAGAATTTAAAATTTATAAAGGGTACAAGTAGGGGGATAGGAAACTTCACTCAAAGAATTTAAGTAAAAAACTTGAAATGGGAAAGTAGGTGTTACAAAAATTGACACCAGGGTAATAATATTCTCTTTTACAATCAAATTAATGAATATGCTTGGGAAAAGACAAAGTACAGAGCAGATAGCAGTATTACGAAAGAAGAATAAAATGGAATATGCAAAAAATGGAGCATCAGAGATCACGTTTGCTGTGAGAAGTGCTTCGAATGTGGGAAAAATCGTGCTGTTGGGTATCAGAGAGGCTTATTACAGTATTCAGAGGAGAAGAAAATAACCCAGGATTGCCTGGAATGTGTGAATGAGCCAGAATACTTGAGTGTTAAAGTTAGGATGTTATGACATTTATGCTGCAACCGTGTCCAGATCAGGAATTACGGATCATTGTGATCTGAAATGAAGACATGTGTTCACTAGGGTTATGGTATCACTTGACCTCTTTATCATTGCGATCACTAAAATAATGCAATCAAGAGACTGAATGCTGAGACTAATGTTCCTTGCATCTGTAGATTACATTCTGATTTGAAAAGAAATTGAAGTAGTAGTCTAGTGGAAAATTTGATCTAATTATCATAATGAGATACAGAATGTCTCCATATATTCTGCCAGAAACATCATCTCGAAAAAGAGCATCAGGATCAGTTTTTAGTTTAGTGAGAAATCTTCTGTGGGCTAGCAAAATGGTCAAGAAAGCCAAATTGTGTTCAGCATGCAACAAAAACCTTAACTATCCCATTTAAGTGCTTCAAAATCATTTCAGGAAAAAATGTGTCCAATTATTTATACAGTATTAATGTGTACATTGATGCTTTTTCCTATAGCAATTGAGTACCGGATGGTTGTCATTAAACTTTCCCTATTTAACACATTATAACACGGAAACTAATTACCGTACAAGTATCAAACTTGGTAGCATTAATGTCAAGGACATGGGGAAGAGAAATAATGCAAAATCAATTCAATTGAAACACTTTTAATGTGCTGCTACGGTACATCATACTATTACATACCGGTACCATTACTGCTACAAAAGGGGCACAATATGGCGCCCATCAGTGTCCAGAAGAGTCTGAAAGCTCAGGATTGTATTCTGCACAGCAGAACGAAGCATGTCCGTAGGTATGCTGGCTACCTCTCTTGATATGCTGCGCTTCAGATCAGCACATGTGTGAATGTTCCCCTGGTAAACCCTGTCCTTCAGGTAGCCCCACAGCCAGAAATCACAGGGAGTGGGGTCAGGTGATCGTGCCGGCCAAGCATTTGGAAACGATCGTCTGATAATTCGATCATTTCCAAATCACGATGACTGATGACGGCACCTAGTGGCCATAGTTGGAACTGGACGGTGGCGCTGTAATGCATGGAAATCATACGCACCATACTCTGGACATTAATGCAACCATGTTTGGTACTCTTATGGTAATTAGTTTCCGTGTTATAATGTGTTAAATAGGGAAAGTTTAATTATAACCACCCAGTAGTATTGAGTTTGGTTTACATATTGAGATTATTGAGGGTAGCCAATTTTTGAGGCACCATAACAAGATAATCAAGAAGTGTGTGTCCTTATTTTCATTGTTTTAAAGTATTTCTCTTCTCATTATTATCATTAAATTTATTATTGATTTAACTAAGCTTATTTTGGATAATAAGGTGAAAAACTAGTCTCACAACAGTGCGTCTTTGCCTGTGATGTACACCCCCCCCCCCACCACCACCACTCTTCGTGAACCTAATCCATGCTTTGAAATCCGTTGGTGTTCTGAAGGGTGCATGTGGGTAATATATGGTATGAACAAGGACATTATGGGTTGTAAAATCAACCGTTGAGTAGTATTTTCATGGTTGTTTTTATTCTGAAAACAAGACATAAAAAGCCAATAAATTAATTATTCCTTAACTATCTTCAGCTATATTATAGAAAAATGCGAACTCTTGCAGCTACAGGAGAAGTGGACAAAGACTTGGTCCGCACTCCTGGAATGGGTCGCATCACTGGGAGTGCGTCCATCGAGACACTAGTTCGAGTTGGAATAGAGAAGGAGAATGGCCTGGCACCAGATAGTAAGATGGTGGTGCTCCACGACTTCACACCATGTGTGGATGACGAGCTGGAAGTGAAGAGAGGACAGGTACGTAACATGCCACTCAGTATGCAAAATAAATCCATCACTTGTCAGAAATTGTATGGGGGAAGGCTGCAGTAACAAAAAGATCCCTCATTCGATTTTTGGCGAGTGAATTTTCCATAGTAATATTGTCTCATGGTATTTCTTCCCACTCCATTGTTATTGGAATAGGTTTGCTTATCTATAAAAGGTTGTATCTTAAACTTGACAAAAGTATTTATCTTCACCATATTTATATGTGCTTCCATGAACTTCCTTCCATTGCTGTTTCTCAACACAGTGTGACAGTTACATGTTATAAGCATCTGAAATATCAAAAAAATCTTTAATTTTTCAAGTTGTGAGGAGATTAGGCTGAAATGTATTAATTGCTATGTGCGACAGATTTTTCTGAGTATGGTGGTAACTCCGTTTATGTGGGGGGGGGGGGATGAGCACTAAACAATGTTGAAAGCACTCCTTAATAATCTAGGGTCTGATATAAGCAGGTATATTTTAAGCCAAAGTTTTCCGCACATTTATTTGTTTCTATTTATACCTACAACAGATGGGTTCAGAAGTTAACGGGTACTATAAGTTTTTATGTGATCAAAACAATATTGTCTATAGCTGTAATTTAACTTGGTTCATGGGAGAACTGTGTCCATAATCATAAGGTATGCTGATTTCATATTGTTGAAGATTGAATGGCAATAAACCAAATATAAATTTACGATAATCAGTTTTATATGTTTAACACATGTGAAGTTGTATGCTTCCATTACTATTTCTTAGGATGAAATAAAAATGCGTGGAAAATCAGTTTTAGGTTAACATTGCATGTCCATGCCTATCCCTCCAGCAACTACTTTAATACTATAAAATATAACCGTAGAAAAGTTGTGTGTGTACATGGACTTTATTCAAAAAAGAGTAACTGCAATATAATCTACTGTTTATAGAGATGCCAAAGTGCAAAATTTGTAATTTTTGTCTGTTTGCTGGATTGTGTTTGAAAGCATATATTTCGACAATTAGCTCGTTGTCTTCCTCGGGTACAAAAGTGTCTGCTGACCATATAGAGTGGTTCTGTCTGTGGAACGCAACCGGATGCTGGCTGCTAGTGGCCGTGTTTGCAGGTCTTGGCCAATTACCTGCATGCGAAGACCGACACTCCTATTTCCAAAATTATGAACAGCTAACGATGTTTTAAATATTACAATTAAAAGAAAAAAAACTTAATCCTCAATAAGCAGAGAATATAATCATATGGATGTATACTAGCTTTAGATTTACAAGGTCAAACATCTATAATGTTATAAAATCTTATTTTTTGTTATTTTTTTTCCGTCTTAATACTGCTATATTCTTAATTCCTCACCATCTCAATTTTAATCTTCTGGATTTCCTGTGGTTGGGTGGGCACTTCATTCTCATGTACAGTTTTTACCAACCAGTTCCGGTTTTTTTCATTTCTATAATTTTTGTCATCCACATTCTAGGGAATAATTGTTAATAACATAGATTCCAGAGATTGATACTGTATCTCATCTATCTACAGTGTTTAACATTTATATTGCTTTGGAAACAAGAAAAAATGGCTTAGTTTTGTTATTAAATGAGATGTAACCATTACACACAGGAAATAATTGGTGTCCAGATTTGTCAAAACATCTGTAATATTATTCTGTGTTCTACTGCTTAATTGTGCACAGCATTTGTGTTCAAGTGTGTGTGCCGCCTTTTCCATTAAGGTATTTGATCATTCATGCAACTTTTGGGTGTGTGGTATTCTATGTCTTTTTCCTAGAATAATTATAAGAAAACTAGCCGATACCCGCGACTTCGTACGCGTGGATTTAGAATTTCACTGCCAGAATTGAATATAGAAAGCTGTTTGTAACTTATGATTAGTCCCAAACAACACCGAGTCAGCATAATATGATAGGAAAGCCATCACTACATCATCCTATCGTCGAACCTGTCTCATAAAGAGAATCAGTTTCCAACATTTTGTAAATGAAGTTTTGTGATCTACAAAATCTCATCTTTTTTACACCATTGGCAGAAAGCAGATTTCAGTAAACAAAACCACCATTTCAGTATGTTTTGAGTGAGTGTGATTATACAATGTTATTGTGATTACAGGTGGTAAACATATTGTACCGTGAAAATGACTGGGCATACGTGATTGCTGCGGAAAGCCGTCAAGAGGGGTTTGTACCCCACTCGTACTGCACGCCTTACAACTCTCACCTAGGCGAGTTAGCCCTTAGCAACGTCAAGAAGAAATTGCCGCGTGAGCAGCAGCGTGGTTCCGGTGGTGGGGTCGGTGCTGGAACTGCGCCCACGGGTGGAGCGACGGGTGGCACCAGTGCAGCCGGTGCAACTGCTGGAGAAACGGCAGTCGTGGCCACCGGAGAGGGCGATGCTGTGCAGGAGAACAGGGCAGGTAAGGAGGGTTCTGCTTTGGGAACCAGAGCAAACATAAACAAATCTCCTGGCATTGTGATAAATCTTCCTATCTGTTCTGATATTTTGACTGTGACAATAGAAATGCTGTTTTTTTTTACTTGGATACGAGATATGGAAATGTTTTAATCACAGTACTTGGTTCAGATAACAGAGGGCAAACAGTAATTGAGTTACTTCTCAGTTAGATTCCAACAGTAGCTACTCTTTATGCACACTTTGACAAATAAAATTGACATGTAATACATATTACACATTATTTCTTTCGAAACACTACTCATATCTATATAAATAAAAATGAAATGATGTTCTTTGGTAGCAGCATCACTTGAGAACGGCTGGACCAATTTGGCTTTTTTGAATGTTCATGTTCATAATGTTCTGTAAAAGCTTTTTAGAGAAAGAAAAATTGGAAAAGTTGCCTGGGCAATTTGTGGTAAAAATGAAAGCGCTTGTTTCTATGGACCGGATTTTTCAGGATCAATAGGCTCCAGGCTTTACTTAATTGAAATCCAGAATCTCGGTTGACAAGATCATCCGACATATGGATTTTGACAAGTTCAGAAAAATATCACATTCTCGTGCATGCGAGAATTCTTGTAGCCTTGAAATCCAACCCATGTCCTGTGTCGATACTGTGCTCAGCAACCGCTGACTTGTCAATCTGGCCTAGGTAGATGTTGTGTGCATGTTAATACATCGTGTTGTTTGCCCAAACCGAGTGTGGTGGTGTAACGGCTAGCATTCTGGCCTCGCATTAGGGAGGATGGCGGTTGGAATCCCCGTCCGGGCATCCAGATTTGGGTTTGCATGGTTTCCCAAATCACTCCGGGAAAATGCCATGATGCTTCCTTCAAAAAGCCATGGCCGAATTCCTTCCCATTCCTTGCCCCCCATCCTCTCCCGTCTCTAAAGACCTCACTGTTAGAGAGACGTTAAGCATATAAAAAAAAGTTTGCCCAATGTGCGCCTTTCTGCATTTGTATGGAATGTGATATACGCAAGGTGTTTGCAATGCTGTATTATCCTTGGGTCACCACAGTATGTTCTTAATTTTGGCCAGTGGTTGGAAAATAGTTTTCATGCCACATTTACGTAAAATTCTGTCAATCTTAGCAGTAATCATTCCCACATACGGAAGGAAAGTGGAGTGGTACGGGTCTTCCTGATGGTGTATTTTTCTACTTCCTGCTCGTTTGCAAACTGAGTTCATTAACACCTTGTGGTAACCATTCTTGCAGAAAATTTCCTGTAGATGACACGTTTTTGCTGGCAAACTATGCTTGTCACATAGAGCTCATGCTCTGCACACCATAGCTTCCCCATCAACCTGTTCGTAATACTCCTCGTCGAACTGGAAGTTAGTAGACTGGAGCACATTACGGAAAAGTTCCATTTCCTTTGAAGCGAAGTGTTTCACCAGCAATGCCAATGTGTCCACTAGTGGCACTTTCATAAAAAGTGACACAGCATCAAAGCTGACCGTGACATCATCAACACGTTGATGGACTTTGCAGAGTTCCTCATATGGCAGGGGCAGGGAACATTTTCCCATTAGTGGCGACAGCCTACTTGTCAGATATTTTGCTTATGGTATGTTGCTGAGCCTATAACACTCAAGACCAGGCGTAAATGTGAATGCAGTGTTTGTCAGAGTCATCCTGCCTTTATCTGTGATGAGTGACAGGTTTATTTTTCGTAGCATTCCATATTTTCATTGTCACTATAATGTAATGAGAATATTATTGTTTCTTGCCTGCTCTTATTCGTGTACCGTAATTGTGAGAAAAGTATTGCAGTACCTGTGTTATTACACCAAATTGTAAGCAGAAACCGTTCATGAAAATAATAGAAGCATTGATTTTTTAAAAATTTTCTTAAGATTTGAAGCTTCTTCACACATTATATTTCAGTGTTTCAGATGTTCGGTACATTTTTGAGAACCATATTTTATGGGTTTTTTTTCCTTCACATTCAAAGATTAGTTGTATTCAAGGATTATTCCAACATTTAATAGTATTAAATGGATAGATAAATGTGCTTGTGCCATTGTGTTTACATTACAGCTTGTTGTCACTTTCTTGTAGGAGCTGACATCTCGGACTGTGAAAGTTATGGGAACAAAAAGACTACAGTTGCTACGCAACAGTTAAATATTACAAGCTCCCAGGCATCTTTGCACAGTGTTTCATCTTCTCAGCCTGATGTCCATCCATTTTTCAAGGTAATTTTTACTTGTAATATTCACTTGAAGATACTATGCTTCTTTAATGGACACGCCTTTTGCTATTCTGTTGTCTCTTCTAAAATCTGTGTTTTTTTCCTTGTAAGACATGAGGTGGTTGATGAGAATACAAGAGATACACATTGGCCCTGACACCTAGATGTATTTTGAATGAAAGGTTAGCAGTAATATATGGAAGAGAGGAGATGAAAACGACCACAACTTGATTGCAGGAATAGAGTGTCAGGATATTTTCTTTTGTGTGTTATGCCATCAGAGACAAGAATAAATTTTTGCGAGATGTGCTGAATATTTTATCTGTAACAAAGAGTGAATTTAGATTAAAATTTTATGTATTGCAAAGTAAGTTCACTTTTTAATCGTCCCTCTAGTAGTGCCATGAAACCATTGAGCTCTGTACAAAAATCATTTTAGAAGCATCTGATTATGTGTTGCTCCCTGGTCATAACGAGGTTTTGGGAAAATTTCTTCCCTGGCTTTTAAAGAGCCCCAAAATTATTTTGAAATTAGAGTTCATCAAGTTGTTTACTGCTGACAATATTTTTATAACAATTTAAATCAGCATTGCGCATTTACTCTGGTATAAGCCAGTGGGTCTAAGCAGGTTAATGGAGTAGGTTGCTCTGCAGCGTTCCCTCGGACAACGTATAAAACCACCTGATTAATAGGTGCAGTGTGTGTACAGCAGAATAATATGCGTTACTATAGTTGCTCCGGCATATGACAGTAAGTTGTGGCATGAAATGCAGTTTATGCTATGATTCTCTGAGCTGTGTTTAGGCACTGGGGAACATGTACCCAGCAGACCTAGTACAAGACATACAGGACACTATCTAGTCGTTTGGTCTTGTGGAAAGGATTTATTCCGTTTGGTTCATGGTCATGTGGGAATTGGAGAACAAGGTAATGGATCAAGCTGCCAAGATAGCCACTAATAAGATCAGAACTGACTCTGTTTTAGTCCCAAAGACTCGGCGTTGAAAGAAAATATCTTTGATATATGGCAGACACAGTGACTGGAAGTTGAGTTCAGGATGTTAAACTGACCATGCAGCCATGAAGCAGCTTTTTCCAACAGGCAAGAAGGTACGTCACTGTTCCTTGATGCCCAGTTTTCTTCTTCACCAGGAGGACCAACTGGAATTATGGTATACCTTAAATGGTACATCACATTTTATTTTCTGTTTTAAGGGAAGATGTCTTATTTTAAATAATGTTGGTGGCAATGTACGTAAGGTTTTACATTTCTGCAAGAAAAAAATCTTGGGAATGACTGTTTTAAAATGGATTAGTGGTCCTTTAGAGTGTGTGCCTTTCATCTAAAAAAATTAGGAAAGCTCAGCCTAAGTTAAAAGTAATTTGGTCAGGTATCGAACTGCAGACATGTAACACACCAAAATATCTGGGAGTGACGCTGGACAGAACCCTCACATATAAGAAGCACTGCATGAATTGCAAAATGAAGATCTCTACAAGAAACAACTTACTGCGCAAACTAGTTGGATCACAGTGGGGCAGTCAACCACAAACTTTACGTACATCGGCAATGGCCCTTTGTCACTCTGTTGCAGAATATGCATGCCCAGTTTGGTACTCATCTCATACCAAACAGGTGGATGTAGCCCTCAATAACACCTGTAGGCTAGTGACAGGTTGCTTCAAGCCTACCCCAGTTTTACCAGCTTTCGGGCATTGCACCACCCAGTATCCGCAGAGAAGTGGCTGCGAACAAGGAGAGGACCAAAGTAGAACGGGAAAGCGCTCGTCCACTGCATGGCCATACACCACCAGCCCAGAGACTCAAATCCAGGAAAAGCTTTCTGAGAACATCACGGGAACTAATTGGGTCACCTGAAAAGGCAAGAGTACAGTTATGGAAAATGAAGGTTCCTAACATCTCAGGATCACTGACAGTTGCAGAGCGCTTGCCACCTGGTCATGCAGAGCACTGGAACGTCTGGCGGTCCTTAAATCGATTGCGAACAGGAGTGGGCAGGTCCTAGGAAAACCTAGTCAGATGGGGTTATACTGATGCTACAAATATTAAGTGCGAATGTGGTGAAGACCAAAGTATGAATCATATGCTCAAGTGCCCTATGTGCCCATCATCTTGCAACAATGAAGACTTGTTTCAAGCAACACACAATGCAATTGAGGTTGCGAACTACTGGGCTTAGTGTGTTTAAGGTTGTTGATTTGCACAATGTATTTAACTGTGTATTTTTATGTTTGTGATATGAGAATAATAAGAGCCAACTATCCAGTTGCTATGTTTTTGAGTTTATAAGTTTGTCTGGCTCGCTCCATTACAGCTAGTCAGTCAGACATTTTGCTGATTTAATATTTATTGGTCAACCAGACATAATTTATTTGGAGAAATTTATATATATTATTTTTGCTCTTTCTTACAGCAGTAATTTTTTTACCGTATTTTACCGTCTGTTTTCCTTGTGTCTTTACAGTCAGCCGTACAGTAAGGAATCAGGTTTTGCTTTTCACCATATCAGTTCTTTGTTAGGGCACTAGTAATCTCATTGTTGATGTATTCTAAAAAATGAAGTGAATTTCTTACTCCAGGAACAATGGTAACAGTTTCTTTGCTACCGATTAGATGATAAATTAATATTTGCCGTTACTATTGGTGTTATTTTTACAGATTAGAATTTTTACTGTGGAGCATAGATTTTTCCAATATTTTAGAGTAATATTTATTGTATTAACCAAGTAATGCAGAAAGTGTGTTACAGGTAGCACTCATTTTGTGTCTATTTTTGTTATGTTTTAAAGTATTTTGTCCTGCAATTCTGTAAATGACCTGAAAATAGAAACCATAAGAAATAATTGTTAATTATAACACACTGCTGTATTCCTGGGAATCTCTGAACCAGCTACATCTATAAATATCTGTGCTGCTGAAAGCAATTACCAGTTTTTTGAGTCCACCTGACGAAAGCCATGCCAAAATTTTATGCACTTTCTGTGAGACAACACAACATAGAACCCAAGAAGCTTCCAGACATGAGAGATTGGGAAAGGTTTCTATCACATAATAAGAAAGTTATTGGGAAATGATCCTGTGAGGAAAGCCAGAATATTTTTTAATAAATCAGCATGGTCCCACGTCAAAAGCCAAGAAGATGTCAGTTTCCTATTGCACTGCAAGGACACATACAAGTCATATAGTTAGACATGAAACTTTGTATATATTTTTGCTTAGTAACAGTAACAGTGCAAATTGTTTTGGCAGGAAGGATTGTTTGCGGAAATTTTTTTTTTAGTCTGGGAGTCTCCTTTGGTTGGTACAGTGTGCTTTGGATAGGGTATTGTGGAGAATTTGGCACGTTTCTGGGAAAGATCTCAAAATGTAATAGCCAAGCCAAAGGAATCGTTTTCGAAATTCCAGGCAATCGGGGAACTGGGTGAAGACAGGGCTCCAGTTGGTTTTAGTAGACAGCAGTGGATGTATATTTTTTGCAGGATCCATCAGGGAGGTATATTGTGCTGTATACATTCATTGCACGAGACGAGAATGACGTCAGTGTGGAACGTGGGGAGTTCGTCACAGTGCTGAACCGTGAAGACCCCGACTGGTACTGGATAGTGCGCAGCGATGGGCAGGAAGGTTTTGTGCCGAGTGGCTTTGTCTACCCTGCTCACATAGTACAAGGTATTCAAAATGCTACTATTTTTAAATATCTCAAATATTGTTTTTGTTACATTCTCGTTGATGAGAATTAATATAATGTTTTCGGATAACAAGCACTTCGTAAGAAGATGGTGGTAAAGATTTCCATCACCAAAATACCATGTGTAAACACCTTGTTCATTCTCGTAGTTACTTGAGAATATTATATTAAACTGTTTTGTTATTCATCATTGTTGATTGTTGTATGCCTGTCCGACTAGGGAATGGGTGTGATTGCGTAGTTGCATTATCCATGTTTTAAGTGAGACCTGTAATTTTTTTTAAAACTATTACTTGAGGCAATGCTGATGGATGACTAGATACATTTCTCATAAAATTAAGTTGCCATTTTTTTCTTTTTGACATGGGGTAATTTTTTAAAGGGCATTCTGATATTTAGGAGTAAGGAGTCGAGTTTGATGGAAGATTTAAAGTTCCACCAGATCTGATACACATTCCTAGTGGAATTTTTTGGGCCCTCAAACCAATCTTTCCCTCTGGCAAATCTTGATTTGTGTGTGAAGTATGCTGTGAATTAGTTGTTTTTCCATTTCTAATTTAAACTAAAAGTAACGTGTTTTTTAGTGATTATTTAGATTTTTTTGAGGCAGATATCATTTTTAGAAAGCATTAGGTGCTACATATATGAGGGTGAATCAACAATGAAAACTTTAATGATGTATCTCTTCATCAGAATCAAATGTCTTACCTTGCATTGCACCAAGTGTGGTGGGTGAGTGGTTAACGCTCTTGGCGTCGTGTTCCGGAGGACGCAGGTTCGAAACCCCATCTTGCCATCCAGATTTTGGTTTTCCATGGTTTCCCCAAATCGCTCCAGGCGAATTTTTTTTTCAAAAATGCTATGGCCAAATTCCTTCCCCTTCTTATTCCCCAGTCCTTTCTTGCCTCTAATGACCTCAACGTTGACAAGGTGTAAAAAAAAAAAAAAAAAAAAAATGCATTGCTTCTTTGAATGATCTAAACATGTTGAAATCACCTGGAACAAAGTCTTTTCTGTATGATCAGAATGACATTAAAAATGCAGTTCTGTTGTATATGTCCACTTCACTTTGATTTGATTTCATGCCTAAGGATGTATTTTTAGGAGATCCGATTATAATGCAGTAGTGACTGTGGACCCATAGGCAATCTGATGCTTGAAGATGGTGCCTGTTTTTCTTTCAAAAATTCTTCAGTTTTAGAGATGAGAGATTGCACCATTCCCTTCTTCACTTCCGGTTGATGAAAGTGAACCCAGGATTCATCCCCTGTAATGATTCTTGCAAGGAATTCATCAACTTCAGGGTGCCGCAGAAATTGTTCACAGGCATCAATGCATCACACTTTCAATTTAAAAGTTGGCCGTCTTGCAGACACTTTATGAAATTGGGGTACACTATATAATGTGCTGAACCATGGTTAATGGTTTCAAAGCTGCTGTAGTTTCATTAATTGTCACTCAGTAATTTTTGCCTCACTGTGGCTTCAACTGCTGCAATGTTCTCTGGAGTCACAACCTGGTGTGCCTTACTCAGACGAGGAGCATCTAATGATGTCACACCATTTCCTAATTTCCAACTCCATTCAAAAAATTGCACACGCTTCCGCGGTCGTCGTAAGTATTATCTTGGTTCTCCGGGTGGAGTTGACAGTCCTCTGATAAAGGCCACAACACGATGGCTGAAATGCTAGGTTTCAACAAATCGACGCGGCTGCACCCGGAGAACTAACATAATACTTCCATTCAAAAACTTCGTTGCTGTCACATACTGAAACTTTATTCTTCAATAAATTTCAATAATTTCCACACATTCACTATGTATTAATTGAATACCACAATGCTGTTTTCCCCTGGTGAAGGCTGAAGGGAGACAGTCATCTTTATATTGTTGCTGTGATGGTGTTCGTGCAAGCTATTCTGTATGTCATTTTTAACGTGGCTAACAGTTTACAGGAAAATAGCATAAGATTTTTCATTTGACTGTTCTTCATGTGTTATATTTACTGTGTACTGCAATCATAATACATATTTTATAGACAGTGCCTATTTTTGCTTTGTACACAAGCCTGTCTATTTTCCACTCTTTTTCTGCCAACTCTGTCATCACTTTTCTCTTTTCTGTACACAATGCTTCTCTTTTAATTTTTCTATAGCTTGGTTCACCTCTTGGGTCAGTCATCTGGTATCTCCATTACCGGTATTTTTCTTAGCACTATTATATTCTCTCCCATCATTTTTTCATGTCAATACCAACTGAGTTTTATTGTGTGAATACTTTCCTTCATGGAATTAACCTGTTACTACATTCCTAATCTACTCATTCCTTATCTTGTATTGTTACCCTTGTTATGCCTCCACATAATCACATTTTGTTTGCTTGCTAATAACACATTTCGTCACTACCCATGGTTTAACATGTACACTTATGAACATAACATACCTTATAAATTATTCTCTTACTTCCTGTTGAACATCCCTGTTTCAAATTGGACTTCTGATTCTTGCTAAAAGCATTTCCACTTCTTGTTTCACCTGTGTGTCTCATTCTTTCCACAACACTTCACAGTCTTAAAGTTTTCTTGGGCATGCAGCCGGGTCAATTGATCACAGATGTACGAATTTACGATGGCGTAACACGCTCCTCACGCCGACCAGTGGACACTACCTGAAGATGATGGCATGTTACACCATCAAAAGTTTGTACATCTGCGATCAATTGACCCGGCTGCATGCCCGAGAAAACTTCAAGCAACAGACCCCGCCAGGAAAACTTACAATAACACAGGCATTTAAAGTTATTCATATTTTTAAGCTATTCTTCTGCCATCACAGTTTCCTTAGTTAACCATTTCTTTTTCCTGGTTGTACTTCAGTACTTTACATTAAATTACATACCACAGAAACTCGATATTATCCAACTTTGTTTTGACAGAGCTTGAAAGAACTTCTACTTCTGTTTTTTATTATTATTGTTTATCTCACTACTTAATCAATGTACCATTCTGTTCCTATTTTTTTCCCCACTTCACACATAACTTTCCTATTACTATTGCTGTCCTCCCACATTATCAGCGTCTATTTTTCCTTCCACTTCCCCTATCCTCTGCTTCTACTCTTTTGACTTCCTCTTGTTTTTTCTTTTGTTAATACCCTACCCTTGCCGTTGATGTCCTTGTCTTGAATCATGTTCTAAAAGACTTGTTCTTCCTCTGTTGCTTGTTTTATTACAAAAGGGTGTCCCCTTTCCTAATAAAAACTAGTCCATTTACAATTGTGTCTTTTTAAATCTTTTATGCTTCTCTTATACTGTTTCCAGTTCCCTTGTTGGTATCGCGCTGCTTTCATCGCTCAGGTACTTGTTATCTTTACATTTTTTTAATCTAGTTTTCTATCCACTATGTATGCTATTCTCTTTACTTCTATAGTTCTTTGATTCATTGTCATTAACTGGTGTTATGTAAAATATACTATGATATTGTCTATATGGAGTCTCCTTTAGCCAAGCTAGCATGTGAGGTTTCTTTCTTAAAAAATTATATAGTAAGGATTTCTTATCAACTGGTCCTCCTACTATCTGTGGTAAGTGACTGGTTATTTTTCATATCCTGTCTTATTTTCAGTGCTTAACAGCATTATCATATCTGATTATCAACCCTTTTGCCTTGCAGAAATCCAGCAGCCCTTTCCATTGATTCCTGCTTCTCCATATTTCTGTTTCCAACTAGATCTTCATAACCTTGGCTTTCCATGGTTACAAGGGCATTCAGATTGTCTGTGATCATTTAGCTGTCTCTGCAGCTCCTCTTCAAACTCAACCTCGTTCTTGTGGGTGTGTAGACTTCTGTGGTTGTTGTCGATGTTATCTTGGTTGTCCAAGTTGAACCTTGTCAATTTATGAAAACCTAATGTTTTGGCCATCATTTTGTGGCCTTCTTCAGAGGACAGACCTCAACCTCATTCTGCTATGAATCGCCCACTTTTTGGGGTGTAAATTTGTAATTATTCCAGACTTCCTTTAATTGCTATATTAATCTCTACGGTCCTTTCACTTATTTATTCCTTCCTTTATCCATTCTCTCATAATAACCCTTACTAAATTTCATGGTTTCTATTTATGTATAGCCTGGAACCTTTCCCTAGATCTCTTCTACATCGTCATTTCCAAGATGTCGAGCTTTCTTCTTTCCTTCAGGTCTCTGGTTTCTTTTGTCATGTGTAGTATATTCTCTGTTTTAAAGAAATCTATCTGGTGAAATTCCTTTTATTGGCCAGATGTGTGTCTGCTCCCCATGACCTGATTAGTTTAAAGAAGACAGCAAGATACCAACTACAATATGTTATTTTTTTTTAAAAAAAGATATTAAATTGCACTGTAAAATCATAGTGTGTTTATAACAGTTTTAGTAAATGAACTTTTTTATGTTTCAGGTCATTTGAACCAGAGTAGCAATCAGAATGCAAACAACAACTTTGCTTCTCCCAGCAGTGCACACCTTCTCACTTCACAGTCCAACGATGATCTGCGATATCACGGCACGGAACTTGTGATGCTCTACGACTACAAGGTCGGTTCAGAGATGCGTACTGCTCACATTTTACAGTATATCTGCACATGTGTTTATCAAGTGGATTGAAAGTTACTGTTAATTCCTATAAAACCACTCTGGGAAAAAGTAATCCACCAAGTGTAATTCTTATTTTCAAGATTTATAAAATTAACCTTTTATAATAGAACCCTTCAGTGCACCTCCTTGTTTGTGAATGGAAATATCATATATATTTGAATGCAGGCTTTCGCGGCGAATAAATGATAACAAATCTTCTCCGGTTTGCAGCCGGATTTTATTACAAAGCAACAAGCTTGGCAACTAGCTCAGTAGCCATCTTCAGGTCGATTATGTATCGGCAATCTTGCCGTTACGATTACCAGGCATTTACTGGTGTCGCTTAGCAACCTCACGACGCTCGCAGTCCCGCTTCACTGTGATTGGCGGAGGCACCGGTCACCCATCCAAGTGCTTACCACACTCACTGTTGCTTAACTGCAGGAGCTCAGCTGTGGTGGTCACCCATCCAAGTTCTCGCCACGCTCAGCGTTGCTTAACTGCCGGAGTCTAGCTGTTGTGGCACGCAACCAATAGGTACCACAGTTAGGAAGTCGTCGACACCGCGCCCTGATCACGTTCTCTGACTGCCGGCGATCCGGTGGAGTGTGGACAGCCAAGTGAGAGGGAGCCAATCGATCAATCAGGGCGTGGTGTCGACGACTTCCTAACTGTGGTACCTATTGGTTGCGTGCCACAACAGCTAGACTCCGGCAGTTAAGCAATGCTGAGCGCGGTGAGAACTTGGATGGGTGACCGCCACAGCTGAGCTCCTGCGGTTAAGCAAGAGTGGTAAGCACTTGGATGGGTGACCGGCGCCTCGGCCAATCACAGTGAAGCAGGACTGCGAGCGTCGTAAACGCCTGGTAATCGTAACGGCAAGATCACCGATAGATTATCGATGGCTACTGAGCTAGTTGCCAAAAGCTTGTCACTTTGTAATAAAATCCGGCTGCAAACACGAGAAGATTTGTTATCATCATATATATTATTTCTATAAGGTATTTTTTTGTCACAAGCCTATATCTTCCTTCATACTTAACCGAAATCAATGAATGAGGTGTCATTTTAAAGCTTATGGTCTCCACTTTGGTTAAATCGTATTTTAAGCATGAAAGTTTTCGGAATTCGACCCTTAAAGGGCAAAAATGTAATTTTTTCTAAAATGCTGTTTTCTGTGTTACGAGTCAGTTATCTCCCTGGATACCTATCTGAAACCGTTTTATGAAGGTTCGTTTTAAAGATTAAGATCTCCGCTTTAGTGCCGTCAAAAATTAAGTCAGAAAGTTTTCGGAATTCGACCCTTAAAGGGCAAAAGTATCAATATTTTTGCAATGCGTTTTTGTGTCACGAGCGATTTATCTCCCTTAATATCTAACCGATATAGATAAATGAGGTATCATATTAAAGAATAAGGTCTCCGCCATGGTAACATTATATTTTATGAAAGGAATTTTTCGTAATTCGACCCTTATAGGGCAAAAATGTCACTTTTTCTAAAATGCGTTTTTTGTATCTCGAGCCATTTATCTCCCTGGATATCTAACCAAAATCGATAAATGAGGTAGGAGTATGAGGAATAATTTCTCAGCTTTGTGACATCATATTTTAAGAAAGAATGTTTTTGGAATTCAACCCTTAAAGGGAAATAAGTATAAATTTTTCTATAACGCATTTTTGTGTCACGAGCGATTTATCTCCCTTAATATCTAAACGATATAGATAAATGAGGTATCATATTAAAGAATAAGGTCTCCGCCATGGTAACATTATATTTTAAGAAAGGAATTTTTCGTAATTCGACCCTTATAGGGCAAAAATGTCACTTTTTCTAAAATGCGTTTTTTGTATCTCGAGCCATTTATCTCCCTGGATATCTAACCAAAATCGATAAATGAGGTAGGAGTATGAGGAATAATTTCTCAGCTTTGTGACATCATATTTTAAGAAAGAATGTTTTTGGAATTCAACCCTTAAAGGGAAATAAGTATAAATTTTTCTATAACGCATTTTTGTGTCACGAGCGATTTATCTCCCTTAATATCTAAACGATATAGATAAATGAGGTATCATATTAAAGAATAAGGTCTCCGCCATGGTAACATTATATTTTAAGAAAGGAATTTTTCGTAATTCGACCCTTATAGGGCAAAAATGTCACTTTTTCTAAAATGCGTTTTTTGTATCTCGAGCCATTTATCTCCCTGGATATCTAACCAAAATCGATAAATGAGGTAGGAGTATGAGGAGTAATTTCTCAGCTTTGTGACATCATATTTTAATAAAGAATGTGTTTGGAATTCAACCCTTAAAGGGAAAAAGTATAAATTTTTCTATAACGCATTTTTGTGTCACGAGCGATTTATCTCCCTTAATATCTAACCGATATAGATAAATGAGGTATCATATTAAAGAATAAGGTCTCCGCCATGGTAACATTATATTTTAAGAAAGGAATTTTTCGTAATTCGACCCTTATAGGGCAAAAAATGTCACTTTTTCTAAAATGCGTTTTTTGTATCTCGAGCCATTTATCTCCCTGGATATCTAACCAAAATCGATAAATCAAGTACGATTATGAGGAGTAATGTCTCAGCTTTGTGACATCATATTTTAAGAAAGAATGTTTTTGGAATTCAACCCTTAAAGGAAAAAAGTATAAATTTTTCTATAACCGATTTTTGTGTCACGAGCGATTTATCTTCCTTGATATCTAACCGATATAGATAAATGAGGTATCATATTAAAGAATAAGGTCTTCGCCATGGTAACATTATATTTTAAGAAAGGAATTTGTCGTAATTCGACCCACAAAAGGCAAAAAAGTCAGTTTTGCTAAAATGAGTTTTTTGTGTCTCGAGCCACTTATCTCCCTAGATATCTATCCAAAATCGATAAATCAAGTACGATTGTGAGGAATAATGTCTCAGCTTTGCTGACATCATATTTTAAGAAAGAAGTGTTTGGAATTCAACTATTAAAGGGAAAAAGTATAAATTGTTCTACAACGTTTTTTTGTGTCACGAGCCTTATATTTCCCTTTATATTTAATCGATATAGATAAATGACATATCGTATTAAAGAATAAGGTTTCCGCCGTGGTAACATTATATTCTAAGAAAGGAATATTTCGTAATTCGACCAATAAAGCGCAAAAATGTCAATATTTACAAAATACGTTTTTTGTGTTTCGAGCCATTTATTTCCCTGGATTTCTAACCAAAATCGATAAATGAAGTAGGAGTATGAAGAGTAATGACTGAACTTGGTGACATTATAATCAACCT
The DNA here is from genome assembly GCA_031002005.1 of Vandiemenella viatica. NCBI lineage: Eukaryota > Metazoa > Arthropoda > Insecta > Orthoptera > Morabidae > Vandiemenella > Vandiemenella viatica. The sequence goes on along the minus strand of CM061914.1, from coordinate 184,414,892 downwards.
CACTATTCATCGCATTTTATTCGCGAAATTTTCGCACGGGTCGTCTAGTATATATTATTTCTATAAGGTGTTTTTTTGTCACAAGCCATTACTTCTCTTCATACATAACCGAAATTGATAAATCCGGTAACACTTTAAAGATTAAGGTATCCGCTTTGAGGATATGATATTTTAAGAAAGTAATTTTTCAATTCCGACACTTAAAGGGCAAAAATGTCAATACTTTTAAAATGCGGTTATTTGTGTCATGACCCACTTGTCTCCCTGGATACCTAACTGAATTCAATAAATGAAGTATCATTTTAAAGAATAAGATCTCCACCTTGGTGACATCATATATTAAGACAGGAATTTTTTGGAATTCAATCCTTATAAGGCAAAAGTATCAATATTTCTACAAAGCCTTTTTGTGTCAAGTGTCATTTATCTCCCTTTATATCTAACAGATATAGATCAATGAGATACCATTTTAAAGATTCAAGTCACCAGTTTGGTTACATCAAATTTTTTAAAAAGGGAATTTTTCAGAGTTCAACCCTTAAAGGGCAAAAGTAATAACTTTGAATGTCATGCGTATGAAACAGTTCAGAGCCAAGCCGCTAGATAGCAGCAGCATATATCAGAGATATTAATAAACTGCTACACCGGCATCGACTTTTGTTATGCACCTATTACACTAAAGAGATAAAAAATTGAAACAAATGAGACAGTTCTCTTTTCATCATACTACAAACCACTAACCTCACTATTCTTCATATCAATGAAATTTTTGCATGCGTCATCTAGTCAGTTGTCAATGCAACATGGCAGTTAATGGGTGTGTAAAATATGAGTTCTTTATAATGTATGTTTTAAATTTCGAGGATCACATCTGCTGAAGGTTGTTATTGATTTCCAATCTGTAAGTATTTAAATGTGAGTAGAGACTTGTTTATTAATCCCCGTCTCTATTGTTGTCTCCTATTATTAGCGAGTTAGACTTTGTATGTTGCTTCCCAGAGTGTCGTTTTGAAGGATCGGCTTTTGCAGGCTCAAGCTCCAGACGACCTATCTGTCCGACGTGGGGACTGGATATATGCCGACCTCAACAACCAGACTGTCGACGGTTGGCTGTGGGCGTACGCTCCAAAGACGCGCAAGTACGGCTTCATACCCAAGGCGTATGCCCGGCCCCCGGCCATGACGAGTCTGTAGCCCGCCGCCACTCGTAATTTTTTTGTCTTTCAGATTTAATTGCTTCTGTCAAGTCGTGGGCTTGCTTGCCTGTTCCAAAATACCAAAACTCTTGCCATTTGTCATTTAAAGTTCCTCAATATTTCTTAAACAGTTCAGACAGTATTTTTTCCTGTGGTTATGATAATTGTATGTCTTGCCGTAAATTGTGTTAAATAATTGCTAAATCCCAGCAAACAAATTGTAAACTGTGGAGAATTGTTTATTATGTGTTTTGTGGTGCTGTAAATGATTATTTGTTTTACGTATACATTTCTTGGTACTAGACTAGTGATGTGACACTTGAAGGATGCAGTCATTACTTGGTGACTGATAGAGGTGAAGTTTATCATCATACATTAGAGAAACCATAAAAAATTGATGCTTCACATTACGTTTGGATATTTCACAAAATTTAACCTTTTATTTTCAAACACCAAACCTTTTCGCTGGTTCAAATTATGAATCGCCTGCTACCTAAAAAGGTCCCTTATAGTTAACCATGTGCCATTTCATGACTAGACAAATATTTCCTCCCCCCCCCCTCAACATTTCAAAATAGGGAGCATCCATAAAGTACGTGGCAGAGTCTGGGGGAGGGGGGTGAGGGGTTGGCTGAAAAGTTACACTGGGCTACATGGGGGGAGGCGGTTTCTGAGCCATGCCACGTAGATTTTCATTCATATTATTTGTCACAGTTAGCCTGACAAGAGAAAACAGTACAAAATGTCTTCTTGAATCAATTGGGAGAAAAAGCTGTGCGTTTCGCGAAAAAGGGGGGGGGGGAGATGTAGAGGCAAAAGCCACGTTGGGCTATGTGGATGGGAGGTGGTGGGGGGGGGGAGTGGTTTCACAGGAGACCAAAATGTAGCTGCGTGGTTTATGAACGCTCCCATATGAGTAATATGGCTGCTGTTGTATTGAAGTGATTACTGAAAACAAGATAGGATATGGAAAAACAACCTGCCACTTACTACAGATAAAGGCAAGAGGGCCAGACGATCACGAGAAAACCCAAAAAACAACAGACTACACAATATTTCGGTTCATAACCTTAATTGTGTAGGAGACGTATGGCGGGGGACCTACCATATGAATGAATACTACATCTCCCTGCCATGCGTGTCTCATCTTCTGCACGATTGGAGTTACTAGCAGATATGTTGTAAAGTGTGATTGTTTTTTGTGTTTTCTTTTGTTCATGTGGCTTTCCTACCTTCATCTGTGGTTAGTGATTGGTTATTTTCCCCAATCCTATCTTATTTTCAGAGCTCAGTGGCAGTTTCATTGTCACCATTATCCTAATTTGATTCCTGACATGGGGCGTCTAGGTATTTTCAGTAGATTGGCAGATTCCTCCTCCCCTCAAATGGGACGAGAGTACAAACACCCGTTTCTTGGTTTCATTCCTGTTGTCCCCTTAGCGTAGTTTATTTACATTTCATTGTTACTTCTGTTTATTTCCCTGGAGAGATCTCATCAAACTTGGTCATTTGCAAATGTTTAGAACTTTTCAGAAAAAAAAAATTGATTCGAAATTTAAATTATGTATATCGCTTAAGGTAGTGAACAAGTGTAACAACTATGAAAGGTGTGTTTAGACAGAAGACATTGGTTATAAACGGTGGTAATATTATCTGTTACTTCTCAGAATAGTTGTAATCTTACAAGTGATTTCACTTTATGTATGTTTTTTTGTGCCATTTCACTTAGATGATCCTGCAGTATGGAAAGCATTTCATGATCCAAATTAAATATACTGCTGGTTTGTAAGTTGAATTTGGTTATATAGTCCGTCCTTAAATAACCATAAAGCCTGCCATACATTTTTCGAACTAACTACTTGCTTTTTATATGCAAGCATTAACTGTAAAACTGCTAGTTTCCTGCTGGTGTGCCATGTTATGTCATTTTACAGTAGAAGTAGCATTTTGAAGTAGACATGCTGTGACTGATCGACACATTAAACATCTGTATTTCCCCCCCCCCCCCCACCTCCACCCCACCCCCTTCCCTGACTTTTGGTTAGTGTTAGTGTGAGACTATTTTGTTATGTTGGAAGAAATCCTACAGAGGTAATTTTAATTATTGGAACTTCTCCTCAGTTTATTAGTACCTCTGAATCATCATACTTCTTATGCACTGATAATTACCTGCACAGATTTAAGCATTGCAGATGTTTCATTAGGACTTTTTGTGAAAGAATAGCTCCACAATTTACACGTGTTGTTTACTGGCTTGGCTCTACACAATTTCTGCCGACTGTGTAACTATGAAAGCGTCAAGCTCTGCATCAGATGAAATATTTATCAGTAATATATATCTATGTTTAGCTGTGTTAATATTCAACTGAACAAATATTTGGATGAATATGGTATTTATTTTGCAGTCTCATATCTAAGATGGTTCAGAGGTGTAAAAGACTGTTACATGTTTTTGTGTTTGATTGCAGTTGTTTTTTCTTTTCTTCTTCTAAATGTGTGTAAATGTTTGGTAAAGTAATTATAGAATTTGTAAAAAAAAAAAAAAAGAAAAAAAAGTGCCTTAACTACAGACCTGAAGAAGGACCTGTGAAAGTGGATTTTATGAATCCAAAATAATGTACACCTTGTTATCTGCTGAGCAGATTATTGCAGAGTATGAGGACATCTAACTTCGTGCCTTAGGCTGTATGTGATGTCTGAGAACAATGTATGTTATGAACAGTATTTTGGATGACTTTTATTGTTGTGAATGATATAGTTTAATTTGTATAATTAACTTTGAGTGAGGATTGTTGAATGACAATGTGATCTGCCTTCATTGCTCAATATTTGACGTATTAATGTGAATCTGAATTAATGGTTGCAATCTGTTTTTGAAGTGTATGTAATCTCTGCTGCGAAATTTTTTTGTAAATATTTAACAAAGTAGTTATCTTTGTTACATATGTGGTTTGAGAGCAGTTTTCTATTAGTAATTTTAAAGTTTATATTTCAAATTTTTACGTGTTTTTTACATTTTGTAATTATATTTTAATGAAGTAATCAAAATGAAATGTTAACAAAGTACTGGCAGTTATTTTTTATTATTTACATTTTCATGTTGTGTGTGAACGCACATATAAATATGTATTGGAGTACCTTCAGTCTCATCTAGCTACATCCACACCTGCTGTGAAATTAGAGCTACGGTAATTTATTCGAATCCCTAACACCCTCCCTTGTGCCTGAAATCGAATGCCAGCTTGTGATGGGTCATTTTTTCCCTTCTATGCTCCTCTTGTGTTATCCTGTATGATATATCAAGTTAAAGAAGGAATAAGTGATCGTGAAGCAGTTCTGATAGTTAAAAGTGTGGTAGATAAACCAATGGCCAGAATTTAAGATGGTTATAGTCCTGCAGTTAAAAACAGGTTTCATATTTGATGAAAGGGAAGGCCCTTTAGGTGGAGAGGAAGTGGAAATAGTTCAAAGATACAATAAGAGTGGAGAAAGAAATGTCCATTCTGAAACAAGAATATAAAGGCTTGGAATCACTTCACTATTGATGTCAGGAGGTTAAAGAGATTGGTTAAGAAAGGGAAAGGCGGGAAGGAATGTTTAAAATAACGAAACAAGCTATTAATAATATCAAAGAGGCAACAAGTTAAATTTTTATTAAGTAATGATGAAACTAGAAATTTCAATGGATATGGAAGGAAATTTATGGGCAAAGGAGGTATTCAGCCATTTATATATAAAGATAGGGAAGAAGTTGGTGAGAATATGAGGAATACAGAAGTATTAAATGACAAGACCACTAGGGACGATCGTACTGGAATGGGAGGGGAAACTTATAACAGCTGCTTCTCCACATAAGTAAATATTCGATCCTTAGGCTATTATCAGGAGACTAGATAGGATAAAAAGAAAAACAACCCTTGAAGGGCTTGGTATGAAGGATCTAGGAATTTTCCGAGCCAGAGCAAAAACGGAGATTGCCGCCAAGGGGGCTAAAAAAACAAAAAGGTTGCCCTTCAAACACGATTTAGCTGCCCCCCTTTCATCCCAAATCTGCTGCATGTGGTAAGTGCCCTGGTCTGCCCCCCCCCCCCTCCCAAGATGTGGCTCTGAGGATGATATTACCAAAGATGGGTCTAATGTCATTGTACCATTACTTGAAATATTTTTCGACTTAGCACAACAGAGGACTGGAATAGTGGTGTAGTAGTAAAAGTGAGAGAGGTTGAAAATTACTGTGAAATTAACTCCAGTCGATGGTATGGTGGAGGTGATCTTGAAATGTCATGATGACATAAGAAATGTGAGGAAATCTGTCACAGAGAGGTTATTTTTTGTATATGTCAGTAGGCTTTGTACAAGATATTCCAGGTGGAATGGGCAGATGGGGCAAGGTTTATAGTGTGGCACTACCCAGTGCCGGATTAACCTCGTAGCAGGAGGTAGCAAATGCTATGGGCCTCGCGCCTCCTAGGAGCCCCGTACCTAGGCTAGATGGGTGATATTTTCTTTTTTGTTTCTTAACTGTACAATTTTCCCCCGGACGGCAAAAATCAAGGACCTCTTCACATTTGCTACGGCCCCCGTGCTGTCCTAATCCGGGCCTGGCACTACCTTACCAAGGTATCCAATAGAGTCACTGAATTGCAGATGAAAAAGTTACTTGTTGGGTCGACACATTCGTAAAAGGTGTTAAGCACAGAGGTGCCAATAATGACCATGTTATGTTCAAATCTGAATATGAATTCAGTTTATCCACAACAATCTCATCTGCATTATTTGTCACTCCTCTAGGACTCTAATCTTTTCTTCCGCATCTGATACGATTTCTCCCCAGTAAACTCATGACTCACATCTGTGAACAGCAGTGAGATGCAATAGAATTCCTTGCTAACCAGTACAAAATATCTTCCTCCAATTGCTGCTCTATTTTTGTGGTACATTCTGTAACCATTGGGGCAGATTCGGTGTTTAGCAATCCTTCTGTTAACCAAAACTATTTGTAGTTTATGTACCCCTAATAAGCTTCAAAACTATATTATTATGTTCATTATACACCTACAGTTCACCAGTAACAGTAAAATGTCTGATTTTATAATGTACTCTGCATACTCTCCGCCTTGTTCGACCCCTTCCTTTTACTGTTTCACAAGCTTGAAGTACATCTTTAACAATGCTGTTTTCTCCCATCATGCATTTGTAATCGGTATCCCTATGTTCATCCTTTCTCTAGCAGCCTGAAACCTTTCCTCTTTTTTTGTTAAAAAAAAATCCTAATGCCATCATAACTGAGAGTGAACTGCTAGCTAACAATTGAAAAAAGTACCACCTTACTGCTTCCATTTAGGTGCTGATTATCCCTACTGATACTCCATTTGCCAATGGTGTCCTTAGACACAATTCCAGCGACGGACCTCATGCCTTTCCCAACCAGTGCCTCTGTCTCAATGTTTACCCACCTCATATTTGAGTTCATGGTTGCCGATCATGGTGACTCAGAATCCATATGCCCTCCACATTGGTTTGGTGCCCCGCTTTCACCTTCCTGAGGTCACTTAATATGTTGTAATTTACACTTCTATCAATACTATTTTCTGAACAACCCGTTAACACTACTCTAGAAATCTCCGCAAAGTGGTCCTTTATTCTCTCCTGCCTGATCTCGTATTGAACTTGGTTTGTAAAAACTCGTAACCTGCAAGCCTGTGGCTAACTGATCCCGCATAAGTGCGAGTACGCCTTTCCTATGGTTACTACGCAGCAGCCGACCTGTTTTCTCCTTTCCTCCTCCTATTCTTAAAAGTTGCTACATTTACATGGGGCTCATCACTTCCTGGTTCTTGTAAAATGTATCATATTTTTATCACCACAATTGCTGCGGTGGATGATACCTCCATCCTGTTTATCCTAATAGCCACAGGACCTGTTGCCAGCTCCAATTCATCCTATTCTCCTTTCCGTCCTGATCCTAAAGGCTAAGCTTGATAAGCCCTCATAATTTCATCTCTCTCTGTGATTGTTTCATCCTGTTCTTTAATAGTTCCATCCCACTCCGTCATCATTTATTTCTCTTCTGAAATTTCCCTATACCTGAAACAAAATGGACAGTACCAGGAAAAGGCCTCATTTTCTTCCCCTTTTCCCTGTGAACTCCATTTCTCCCAATATAACCACTAACAACTTTATTCATTATACTCCCTCATTTCACTAATAGCAGCATTGTAACTGACTGACTTTGCTATATTAGTAAGACTACCCTTCACCTTGCTTATTGCAGCTCGCTTTCGTTTTTCCTGTTCCGTCAGCTCTAACTATTTGTTTGGTATTTATAATTCCTCCCACCATGCATCTATATTCAGTATTCCTTCATTTACTTACTTTTCCCCATTAGCCTCTAACATAAAAATGGCACTGTCTTGATTTGTCATAATTGAAAATGTGTTCCCTTGCAGGTACAGCTAACAACTTAATATCCTCTGCTCCAATTGAAATCAATGTCATCTGTTGTGTAATTTGTACTGTATTATTTCGATTGTGTAGGTTAAGGTGCATATAATTTAATTTTGTTTTTGGTTGGTACCCCCATCAGCCGGAGAGGGCCCAGGGTAAATTTGACCCGCTTACTGACACCGCTGTAAAGTTAGTTACATGACCAGACATGGGAAAACTAAATGTCAGAAATATATGGCATACAGGCACAAATAACATGAGATGCATTTCCATGTATTACAAAAATGAGTTTAAAAATACTGTACATAAATAATACAAATTTTTTTGGCACTGTACATTCCACTTATTTGTTCTAAGCAATCACTTGTATTTAAAGGCACAGACATTAAATCAGAAAGTAATACAGTTCTTTAGCAGCAGATGATACAGTGGTGTTTCAGGTGTGAAACAAATTACACAATATGAAGTGGCTTTTTACAAAAGAACAAATAATATCTATCACTAAAACAAAGTTAATTGTTATTACTGACACAAATATTACTAGAAAACAAATTTCCTTTTAAACTAACCACTGTCACTTAGTTTGGGTATCTAGTTGTAAGTCATATTGATAATTACTGTTATAACAAGATATATATAATTTAACAGGTTTTTGGATTTTAAAATATCGTCCATCACTCAGCATCTTTGTTACAAATTTAATGTTATCACGTAACATTCTTTTAAGTGACTGAACAGTGTACTGTTCCTGTTGGTGTCTCAAATATAAAAATTGGCTCCAACTTACTTAATCCCTTCGAGTTACCACAGCTCGTCCTGTTACAAGAAGAGTGCATTCAGCATAAGCAGTGACCTTGTTAGTAGCTTTTCATCAGGGGACTGCAAGTGGACTGCTAAATTTGAGTCTGACCTCAAACCAAAACTGGATGGTGGATACTAAACTGCTTCTGTACAAAGGAGATGAGGAGGTAATGACTAAGGTCTGTAACGATCTGTACCACTGCAAATGGTAGGTGACCAAACATAACCTGTCTGGTCTACTGCTTGATCAAGAACTTCATCCTTCAATAACTGACTAATGATTATGAAGGCCCTGTAACGATAAAATACGATTTCATCTACAGAAAAAGTAAATCAACAATAAAACAATCTCATGTCAAACTGTACAGTGAAATTCTATTTTGTGAATATCTGAAAGAAATTATTGTGCCAGAGGCACGCAACTCATTTCTATGGAGATATGGAGTGTGGTTTAGTTGTTACACTCTTAGCTAACAACTTATCGCAGTTTTCACGACACCTAATTATTAGCTGCTGCAAAGTGAAATGATAAGGGTCATCTAATTACCATAATCACTGCTGTACCGGTAATATAATTTGCATAGTTCAGAGTACCCTTGAGAGATCGACCAATGACGGTCATTATTCAGTAAAATAAAATAAAATATTATTTACTGAAATTTAACTGTGTTAAAGCTGCACACAACTACCATAAAAACGATCAGATCTTCTAATATCACCACAGATCATTTACAATGGTTTAACAAGGAGGGAAACAACACAAAACTTCTGTATGTCCATATAGAGTGGCCATTTTGAGTGCTGTTTGGCCGCCACTGTTGACTGCATTGACGTCTGCTCCTTCATTGATTAGAACATTGACAGTGTCAACGTGACCAAACACTGCTGCGGCATGAAGCGGAGTGTTACCCATGTTGTCAGCAGCGTTGACTCTGGCTCTGGAGGATAGAAGTCGTACCACAATGTCACGATGGCCTTTTGAAGCGGCAGCATAGAGTGCCGTGCGCCCGTCCTTGTTTACCGCATCAATTTCCGCTCCTGCATTAAGCAGAACATCGACAATCATCACGTGACCGAATACTGCTGCTGCATGAAGCGGTGGATGACCCTCGTTGTCAGAAATGTTCATCTTAGCTTTGGAGCCTAGAAGGCGAAGAACAACGTTGCGATGATTTTCTGCCGTGGCTTCGAAGAGTGCTGTGTGCCCAAGCTCGTTTACTGCGTTCACTTGAGCTCCTTCATTAAGAAGAATATTAACGATGAAAACGTGACCATCTCTAGCTGCTGCATGAATTGGAGTGTTACCTGAGTTATCAGTAGCATTGACCTCAGCCTTGGAGCGCAGAAGTCGAAGAACAACTTCGCGACTACCACTCATGGCAGCCATGTGCAGCGCTGTGAGACCCGTCATGTTTGGCGCTTCCACCTGCGCTCCAGCATTAAGCAGAACGTCAACAGCGTTCAACTCACCGGAGCGAGCTGCGGCGTGAAGCGGTGTGTTGCCCCCGATCTCGGCAGCGTCTATCTTGGCATTGTAGCGTAGAAGCAGAGGTATAAGTTCGTGATGACCCCTTACAGAAGCCATATGGAGTGCTGTGCACCTTTCTGAGGTTACTGCTTCTGTTTTTGCTCCTGCACTAAGCAGATCATGAAGAATGTTCATGTGACCATTTACAGCTGCTGCATGAAGTGGTGTGTGACCTGTGATGTCAGCAACATTGATCTCCGCCTTGGATCGTAGAAGACGAAGAACGACATCTCGATGACCTTCATCAGCGGCTGCATAGAGTGGTGTGTGTCCCAGATTATTTTCTGTGTTCACCTCAGCACCAGCTTTAAGAAGAAGGTCAACTGCATTCAGATTACCGAGAGAAGCTGCCGCATACAGTGGTGTACTGCCGGAGTTTTCAGCAGTATTGATCCTGGTACCAGAGCGCAGAAGTCTGAGTACAACGAAGCGTTCGCCCCCTATTGCGGCATCATAGAGAGGTGTTCGCCCATCCTCGTTTTGCGCTTTCATTTGGGCTCCAGCATCAATGAGAACATCAACAGCGGCCACGTGACCACCTGTGGCTGCTGCATGAAGCGGTGTGTTTCCCAAGTCGTCAGCAGCGTTGACTTTGGCCTTGGAGCTTAGAAGTCGAAGTATAACATCCACCTTACCTTCTTGAGCGGCCGCATGGAGTGCTGTGTTCTGTGTATCATTTAATGCATCCACGTGTGCTCCAGCGTTAAGTAAAACATCAATAACCTTCACATGACCACATGCAGCTGCCGCATGAAGTGCCGTGTTACCCAATTTGTCACGTGTGTTGATGTTGGCCTTGGAACGTATAAGTTTGATTACAACATCCACGTGACCATTTTGAACGGCCAAATGGAATGCTGTGTTCTGTTCATTATTTAATGCATCCACATGTGCTCCAGCATTAATTAGAACATCGACAAGCTTCAAGTTACCATTCAAAGCTGCCGAATGAAGCGGCGTGTCACTCATGTTGTCAGCGGCATTCACCTTTGCCCCGGAACGTAGCAGTCGGAGAGCGACGTCGCTATGACCACATACAGCAGCCAAGCGTAGTGCCGTGAACCCCGCACTGTTTCTTGCTTCCACTTCTGCTCCAGCACTAAGCAGAACATCGACAGTGTTCAAGTGACCAGTTGCAGCTGCTGCAAAGAGCGGCGGGTTACCCCTGATGTCAGTAGCGTTGATGCTGGCATTGGAGCGCAGAAGTAGAGTTACAACATCGTCATGACCTGCTAAAGCGGCCACATAGAGTGCTGTACGCCCAGTCTGGTTTACTAGCTCTGTGTCTGCTCCTGCATTAAGCAGAACATCAACAGTGTCAACGTGACCGCGTGTAGCTGCTGCATGAAGTGGAGTATTACCCAAGTTGTCAGCAGTGTTGACCTCGGTCACGGATCGTAGAAGGTGGAGAACAACATCCCGATAACCTTCTACAGCGGCCGTGTATAGCGGTGTCTGTCCCCATTGATCTACTGTATTCACCTCTGCTCCAATAGTAATAAGCAAATCAACTGTGTTCAAACGGCCATGAGCAGCTGCTCTGTGCAGTGGTGTTCTGCCGTAGTCGTCAGCATCGTCCACCGTGATGCCATGGTGCTGAAATAATAGTACTGCGGCCTCGCATAATGCTGTTTGCCCATCCTCATCTTCTTCTTTCAATTGGGCTCCAGCATCAAAGGGAGCATCAACAGTGTTCACATGACCTGCTGCAGATGCTGCATGAAGCGATGTGTTACCTAAGTCGTCAGCAACGTTGATCTCAGCCTTACCTTCTTGAGTGTCCACATGGAGTGCTGCGCCATGGTCCGTATTTACTGCATCCACATGTGCTCCAGCATTAATCAGAACATCGACAAGCTTCAAGTTACCATTCAATGCTGCCGAATGAAGCGGCGTACCACTCAAGTTGTCAGCGGCATTCACCTTTGCCCCGGAACGTAGAAGTCGGAGAGCGACGTCGCTATGACCACATACAGCAGCCAAGCGTAGTGCCGTTAACCCTGCACTGTTTCTTGCTTCCACTTCTGCCCCGGCACTTAGCAGAACATCGACAGTGTTCAAGTGACCACTTGCAGTTGCTGCAAGGAGCGGTGTGTTACCCTGGATGTCAGCAGCATTGATGCTGGCATTGGAGCGCAGAAGAAGAGTTACAACATCGTCATGACCTGTTGAAGCGGCCGCATAGAGTGCTGTATGCCCAGACTGGTTTACTAGCTCTGTGTCTGCTCCTGCATTAAGCAGAACATCAACAGTGTCAACGTGACCGTATGTAGCTGCTGCATGAAGTGGAGTATTACCCAAGTTGTCAGCAGCGTTGACCTCGGTCACAGATCGTAGAAGGCGGAGAACAACATCACAATAACCTTCTACAGCAGCTGTGTATAGCGGTGTCTGTCCCCATTGATCTACTGTATTCACCTCAGCTCCAATAGTAATAAGCAAATCAACTGTGTTCACACGGCCACGAGCAGCTTCTCTGTGCAGCTGTGTTCTGTCGTAGTCATCAGCATCGTCCACTCTGATGTCGTAGCACTGAAGTCTGAGTACTGCAGCCTCGCGTAGTGCTGTTTGCTCATCCTCATCTTCTCCTTTCAATTGGGCTCCAGCATCAAGGGGAGCATCAGCAGTGTTCACATGACCAGCTGCAGCTGCTGCATGTAGCGATGTGTTACCTAAGTCGGCAGGAACGTTGATCTCAGCCTTACCTTCTTGAGTGTCCAAATGGAGTGCTTCACTCTGGTCCGTATTTACAACATCCATGTGTGCTCCAGCGTTAAGCAGAAAAGCAACAGAGTTGATGTGACCATCTGCAGGTGTTGCGTGAACCGACGTGTTAACCCATAGCCAGCAGCTGTAACAGTAGCCTCTATAAGACATACACCAGGAACTCCAACAATCTAGAATTGCTTGGGATCAAATATAGTACTAACAATTTAGTTAATTCTTTCTTGTATTTTGAGTATATACACCTTCACTTATTTTAGATGGTACATTTTATAACATTAACTACTTTATGAACAGCGGCGTGATATAGATTATTATAGAGAATGATGAGGTTTCCTACTTCTGTTTGAAACTTCTCAATTTGGCTACACTTCATATCCAGCTTGTTCCTTCGAATTATTATTCACATTTCTAAGCTGATGAAAATACTTATAATGTACCATGATTGATAATTCATGGAATTTTACAAAGAATTATTGTTTCCTTAGGTGTTAGCAGTTGGGAAACATTGTTCACCAGAGGACTGAAAAAGTGCCATAGTAGTACTTGTGCATAATGGAAGGTAGATAAATAGGGTTGAAATTACAGGCCTATTAGTATAACATTGGTGGTTAAAGTAAGTTGATATTCTACCACTTAAGAAATGATTGCGTGCAAAGAAATTGGTTTGTAAAATGGGAAGGATATTTGTATGAATCTCAATGGACTATACCCAAAATATTTTTGATCAAATGGGCAAAAGAGATAAACACATTTGACAGAGAGAACCATCTTAAATCAGGTAAAACCCATTGGAATTAATGAAAAAGTAAGGTAACTGGGTAGATAAATTATTAAAGAATTATGGTGAGAAATGCAGTTACAGAAGAGGTGGAACTGAAAATGGGAGTGCCTCAGTGCAGTGTCAGAGACCATTGATCAGTGGACTAACTATACCGTTGAGGCCCATGGCAAATTCATCGGATATAGCCCTCCGCCAGTGCTGGATCTAGGGTGGGGTGGCCAAATCGGGACACCTAATTCATCGGCGACCCAGGTGGAAGCTGTTTCAAGGTGTGGTGCAGAGCTGCGGGGCCCCTCCAGCTGGGGACTGGGAGATCCATCCGGCTGGGGGCCCGTGATATTTTGCCCATTCTGCCACCCTATCATTACGCCACTGCCATTGCTGTTCACTGTTCCAATGGATTGGTGGTTTGCAGAAACATTTAGGATGCTTGCTGTTCAATTTGATTACAGGGAGAAGACTGTGAAAAGCTGCAAGGGGATCTGACAGGGATATGTAGTTTGGTAGGTGAACAAGGAATGAGATAAATGACAAGAAGGGTCTCTTGATTATACGTACAAATAAAGAATTAAAGTTTTTTAATTATTATAATGTGAGGAACGAATTGCTTGTTGAAGACGTTAGGTGTAAATATGTTAGCATAATATTTGGTAGTAAACTATGTAACTTAGACAGGTCACGTTTGAGAGGTTCTACTGCAAGATTTCCAGGGTCTACTAGAGATTGCGATTCCGCTACAACATTCACTAACGTCGTCATAATATTGCTGTAATCAGTCACAAGAAGTATTATTTTGGAGCAGTAATTCCATTGTAATACAGCCTAGACCATTATTTTCAAGCAGAAATTAGGTTCTAATACAGCCTGGACCAGCATAAAACTGTTAAATGTAATTTGGAAGAATTTCTAGCGGAGTCTTGTGTTTGACCACTGCAGTATTATGATGCCAATGCCTGGTGTAATCGCGATCTCCAGTAATCCCGATGTTCAAAATACCTCATTTATTAGAGAAGGTGAAAAGGAGATACAATAGACAAGTTATGGAACTGGATTATACAATATTTGTCAGACCTACACTTGAATATGATGTGTAGTATGGGATCTTCATTTTGGATATCAGATACAGTTATTGGTTGGATAGCAAAGGTGGACAGCTAGATCTGTTTGCAGAAATTACATCAGTAAAAAATCAGCATCTGGTATGATAAAGGATCTGAATCATTGGAAGACAGGAGATGGGGGAAGAGTGTGCCGAATGTGTAGCACATATATTGGCGATGAGGCATGGGAGGATATTGTTGAAAGAATGAAAAGAGGATATGATCACAAGTTCGCACTAATTTCAGGTATAAGGGTGTGGGAAAATTTTCTTATGTGGATTAGGGAGTTAGAGATTGCAATGAATTACTAAGAAAAACAAACAATTTGCAAGATTTTAAAATTCCTAAAAGGCAAAAGTAGGTGGATGGCAACACTGGATTCAAAGAATATACGATCCAATTTTAAAAAAATGGTGAAAATCCTGTCAACGTATATTCTTAATAAAAATAAAAAATATATATCTTTTTGTGTAAGGTAGCCGTCTTATATTGTGTGTTTTCCAGCAGCTAACATAGCGAATTCGATTGATTGTTCCAAAGCTTTCCTTTGAAAGTACTGATGTTTCTTACTTGTGGATTCAATGCTGTGGGATCGTTGTTTGTGGGAGAAGTTTAGGGGATTACTGGAGATCGCGATTCCACCAAGAATTGGCGTCATAATACTGCAGTAGTCAAACGCAAGAAATCACTGTAAATACTTTTCAAAGTATATTTAACAGTTTCTTGCTGGTCCAGGATATATTAGAACCTAATTCTGCTTGAAAATAATGGTCCAGGCTGTATTACAACGGTATTACTGCTTGAAAATAATACGTCTTGCAATTGACTACAGCAGTATTCTGACATCATTACTGAATGTTGTTGTAGTGGAATCGTGTTCTCCATTAGACCCAAGTTCTCTTTATTTCGAAAGGTATCTTTACAGCTTACACGAATCCCGACATGCATTTCTCCACTGTCAAGTTCTTTTCTTTTATAGCTACACTAGCATTTACCTGCTGCTTCATGCTGATGTGTTTTGGTATGTATAAAAATTCTTTACCGATTTTATTCTGTTACGAAATATTAACTTTGAGAGAGGCACGAATTCTAAATGTCTTCTGTAATCTTTCCTTTGTTTTAGTTATTTCCTCAGGTTTAGTTTTCATAATGATATCCGAGAGTTTTGTTTCTTTCATATTTTAATGTTATTCAATTTATGAAATAGTAGAAAATCTATCTGAAAAATTAATTGCACTAATTCATAGAGATAATTATTGTGAGAAGAAACAAAAATTGTTCAGAAAGGGTTTTATTTTTGTGATATAAGTAGGTGTAACAATGTTTAAGATAAATAAAATATTAGCTTTACCTTACGTAGTAGGTCGGTCACTATAATGCCTATGTGCCATTTTTAAATGCTGATACGGAAGATTGCATGATTTATTATTTATTTTATTTTTTAATTTCTTTTATAATTGGTGTGTTAAATCTCTCCCCCATTAATTTTTCTGATTTACAAATTTTAATTTTAAATTCCTTAAGCATTTTTGGAACATTATTCATCACTTGGTAATTTGTTCCAATCCTCGACACTCTTACCAACAAAAGAAAATTTTTCTGCTCCTTTATGCATGAAATAGAGCGCCAGCTTGTGGTCATGGTCGTGATTCCCCTTCCATGCACTATTCCTAATTCTTTGACCAATATCCCTCCAAGCTCCATCAGCAACATATGCCCTGTATATTCCACTCTCTTCACCCTTCTACCTTCCTCCAGTGATTCCCAATTTAATTTTCTGAAATAGATTTTTTTCTTTTGTTTTTAGGATATTGGTTTTATTTTGACGATATGTTAGTATGATCAGTTATTTCTGCTATAAAATATAAATTTATGTGGATTATGGTATCACACGTTAAGAATTATTTTCCTTTGCTTCCAAATCACGGTATTACTAATGCCATTATTTCAGCCACATATAAGTAATTCCAAAATGTCATGATTTGATCACCATACAGTGTATGTATTAATGCACATTTCACTGAAGCTATGATTTTCGAGTGGAGGTTGTGATTTGGTTGAAATACAGCCTGGGCCATGATGACAGTTGATAAGCTTTGTTGAAACATAAGAGAAAATATGGATTTAGCTTTATAATTAATGTGATGTAGCATGTTTCGATAGTGGAACAGTGAATGTATTAATGTGCATGTGACAGAAGCCAAGTTTGTCATTTGGTTGAAATGCAGCCTGGACCAGAATGACAATTGACATGCTATGTTACAGCATTAGGTATAATTTAGGCGGTGTAACATAAGGTATTACGATGCCTAGTTAATTTTTAGTTTAATTGGTTGCATGTTGCTATCGTCATTAACTCAACAGCACGTATTGAGATAAACATTAGAAAATCAGGGTTATGTAGTCTTGTATACAAGGAAAGTATCTTTCCTGAATCAATAAAAAAAAGCCAATAATCAAACCATTCTATAACCAGGTAAGTATCTTAAAGACAGAGAAATATAGACTAATTTCACTTCTATCCACATTTTTTAAGATATTCAGCAAAGCAATGTACAGTAGGGTGTATGCACATCTGCATAATAGTGACTTACTCTGCAAAGTTTAGTTTGGTTCTAGGAAAGGTGTTTCATCTAAGTCTGCTATTTTTGCATTTGTAGATATTGTAAATGCATAAAAATTAAATATTCTAGATGTGCACTGTGATCAAGTTTACACCTTTGAATGCATAGATTGTAAGATTCGCATAGATAAATTAGAACACTGTGGTGTTAGTGATGACCAAAACTTTCTACTATCTACAAAATAGATAGTAATGTGTATCCATGAAGGCTGTAAGTACAGGAAACTTAGAATGGGGAATAGTTAAACTGGTGTACCTCAGGAGTTGATTCTTGGTCTTCTACCATTTTTAATATATAGCTATTATCTCCTCACACATCATGTATAACAGTATATATTTCTAGATGATGTTAGCAGTCTTTAAAACACCCATGAATGCAAAATCTTGAAAATAGTATAAATGATACTTTAAAGAAAATGAACAAATGGTTCAGGCAAATAAATTAATAATATAAGGTCTGCAAATAATGTTTCTGCAATACAGTTACTTTTAATAAATTGTTTATTTATTAATTTATGTAGGGTTACCAGATGTCCTCTTTTACCCGGACATGTCCTCTTTTTTTGGACCGTAAAAATGGTCCGGGCGGGTTTTGAGAAAAATCAATGAATGTTTTTTTTTTTTTTTTTTTTAGTTCCGTTTTACTACTGCCTGAACTTGAAAGTGTGGGAATAAAACTATCCCATCTGTCAAAATGGTAAACCCTAAAGAATTTAACCTTTATGCCAACAATGTGATATTTTATCTACACTTTTCCTTTTTCTGTCTCGGCACTGTGTCAAGATATACTGTAGTTACGATTTCTGAGCAATAGGTGGCGAGGCAATTATCGTGAAATACGAGCTGCGGGGCGGCCGGTGAAGAACATGTACGCAACAATGCAAAGTACTTCGGTAGTCAGCTCGGCTTCTAGAATCATTGTTTTCAACTGCTTTACTGTTAGTTGCGTTTTGGTTGTTGTGAAGTGAAGCAGTTTTACTGTTCAAGTGAAATCATGCCAAAACGCAAATGTGTCTTCAGTGACGAATTACAAAAACGATTTCCTGACTTCAGACCGGGAAGAATTAGCTCAGAGGCAGAATGTCTTATCTGCCCATCAGGAACATTTGTTTCAGTTGCTAATAAAGGTAAGATTTATAACCATGGGACCGATTTTACGTAAATATCGTATGACACTGGAAATTTGCATGTAATATCTCAGATTTTCTTACACTGAATAATGTATAACATGCACAATTATTAATTTGCAGGGGGGCTAGACCTAGAAGCTCACAAAAACACTGAAAAACACAAAACGCGGATACGTACTGCAGCATCTTCATCCAAAGTTGACGATTTTTTTTGCAAAAAAGGATTCCAAAATTAATGATCTGGTCCATGCAGCTGAAGGCACCCTATCTTTTCACACAGTCAAGCATCATCAAAGTTTTAAATCAATGGACTGTACTGGAAAACTGCAGAAAGTGTTATTTACAGACTCAAATATAGCGAAACAAATGTCATGTGCTCGCACTAAAACAGAAGCCATTATTAATTCTGTATTGTCACCTCATTCTGTTAATGCTTCTATTGACGCTTTGGAGTGTATTTCATGTTTTGGTGTTGCAACAGACGGCAGTAACCATGGTTCTGTGAAACTGTTTCCAATTCTAATTCAATACTATGACTTTAAATCTGGGGGAATTCAAACAAAAGTAGTCCAAATGAAAAATCTGAAACTATTGCATCTTACATATGTGATACTCTTAGAAGTAGAGGTATTAATAATAAATGTGTTGCTTTTTCTGGCGACAATACAAATACAAATTTTGGTGGGATTAGTGGACTTGGTAAGAGGTCGGGAAATAATGTTTTCGCCCATCTGAAAAACAATTTAAATGATAGATTAGTAGGATTAGGCTGCCCTGCTCATGTTTTACATAACTGCATTCAACATGGTATTGATGCAGGACTCACATTATATGTTGATTCCATAGTATTAAAAATATTTAATTATTTTTCTGTGTACACAGTACGTACTGACAGTCTTAAGGACTTTTGTGATTTTGTAGATGTACAATATAGGGAAATATTGTGTCATTCTAAGAGTAGGTGGCTGTCCCTTTTTCCTTGCGTTACGAGACTAATTGAGATGTATCCAGCACTGAAATCATATTTCAGTTCTCAGGGTGATATTCCAATTCTGATTAAAATGTTTTTTTCCAAAATGAGCTTAGTGAAGCATGATTATGGTTTGTTCATTCTCTTATGTCATTATTTCAACATAATATTTTGGCCCTAGAAAAAGAGAAAAATTCACTGGTAGAAATGATACATATTCTTGAGGGTGTGTTGAATGCTCTTCAGGAAAGAAAAATCCAGAATTTCAAATCTTAAAACTAAAAGAAATTTTGAGAAAAAAACGGGACGAAGGTTAGGTATGGTTCTAAATGTGATATGCTAGAAGGAGAAATAGCACATGTTTATGATGCAACAATTACGTATCTTAAGAAATGGTTGGTTCAGTATCAAGAGTTTTTGGTATTTAAATGGATGGGTCTGAAGAATTCTCCAAATTGGGGAGATGTGGAACAAACAATTCTGTACCTAAATGAAAAACTTAATATTAAAATAGATGATGTAAAGTGCTTTGATCAGTTTTGCAACTTTCAGAAATTTTTGACAAACCAGGCTAACGTTAATACAGATCAGTTGTCAAATGATATCTGGTGTAAATTTTTCCGATAGTCAAAGAATGGTGCTTGTTTCTCAGAACTACTAAAAATTGCGGAGTTTTTCTTTGCTATTCCCAGCCACAATGCTAGTGTAGAAAGGATTTTTTCATTAGCAAACAGTCAGTGGACCAAAGATAGAAATAGACTCAGTGTTGAGTCTGTTAAGGGAATTATAAGTGTGCAATATAATTATAAGGATTTATCTTGTGTACAGTTTTATAATTATTTGTTGGAAAATAAGAAATTACTCTCAGAAATTGGTTCATCAAAGAAATATCTGAGTACTTCAGGGAATAATGATGAAGATGAGAAATGTACTAATGATGATTTTTTGTAGTTTATATTAAAATGTGCCACAAATTGTTGTAACGTTGCATGATTTAATAAAATGAAGTAATATACTACCTATTGTAGACGTTTCATTTGCAAAAGTATAGTGAATTATGCATATCTTAAATATTTTTATTTATTAAGTGTGAAGTTATAATTTATCTTAATGCAACATCCGTAAATGTTTAGAAACCCACAACACTTTTGCAGAATTTAGTATTAATCTACAAAGGTCCTCTCTTTTGAAGACCATCATCTGGTAACCCTAAATTTATGGCGTGACACATTTCAAGATCTTAGTCTTATTTTCAAATGCCGTTTTTGTTATTATATTCTTGGTGTGAAGAGTGCTCGTGTAAGTTTCTGCTGGATGTTAACAGGACTTACTTTGTGTTTCATTTTGTGAAGATTTCTTCAAAACACAGAAAGTCACACGTGCACTTTATGTAATCATAATGTAGTGAAAAAGTGCATGTGTGACTTTCTGTGTTTCGTGTTTTGAATAAATCTTCACAAAATGAAACACAAAGTAAGTCCTGTTAACATCCAGCAGAAACTTACATGAGCACTCTTCACACCAAGAATATAATAACAAAAATGGCATTTGAAAATAAGACTAAGATCTTGAAATGCGTCACGCCATAAATTAATAAATAAACATTTTATTAAAAGTAACTGTATTGCAGAAAAATTATTTGCAGACCTTATATTTCAAAACAATTACAGACTTTCATAAAGTCCATTTATCATGGATAAATTAAAAAATATTTAATTAATAGTTAACATCAGTCTGAATGCTTTCATAAATATCTATGATACTAGGTGTAAATACTACAAGTCATTGTCAATTGTACAGAAAAGGCAATAAACACTGGAACATCTTTATTCAATGTTCTACTACAGAAAATGAAATAGATGAAATATTTTCAGGAAACTAGCCAAATGAGTATGTAATCACTTGGATAGCTTCCCAAGAAAATTTCATCTACATACAATGCCAAGAAAGTTTGCACACTTATATAGGAAATGAATGTTATCTATAAATACTAAACAGAGTTCAATCGGGACTGAAAGAGTTTTTGCTTCAGAACCCATTTGAATCCTTGAAAGAATTTTCTTGTTGGAAGATGGCTAAGAAAATACCATTTGTTTTATTATTGTTACTGGTATTAATGGTGATGGAGCTAATGTCCCACTTATCATTTCCCTACATACTTATTGGATGCTAATAGTTTTGGGTATAATGTTAATTAACTCATTAGGTTATTTGTTCCATTCACTCCCCTACCTTCACAGGATAGCTTTCCCACTTCCTTAGGTCTAAAGTCAACTAATTTATTGTCATGGCCTTCTCTTCATTTCCACATGCTCATCACGAGTACATGCCTTGCAGATGCCCACAATTCTCTTCACTCACCTTCTATCCTGCAATGACTCCCAACCCAAATATTTTATCATTTTAACACCAAGTGTATGATTTGGTAATTTCCACAAACAAATCTAGCTTCACACCCTCCAACTCCAGTATTTGGTACCAATAACATAATCCCATATCATTCAGCAATACTCTAGCAAAGGTCTGGCCAGAATTTTGTAATCCATCTCTTCCCTGTTACATTCTTTCATAATTTGCTCCAACAGGTGCAGTACTATGAACATTTTACCTACAACCTCCCTAATATCTCCTGCCAGGCTTAGCTTACCGTTAACTGATATTCCCAAGAATTAATATTGTTTCAACAATAAATTCCACTTCCACTCAATAATCATACATACCAGTTGTTTTCCTATCTGTATACCTAACAAGTTAACTCTTTGTGGCATTTATCTTCTTTCCATAACTATTCACCCAGCTAGATATCCTGTCTAAAAACCTCTGAATTTGCTCAAAATCTTCTCTCAATCAAGTCCTATTGTACAATATATACCATCTGCAATCAGCCCAAACTATCACCGTAGATAACAACAGAATAATTAATTACAATAATGAATAATAATTGTCACAATACCTGTGGATACCCCCCGTTATTACATCCATATCTCTTAATGTTGCATTACCCGTTTTGCTTCTTTGCTTCCTACCTCTTACAAATTCCTCCATCCAACAAGATACATGTTTGCTTATCCCAGTGGTCTTAACATTATTCACAATGTTATGGCTAACTCTGTCAAATGCTTTAGAAAGATCTAGTTACACATTGTCCACCTGGTTTCATTGGAAATATCTTATACACAACCAACTAACTGAGATTCACTTCTTGTAAATCCATGCTGCTGACTTCTTTTCCTCACAAATTTTCCTAATGTAGCTGGCTTCACATCTCTCCATCAACTGGCCCACCACTGCAGTCAAACTAATGGGCCATCCCTATTTGTCTCCCCTCCCTTAAGAACAGGCACTGCTACAGCCAATTCCAGTCTTCTGTAATATGTTGAGTCTCCAGACTTTAACCAAATAATACTTCCAGGTATGGAACAATATCTTTGCAACTTACCATATCTAACACATCTGTGAAAATATTATCTACAACAAGCACTTTACAGTTTTTAAAAACAACATAGCTCTCTCATAATAATATGTAATTCATATGTACTGAGATTTGGATGATTTTCCTCCGTTAATCTCCATCTGTCTCTGTCTCTATAAGATTCTCACCAAACCGGTTGCTCAGCATCATGGCCATTTTCATAGTCTTTGTATTCTCCATCCTCATCGATAATCATATGCAAACATCCTTCCCTCTTATTTTTCCAATATTAGAAATATTTTACTTGCATCATTCACTGTTTTCTGCCTGGCCATGATATTTTTCCTTGAATTTATTGTTAGCTTCACTCTTTACTTCTATTAATTCCATGTTTAATGTTTCATGCAATCTCTATTACCCTGCTGCTTCTTTAATCTATTTTGTTTCCTTCTCACCAAACTTTTCTGCCCCCTCACTTTCCTATTGTAGTATGCAGGTTCTGTGGTCATCCTTATTTTTTGTTTGGAACAAACATTTCTTCCCCTGTACCTACTATTTCATTGAACTATTCTCACTTACTTTCTATTGTATTAGTGCCTAACTTCTGTACATTGAACCTCAGTTCTGAAACCCTTGCCTTGTTATTTTCGTACCTATCACCTCACTTTTCCTTGATTAATAATTTTCTGAACTCCTTAATGTCCATAACAATTGCCTCATGATCCTTTATTCCCTCTGTAACCTGAGACACCACATATATTTAATCAGGATTTAATAAGAAAACATCCAGGAAATTGTTTCCCCTTGTTTTTTATCACTTGAGTAAAATCTCCTGCCCTCACTAGGGTTTAAGCAAAACTGTTCCCTTGTGTTCCTAGCTCCATAACCCTTCCAGCTAACACCTGCCATATTTA
Source organism: Vandiemenella viatica (assembly GCA_031002005.1). NCBI lineage: Eukaryota > Metazoa > Arthropoda > Insecta > Orthoptera > Morabidae > Vandiemenella > Vandiemenella viatica. The sequence continues at coordinate 184,391,263 of CM061914.1, read as the reverse complement.
AATGCCCAGGTATTATGATCGCTTTACTACCACCTCTGATCTCTGAAATCATCTTCTCCCCTGTGGCCTCATTCTCTTAATTCAACTTCCCACTTTGATAAGCTGCTATGATTCTTTTCCCTTCCTTTCTATCCCCCCAAAACTCTACAATCTTGTTCATTATTTGTAAATGCACATGAACTGTAATAGTCGCCACTAACCACTATAAACACTCCTCCAACAGTTCCTCCTCTGTCTCATGAAAGCTTCATTGTAAAGAACTCTTTTCTTTAACCGAGAATCAATCCCTACAACCATTCATGGTTGTTGTATCTCTAATCAGCAACCAAACTCTAAAACTTTAATCACTATAACAACTCTTATAGTTTAATAATAAAAGCCTGATTTTCATTTTTTCCAATATCCTTCCTTTTACCAACATCCTTTTTATTCCACCATCAACTTTATTTTTTAGATATAAACCATTGTTTTCATTTACATCCTGTTTGCACTGATATATTCCCGAATGAAATTTTTGTTTTGATCTTCTTCTTACGATATTGACTTGTTATAAACTGATTCTAACCTGAAAACTGAGTCAATTTATAGTTTTGGAGGGTTGCCACACTAAACTTTCTTTTTAATTTACTTTCTGTGTTACTAACAGTCTATGCAGCACCAGTAATAACAGGGATCGTAACTAGGTCTGGCAATAGAGCTGGAATGGGATTCATTGGAAGAGAGGAAGATGGTCATGGGAGGTGTATATTGGTGATGGTGCATGGAAAGATATTGGTGTAAGAATTAAAAGTAATGCATGGAAGGGAAAAAATAACCATGAACACAAGCTAGCACTCGATTTCAGGTGCAAGGGTTTGGGAAGATTCTCTTTTTGTTTTTAGGCAAGGGGGTCAAGGATTGGAATAAGTTATCAAGAGAAATGATGAATAATATACCAAAAATGTTGAAAGAATTTAAAGTTGAAATTTGTAGAGGGCAAATGTAGGTGGGTGCAGGAAAGGGAGAAATTGCGTGTATAGGGAAATTTCCACTAGAGCGTGTGTTCCATTGCAATTAAATTAAGGGTGTTTCTCTTTAATTTTTATGCTATTTTTTAACTAATGTGACCGTTCCCTCCATGTTCAGGATCAGACTATGGCTAATATAACTGCCTCTCTCAATTGCACAAGCTGCAATAGTACAGAAATGCACTCACTTCAGCTCCATGTTAACATGCCACACAGCTGTGTCTAATCTAGGTTGATCATGGCTCCTGAACACTTCTACCAAACCCATATTTCTATGCCCTGCCGACGTACCCGTTATTCCCAGATCATGCTCTACATTAAATCGCTCAACCCTAGCTAAGCTACACCCTGCTCCACCAAGGTCTTGATGAGTGGCACTATATTCTCTACAACTTGGCTTAAATAGACTAGTGACATGGTAAACTGTCAATAGTTTGTCCTACAACCCCATGCCCACAATTCTCCTGTGACTGCTAACTAGCAGCAAAACGTTCTTGTTCTGATTTGATTTTCATGTGCCTATTTTTAACTCCGTCTGCTGCTGGCCTTATTTGCTACAACAGTATGAGGTTCCTCCTAACCTAACTCAGGCATCAGGATGTGCCTGCTTTTGGTCTTTACCACGGAGCTATTCTCCCTCTGCAATAAATTCTCCCTTTTGGCACATTACTTCTTTTTTGTTTAGAAAGGGGGGGGGGATGACAAAGTGTAAATTAATTTAATTGCGATGGAGTGCTTGCTCAGGTGACAATTTCCCTACACATCCATTTTTCCCCTTTCCTTTTCCCACTATTAATTTCTACTTTAATTCATAATCGCTGATATCTTCCTTTTTGTTGAAACTATTTAGGAATGTTGTAGGAAATTTCAATCGTATACAGTAAATAACATGTTATGTACACTTAGTTAAAAATGGATATTGGTTAAACTAATGGGATGTTGAGTTACTAAACAATCCATAATTAGCAGTAGGTAATAATAATGGTTTGTTTATATTTATGGTTATTCTTTTGACACGGAATCCAAGCGAATATATCTATCATTGACTGGATGTCAAGGAATCGTAAACATATAAAAAATTCTTATGAAATTTAACTTTGTTTTGCAGACTCATTAATAATCCGATTGAAAGTTTGGCGTAATTTTTAGAATCGAGAAACACATATTAGCCAAGAAAAAAAAAGAAAGCACGGAAGCAATAATCATAAAATCAAAATGTTTGGCATTTTGCGTTTGTTTGCCAAAGGAGGCGTGTCTGATATAAGACATCAGGAACTTCAGACAGTACCGGTAGTAAATTTTGTGAGCATGGTAAACTGCCTGTAGTGAACAGTAATAATAATCGTGTGATAAATGAGAACCAAACAGAATAAAAATGTACAAAACAAAACATAACCGTACCTCAACGCGAAACAGAGACGCAAAATATTGCAAACGATGAAATGTATCATGTGATTCGCAGGGGAGGGGAGTTACCGCATTTGACGCTTGGAGCGTTGGGGGTCTGCAAGGAATTAATTCCTAGGTGGCAGAATAACTGAAAGTATTGTATGCGTTGAAAGTTTTCTGTGCTGAACTTGGTTGAGATTTATTTGTGATTAGGTACTTTTGTATCTAGTTTCATACCGATACAAATAAGTTTCAGGGTAATATGCTTGATAAATTAAGGATTAGTATTAAGTATTATTTTGTATTTAAGTTTAAACAACAGTAATAAAACATTTATCATGCACTAACAGAGTAGCCGTCGTAAACCGGTCTGGTTAAATTTGAGTTACCCGTACATTATTTTTAGTCGCCCAATGAGAAACATCAAATTCGCCCAACCGTTTCCGGAACATAAAAAAAAACGTTCCAGAATGTTCGAGACACATCTTTGCACACCTTGGGCTTTGTTATCGTCATGTCATGATGGTTTATTTTTATTTTTTGTCTTTATGCCTCTTTGACATCGAGATCATTAGGGAAGGGCCTGGTTCAAGGAACGGGGAGGAATTCTGCCATGGGATTTTGAAGGAACTATCCCGGCATTCGCCCGGTGAGATTTGGAAAAACCATGGAAAACCCAAATCTGGATGGGCGGACGAGGATTCGAATCCGCACCCTACCGAATGCCAGGACAGAGCGTTACCCGTCACCCATCACGCTCGGTCCTGGAGGTTTACCCCACCATAGTTTTATTTTAACAGTTTGAATGATTTGAGTTAAATTTCCTGTCAATCTACCCTTTTGTTATGCGTATATGGGGGTGTGTACCAGTCATAAAATTCACCCCAGCCATTTCTGGAGCGTCGTCAAAACGTTTGAAAAAGTCCCAGAACTATTCCTACACAATTTTTCTGATAGCGATTCCGACAATTTTTGCATGTTAATATCTTCTGTCTGGATGTCGTTAAATGTCCCAAATTTCTGTAGTGCATAGATGCCAGCAAGCTTAGTAAACACATTAAATTTTGGAAAATACCGTAAACTGGGACTGCTTTGGGACACCTGCGTTATTAAGTGCTTTGAATCTCCCACAGCCGCCAGTTGCAAAGTTTTATTTCTTTGTTCTTGATGGATTAGCTTACAACTCACGAACCCCCTCTATTTAGGTGTAGACGACGCCCCTATCAATTGAGTCCTCATGCACAATTCCTAAAAAAGAAGTAATGCTCTTCTCAAGCAGCACCCCAGTCTCCACGTTTACCCGCCTCAGAGCGTGGTTCAACAGTGGTCTGTCATGGCGACTTAGGGAGCGTGAACAAACTACGTGGCTCGGTCCAGGGGGGTGGGAGGGATTGACTGGAAGGCTACGCTGGGTTGGGCTACGTGGGGGGAGGGGGGGTTCCGAGCCAGACCAGTTAGCTTTCCTTTCATAACATTTTTCACAGTTAAAATCAGGAACATAACTCACAATAGCATCTGAATATTTATTTCCCTCAGTTAATTATCTCCGTATGTAATTTACGATAGTCTGACAAGAGGAAACAGTACAAAATGGCTTCTGGAATCAAAAGGGAAAAAATAGCTACGTGGGGGGCGGGGGTTTAGAGGTAAAAGCCACACAGGGCTACGGGCTACATGGGAGTACATGGGGGGGGGGGGGGGTTCACAGGAGGCCAAATTGGAGCTACGTGGTTTATGCACTCTCCCTTAGGAATGGCATATACTCCATCCTGTTGTGCTGCATTTCTTTACCATTTTGTGTCAAAGACTTTAGAATATTGATCCAAACAATTTGTGCCAGTACTGAGATCATGCTAATAGAACTGATTTGAAACAACCCTTGCAGTGATCTTCCTTACCTACCTCCATGCAACTTTTATGATCATCAGAGGTAAGATGAACTACAAATGTGCCAAATTTTGTGCTATGAGTGACAAATATATTTTAGTATACAGAAACATTTTTTTACAACAATCATAATGCAAATCTGGATGTTTGCAAACACTGTATCTGTTGAAATTAATATCATTTCAAAAAAAAAATAAGAACTATCAGTAATAAAAAATTACCCATTGATTGTAATTAACAAAAAAATAATTTTAAACTTCATCTATCACACATTAAACACCCATAATGCTGAAATACTGTCAATTTGTCTTTATTTGGAATTCATTTAACATAAACACTGATAGAGGTAACATTCAGTTCATAATAACTTATAGCTTTCAGAGATCTTCTATTTAATTGACAGGTAATGCAGTCTTTTCTGGTTTTCACAGGCTAGTATTCTGTCAAACAGCTTTGTAGACTCTGGTTGCTACAATGTTGTCCACTTTCACTGTCTGAAACAGGAAAAGCAAGAGATATGAAAGCGACAAAGGACATGGCATGAATAACTATGAGGCCATTAGATGTCACATACCAGCATTTCCCAACCTTCCCAAAAGTGGACCCCTTACAGACAAGCCACAGACCATTTAATAACACTAATAATAATGACTGGAAATTGGCTGTTCTAGAACTTTCATTTGATAGCTCGACTCACATCTCTCACATTGTGACCAGAGTTCGCGTGTTCTCGTGCCTCTATTTATGTTTTCATAATTATTAATTTTATTTTGTCTGTGGACCCTCGTGGGTCTCTGGACGACCGGTTGGGAAATGCTGCCATGGACAATAAGGCAGTAAAGTATGATGTCTCATGTCACCGTGTGTGTGTGAATCAAGTACACTTAATACTAGAATTCATATTCTACTTCTGAAATATGTGTTTCCTTATATGGAAGGGAAGAAGAAATCACTTCTACAGAGAGATCAGACATACATATTGTGCTTCTATTTTTAAAATCATTATTTGTTGCTCTGAAGATGACTTTGATGAAAGAAAATACAAATAAAGGTTGGAGATCCAGCTTTCGAACCACGGTTGCAAATTTCAACAATGGATAGTTGATTGTGATATGAAGCTAGGAGATCACCTGCTACATTGTAAAAGAACGCAAGCTGAAAGAATACACAGTGTGACAACAAAACGAATACATCAAGTGCATGAAATATTTAGATATACGAGGGTGAATCAAATATAAACAAGACTTTCGGCCGTTCGGGCGCAATAGTGGTGGGAGAACGTTCCCGCTTCGTTTGGGGGCATCCATAAATTACGTGAGGTGTTTTTCCGGATTTCTGGACCCCCCCCCTCCCCCCTGGTGAGATTTGGTGAGATCTGGCCGGACCCCCCCCCCTCTGGTGAGATCTGGTCCGTGAGAACCCCCCCCCCCCCTAGAAATCGCCCTGGAAACTTTTTTTTTAGGTCACACCCTAACGTTTTTGACGAAATACCCTCCTAAAATCGACTTTGCCGCAAATTTGAGACCTTTCTTTTTTTTTGGCTCTACTGTCCCCAAATTTTTCGCAAAATCTCACGTGAGATTTCCGTAGACCCCCCCCCTCCCCCTTGGTGAGATCTGGTGAGATTTCGCCGGACCCCCCCCCTCCCCTATTTCACCTCACGTAATTTATGGATGCCCCCTTTGGCGATAGGTAGGTTTGTCAGGAGTGGGGGAAGACCGTTAGCCCCCCCCCTCGACTCGCTCAGTGCCAACCGTCACGATGTCGGAGCAAGAGGTACACTCGTCGATTGCGCAACGTGTTATAATCAAGTTTCTCGCTGCAGAAGGCGTAAAACCGGCAGAAATCTTGAGGAGATTGACTGCCCAGTTCGGGAAAGAGACACTGTCGCGAGCCAGAGTGTTTGCATAGCATAAACAGTTTGTGGATGGTCGTCATCATGTTGAAAATGAGAGCCATAATCGCAGACCCCGCATCAGCATTACAGAGAACAACATCAGCTGTGTTAGACGGCTTATTGAAGATGACAAGCGTCTTACCACTTCTGAAATTGCAAGTAAGGTCGGAATAAGTTATGGGAGCACTTACTCCATACTCACAGAGGAGCTTGGGTACCGTAAGGTGTGCGCCAGGTGGGTTCCTCGCCTTCTCACAGCAGAACAGAAATTGAATCGACTTCAGGTGTGTGAGCGTCTTCTGGCACGATTTCGGGGAGAAGGGGACCCATTTCTGACTCACATCATCACCTGTGATGAAACTTGGGTGCACCACTACACCCCTGAGTTCAAACAAGCGAGTATGGAGTGGAGAAAAAAAGGAGAACCTGGACCAGTGAAAGCCAAGTCACGACTATCGGCTGGCAAGGTTTTGGCTACGGTTTTTTTTTGACCAGCGTGGTTTGCTGCACCTCGATTTTTTGCATGAGCGCAGGACAATCAATGCGGCCTACTACTGCGACATTTTGACTGAGGTCCGACTTGCATATCGCCGCAAAAGACGAGACCTACCGATGAGGAAAGTGGTTATTCTCCATGACAATGCTCGCCCCCACACAGCAGCCTTAACCAGGGAAAAATTGGAGAAACTGGGGTGGGAGACACTGGACCACCCTCCTTACAGTCCAGACCTGTCACCCTGTGACTTTCATGTGTTTGGTCCTCTCAAGGAAGCTTTGGGAGGCCAAAAATTCAACAGTGATGCTGAGGTGGAAGCCTACGTGCGCAATTGGCTGCAGACACGACCTGCATCTTTCTACATGGAAGGAATTGGGAAGCTGCCTATCCGCTGGGAAAAATGTGTTTCTAAAGCAGGAGATTACGTAGAAAAATAAGATATGTACTTTTTTGCACTTAAAATAAAAATAATATTTTTAAAAATAAAGTCTTGTTTATATTTGATTCACCCTCGTACGTATATTTATCGATTAGATTTCTATCTTGTGATTGAATTTAATTCTTCATGATGTGATGTGTACTTTTGCCATATTCCTGCCAGGGCCAAATTTAGGATTTGTGGTCCCCTAGTAGTGTTGCAAATTTTTTTAAAAAATGTTTCTTTTTCAGCTTTGTGAAAAAAAAACATGGCACCCTTGTTTTTATTCTATTTTTTTTTTTTTAAAGCAATATATTTGATAACTTATAGTTTTATTCACAGAACTTACATTTTAAATGAGTGTTTTAAATCTTACTGAATCATATAATGTCTTACATAATAATGATTCATAAATGTATCTATATAGGTAACATAATTTTATTCACGTCCGTACCAGATTCACTTGTATCACTACCAACAGTAGTTCGGTCGGTGTCAGAATTTTCTGTTTCTTCATCTGTCTCCTCTAGATCCGTAACTTCAGAAATAGTTATATTTTCTTTTACTGGTTGTTCTTGTATTGTACGCAAAAGATTTTGAGATTGCAATTTTAAATTGTGAGCTAAGTACACACTGTGCATCAGGGCCGGATTAAGACAGCGCGGGGCCCGTAGCAAATGTGAAGAAGAGGCCCTTGATTTTTGCGGCCCGCGGTAAATTTGTAGAGCTAAAAAAAAGGTCGCCCATCTGGCCTATGTGTGGGGCACCCCTAGGAGACGCGCGGGGCCCCCAGAAGGCGCGAGGCCCGTAGCATTTGCTACCTCCTGCCACGTGGTTAATCTGGTACTGCTGTGCATAAAGACTGCGCCGATAGTCCTGTATTACGGTCTTTTAAGTTTGAATTTAAATCTATTATCATTCAAAATAGGAGCTCTATTTCTTTTCAATCGTTGGTTTACGCCAACGGTTGCAAGGAAATGATTCATAATTACTGACAATTTAATGACTCAGTATCACTTTACGCTGAGAGTTTAACAAGTATACGCACAATAAGTAATAAAAAAGAGGCAAGAAACCGTAGATAATTAAAAAAAAAAAGAGAGGGAAAGATCCGGAGGTCTCCAGATAAATTCGTAGAGCTAGCAGCACTGGTTCAGAAGATAGCAAGTATCAATCCAAACAACGGGGAACGGGGATTCCTTCTCGCGCAACCTAGCCTCTTCGGAAAGTCCCCTTTCGTAAAAGAAAACTTCAGTCAATGTTGCCAATATTTTCGTAATTTCTTTTTCTACTAAACCAGAAAAATATAGTAGCTTTAAAAATTAAGAAAAGTACTTTGTATAAACTGTAAAACAGTCATATTAAACGATAAATTCCTAACAAACGTGAGATTTAGTAGTTATGAAAAAAAACGTGTCCCAGAAAAATAACGTGTTTTTTTCATGTTTTATTTTCAAGTCAGAAAAATTTTTTTTTTTTTTTTGCAACCCTAGCCCCTAGGCTATACATGTGATGCTGGTCCCTGTCAGCAGTAGTGGGGTCCCCTCCAGCTGCGGTGCAGGCCCCCCTCTTTGTGGTGTGGGCCCTTCTTTGTGGTGCGAGCCCCTAGGCTACAGGCTAGGGAGCCTATGCTTGAAAGCGGCCCCGATTTGTGCAACCACTCAGGTGAATCCCGGGATGGTACCCAACCCCCACTTCATAGACTACACATTTCAGAAGCAAAAATACACCTATCATAAAAAATGTAAGTTACACAAATTCCAGACAGATGGCATCGCTTAAGCTCTCCCCCCCCCCCAAACCAAAAACCAATTGCTCCAGGAACTGACAATACCTGGTTCTTACTACCCAGTGGAAACACAGAACAAATTCTTAATTAGGAGTCATGATGAGAATCAAGGCTTTGTGTCATCCTGTATGGTCCATTCAGTAATAATAACAATGATAATCAACAATGGATCCTGTATTGTGAAAGTTGTACAAAATAAACTTACTTTTGTGAACTAATGTGTGTATTCATTTTACCGTTAAGTTTTTGATCTCAAGCATATATCTGGACTATGTTCGTTCACTGGTTTTCGTTTTCTTTCTTCCCCGGCAAAGAGTCTCGCCCTTTGCCAGGATAAGTTCCACTTCAAATGGGGAAAAAATAATAATAAAATTAAAAATAATAAATAAAATAAAATAAAAAAACCTACATACTGAAAAAACTCTTCTGAGCAGCAGGTAATGACAAACTGTCAACAGAAATGTCAACCTGTCCAATATAAAATGTAGGGGCAGATGTCACCAATAAGGGTTGCAGGTACCCCTTCCCCAATACAGCCTACGGCGTTGGCAGAAGCTGCGCTTCTCCATTTCTCCATTTGACTCTTCGTGTACGGTTGTACCTATGGAGGAAAGAAATATATGGAGACGACGCAAGGGACCTTCACCACGCATTGAAGTGACGCCAGGTGGAGGAGGAGTGGGGAGGCGTGGCCGCCATATTACCTACCCTTACAGACACGGGGAATATGAGCAAAACCTCAAGGATAAACGTGACGCCGCAATCTGGTGATGGATTATTATGTTACTCGATGAGACAAATAAAAAATGAAGAATAAATTTTTTGATATCCTGCTTAGTTTTCGAGATATTCTGTCTCAAATGTGAGATGTTTTTGGTTGAAATTCAGAAGAAACAATTGGTCAAAGTCAAATTTGATGATGGATTCTAATTTAAAAAGACGAGACAAATAAAAAATAAAGAATAAATTTTTTCGATATCTTGCCTAGTTCTCGAGATATACTGTCTCAAAAGTGAGTTGAAATGCGGAAGAAAAATTTCGCAAAAACTCAAATTTGATGATGGATTCTTATGTAACACGACGAAAAAAATCAAAAATAGAGAATAAATTTTTTCGATATCTTGCTTAGTTATCGGGATATAATGTCTCCAAATAGCAATTGTATGGATAGGTAATATGGCCGCCGCCGCGCATGCGCAGTATCAGCCTAGAGTTTAGAGGCGGCGTCACAGAATAAGCGGTATTTCCTCTCCATATAATTCTTTCCTCCGTGGTTGCACCTACCATTCTGACTTCGTCGTCTGTGAACTCGCGGACGGTCTCTATGGTGGGGTCGCCGACCTGCATGTGCACCATCTTGTTTCCGTCCTGCGTGATGGTCGACTTGACCTTGCGTCCGTCGTGCGTCTCCTCCTCGAACTCCTCTCCGAGTCTGAACGTGATCTCTGACTTCCTGACCGCCGACGTCGTGTTGAATGTGTACGTGTCGCCGTCCTTGACCAGCTCGATCACAGGACTCGCGGCGCTCATCATCGTGCGGATTATTATGTTCACTCCTGCAACAACAAACATTTTACAACTCTCAAGCTTTATTTTTAATTCGTTTTAATCGGATTCGAGTAAATTTTCAATATGTTTCCCATAAATTACACTCTATGACGCCAAATCTTGCGACATGCACAAAAATTAGGTTGGAAGAGGAAGGAGAAAGAGGGGTGTGTAGGGAGATTGCCACCGGAGCTGGCGCTCCATCCCAATTTTATCAATTATACAGGGTGTTACAAAAAGGTACGGCCAAACTTTCAGGAAACATTCCTCACACACAAACAAAGAAAATATGTTATATGGGACATGTGTCCGGAAACGCTTACTTTACATGTTAGAGCTCATATTGTGGACGGCTGTGATACAATACGCCATTCTCCAGGGCTACATCAGCGCATCAGGGATTCCATGCGACGGAGGGTGGATGCATGTATCCTCGCTAACGGAGGACATTTTGAACGTTTCGTGTAACAAAGTGTTTGAAGTCACGCTGGTACGTTCTGTTGCTGTGTGTTTCCATTCCATGTTTAATGTGATTTGAAGAGAAGTAATAAAATGAGCTCTAACATGGAAAGTAAGCGTTTCCGGACACATGTCCATATAACATATTTTCTTTGTTTGTGTGTGAGGAATGTTTCCTGAAAGTTTGGCCGTACCCTTTTGTAACACCCTGTATTATAATATAATTCTGGGTTCCAACTTTAAGAATGGCGTCCATCAAAAGAGATCCAACAAGGAAGTCTACAGCAAAATCACTGAAACAATCCGAAAAATACGGGCTCGATTCTATGGCCACCTCAAATGGATGAAGGAGAACACACTAACAAAAAAAAAATCTTTAATTTATTTGATTCCAGACCCAAAAGTGTAATGTCCTGGTTCGTTAATATTAAAGAAGATCTTCATTTGAAGATGCTTTCAACACATATATACAGGGCGTTCGCCGGGAAACGCAACCCACTGTTAGCGCTACAAGGAAGAAACTGCTCCCGGCGAGCGAGCGGTCAGCTTCCGGCATTGTTCGACCGTCGGCCGCGGACTATTTCATAAACTTGTGTGCTAAGCATTTAAATGTGACGTAATTCGTTAGCTTACCTTATAAAAGATGCTGGAAGTATTGACCCTCTTGTGTAATGCACATTTCACATCTTCTGAACATATTTCGAGACACACGCTGCCCTAACTGACTTAATGATTTTTTGGGTGACTGTTCTAGTCGAAAAGCGATATCATCCATTTTCTCCTCTGTGAGAATACGGTTGACCGACAGTCTCTTTTTGTTAAAAAATGAACCCGTTTCTCTTACTTTTTTAACCAGACGCAGAATTGTTGATTTAGCTGGCAGTAAAGCGCCAGGAAATTCGCGACGAAATTTACTGCGACACTTTTTAAACGACTTCTTCTTCACATATGTATCGTAGAGAAATATTCTTTGTTGCAAACTGTAACGTACCATAATTTTACTCACACTCAAACACGGTACAGATTAGTAAGAGTATGAAGCCCCAAACCAGCCAAACCGCAAAGAAACGTTTATTCACAACACTGATTAATAAGAGACTGAAGTCACAAACTATCTACAATGCAAAGAAACCGTTCTTAACAATGTAAGGGTCACTGCACTGCACTGTTGGGGCAGCGGAGGTGTTAAACAGTGCGGTGATTCACGGTGCCGTGTGGCGGAAACTGCTGGCTGGACTGACCGAGCAAGTTGCCGACGGCAACAGACTGGGAGGGTAGCGTTTTCCGGCGAACGCCCTGTATTTCGGAAGAAGTTAATGACAAGTGGGACGAGCCGAGACGAACACTTCAACAGAAGACGCGGTACACTCTGGACAGAGGAGCGCAAACAGGGTGCATTCAAAACGAATGAAGGAGTTTGGGCCCAAAGAAAGAAGAAACTCGCTGCCAAATGCACAAAGGCTTAACGTGGTCCTAGTTAGCCTCAACGAATAAATAAATAATTAATAATTCTGTACACACAGGGTGGTTCAGGAGGTGGTAGTATGAACAATATTGAGCAAAAAAAGGTTCATATAAACATGTAATCTATTTCGATTCCCTTCGGAGATATAGGTGCTGGAATGTTATTTATCGAATAAACCTCAGAAAATGATCAAGAGCACACAAATAACTCATCTAAGTATCTTATTCATGCAAAAACACACACACATTTTACAACAGCTTAATGTTCGAAAATCCCACCATCGACTTTAATACACAAATTGAAGCACTTTACCGATGCTTGAAGTCGACGCAGCTAATTCTTCTAAAAGCGCGCTCGTTTGATCGTGCTCAAAAAAATAGAAATTTTGGTCGAACGAGCCTGGTGCCAGTGCTCAGAAAACGCTCGATTATTGTGTCGTCACGTGTACGCGCGGCAGCTGCGGCCTTTATTATTATCCATACGATATCAAAGAAGAAAAGTACCAAGGTGGTGGATTAGAGAAAGTTATCGTCGGCGAAGAAATTATCTTAATAATTTAATTCGCCAATTGACTTTTGAAAGAGATAATTAGCCATTTCAAAACTTTACGAGCATGTCAAGGATCAATTTCGAACATTTCCTGTGTTTAGTTGAACCTCATATTAAATAGCACTGTACATATATACTTGAGGCGATCCCACCAGGAAATAAATTAATGATAACTTTAAGATTCCTGCCCTCAGGAGATTCCTATACAATCTGAAGCATATGTCCAAAGTACCCTACAACATCAGCCGTTCTGTACCGGTAGTCTGTGATGATACTGTTTAGTCGCTCGAAAGTTATAGTTAGGTTGGTACCTATTTATTATTTTTACAGGCTTTTACTACCAATGTATATTAAGATTTATTTTTTTTTTTTTTTTTATTTTTTTTTTATTTTTTTTTTTTTTACATCCCCAATACCATTGTTTAATACCTCGCTGATTTCACGCCATGCATCCTTTCATTTATTTCGATTATAAATACTGTTCACATGAGCTTTCCGATAGTAACTTCTTGGAAGCATATCGATTAATTGTTGTCAAGCAAGTGACGTTGTTCCGCGTGCTCGCGCTCATTATAAAACCGCCAAACTAGCGTCCAAACTGAGCGCCGAACACACACTGGATCGCCTAAAACACCGACACACGATATTCGCTGCGAGCGTGCTCAGGCGTCCACACTTGATCGGCTCGCTTCACTGATCATTCGCCTGAGCGTGCTCAAGTCGATACGAGGCCGATGCGCGCGCATCTCAGAAAAAAGAACTGTAGTTGCTACGTTACGTTGCCTAGACAACAGTCTACTTGGAAAATATATTTTTGCATCAATAAAGTACTATACTTCAATTTTGCTTAAGTGTTCTCTCATTCTTCTGAAGTGAGAGTACTTAATATCACTTAAGATCACGAATCAAGATGTTGGACGGGAAGGCTACGAGATTTAAATCGCGTAATTTTAAATGGCTTGCACTTATAGGAAGATCCAAACGGATAATTTTACGCTAGAACGACTAGACGAAATAGTACTTGTGTACGAGATACGATAGACTAATGTGAAATCTTGGATAAAATATTAAATTACAAATAACAATAAACGATTATAAAATGGGAATAGGATGCTAGAAAAAGTATAATGCACTGTAGTTGATCGCTGAAAAACGATGCCAAGAAGAAAGCTCCGTGTCTCAAATCTCTGTATGATAGATTGAAAACCCGTGTTGACAATAAGACCACCGATTTATTAAGGAACGCAACACTCAAACTTTTGACCCCTGTGATGATATAGAACCGTGTGACAGAAAACGTCATACCCTCTGCCATCGTGAAATAAAATTTTCATTCACTGCTGTGAAGACTGTCATTTGTTTAGACTTAATTCTCTGGTGTAGACTTAAAGGCTATTAATAAATTGTACTCTGGTGACCTCTTTACCAGCATCAAAGTGCGTCTGCAAACAGAAAGGTGGCAAAGTTAGGGAGGTACATTAACTACGTGAGATGAAATAGGCGGGGAGGGGGGGCGGCGAAATCTCACTATGGGGGAGGGGTGGGGGGGGGAGGGTCGAAGGAATACTCCAGTATGCTTTTGAAATTCTTGAAGGACAATAGAGCTAACGAGACGAATGTCGACTTTAGGGGGAGGGGGGTATAAGGCTACGTCTCAAAAAACTACGAGATCGTTCAGCAAGGCGGAGGGGGGGGGGGGAGAAATGGGGAATTCAGGAAAAACACCTCACGTAATTAATGGACGCCCCCTTAATAGTTCCATTAGTCACAAAAATGGTGGCGAGATTGATTTCAGAAGAAACAACTAAACGCAGAGGTATCAAGGAAATGAGAGGATTTGGTTACAAACCCTTGGATAGACCATTGCTTGAGTACGGTATACACATTTTTGGTATAAAATACAGAAAGTAGTTGGAGAGGATGCAAACGAGGCCAGGTAGATTTGTTTGTGGAAATTACAGAAGTACCCAGTCAGTAACTGATATAATAAAGAAGCTGGATTGGGTGGGAGTCATTGTTAAACAGGAGGCTGAAAACGTCTGCCGGGAGTTGGCTTATATTGGCGATCAAGCTTGGATGGATATTGCTAGAAGAATTGGAAGTAGTACACGGAATGGAAGATATGACAATGATCCAAATTAGTACTTGATTTCAGGCGTAAAAGAATTATTTTTTTTTTTTGTTTTAATGTAATTTAATTGCAATGGAGCATATTTACCGGTGGTAATTTCCCTTTACACCTATTATTTTAATTTCTTTTTTTTATTTGATACAATTGTGATGGAGCGCTTGTTCCTGTGGCAATCTCCCCGCACATCCATCTTTATCCTTTCCTCTTCCAACCTACTTTTTCCCTCTACTAATTTGAAATTTAAATTCTATCAGTGTTTTTGGTAGATTATTAATCATTTCTCTTATTAATTTATTCCAATCCCTTACGCCCTCAAAATAAAATAAAATTTTCCCACATCCTTATGCCTGAAATCAACTGCCACCCTTCCATGCATTCCTTTTAATTACTGCACCAATATCTTTCCATGCTTCATCACCAGTATAAGTCTTGTACACTCCCATGACTCTCTTCACCCTCCTTCTGTCCTCCAATGAATCCCACTCCAGCTCCTTTATCATATTAGTTACTGATTGTGTTCTGCGGTAATTTCCAAAGACAAATCTAGCAGCCCTTCTCTGCACCCCCTCCAACAACCTGTATTTGATACCCAAAATGTGGGTCCCATATTACACCGCCATATTCAAGCAGTTATCTAACCAATATTTTGTAACCCAATCCCCTTGCTTCTGTAGTACACCCTCTCATTACTCTTTCTAAAAGCATTCCTACCACCAGTACAATGTGTCCTGCCCAGTTTTCCCATTTATTGTTCTATTACAGGGATCTTCAGTTCTACAAGTTGAATTTCCCCACCCAAATACTTTTGCACTTCGTGATTATTAATGTTAAATTTTATCAGTATTTTAGGTAAATTGATCATCAGTTCTCTTAATAATTTATCATAATCCCTTATTATCTTTTCATCAAAATAATAATAATAATAATTGACCACTTCTTTATGCCTGAAGCCAAGCTTGTGTGGATAAAGAAATCAATGAATAATTACCAAGGGAAATAACGAACAATTTGTCTGGAACACTTAAAGGATTTTAAATTCGTAAAGTGGGAAGGAGGGTGGTGAAATTGCACTCTAAGAATTTGAAATTAAGAAGCCATGACATGTGGTGTGTAAATGAAACTTCAACGCAAATACTCTACACCAGGGGTGCCCAACACGCGGCCCACCTTGAACATTTTTCCGGCCCGTGAGATTCATCACACGTTTACAAAATATATTTATTATCTAATGGCCAAAGTAGTGAAAACCAATATATTAATAAAAAATACATCATTTGTGCATCCATATATTCAAAAATTAACTGAGAAAAAATTAATTTTAGTATCATTATTACTATACAGGGTGTTAAAAAAGGTAGGGCCAAACTTTCAGGAAACATTCCTCACACACAAAAAAAGAAAATATGTTATGTGGACATGTGTCCGGAAACGCTTACTTTCCATGTTAGAGCTCATTTTATTACTTCTCTTCAAATCACATTAAACATGGAATGGAAACACACAGCAACAGAACGTACCAGCGTGACTTCAAACACTTTGTTACAGGAAATGTTGAAAATGTCCTCCGTTAGCGAGGATACATGCATCCACCCTCCGTCGCATGGAATCCCTGATGCGCTGATGCAGCCCTGGAGAATGGCGTATTGTATCACAGCCGTCCACAATATGAGCTCTAACATGGAAAGTAAGCGTTTCCGGACACATGTCCACATAACATATTTTCTTTGTTTGTGTGTGAAGATTGTTTTCTGAAAGTTTGGCCGTACCTTTTTGTATCACCCTGTATTATCTATGTTTACATGTAATAATAATACTAAGCTCAATATAGGCTCACATAGCCCCACTGCACAGTTTCTTAGCAAAACGTTTGGTATTCCGTCGGGTCCAGCACCTTTATTAATGTTTAGTAAGGACAACTGACAAAAAACCTCATCAAAGTGGACTTCAAACTCTGTGATGTGTGAAAAGTGAATTTTAAGAAAATAGACTGTGAAACTGATTCACTCTGTTTTCTCCCCTTTTATTTTACAAAAGCTAAACTGAAGGAGTTCCTCATGTAATTGTCAATAGTGAATTAAAGCTGAAATTTTTTTGTGTTTCAGAAGGTAATAATGAATCATTATGTTTCAACTTTTCACTCCAAAAAATATCTACAGCGGGTCTAAATCTTATATGGTGATATATAAATTTATATGATGCATTTCCATAGTGGCCCGCAAATCATTTGGGTTGGCCGTCTCTGCTCTACACTGAAGATAGACATCACCACAGTTAACATCACATACAGCCTCCGTAGCGAAAACCGATGTCACGCTCTGTGATATGGTTAATGGCAGAAACACGACAAACGTTTAATTCCTCCAAGTGATAATTCGATGAAACCGCTTTCTATTTGCAACCCTGCTTAGTATTTCTGTTTAGTACTGTCCCGCCAGTTTTATCCTCCGAACGTTTACCTTGAAAGTGATAACAATGGTCTGTGCGTTTATCAGCGTTTATCAGCGCCATGATACGTTAAATTTAAGATTAAAGTAGTTAACTTGCATTTATGTTTACTTTTTATCACCAAGGTGCTGTCGCTTCCTTCACGAGGCCGAAAAAGAACTGCACAATCAACAGGGTTCCATTAACTTTGACCAGAAGCGGCGCAGTTCCACTGAGCGTGGCGGGTGGGCGGTCAAGCTCTGGCCTCGCATTCGGGAGGACGCGGGCTCGAATCCCCGTCCGAGATTTGGGTTTGCCATGGTTCCCCAAATCACTTCAGGCGAATGCCGAGATGTTTCCTTCAAAAGGTCATGGCCGAATTCCTTCCCGTTCCTTGTTCCCAATACTTTTCCGCCTCGTCGACGTCGAGGTCATTAGAGGCGGGTAAGGACAGGGGACAAGGAACTGAGAGGAATTCGGCCATGGTCTTTTTGAATGAAATATCCTTGCATTCGCCTGGAGTGATCTGGGGAAACCATGGAAAATCCAGATCTGGATGCCCGCCTCTAATGACCTCGACGTCGACTAGGCGAAAATCATAAAAAACACAGTTCCAGATCAAAGCTTGCATTATTCTATGAGAGAACTGAGTTCCGAGATTCTGGCAAGAGTTCATATCAGAATTCTGGGAAAGAAGATACAAAACATTTGTCACGTTTCTTGAATATTGTGAGATAGTATGGGGCCAAAATTATGGCCATGAAATAGAAGGCGAAAAACTAGGTTTAAATGCGGAAATTACCGTCCAATATAATCAATAACTGGTTTTCAGGTGAAAATGACAGCCAACCAGTTGCATCAATTAGGTTTATTTAACCTTGACCGAGGTTTCGACGATCATAAGATCATCTTCATCTTGTCATATCATAGTGCGATGTGCACTTATGTCACTGGTTAAAATTTGAATTTATATTTTAACCAATGACATAAGTGCACATCGCACTATGATATGACAAGAGTTATTTGGCTCTTTTCTGAGTATATGTGATTCCACGAGTCCTGAAGAAGATGATCATCGGAACCGTGATAAGGTTAAATAAACCTAATTGATGCAACTGGTTGGCTGTCATTTTCACCTGAACAATTCTCACCGTTGTTGAAACGCAGTCATGTTTAAAATTTTAAAATAACTGACGTGTTAAAGGAGCTGGGTTTGACAGCATTGGAAGACAGGAGACTAGATCTGTGATATTACGAATTTCTATCATTCTCGGCACCCAACGCATGTGTCATTACTGGGAGAGATGCATGTGCTATGATTCTGTGAGAAAAATTAAATTAAATTTATGTGAACTAGAGGCACTGGTTTTGTGTTTAGTGATGCAATCGACGAGTGTTCTGATCTAATTGCTAAGAATATAGTTTTGCACAAATGCTATCAATCTCAGCGATAAAACTTCCTGGTGATAAAGGGATACGTATGTCCGTGTCGAAATTCCCAAGCCATTGTAGTGCGAGAGGCACTTGATTTAGTAGTGCTCCAAGTTGTGAGAGGGTACCGTATCTTGTTGCCAACCGACCCACCGAAAGTATGTTGAAGAAGATGGCAAAGTCCTGTTTTACTCAGAATCAGCTTGTACACCTCCAAAATAAGTTTTTGAAAAGTTGAACGATTATAAATTATACAGGGTGTTACAAAAAGGTACGGCCAAACTTTCAGGAAACATTCGTCACACACGAACAAAGAAAATATGTTATGTGGACATGTGTCCGGAAACGCTTACTTTCCATGTTACAGCTCATATTGTGGACGGCTGTGATACAATACGCCATTCGCCAGGGCTGCATCAGCGCATCAGGGATTTCATGCGAAGGAGGGTGGATGCATGTATCCTCGCTAACGGAGGACATTTTGAACATATCCTGTAACAAAGTGTTTGAAGTCACGCTGGTACGTTCTGTTGCTGTGTGTTTTCCATTGCATGTTTAATGTGATTTGAAGAGAAGTAATAAAATGAGCTCTAACATGGAAAGTAAGCGTTTCCGGACACATGTCCACATAACATATTTTCTTTGTTTGTGTGTGAGGAATGTTTCCTGAAAGTTTGGCCGTACCTTTTTGTAACACCCTGTATATCTCGACTGGCAAAAGAACTATAAACTATGGCGGATGAAAGAAGCCTCTAGTAGTCTTAGTGCAGGCAAATGTACAGTACATACAAAAGAACAACAACACGTAAATACTGCTAAATTGTGTGGATGACTGTTGCTGGCAGGCCAGATCCAAGCAGTGGTTACAGAGAGAGTCACCCCCCCCCCCCTCAGATGATTGTAAACCGATTGTCGAAGCTGGGTTACACTCTCTGACCCCTATGCAGTGTGTTACATTAACCTGATTTCATTGCCAGCATCGTCTAAGCTGGAGTAAAGCAAAACGCAAATGGACACGTGAATGGCGTACATTTGTGTTTAGAGACGAGTCTGGATTCTGTCTGTGGCATAGTGATAATCGACAACATGAACTTGGGCGTAGTGGAGAAACGGTGATATCAGAACGTCACACAGGTCCAGCTACTGGTGTCATGGTTTGGGGCCGATCAGTTTCGACAGCAGGACTGAGTTGGTTGTTGTTGAAGGCATAATGACAGCCCACCACTATGTGCACCCTATTGTGATACCCTTCATGTCCACCATCCAAATAGCATCGTCCTCATACTGTGGCCATCGCAACACAGCCTTGCGAGATGTTACAATCACAATTTGGACCACACGGTCCCTAGATTTGTTCCCAATAGAGCATGTCTGGAATGCCAGGAGTAGACAACAATTTACTGCAAAAGACATGCAGGCGTAGAGAGACATACTCCAAGAAGACATCCGAACACTTACTGATTCAGTGCCGGCGAGGATCCACTAATGCATAGGTGCTCAAGTTGGGCGCACTTCTTACTGACAACTGTATCTAAACGTAATAAACTTAGCCTGATCAATTTCAATTTGTTATCATTTCTTCTTTTTATGACTCTGAACATATCTACAAAGTTTCTTAAAATTCCACCATTCCTGTAAGGGTACTGCACTTTTAATTTCCGCCACTGTAGAATGAATAGAACCGGCTATATTGATACGGGGAATGAAGATAGTTATAGAGAGAGAATAAATTTTTCTTTTGTAGTTAAGTTCGTAGTAGTTATTTGCTGTAATTCCATGCTCGTGAAACGTGGAGACGTCAACGATGTACTGGCGGGAGGGTCTGACGCTAGTGGATATCATTCAGATGAGTGGGACTAGGGTACCGCCACACAGACTCTGCTATACATTGTTCTCTGCGGCCATCCAAAGGTTCTTCAACAGATATCTGTTACGGTTCTCCTGAAGCAACTGAATGGATTATCAGCTGGAAATCTAATTATCTGAATTTCTATCACTAGTGTACGTGTGTATCTCGTAACGTAGAAATCACCTATCATACTCAGCTAACATCTCCCATAAATTACCTTTAACGGATTATATAAAAGATTATTGGTTAAAGTGTCATGCTAAACAACTTGATTGTGATGTAAAATAGTTGTAAATAGATGAGTACTTTTAACAGCTGCATAATTCGCCCCTATCGGAGCCTGTGTTAACCTAACCAGGTAATCTATTCGCATAAAGGGGACCTACAGTTTAAAGTGGAATGGAAACTCGTAGTACACATTACATAGCAAGCTGTGCCAGAGGTGAAGGGCGTATGAGAATCCCACCCCGATCAGATGCCTTAGCCACTGAGGAACAGACCGCTGGTATAAGCTGACAGGAAGCTGTTGTTACTTATCACAAGTCACTTTTTTTCTGCCTTCTTTTACATAAAATAAAGTTTTCTGATTGTATTTAAATGTATTTTATACTGTATGGCATATAAATGCACATTCAGGCCATTTTATTAATTTTGGTCATATTACGACAATATTCATGGTTATATTCTGGTAATTTTTAATAGTACCAGGAACACTAGAAGTTATAGACGAGAAGAAATTAAGGTAATTGTTGTCAGAACTGTACTCTTACTATTATTAATTAATTACTAACTATACATTAGAGGAAAAACAAAACATTAATTGTCACTGAATTTTTCAGAATTCACCGGTCAAAAACTAAAGTTTTATCTTTGCTGTCACTCTCAAAACGTTATGTTCCGCCTGCCTTTTAATCTCGACAATGCAGTAGGGATGGCGATCTTTGATCAATTAATCGACAAATCGATCTTTTTGACAAAAAAATCGATTTTTTAAATCGATTTATTGTACTGAATCGATCCAGTGAATCGATATTTTACCCCTGAAAATCGAACGTGAAAAAACGGTTTCTACATGTAATGCGTTTGCACATGAAAGTCAGGGTTTAAATGAACACTTGAAACACTGTTTATAGCAAACAGTTGTGTATGTGGAGTGTGATCCTATACTTTACTGGCAAGAACGAAAAAAAAAAATCAATTTATCATCACGTTTACTCAACAGCCAAGAAGTATATCTGCTTAGTGGGATCATCAGTACCTTGCAAGCGCCTTTTTTTTATTTTTATTGCCGGCAACGTCGCAAGTGGATCCTAGTAGACTGGACAGACTGTTGTTCCTGAAAAGCTTGGACACTAAGCACTAGGAACTGTAAACTACATCATTTCAAAACTGTTTTATATAACCAACAAATGAAATGAATGTCTTATTGTATACCTGATACTTTGATTTAGTTGTAAAAAACTTTAATTAGTTCAAAAATTATAAAAGATCAATTGTTATGGTGTCCTTTTTGTTTTCCGTGATTGGAATTATATTTAAAACACAATACGAAAACAAAATCGAAAGAAGATCGATTTTTAGAAAATCGATCTTTTAGACCTCGATTTTTTTGTGAATCGATTTATCAAATTTCGATTCGAATCGATTCAAGAATCGATCTTTTTTTGAAAGAATCGCCATCCCTACAATGAAGTAGCAGCATGCCTGTGTCGAGCCGCGTCAATCAAGTCTCACTGTCGCCAATACTTTAGAAAATAATCCCCGGTGTTATATCTGCTGTGGAACATTAAGTACCACCTTGCCGAAGACAAACTTTTCTGATAGTACGAACTTACGAAGTTACGTAAAGGAATTTGGAGAGGAGTGTTTTAGTGCGGATGAAAGTGTTCTTTCCTGTAAACTATGTGAAATTAAAGTGGCTTCAACAAAACAATTTAAAATTTAACTTCATAGTGGTGCAGTGAGTGCAAGGAAGCAAATTATGCTGTCTACATGAAAGCGACACTACTAGATAAAATAAATGTATATAATTAAGATCTTTTGATGTATGGTAAATTTAAATGTTTGATCATATTTTGTTATTTTTAGGTCATACTTACCCGTTCTTAAAATCGTATATGCATGCATATTTCTCTATTTATTTTCTCATATATATCCGAACCCCATTTATGCACCAACCTGAGTAAATATTAGCATAATCGAAGACAGATTTTTTGGTGATAAACACGAATCGACGATTAGTATCGTACAGATTTGTCACCTATGTCACTGAAGGTGTTATGAATAAAGAGTCATAACGCTTATGTGGTATTTAACCACAACATGGAGATATAGTCATAAAAAAATACAGCACACACGGAAGGAAGGCCTAGAAACACCAACACGGAGTGAATGAAGGAACCTAGCGTGGTCGGTGAGAGGTTAACGCTCTGGCCTCGCATTCGGGAGGACGCAGGTTCGAATCCCCGTCCGGGCATCCAGATTTGGGTTTTATATGGTTTCCCCAAATCACTCCAGGTGAATGCCGGGATGCTGCTTTCAAAAGGCCATGGCCGGATTCCTTCCCGTTCCTTGTCTTCAGTCCCATCCCGCCTCTAATGACCTCGACGTCGACGAGGCGTAAAGCCATAAGTTAAAAAAAAGAATGAAGGAGCTTCGTTTAGCGACTCACCCATGCGCTTCCACACCTCGTCCATATTCTCGCTCTTGTGCAGCTTGTACTTGCGACCCAGGAAGGAATCCAGAGACATATTTTGACGCAGATTGGACGCACCTCAAATCGAGACTGTTCGCCACAGAGCGTGCGAGATAGCTCAAGGTCGTCCCCCTCCCCCCCACTAACACCTCGCCGCGTCGCGTCACGCCCAGGTACTTGCCGTGGAGTAGCACTTGCTCTTCGAACCCGACCTGTGTACAGGCAGAGTGGACAGCTCAGTACACCATTACGTGGTCACGACATATACGTCCATCTGTCATTTTACCGAAATGCGGTTCTAATGGAAGTATAGTTTGTGAGTACAAAGAGCATTAAAGTGTATATATACTCTGCCACCAATGTTAAAATCACCGGCTGCAGGTGGCCTCCAAGCCAAGAATCCACCTATTGTCGCCCGGTCAGTTTGCAGAGCTAAAAAAAAGTTCATTACCCCGGGTCCGAAATTCCTAGCGCCGGCCCTGCCTGTGCTAACTATGTACCCGACCCTCTAGCAAAAATCTTTAATACAACTGTACAAAGTGGAATTTTTCCTGAAGTACTCAGAACTGCTAAAATGATTCCACTGTTAAAAAAATGTCCTCCTGATCTGTTGGCAAATTATAAGCCCATTTCCCAGTTAAGTGTTTTTCTTTTCAAAAATACTTGAAAAACTCTTCCTTGATAGATTGCCTAAGTTTATCAACAAACATACACCACTTTATACCCAACAACATGAATTAAATCATCTCATACAGCAATTTTTGCATTCTTAAACTCTGTTTTAAAAGCTCTGGATGAAAATGAAATGGCTACAGGTGTTCCTTGGACCTCTCAAAGGTGTTTGATGTAATAGATGATGGTATTCTGTTAATTAAACTGGGTAAAAATGAGGATAAGACAGAATGCAAAAAAAACTGGATTAAATCGTATCTTGAATTGAAAAACAAAAAGTATCTGTAGATCATGAAACAACACACCAGAGAAATTCTAGAAGAGAAAGATTTACCTCAGGTGAGCAGTTTGTGAAGTGTGTTGTAACCCAAGGTTCAGTGTTAGGACCTATTTTGTTTTTAATTTATACAGATAATCTCACTAAGAATGTTCACCCAAAAGATGCAGTTCAGTTTGCAGATGACACAAGTACTTTACTCACCTCCACAAACTTAAAAAATTTAGAAGTGGTAGCAAATGAAATGATGAGTGAGTTGAAAAACTGGTTTGATGCAAACAACCTAATCTTGAATGAAGAAAAAACAGTATTTCTAAACTTTTGTCTACTCCAATATGCTAGAAAGAAACAATATTCAAATAGCCATAAATGAAAAAGATCTAAAAAATGTAAACGAAACCAACTTCTTGAGATTATGGGTACAACAGAACATGAAATGGGATGCAGACATCAGCAAATTGGCAAAAAAAAAAAAAAAAAAAAAAAAAAAAAAAAAATGTCTAAAGTGTGTTATGGATAGAGAATTCTTAGGGATACCACAAGTATTAGTACAGTAATGACAGCATACTATACTCATTTCCACTCCCTGATAAGATATGGAATTATTTTCTGGGCTATCTCATCACAAGGTGTTGATATATTTAGGATGGAGAAAAGAGAAGTGAGACCAATACTGTGACAAAAGATTTGAATCATGTAGAACACATATCATTTACCTTGCCATTCTTAATGTTCCATGCGTATACATCTATGAAATAGTTCATTTTACAAGAGATTATGTATAATAAGTATATATAACACATTATACTAGGTTTAAATAAAAAAAAAAAATTCACAGTAACATTTACATTTAAATTATAAAAGTAACACGATCTTGTAAACAAATATTACTTGGCATTAAAATGGATGAGAAGATCTGTAGGCAACAACATGTCACAGTATATTTAATTGCGATGGAGTTCACACTCTAGTGGTAATTTCTATACACATCCTTTTTTTCCGTTTCAATTAGGCCATCTACAAAATTCAAATTTAAATCCTTGCAGCATTTGTGGTAAATTAGTCATCATCTCTCTTGGTAGTTTGTTCCAATCCTTGACCCCCTTATCTATGAAAGAAAAATCTTCCCATACCCTTGTGCCTGAATTCAAATGCCAGCTTGTGGTCATGGTCATCTTTTCCCTTCCATGCATTACTTTTAATTCTTAAATCCAATTTCTTTCCATGCCTCATCACTAATATAGGACTTGTACACTCCCATGACCCTCTTCACCCTCCTCCTGTCTTCCAATGAGTCCCATTCCAGCTCTTTTATCATATCTGTAACTGATTGCATTCTGTGGTAATTTCCAGAAACAAATCTAGCACCCCTATTTTGCACCCTCTCCGATTCCTGCATTTGATACGCAACTTGTTTATAACAAATTCGTATGCACACCATTTTCAATGCAAGAAACAAAGATAAACTTGTACAAAACATCATTAACATAAAGAGGATTTAATTATTCTTGGACACATCTGTTTAAGAAACCTCCTAAAAGTAAAAAACAGTTTTTAGATAATAAAGATGTATTTAAAGAAAAACATTGGGTTCCTTTGGGAGCGTCCATAAACCCTGTAGCTCCATTTTGGCTCCCTGTGAATCCCCCCCTCCCCCCCACATAGCCATACGTGGCTTTTACCTCTACCCCCCCTCCCCTCCATGTAGCACATAGCTTTTTTTTCCCTTTGATTCCAGAAGACATTTTGTGCTGTATTCTCTGTCAGACTATTGTAAATTACCTACGGAGATAATTGACTGAGGGAAATAAATATTCACATGCTGTTGTGAGTTCTGTTCCTCATTTTAACTGTGAAAAATGTTATGACAGGAAAGCTACGTGACCTGGCTTTGAACCCTCCCCCCCTCCCCTCACGTAGCTCAGTGTAGCCTTCCAGCAAACCCCCCCCCCCCCCTGGACCGAGCCACTTAGTTTGTGCACGCTTCCTTTATTGGCAACTCCCACTTCTTGTAAGAATTGAACAAAAAAAATATTTCTAATTAATATACCATTTTCAAAATTCATTTGTAAATGTTACTTAACTTTGTTTGTTTGTTGGTAACCTATAATACTTTTTTCTGTGGTTATTATTTACCTTGTACATATATTGTGTATATATATTAACCATAACATGTTCCACTTCCTCAGCAAGGATCTATGGAACAAATTTAATCAATAAATGCTTTTCCATCTTGCAAAGATATGCTATGACCCGAACTATGTTCTCTTTAGGTTTCTCTGGTGGAAGTGAAGGGACTTACTAACATGCAAGAGGAAAATATTCTAATGCTTCTGAAGTGTACAATAGCAATGGGATTACATCCTACTGTATTCTATGATGGCATTATTGGTGGAGATTTTCTTATTAAGTATAAGAGGAAAGTGATATCACATATTAGACTTCAATCCTGAAACAAAGAGTAGATAGGTTGATATTATGCCTGTGCGAATAATATTTACAAAGTAACACTATTGATATAGAAACTGCACATACATTCCTGATCTGGTTGCATACCAGTCTCACCATCAACCTTCCCACCTCTGATTGGCCTGTGATTTTCAAGTCAATTTGTCTCACCTCCCTTATTGACCGGTACTACTATGGCACTTTTCCAGTCCTCTGGTGAGCAACAAGACATGAAACTCAATCTAAATAATATTAATAGATGAGGTAGAGTGCCATATCCCACTATCTTCAATACATATATAGTAATATTATCCATACCAGCCCCTTTATTCTTGTTTAGCTTCCTTATTTCACCCATTATATCCTGATGATTAATTTCCAGAGTTTTTAGTCTGTTGTAGGATGGTAACAGAGGTAGTCTATGCGGATGCTGATGCTGATGCTGTTGCAGATGTGGAGGTTTTAAAGAAGCAGATGCAGAGGTGGAAAAATAAATTTACAATGATTTAGATTTTAATATTTTATCAAAAATAAATTTACAATCAACATAAGTATATATTTCATGCCAAATTCTATTTTTTTTCATAAATAAAGTCTATTTCCATATAATACTACCAGATTGATTTATTTTTGCCTCATCTTTGAACAACAAAAAACATGGGATGATTTCACAAGTGAATAAAATTATTTACGTAACTAAGCTTTGTCATTTGAACAGAGTTCGTGGCATGACTAATTCAAGCTTCAAGTACAGCCCACACCACTGCACATCTCTGGGCTCACTTTTTTTTATTATTTTTTTTATTTTATTTTGCTTATGACTATACGCCTTGTCAATGTCGAGGTCATTAGAGGCATGAAAGGATCCGAGCTAGGAATGGGGAAAAATTCAGCTCTGGCTTTTTAAAGGAAGCATTCGTCTGGAGTGATTTGGAAAAACTATGGAAAATTCAAATTTGGATTCACAGATGGGGATTCGAACCTGCGTCCTATCGAATGCGAATGTGAGGCAAGAGCATTAACACTCACCGACCACACTCAGTTGCATGCTTGCCACCTGGTTTCACACCACTCTAGTGGCGCTTTCAAAGTTCAACTTGTAGGACCTACAATGATCAAATTTTCGATAAAGAACTCTTGACGGGCCTTGAGAAAGGTTACAGGACTACATGTAGGCAATGTTGGATGTTGTTGGAGTCCCAGGTAACCAAAAAGGGTCATTGCTGTCCAACAAGGTATAGATATTGGAGGAAGCTATTGGAAGAAAGATCCTACGAATGTGTGATAAGGACACGTGGTGTGCCATGAGAAAGTATGAGTATAAAGGATTGCTTGGAACATTTTGTTGGATCCTTCTATTAGTGTGAATGGGTGAGCACATCCTATGGTAGTTTTACATGGATGTCCTATAAGTTGGACCATGAATAGGACACTTTACTTTACATGCAAGTCCAAACTAGTAAATTTGTGGCTTAGGTAATATCATTGCTACTTTTGTTGCAAGGTTGTCAGAAAAAAACAACAACTTTGTTGTTAGCTAAGTGACAAAGGTCAGAATCTCATATAAAGAGAAAAGAATAATATATATTGCAATGTAAACAAAACATCCGATATACATCTGCATTAAAAATTGCAGATGTGAAAGTGGATGTAGGATTTCACGTGAAAGTTCCGCACTTTTGGATGTGGATAACCCTACAAAATTGTCATCAGGCCTTATTAAGAAGATATCCAACATGTTTTGTCCCCTTGTAACCTGTTCTACTACTTCTGTGAAGCCTCCTTCTCTCATTAAGATATTTGCGAATCTCTGTTCCTTCATTTATTTATCTGAATTCTCTGCCCATTAACTGCTGGAAAATTTAGTCCCCTGCAAAAATTACAATTCTACTCTCGCCTTGAATTTAGTTTCTCACCATGAGACTCATCATCATTATCATTCTTCCACTATAGTAGGTAGCCAAGAACCCATTTTTTTTTTTTTTTTGGTTGCTCTCCAGTAGCCTACCCCTAGTAACTCATAACTATCATCTATGACCACCAGTGAACTGTAATAACCATTGTTAAGACCCTCCACCAATTACTCCTCTAGTTCTGCAGTACACCCTATAATCATCAAGAAAAACTTCGCTGTCCAGCACTTCTTCTATAACCAAGAGTCTACCCTGATATCTATTTGTGGTTTACATAACTCTATTAATTTGTTCATTATACTCCTACAGTTCACTAGTAACAGTTTCATATCTGCATTTGTTATGATTTTAGGATCACTCATCACCTTACCATTTGTGAATGAGTCTTTCCCTTTTTTTATCTCTCAGCTTCTACTACTGTATTCAGTATTCATTTCAAAGTTGATTATTCAGAGAATGGAAGAAAAGATATTACTATTATCTTTGATTAAGAGACCATGGGAGACCAGTTCCCATTATCTACCCGCAGCAAAACTTCAGGTTTAGGAGACCTGTTATTAGCAGACATGAGTCTGATGGTATACACAGTGAAGCAGGAATTGAGATTCTTGCTGAGTGTTGTCACTTGTGTAGCAACAGGATGGTCAAGATTCACAATTAATATTGTATGTCTGAAGACTGTTCGGTTTGGTTGATGCATAGTTAGACCTAAAGTGGAAGCAGGATACTTATTACAAATTAATTGATAGATGACACGGGAAGTTTTTCAATAAAAATATCCTGAAAGGGATGTTCTCTCCTGAAATGTGATTGGTGCATGCTCCATACTTCAATGTGGCCTGTTATGGGGAGGAAAAAATTGATATTTGTGAATCAGCAGTTTGTTGTGGGTATCAAGAACATTTTAATTTTAATTAATTTAATTGCAATGGAGCACAGGCTCCGGTAGCAATTACCCTACACACCCATCTTCCCCCTATCCTGCACCTACCTACATTTGCCCTCTACAAATTTTATCTTTAAATTCTTTCAAAGTTTTCGGTAAATTATTCATCATTTCTCTTGGTAACTCACCGAGCGTGGTGGTGTAATGGATAGCGTTCTGGCCTCGCATTCGGGAGGACGGCGGTTCGAATCCCCGTCTGGGCATCCAGATTTGGGTTTTCCATGGTTTTCCCAAATCACTCCAGGTGAATGCCGGGATGCTTCCTTCAAAAAAGGCCATGGCCGAATTCCTTCCCATTCCTTGCCCCCATCCTTTCCCGTCTCTAAAGACCACGTTGTTAAAAAGGGACGTTAAACTGTTAAAAAAAAAAAATCTTGGTAACTCATTCCAATCCCTGACACCCTTACCTAAAAAAGAGAATCTTCCCACACCCTTGTGCCTGAAATCGAGTGCCAGCTTGTGGTCATGGTCATCTTTTCCCTTCCATGCACTACTTTTCATACCTATTGCAATATCTTTCCATGCCTCATCACCAGTATATGCCTTGTACACTCCCATGACCCTCCTCATCCTCCTCCTGTCTGGCAATGAATCCCATTCCAGCTCCTTTATCATATCCGTCACTGATTGCATTCTGTGATAATTTCCAGAAACAAATCTAATAGCCCTTTTTTGCACCCTCTCCAACTCCTGTATTTGTTACGTAAAATGACTTTCTTATCCACTCCAATGATTTTTACCTTATTTACTACCATTTTATGGCTTACTCTGTCAAACGCCTTAGACAGATCTAGTGCTACACTATCAATTTGGCCTCCCTTGTCCATTTCATCTGAAATATCTTGCATATATCCCACCAACTGAGATTTGCATGAATATCCTTGCCTGAAACCATGTTTGCTGCTTGAAAACAACTTACGTTCCTCACACATATTTCTGATGTGGTTGCATATCAATCTTTCCATTAATTTACCTACCACTGATGTCAAACTGATTGGCCTGTAATTCTCAACTCTATTTCTCACCCCTCCCTTATGTACCGGTACTACTTTTGCACTTTTCCAGTCCTGTGGTAAGCAGCAAGTGTCTAGACTCAATTTAAATAATATTTCAAGATAAGGTACAATGTCACATCCGGCTATCTTTAAGATATCTGTAGTAATATTGTCTTCACCAGCCCCTTTATTTTTTTTTCAGCTTTCTTATTTCCTTCATGATTTCCTCAGGATGGATATCAAATTTTTTACTATCGTCATTTCTAATTGTGTTGTTAAGCTCGTTCTCCGAATTAGACCCTCCTGTTTCTGATTCATTGTCCCTAATGCTTTCACTGAACCAGTTACTTAAAATCTCTGCCTTTTTTAAATCGTCAGTAACTTCTTCTCCATCCTTATCTATAAGTGTCTCTACACCCTCCCTTCCCCTCAGTTTCCTGATATAGCCATAGAAATTTCTAGATGCATCAGTCAATGGTCCTCCTGCACTGACAATACTCTTCATAAACCCATCTTTAGCCATTTTCTTTGCTGTTATGAAGTCCTTGTTTAGTTGTTTTAAATATTCCCTATTACCCTGCTGTCTCTTAACTCTGTTATGTTCTTTTCTTACCAACCTCTTTAACCTCCTCACTTCCCTATTATAGTACATAGGTTCTATACTTCTCTTTATTTTCTGCTTTGAAATAAATTTTTCTTCCCCCTTTCTTATTACCTCCTTGAACTCTTCCCAGTAAGTTCTAGAATGGGAAAAGAATTTGGAAGATAGGAATATCATTTTGTAACTGAAGGAAAGTAAAGTTCCATCATAAAATAAGATTATAGCTTCATGTTTATGTTTATTTCCAGTGCCTGCAGATTGTATGGAATTGGAACATGTCAAAGTTTATACATTTATGATGACTATAAATTTTTTAACTATTTTAACAACATACATTATTATTACATCTGAATTCCATATGCGATATTTTAAATATAGCTACTCTCTAAACCTAATTACGTACATTTGTTTATTCATAACATAAAATTAATATACATCAGAATTCTCTTATGGAATATAAGACCTTATTAGCTAGTTAAGTTTTTAATTTGTTCTTAAATTCTGGACCATTTAAAAACTTTATTTCATTGGGGAGTTTGTTGTGCAATATTACCCCTTTTTTTAAAAAAGGGATCTTGTCTGCGTATTGGCTATTTACTCTCACTCTTGTACCATGGTCACCTTTGCTGCAATTGTTTTATAATTTTGTTTGG
Source organism: Vandiemenella viatica (assembly GCA_031002005.1). NCBI lineage: Eukaryota > Metazoa > Arthropoda > Insecta > Orthoptera > Morabidae > Vandiemenella > Vandiemenella viatica. Next base: position 184,359,324 of record CM061914.1, on the reverse strand, counting down.
TCTGTTTACCACCAGGAGTATAACTTTAAAAATTTACAAAGCACAGTATGTTAAAATTTTATTTTGCTCAAAGGTTGGCCTAAATGAATCTCACTGTCCTACACCAAATATAAATCCAAGTATCCTTTCATTCACATTAAATAGTCTGTCCATGTACCAGCGTGCTGCTGCTCCTCATATTTCAATGTCATATATTAAGTGAGGTTGTATCAACCCATAATACACTGTTAGATTAAAATCAGTTTGAAGGTACAGGGACATTCTTTTTAATATGAAGGAATCTTTATTTATTGTTTTACTGGCATCTATTAATTATCTGAAGTTTTTATTTTTAAAAGCACTACTGCTGTTTGAAGGGTGGCAATCTGAAATAAAATGTTGACGTGAGATTTCCGTCGACCCCATCCCCCACCCCCTCGGTGAGATTTTGCCGGACTACCCCCTTATTTGAGCTCCCTTTGCAAGTTTCACTAACATGTGCCTCACATGGTAGGTTAGTATCTGCTGTGAGACCTAAGAAATTTGCGGATGTTGTCTGTAGTATATTTCAGCAATCCACTAGGGCGTTTGCCTTCCTCAGAATTGGCCATTTTATTAAATAACATGTAAATAGTTGAAGAATTACACTCAAGTACTGATTGATGGAGTCAGTTATATTTTGGGTTCCATTGAACAGACCAGTGTTATTCGTATCTACTGTTAAGATTGAAGTATCGTCAGCCTACTGAATAATAGAGCTGTTGTCTAGTCGTCACATTGACAAAGAAGATGAAAAGGTGGGGGCCAAGAATAGATGCTTGTGGTACTCCGTTTTTAACTAAGCTCCTTTCAGTTGGAATTTTATATGTTGCTGTGTAGCTTTATGGAGAATTTCTGGGACTATTGTTCAAATGTGATTCCAATTAATCTGAAGTTATCTGAAGTTATTCCTCTGATGCCAAAACTTTTGATTTTGTCCAGCTATACGATAAACTCAATTGTGTTGAAAATTTTTGAGCAGGGGCACATTTAGGCTCTGTGGGGCCCCTAGGCTATACATGTGGTGCGGCCCGTCCCCCCCCCCCTGTTGGCAGCGGCCCTGGCTGCCTCCAGCTATGGATATGGATACTTAATTTTCGAAATTCGGTCCTAAAAATTTATGGGCGACCTCTTTCTTTTTTTTTTCTTTTTTTTTTTTACCTCTACTAATGGACCAGGTGGGGGACCCAGGATTGTGGTGCAGGTCTCCTCTGTGTGGTGCAGGCCCCCCTTTGTGGTGCGGGACCCCCCTTTGTGGTGAGGACCCCTTGGCTACAGCCTATGTAGCCCATGCTTAAATGCGGCCCTGTTTTTGAGAGATCCATGAAAGTTTCTGCTGAACATTTATTACCATCAAGGTTTGCAAGTGATATTTCAAGAAACTCTGCCATTGTATCGACAGTTAACAGTCCTTTCCTAAAACTGAATTGCTTTTCTATTTATTAGGTTATTAATTTCTAAAAATTTGATGACCTGGGACAAAGTGTCCAAAGAAGAACGAGACTGTTGTTGGTCTAATCTTATTAGTTTCAACTGGAGCGTAGTGCGGGAAGGCTGTCTGTATTCAAGGGGCCACACAGTTCGGGAAATTTACATACTTTTACGACAAAGTCAAGTGATTTGGAAAGATTTAGTGCTACACTATCAACTTTGCCATACCTACCGAAATATCTCGCACACAACTCATCAATGATGATTTGCATTAATATCCTTGCCAATTTCATGCTGCTAATTGCAAACCATCTTTTTTTCTCACTGAAATTTCTAAGGTGGTTTTCATTGCAGCCTCTCCATCAATTTACCTACCACTGATGTCAAACTAATTTTTATTCTCACTCGCGTTTGTTGTGAAGTGAAGCTCTAGTTGAGAAATCGAAATTTTAGAAATCTTAAATTATTACTTGCCTCAATTTCATCTTTTTATAAAAACCTTCGTAACTTGAGTTTAAAAGGGTTAACACTGCTTTCATCTAGACTCCAGAGATGGCAGCATACACGCTAGAACCTGTCCCCTATCGCAGGGCCGGCGTTAGGGGGGGTTAAGCGGGGCAAAAGTACCCGGGGCCCGGGCCACCAAAGGGGGGCCCGCCGGACTGGGTGCCTAAATAAATATAAATCAAACACAAATTTTAAAATCTGCACCAATAATTTTGTACATTTTTGTATCAAAATTTTCTGAATTTATCAAAAAAAAAGTGTAAAGTAAAAATATTTTTTGGCGGGGGGGGGGGGGAGGAGGCTAAAATCGCTTACCCGGGGCCCGTGAATCCTAGCGCCGGCCCTGCCCTATCGCCATCGGCGCCTCTTGGAGAATGTATTTTGGAGCGTCATACTGGACGAACGCCAGCTTAGACGAAGCGGGAACGGTTAAGAATCACCGCTAGGGGCCTTCTCAACAAGTCACCAGTGCCGGTCCTGGGGAGGAGGGGGGGGGGTCAAACCCGGGTGGCAACTTCAGGGGGCGGCAAAATCGTGTTTTTTTTGGCTCGCTAATAATTTGGGCGGCGCGACAATGGGGGCGGGAAAAAATGTTCGAAGGGGTGGCATTATTAGTTTTTTTTTGTACCGGTTCGGAAAATTCCTAGACCCGCCATTGACGGTCACTAGGTTAGAGACCATTTCTTCAGGTCGGCCCAGTTCCTACACCCTCCAGGTTCCATGGTAGCGATAGTCCATTCGTTTCTTTTCCATAGAGTCTGTAATGTTGTTGGCTTTGAGAATTTTTGTGCCAGGTTTTGGTGTTTCAGTGTGTGGCGTAGTGGGTAAAATGTGTTGCAATGGATGCTTAGTAAAAGTTCTGCACTTTGCGGAAACATCAGCAGGATTGCGTCATATTTAGGAAGTTGGGGGGAGTCTGTAAATAGAAGTGAGCAGGCAGATGGAGAGAATATCCACTAACGAAAGTTCAGCAGTAGCTTCTTATTCTTTATTATTATTATTTCCTGGTTTCACATAGCCTACTACCATGTTACCTTAAGTAGGCCCTTTGTTTCCACTTTCATTTTCCTTTTTAAATGCAGCGGACCTACAGTCTTTCCTGGTGTGAAATGTTTTGCTTGGTAGCTGAAATCAGCTCAATGGTTGTTAGTGAAAAAGTGATGGCTAGCCGAGTGTTTATTTGGTGTCTTAAAGTCTTTTTATTGTCTGGAGACCCAGTGATTAGCTTCAGCGTTTTTTAAATACAGCAGCAACTGTTGATGTTTTGTGTAGGGCCATATAACTTCAGGAGTATTTTTAGAAGCAATTAAGCCAAGCTATTTCAGTATTGCTATTCGTTTAGTTTCACTACCAGATATATATATTCGGGTAGAGGTGTTGAGTAAAAACTGACCGCGTGCGTGAAGTCTAAAGATAAAAGTTGTTTGTTATCGCTAAAAAAGGCGACATTAGTTTGATAGACGAGTTATTTTGTGTGAAACACCAGATACAGAAAACGAAGACAAGTGTGCGGTGGTGTGCAACCATTTGAAACTATTTTGGAGAGACAGGAATTTAAATTAATGCAAATGAATATAGGGCACATTTTTAGGAGCGTGTACATAACAATACTTTCTGAAGGATATAGTCGAGCAAGCAAGTTTCCATAGTGTAATAGTTGTTTATAGTGAGGTGGAATTTTCCGATTATTTTATTTCGTTTTAAATATCAGTCCGTGTGCTTATTTTAAAAAAGATTTTTTTTTGTTTACTGCTTAATGTCTCTCAACAGCGAGGTCTTTAGAGACGCGAAAGGATGATGGTCAAGGAATGGGAAGGAATGGGAAAGAATTCGGCTATGGCCTTTTAAAGGAAGCATCCCGGCATTTGCCTGGAGTGATTTGGGAAACCATGGAAAACCCAAATCTGGATGCCCGGGCGGGGATTCGAACCGCCGCGCCGTCCTCCCGAATGCGAGGTAAAAAATAAAGAAAGGACCGTTTTTAAATAAGGGTATCGGACTATTATGAACAACTTTATTTTTGATTGTTTCAGTTGTTTCTTTTTATGTTGATTTTTTTTAGTTTCAGGAAACTGAAGTTGTGTTGAACGAAGCTGCCCAACGCGTAAGATTGACTGCTCTTTTGGGGCCATCCACAAATTACGTCAAACAAATTTAATGATTTTTGGACCCCTCTCCCCTCCATGTCACAGGTTGTCACATTTGTGGGGACCCCCCCCCTCCCCTAGTGTGACGTCACATATATTGCAATTTTAAATTTATAAATTAAAACAGCACTTCCAAAATTATTTATGTATTTCTAGTTAAAAAATCATAACAATAAATCAAACGTTTAAGAAAATATGAAAAAAATCGAATTAGTGATACAAAATTGAGTCATCATGTGTCCATGGATTTTGAACCCATTCCTTGATACTGTTTATTATTGGCATAATAGTCACTTCATTCTTGATTTCGATAGTGTTTGGAACATTCGATGTGTCATCATCATCTTCATCCAACCATAAAGCATCGTCATCGTTCAATAAGCAAAGAACTTCCCTGTTTCGTCTAGCGGCAATGCTTTGTGGACGAATCTTCATGATGGGGAAAACCTCTAGTTGCCTCTTATATAATTGCTTATGTTGGTTAGTGGCTTTGTACGCTGAAAAATATAGTCCACAGATGCCACGTGATCGTTTAAATAAGTATTCCTCGACACTGGGGCAATACGAGCAAAAAGGTGATACCAATTATACATGTGATGTCACAAAGTTTATGACACTTCCCCCCCCCTTTCTCTTGTCACACTTCGTTGACCCCCCTCAAGGTGTGACGTAATTTATGGATGCCCCTTTAAATAATACACCACGAACAGAAACGGAGACTTGATTTAATGAAGACTTTTGACGCAATATTGTAATAGTCATTTACGAACGTCGTATGGAGACTTGCATTTATTAACTTACATATACCATCTCACCATTAGATTACAACTTTTAGTTTTACTTCCTTATTTATAGCAGCCTAATGTCATTCTCAAAATTTTATTTTCTTCATAGAACCGAGGTTGGTTTTTTTTTTGTTTTTTTTTTTTTTTTGTTTTAATATACTATACAATGCTAAATCCGTCCCGGGGCCAGACTTGAAAAACTTAAAAGGGAATGTGTTTAGGACTGCGGTTATAATAAGAACGGCGACTACTACTATACAAACGACTACAGCTAGACAGCTGTCATAAATTGAACACAATGTTAATAGTAACATGTAATAACTAAATGATGGAAAAATGAAAGACACCAGCATAACTTTTTGAAGTCTATTTCACATCAAATTTTCAGAGGAAAAACTATTTTCGAAACATTCGAGCGCAATGAACACAACAAAACAATTAAGCAAATGAGTCACTGCCATTAGTAAACTGAATTGTTATGAAGGGTTTTATACAAGCTCGCTAGATTGCACCACTGTCCATGGAAGTTAAAAAAGGGAGTGGGGGAGGGGAGCGAATTAAAAACACCTCACTTAACTAATACCAAATCTTGTCAAATGTAACCTCCTGCTATTGCTTTTTTTTTTTTTTGTTACTATAAATTTTTGCCTTACCGTTTTAAGGAGTTAAATTTATAGTCTCTTAAAGAGTAACTAATCGGAAATATACTTCAAGAAAATCGATTAATGAAGAGCCTGGTTGAAGGGTAAATATAAAGGGAAGGTCAGACATGACCAGACTTATTTCAGACTGCAGAGAATCTTAGATGTTCCGAGCAGCCTATGGGTTTATTAGTACAGAGGCTATAGGTGTTATACCAGCGTTTTCCAACCTGTGTGTCGCCAAGTCTGGATCGGGGAGGGGGGGGGGGGGCGGCAAGCCTGGTAAACGTAGGATAAGGGTTGCAGATCTCAATACTACAGTAAAAATTCAAAATTTCCAGTGAAGAAGACTGTGCTTATTTATTTTTTAAGATTGTTGAATCGTGGTTGTCTTTTTGAGACGCGAATGGCCTAATTATTTTCTAATTGGAGTCCCTTATTTCTGCCATATTTCAAGTAATATTCGTCATAAAGCCTATTTTTTTCTGTTTTTATTTGCTTCCGCTACTGCCACTAGTATCAGACGTGGAGGGCTGCGCCGATCATTTGAGAACTGCATTTTATCCTGGCTCGCAGCGAAGCTAGTCCGTACTCTGACAACCGATTGCAGTGAACGGAAACAAACTGTTCCTATGTGGCCGCTGACTCCACCTTCTAACCTCCCGCGCCGCCACCACGACAAAGAATAGCTACATCACTGCCCGGAGAGTACCCGCGACTAACTTCAACAGCATTTGAATTCTCGATCAGTAGGTAGTCTCAATGAAAAGAATACCACGTTTTTTTAAATTGCCGACAGTTTTATTACTGACTATGGGTCGCCAAAATTTTTTTTACTTGTAAAGAAGTCGCGTATTCAAAAAGGTTAAAAACACTTAAACAACTGTTTGCACCATCAGTAGCGGCAGAGGAATCGCTTGAGCGTCGCTGAATGGAGTCCAATCCATCCCGCTTGCCCTCTGCTGCGGTCAATTGGTTCATTCTGTCCACCACAACACGGGCTCTATCTCTCTACCACGAAAATTCCTTCAGTCGCCCTCTTTCTACATAGAACTCTGCGTGTGAACCTAGACCAACAGTTCAAATCCATATTGGGAAATAATTTCCTAAATCATTTTTTCAATCCTCCTCCTTACCAGACTTAAGCGTCATTGGGGGATTTGAACCTTACCCGCTAGTAAATGGGAAGACGACCATACATCTATTGTAGTTTGGTGCGATTTTGATAAAGCATGAAAAACTGAATTTCAGATTGCCGGGTCTGCAACCGCCAACTTAGCAACTTCGAAGTTTACATTACAATGTTAAGCATAAACGTCGAAGACATTAAAAGTTTGGGGCTCAACGTCAATATCACCACATTAACGACGCAGATCTTAAGTTAAATCCAAACGGGCGTTGATCATCATACTGATAACTTTCTTTTAAAAAGACTAATCCAATGAAGTTTCACAGAATGAAAATAAATTTATCCACTTGTAACAATTATCAAATATTTAAATAAACTGTATTCAATGTTTTAAGATTGAAATAGCAAACAATTTGTATGGCCTTGAATTTGTCTTATTTCTTCCAGCGAGTTAATTGCAACAGAGCTCATAACCCAGTGCTCAAATTCAATGCCCACTTTCCATTTCACTTTTTTTGCCAAATTCTTTTATTGGATAGCCACCCAATCACCATTACCCTTAACTAATTACGTCCGATCATAAATCAGCTTAGCTTTCATATTCGATGACGGATGAGATTTTTTATTCTTTACCGCTCGATTCAGTAATAAATGTTCAGTTTATGGAGCATTATTTTGTTTAAATTACAGACTACATAACTAGGCTATTTCTAATATCAGACAAGATTATGTTGGTTGCGAGATAGTTTGAATTCTAAGTTTTTGTTATCCACTATTGGTAGATGTTCCCACCAAAGTAAACTAGGACTGTTCATTGTGTATCTGAAGCCTAGCAGCGAATCCTTAAGAAAAATATAGCTAAATACTTACTGGACAATTATGTGCACTTTTTAAGTCATAAAGGAAAGTTTCTTGAAAAAAGTAAGATTTTTGTGCATTAGACGAATCACTTTTTTATGTTTGCCTAAAACCGTTGAAAATAGTGGTGGATGACTGAATTCTAATATCGTAGCCAACTAAAATTTCCTTTTCGGTAAACGCCTCAAAACATCACAGCACTACTTTTCTTTCACATATCATGTTGCCTTAATTCAAGAGTATTCTACCTATTAAGACCTAAAAAAAAAATCAGTCATTCGGTAAGGAAACTTCCTACCCAATTCACCACTAGTCAGTGTACCTATATTTAATTGGCGCATCTCCACACTGTTCATATCGCAGCAGTGGTTGCAAATCCATATACAGAACTTTTCCAGACACAAAGAGCAAAACCTAGCCACCAAAAGAGGTCTTGCCCGGAAATAACCTTTCCTAGATTCAGTATCGCCGAATTCAGTTTGCTTGAGGGAGCCTCTTCAACCAATCTGCGGCAACGTATCCTTAACCTCAAAAATATTTCGATCTCTTTTGCTGTAAGAATTCAGGAATTAATAAAAATGATCAACTGTTTGTTAAAAAAATACATTTTTCAAAAAATTAAGAACTTTTAATATCTATTAAGAAAAAAATGAAGTATAAATTACACCTTCAGTCCTTGACCAATATAACAATTTTCTATAAAAATTTAATTCATTATAACATTCATAAATAGCATCTTTTGCTCGAAACTTTGATATAAACAGTAATAACATTGTAAAAATTTGCTGTATTTATAGCTACATAAAAAAATAATTTAAACATCTGGAAGAAGTCCACTTTTTGCTACCGTTGCACACGGTATGGAGACTTGCACGAAACTAAATGTGGTCAGTCTTTAGCTGGAACTGCTTTGAACACCCTGGTTGCCACGATGTCTTCAACCTTCAAAGTCTGAAACAAAAGAAAGTTACGCTTAACTCATTTTTGTAAACTAAGAAAATGAGTAATAAAGAACGCCAATTGATTCATTAAAATTGTGTTGCCATTTCAGGCTCGGCTGTCAATGTAGATTCGTCAGTGATAATGCTTCTATAAAATTTACAATCCTAAAAATTGTGCAATATACAGTTTGTTACTATATTACAATAACGTTAAGATTAATGTCGGTATGAGAAGTAGAACACATATTTCAATCAACAAAATAAAGTAGTTTCATTTGCTTTCTTCATCAACAAAACATACGAAATAAACAAACGAAATACATTTAACAGAAGATAACATTTCATAGGCAAAAAAGTAATGGCGCTTGAACTTCGCTTCTATGAAGGAAAACACAGAAAAAAAATTACTAAATTCACCGTTTGAATAATAACTTAAGGCGCCTAGATTGTTGTCCAGATTTGTTCAACAGCTTGTCAATAAATTCTGTATCCTTAGTTAATAAGTTATACTTAACGTATAAAAAAAAAAACCAGATGCACTTCCCTTTAAGTAATCCTGCCGGCGCCCATAGAATATGTACTTAAGAGTAGAAAAAGGTATATTTAGAGGATTTTCTACTGAACGTTCCTAGTTATTGCTGTCTAAATCGGTTCATAGTGCCAAGGTCCAGTTCAGTTTTCCCATCAGCTAAGAACAGAAACACTACCGGTGATTTTAAGATTGAAAACAGTAGCGAATCTGTGTCAGCTAGCAACTATGCTGTCACGAAAACTGCCTCACGTGAATTGAATCATCTTGTTTCTAGGTCGCGGGCAACCAGATAGACCGGCGATCAAGCTTAAGTTTTGATAAATTGCCGTGTGTTTTTTTTGCTTCTGGTTCTACGCCTCGTAGACTCAGAGGCGGGATGGGATTGGGTACAAGGCATTGATTGCCCTTTCAAGGAACCATATCTCAATTCTCGTGGAGTGCTCTGGATGCCCCGGACGGGGATTCGAACCCGCCTTCTCCCGAATGAGAGGCCAGAGCGCTACTGTTCACCCACGCTCGGTTTTGCAGTCTTGTATACTTATAAACATAAGTAATGAACTACGTGTACATAGTGTTTGAACGAACCGACTAATTTGTCTACTCTTAACAGGGTAGAATTTAGGTTGGTAATCAGAACGCCTATGTTGGCGGTGGCAGAAAGGGAGAACAGTATGAAGTCTAGACGAACACTGCTAGAATCAACAGGTGAGCCGAATAGTAAACAGTGGATTGTTGACTTTAAAGCAGTTGCTAGAAACCAGTGAAGCATAGAGGTCAGGTTTTGTTACTATATGTAGGCCTATTCTGAATCTGAACGCGTTTGTTGAACAGAGTTTGTGTGAGGTGCAAAATTTTTCAAGAGTGAATGATAGCGGCTTCTAGTATTTCCCCTTAGCGAGTAATTTCTTTTTTCCAGTAAATTTTGGGAGTTCAATATGTGCTGACGCTTCGATGCGAGCGTGGAGACACTTGCGCTTTTGAAACACTAATAGCTCACAGTACCAGGAGAGAAAACAAGCAGGTACATTCATATCGAAAGAGATCAATCTAGTTAAAACAATAATGAAAAAATGGTTACTAGAGAATAGGGATGTTAGGCTGTTGGCATGCCAGCACTATCCAAGGTTTCACTCAATTGCAGTCTGCAAAAAATTTAAATTTTTGACCGGAGTATCCCATCCAAGTTGGGGATTTCTCTACATTTGCAACACGCACGGAAAAAATTTAGAATAAATCTAAAACATAAATTTAAGACATGATTGCTATTTTAAATCGTTAGCCCTTGAGTCTTTAGTCAAGTTATGTTCGACTAATTAGTTATTTTCTACATTGCTGTAGGTAACATCAATTACAGGATTACTCAACCTTATTTAAGAAGGGCAACTGCGTTTGATCCCTATGATTCAGTCTAGGGCCAAAACAATGTGATTACAAAGCTTGGTCAGTCCATTCTGTGAATATGGTGGTGTATAAGACCCAAATTTTGTGTATGTGACTCAGGAGTTGGAGGACAGATTGTTGGGGAAATTGCGATAAAATAGTGTTTGATAGTGAAACAGATGGGATTCATTGAGAGAAGAGAGCGAAATTCTGGAAATGTATAAGCCATACATTACTGGTAAGGCTTTAATGGATATTGATAGAATTAGAAGTAGCACATGGAAGAGAAGAAATTTCAGGCATAACAGAGGGATATTCCCCGCCCCCTTCCACCCAAGCAAGGATGTCTGGGATTAGAATAAATTACCAGTGGAAATTCGTCACGCCAAATGACTGAACCGTTTCGGCCCACCTGATTCATCTCCTCTTCAGTGTACTCGTTTGTGATCTCCGTCGTCTTCTCTCCCTTCTGGACGTGCAGCAGAGTCATGGGGCCGACCTGAGTGATGGTCGACTTCACCTTCCTCCCGTCTGGAGTCTCCTGCTCGAACTCCTCGCCCATTTTGAATTTGAACTCCTCGTTCTTGAAGGTAGAAGTGGTCGTGTACGTGTAGGTGTCTCCATCCTTAGTCAGCGTGATCACTGGGCTGACACTGCCGCCAACCTTACGGAGTACTAAACCCACACCTGCAACAAAACCAGTCAGCTGCCGTATTACTAGGGAAAACGGCCGACATCAGTTGGGGGGGGGGGGGGGGAAACCGCATTGATACACGACCGCGAAAATAAGAGAAAACGGGGCCAGAACAGATTTCTGTACTCATTTTTCCACTAGCGATTAGGAAATTGAATAGAAAGGATTTTACAGGGCGAGTAAAATTAAAATTCGACAGGAGTAGCTTTCGATAAAGCACTCCAGCCATCCTGACCTGGGTTTTCCATGGTTTTCCCATATTACTCCAGGCGAATGCTGGGATGGTTCCTCACAATAGCCCAAGGGCGCCTCCTGCCATATCCCGTATATCCCTTCCAAACTATTACCCTTTCGGACGGGTGCAATGCACCCTCCGCCACACACTTTTAGTGAATCGCGGAGTAATAAAAATAATGTCCGTAGCTTTTTCTCTTTAACAAAAACTAGAAGCATGAAGCGAAACGCTGATGAACCAAGATTCTCATCTACACTATTGTAATAAATGTGAAAGTAATTTTCTGTTAGGCTTTCACGATTAAACGGCTAAATAGTGTATGAAATTTGACGAGGAAATACTGTGTACGATTAGGACGTAAGAGACGACTGCATGGAGGGGGTAAACACCTTCTGGTAACCGCCTATGCTATGTGACAGGCAAGGCGTTCATAAGGGAGCGTCTATAAACTACGTGGTTTGGCCTGGGGGGGAGGGGAGGGGTTGGTTGGAAAGGTACGCTGTGCTACATGGAGGGGGGGAGGGGGTTTGCCGGTCAGTCAAAGTAGCTTTCCATTCATATTTGTCACAGTTAAAGTGAGGTACTTTCCTTTAGAACTTGTGCTCGGAGCAAAAGCGGTGAAATTAAGAACTAACATACTGTCGGACATGAAATTTTAAGGTTACCTTTTTTTGCCATTTTGGTAAAGGCAGGGCCGTATTTAGGGTATGTAGGCCCCTAGGCTACACCTGGGGTGCGGGCTCTTTAAGATCTGTACGGCCCTAAGCTATTACTGTGCTGCGGGCCCTTTATTTTATTTTATAAATAAAACCATGATGTAATGATAGTTAAAATATGCGAGGATAACTGAAGAAGCGAAATTTCGTAACATTCTTTCTGCATCGTTTCCGAGACTGAAGTGAAGTATGTTAGCAAGAAATGCCCGCACGTTCAATTTGTTGATCGATGATAGATAGATAAGGTGCTGTCTATTTTAGTGCTATTGTCCCAACCTAACACCCTCAGCAAAAGCCTGCGGAATAACAAACACTCAAAAGTTTTGGTAACAGTATGAAAGAGTAGGCCTGCATATCAAGATTAAACAAACTATAAAGAATTATTAACATCACAAAAGCACGCAATAGAGAAAGATTAAAAATACTGATTACTCACACACGCACGTCAACAGGAAGACAGCTACTAATAGTCTATTTTTTATATTATATTTGTTAATGGATGTGGTGGGGCCCCCTAGGCTATAGCCTAGGTGGGCTATGCCTAAATGCGACCCTGGGTAAAGGAATCCTGAAAACTACTTTCAGCTCCGAGCAATCAGTCGCAGAAAGATTCCTTCTTCAACAGTAATTTTTACTTGGCAGACCATCCTCCGCGATTTAAGGGATCTTTGAGAGTCAAGAACCTTTGTGGAACGCGTAGTTTAATGCGTGTTGGGTAGAGAGGTAATTTGTCGTGGGTAAAAACCAAGCGCTAACGAACGCTTATGCTGGCCTGCGCACACTGCTCCCACGACCCGTGTATGAATCATCCATCAGCCTGGAACGCGCCTATCAGTCCGCAGTCAGCACAACATACTCTGTCGCATCCGGCGACTTTTTTCTAATGGGCACGAAGACCACCAGAGGCGACGTCAGCATGCTGACTCAAACACCGCGAATATGCCAACAAAGCATGTTTCCGAACCATTTGCGCTATACCATGTAAGATTTCAATTTCTTGAGGTTGAAGAACTCGGTATTAATAGAAGTACGTATTAAACACGGACAGGAACGATTGCGCTATCGTATGTTTCAAATGTCCCAGACTCGATCTTTCCGAAATAGAAACTTATTCATAATGTAATCTTTGGTCATGGTGTCTGTAACGGCCACAGAAATTAATACAGATTCCAGATTAAACTCCGAAGAAATGGATTGCCAGAATACCCGATTCGGTAACCTATTTGGTCGGATGTCTACCTTAAACAACTTAATAAATCTTGTACAGCGAACGTGAACAAAGACCATTAGCGAAAGTGATCAGTAAAATACGTAAAACTCAAATCGTAATGTATAAACTTTGATCAAGCAGCAGCATTAGTGAAAGTTCTAACTAAATTGAAATTAGCCTAGGCGGGAAGACACTTTGAATTCGTGGTTACAGCAGAGACCATGAGTAATTTAAGTTTTTTTACGTTGATTTTACTAGCATCATGTTACTCAAAAGCTGTTACACATTTTTAAGCCGTAAGGTTTATATTTTTGTAACTATGAAATGCTACTAAAATCAAACTTTAGTGTATTATGGGAATTTGGTAGCAGTTGCTTGTCTGTTAAACTCTGGACATAACCTTTAATTTCTTCTAATGATCTCTGGCCGCTGTTAATTTGCGAGCGAAGGCCGACACGCGACACGGTTCTCCAACCAATAGCTATCGAGTTGAGTGAGTGAGCTTAGGAAATTATATAGTACATTGCACGTGAAACTTAGTAAATATCAATATAACTATTGATATTCATTGTGAACTGCAGACAGGAGTGAATACTTATAAGTACAGGGCGTTCGCCGGAAAACGCTACCCTCCCAGTCTGTTGCCGCCGGCAACTTGCTCGGTCAGTAGCGCCAGCAGTTTCCGCCACACGGCACCCTGAATCACCGCACTGTTTAACACCTCCGCTGCCCCAACAGTGCAGTGCAGTGACCCTTACATTGTTAAGAACGGTTTCTTTGCATTGTAGATAGTTTGTGACTTCAGTCTCTTATTAATCAGTGTTGTGAATAAACGTTTCTTCGCGGTTTGGCTGGTTTGGGGTTTCATACTCTTACTAATCTGTACCGTGTTTGAGTGTGAGTAAAATTATGGTACGTTACAGTTTGCAACAAAGAATATTTCTCTACGATACATATGTGAAGAAGTCTTTTAAAAAGTGTCGCAGTAAATTTCGTCGCGAATTTCCTGGCGCTTTACTGCCAGCTAAATCAACAATTCTGCGTCTGGTTAAAAAAGTAAGAGAAACGGGTTCATTTTTTAACAAAAAGAGACTGTCGGTCAACCGTATTCTCACAGAGGAGAAAATTGACGATATCGCTTTTCGACTAGAACAGTCACCCAAAAAATCATTAAGTCAGTTAGGGCAGCGTGTGTCTCGAAAAATGTTCAGAAGATGTGAAATGTGCATTACACAAGAGGGTCAACACTTCCAGCATCTTTTATAAGGTAAGCTAATGAATTACGTCACATTTAAATGCTTAGCACATACAAGTTTATGAATGAAATAGTCCGCGGCCGAACAATGCCGGAAGCTGACCGCTCGCTCGCCGGGAGCAGTTTCTTCCTTGTAGCGCTAACAGTGGGTTGCGTTTCCCGGCGAACGCCCTGTATAAATATCATACGCCCAACACGCCATTACTTATAACTACAGATATGTTAACATTAGCATGTCGGTGACGTGCACTTAAGATTTTACCCATCAAAAAATCGCCCAACGGACCTAAAGAAGTTTTCACTTCATAAACTAAAAATCTTAGTCCACAACCTGAAGGTTCCCGAAGGATGTGTACCAAGCTAAGGCCAATCGTTTCCTCGGGGGCCCGCAATTTAACGTGGAATGAACACCGCGGAACGTTCCGGCGTAGCTCATCATCAAATACAATATTTCCTGCTTTCGGATGTAACTGCCTTTAACCGCTGAACTACCAGACCGACTTGTTTTGAAGTATACATGTGCCAAGTACTATCAAAATCTGATAAAAACTGGGTTTGTGAACAACGTTGACAGATTAAGGTGAAGGGCGTGGGGGGGGGGGGGGGGGGGGGGAGGGAAGAGGGTTTACGTTCTGAAAATCAAACGTTAAAAGTATTTTTCATTTGTTTTTAAGTATACGGATGCAAAATTCCACCGAAATCTGACAAAAACCATGTTTGTCTAAAGATCAGTTGAAAAAAAATAGAGGAATGTACAGGGAAAGGAGTTGGTTTTCATTTTTAGGCCAGAAACTTTCCGAAGCACGCACACAACTCGCCAAAGATTCACTTAATGCGATGAACGTTACAGGAACGTATAGAAGATCAACAAACATTCATTCCCTTTATATATTAGATACTAGTATAATCTACACTTTCACTGTTATCGCAACACGGCATACTTATAGCTACAGATATCCTGCTATTACAGCATGTCGGTGAAGCAAACTTAATATTTTACCCATCCAAGACGCGTCCAACGCGCATGTCATACGCGCAACACGACAGAGCATGTCGGTGACGCGAATTCTTAGATTTACCCCCATCAAAAAAAAACCACCCAACGCGCCTATAGAAGTTTTCATTAAAAAAAAATCGTAGAACGTTGTTTTTCCACCACTATAACCTTTTAGTTATGCAAAAAATCTAATCAGATTGACGCACAGCTAAACTAGCATTTGAGTAAATGTGTGTGGTTGTAAACTAGACGAGTGAGAGAGAACACGTCTAGAGAGTTGAGGAATTTGAGGCAGTTTTGTGAGGGTGTTGACCCACCAAGGCCGACCCGTCGACCGCTAGCGCCACGCTACATTCGGTGCCGTGGAGAAGTCAAGGCCAACGTCACTGCCCTCAGGCATCTCAAGGGAATGGACAGACATCCAACCAATAGAAGGTGCGGCTATTAAGGATCGACCATGAGAATATCGATCGTGGGTGGCCGTTCCATTTCCTCCACCCATTAAGAATCCTACCACTTCACTTAATTTGTATTGACTGCTTCGGAACAATGTCCATGTTCTTCATTCACATTTTACAGGAAATGTTACTACAAATTAGAAATGCCGAAATGTGAGACTATTGCCAAACTGCGAAATGCTGCTAGCAAAAGAACTTCATCAGTACTGGGATCATATAAACCTAAACTTTCGTAGACCCGTTTTTAAAGTATTGTCTTGGACAGAATATCACACGACGCATACAGTCCTACACATGTTAAACGGAGTCCTCGCCAAACTTCGAAAATTAAATATTCCATCAATCAAGAGAAAATTTGAGTTACTCTTCAATAGAAAAATTTATCCTTAAAGGTTGAAAATACTGTCAACTGCTTCCTTGGCTTTTACTCTTCAAGGAAATTTGTACCTTAAAGCTAACGAATAGGTAACGAAAGTTGAAATGCACGCCGAAAGATACGGTTACGCATATTACTAACTTAGCGGCTATAGACGTCTCTAGCAGATTCTGACATCTGGTGTATTTTTAGTGAAGGTAGGTGGCTGCCATGCCGAATTCTGACTACCACGGAATGTTAGTACTCATTCTGGTCCAGGCAGCATTTCAACCTACCCACAAACTCTTTGAAACTGTGTGCCACATTAACGGTAATGATGGCTAATACACATTGGCTGATACCGTTCATAACGCGGCGATTTGCATTTTACTACTTTCCTTGGGCATTTGGTAGACTTCGAATACCCTTTTTCTTTAATAGTAATGCTAAGCGTGTGTTAAAACATTTTTAGCCCGAAATATTTTCACCGGTATTTTGCATAGCAACCAAAATTTGCTTACTGGGCAGTTATTTCCTACAGTTATCGTAATGGGTACATACAATGAAAATTACAAAAGGTTGGGAGGGGGACTATTTCTACCTGCCCGAAACTGGTACAGACCCGTTTTTTTTTTTTTCCAAACCGTTTCCAAAAGATTTCCTCTACCTTTTGCTCTCCCTTTTCGGAAAAGTCGCTACAAATTAACTTAAAACTGCCGAAATATGAGACGCTGCACAACCGCGAAATGTTACCAGCACTGCAGAAATGACAAAATTATCGGTTCAGGGATCATACCAACCTGAACAGATTTGTTGTCAGTGGTCGTGGTTAGGATAAAATACAGCCTGGACAAAAAATCACCAATGGTTTAACCAACATTTCACGATATTGACAATTTTGCAGCGCCGGCGGCATATAACTGCTGTGTCACTCATATTTCGGCATTTTTAATTTAATTCGTGGAGACTTTTCCTAAAAAGGAGAGTGCAAAACGTGAAGAGGACATTATAACGAAGCAGTTAAAACAAATTTCAGCAGGTCAGTACCAGTTTCGGGCAGGTGGAGAAAGTCCCCTCCCACCCATGACAAATGACATAGCAATGGGAGGAGTAAGGGATTACTGGAGATGGCGATTCCGCCAGGAATTGGCATCAATAATGACTGGAGTGGTCAAACGCAAGACTCCGCTAGAAATTATTTTCGAAGTACATTTAACGGTTTCATGCTGGTACAGGCTGTATTACAACCCAATTTCTGGTTGAAAATAATAGCCCAGGCTGTATTACAACCGAATTACTGCCTGCCAAATAAGTCTTGTGACTGACTACAGCAGTATTACAACGATATTAATGTTGTAACGGAATCGCTATCTCCCAATTGACCCAGGAGTAAATTGAAACTCCTAGCCAAGATTTCACAGATCCGCAAACAAGCCTTATCCTCCTCACACGTCGGAAGTGTTGTATCTTATAGAGATAATTTTAGAATTGTACACAGAGGTTACACAACAGCACAGATACACCGCGAGCTATGAAGGCTCTGTTCACGGCTACGAGCGCGTTAACAGGGGCGACCTTGTGGATTGACAGAGCGTAAACAACGAAGTGCGCTGCATACACTCCCCCGGCTAACGGACCAATACCACACGAAACATTCTCAATATTAGAATCAAAAAGCAATGTAAATGCAGATTTAACGCATACCTATCACAAGGCATTCTTTATTATGGCGTTACGCCTCATCGACGTCCATATAAGAGGCGACAAAGGACTGGGAGCAATGAACGGGAAGGAATTCGACTACGGCCTTTTGAAGAAGCCGTCCCAGCATTCCCAAGGAGTGATTTCAGAAAGAAAAAAAATCTCGATTCCGGCCGGGGATTCTAACCCACCTCCTCCCGAATAAGAGGCCAGAGCGTTGACCTTCATTTAAGATTTTTTTTTTCTTTAAAGCGTACACAGAAACTGTCTAGTTTTATAAAAAATAAAATAAAAAAAATAAAAAATCAGAGCTTCGAAGCATTTAAACGAAATGGTGTTTGACGACATTGCTGTGTCAATGGATTAAAAAGTTTACCGATCTGCTGGAAACATAGCGATTACCGAATCTTTAGTAAAACCCGGAACATACGATGTTCTCTCTTACGCTCACAAGTATCCGAAAGGTTATTAGCACTGCAACACGTTCCATTTTCGCAGGTTTTACGTAAAGTATAACCGTCGCGTCTGTTAATTTGCCCGTTGCACACCTGTCTAGCTACACTTGTCCTTGGGGCCAGCCACCTGTTGCGCTATAGACAAACTACGGCGGCTTAAGCACTCGTGGACCAGGAATTCATTCATCCTCACCAAACAAGCGCTTTTATGTTTACACGAAAAGGATGCCAAAATCTTTATATTTTGATTAAATTCAAGAGCTACCGCACTGCAAAAAACAAATACTGTGGATATGGGGATCACATCAATCTAAACTGTAATGTTTTCTTCCTAGCGGTCGTGGTTTGTTTGAAATGCTGTCAAACACAAATACGTAAAATTCGTTCTGCAACTTCCATCTCGAGTTTCGTTCTTGTATACAACGAGAACAATCGATACAACACTGCGGGACGCATCCGTTTACAATGAAGTGCGAAATATTTATAGTGAATTACAAGTGGCTTGGAGAGGCCGAAACAAAGAAATTACAGTTAAAAGAGATCTGTATCAGACCTGCAGCGATGGCGGCAGACGGCAGCTGCGCCACACACATTTAGACATTTATAATTTGCGGCGAGCTTTTCGAAAAAGGTGAGTGAGGAACGGGACAATTTTATTGAAGCAATTAATCCAAATCCCGACACGTCATTACCACTTTTTGATAGGTGGGGGAGAATCGTGATATCCCCTTAAACTAGGGTTACCAGACGTCCCCGTTTGCCGGGGACAGTCCCCGTATTTAGCTCTCTGTCCCCGGACAGATTTCGTCCCCGCAATGTCCCCGGATTTTTACTGTTTTCCCCAGAAATTTTTTTGGGCAAGAATATAAAGAAATACTAGGTTACAATAAAATTATGTGGCTTTCTCTTGTACTAGTTAAGAAGAATATGTGAAATCTATCCTGCTCTCAAATTGTTCTTCCGGTCTGAAGATAAATGTCCAGTAATGCTCAAGAAGTGGTTTGATGATCCCTGCACCTTCTTGTGGATGAATTTTTCAAACTCAACTTTTACCCTTTTCAGGATGCAATAATACAGGCAGAAGGTACTGATGTCAGAGCAATTGAGTCTTCCATGATACTGAGTAATTTAGTGAAGTAGCTTACTTCAAGGAAGGAAGAAATGTTTATTTCTTAGTTTATCATTAACTTTTGGTTGAAAATGAGGGCTGAGATAGACGCCTTCGAAACCTCCCTCAAGTGTGACGTCTTAACGCGGCTGGAAGCCCGAGAAGATTTTATTTATATACAACGCTGCGAAAAACTTCGATCTTAAATGATAAATATGTTTCTTTTAGGTTAATCAAACCTTTAATCACATAACTAATAAAAGTGTAACGCTCCATTAGGACAAATGCCGAAAGCGTCCCCGGATTTTGGTGAAAAAGTTCTGAAGCGTCCCCGGATTTGGAGAGAAAATTCTGGTAACCCTACCTTAAACAGAACAGGCAACTAATAATGGTGGACATCGGAATGTATGTCTCCTCCAAAACAGTTGAACAGCCGTTTGGAATGTCACACCGTCTTAAGCGAAACCTGTCGGAAACGCGCGGTACTTTTCTGGGGCTTCGACGCAGGAGTATAGAACTAAACACTGCTAAGGGAGCGTGCATAAACTACGTGGCTCTGTCTGGGGAAGGGGTTCACTGCAAGGCTACGCTGAGCCATGCGAGAGGAAAAAGGGGGGGGGGTTCCGAGCCAGGCCACAGCTTCCGAGTCATATTTGTAAGGCACAGAACAACAGAATGCGAAAACTTATTTCCGTCTTATTTCCGTAAGTATTTTATGACAGTTTGACAAGAGAAAACAGTACAAAATCTCTTCTGGAATCAACAAGGAAAAAAAGCTACATGCCACGTGGGAGGGGAGGGTTGGGGATACAGGCAAAAGCCACGTCGGGCTACGTGGAGGGGGGGAGGGGGAATTCACAGGAGGCCAAAATTGAGTTACGTGGTTGAGAACGCTCCCCAATCACAGTTGTATGGGTACCTCCATGTAGTATCGTGGCACTATCCCAACTTCGTAACTAGATAACAAAAAGGTAACAACGGCTTTAACGATACCACCAAAACATAACAGTCCACAAGAACAAATGCGGTACACGAAAGGAGATACAAATCTGAAGTTATTCGTAACAAAATATTTCATGAATACAATTAGTCCGCGCAGATCAGCCCTACTCAAGTAGTTCAATTTTTGGTTCTGATAGCTTTGTTTATGGTGGGGGACAAAAAAAATCTCACAAAACAATGTCGTGCTAAATCTATTGGGTAGGTTAGGGAGCGTCCATAAACTGCGGGGCTCGGTCTAGAAACAAAAGGGGGGGGGGAGTAGTTTGCTGGGCAGCTACGCTGGGCTACGTGAGGAAGGAGGGGGGGGAAGGTATTTCAGATCTAAGGTTTTTTTTTTATCTGCTTATACGTCTCTCTAACAGCGAGGTCTTTAGAGACGGGAAAGGATGGGGGGGGGGGGGCGCAAGGAATCTGAAGGAATTCATCCATGGCCTTTTGAAGGAAGCGTCCCGGCATTTGCCTGGAGTGATTTTGGAAACCATGGAAATCAGATCTAAGCGACGTAACTTTTCATTCATATTATGTGTCAGTTAAAAGGTACAAAACGCATAACAGCATGTGAATATTCTCGTCATTTGCATCACCGTATGCAATTTACGATAGTGTGACGAGAGAACTTGTTCAAGATGTCTTCTGGAATCAGTAAGGAAAAAAGCTAGGGTGGGGGGGGGGGGGGTGTTCACAGGAGGCCAAAATGGAGCCGCTTAGATTATACACGCCCCCTTATAAGCGGGGGTCAACCGGAGATAGCAATTCCGTTTCAATAGCATTCCTACGCACCGATTAATAATACAGTACGGGGTATTCAATCCAAAGACATTTTACTTAAAGTAATGCCGTTGTAATACACCCTGAATCGGGATTACTGGAGATCGCGATTCCGCCAGGAACTTGCCTCATAATTCTACAGTGGTCAAACGCAAGACTCCACTAGATATACCTTCTGAAGTATAATTAATGGTTTCTTGTTGGTGCAGGCTGTCTTACAACGGAATTATTGCATGAAAATAATATTTATTGCGATTAACTACAGCAGTATAATGACGTCATTAGTGAACGTCGTCGTAGCGGAATCGCGATCTCCAGTATACCCCCTGGATCACTATTTTCAAGCAGTAATCAAGCTTTAACACACGCTGGACCAGCACAAAATCGCTAAAACTACTTCGGAAAGTATTTTTAGTAACGTCTTTTGCGTTTGACTACTCCAGTATTAGAAAACAAACTCCTCGAGGTATCGCGATCAGCAGTAATCCAGATGAGTTAATCCCTCCCGTCCTTTCCCTCCGCCAGAAATTCTCTAGGAAGCCACTGTCAAAACACGGAACTGCGGCGTCTTTGACTCGTCATGAGAGCTACTTCGTAATATTCACAGCGCGAGTCACTAACCACACTCACCTAGACGCTTCATGAGCTCGTCGAAGTTGTTGTTCTTCTCGAGCTTGTACTTGCGACCGAGCACGCTTTCCAGCGACATGGCTGACAGACTGATCTGGCCCGCTCTATGCGGCGGGTCTTGTAGCAGAGCGCGGAGGACGGTGGAGGGGGTAAGCAGTCACGTGGGCTGTCTGTGCACGGCGCCACCGTCAGTGTCAAATAATGTGCACTCACGTGACGTCAGAAAACTAATGGCCCCCTCGATTATCATGTCGTATTCGACGTCAAGTCTCTCGTCTTCTGGGTCATGGTTGGATGGTTCTGGAAGCTGAAACTGTGTCTGATAGTTTTATTTATTATTTTTTTTTATTATTAATTGCGGGTAAGCCCAATAGGACTAAGCAAAGTACTTAGAAGCTTTCCTTTTTGCCCATATTTCCTTCATACGCTTGCTGTGGGTTTCAGAACATTTTGTTCCGGGTCTTTTCTTTAGTCTTTCCTCCCGGTCAACTTGCTTGGCACTTGTGAAATTTGGATTTAAATGTGTCTCTGTTTTCGATATCTTTTGGAGCGATGTGACGCCTTTCTTGATTTCGCCAATCCATTTTATTGTATCTGATATTGCTTTACTTTGCTTTTCTTGTCAGTCTGTTAGGGTTCATTCTTTCGATGTGTCCGTAAAATTTTAGACTGCGTTTTCCAATATCACTGTGACTGTCTGTATATTGTAAGATAGATATCCTGATTACTTTTGAGTCTGTATTGGTCTATGAGTTTAGGGTTCAAAATTTTCGTTATAATTTTGCGTTCTTTTTTCAATGTATTCTATACCTTTTTTCATGCTTAAAATAAGTGTTTCTTGTTTAATAATTGTATTGTAATGTCTCAGTCTAGTGTGCTTAGAAATGATTTTTTTTTGTAGATGATTTGTGTTTGGCGGTAAGCTGTTTCCATTTTCTGGCATCTAATTTCATTAGCCTTTGCTTCGGTTCCATTCTCTTGGATTGTTTCCCCGAGACACTTGAAGTATAGGACTGGTTTGATTTTTCCATATTTTGTCTCCCTTTATTTTGTTTTCTTTTTTATTGCAGGTCACAAATTCTGTTTTCTCAAATGAAACCTGTAACCCACTTTATCCGCTATTTCTTTCAAGAGTTCGATCTGTTTTTGGGCTATTGTGATGTAACGGGTTAAGATTGCTAAGTCGTCTGCAAATGCTAGGCAATCTATCTTTAATTTTCCCCTGTGCTAATATTTGATTTATTATTATTATTAATTTAATTGCGATGGAGCTAACGTTCCGGTGGCAATTCACCTAGTCATCTAATTACTTCTTTTATTTATATTTAAAATATTTATACCTTGAGGCCAACTAGGACCACGTTAAGCTTTTGTGCATTTGGCAGCGAGTTTCTTCTTCTTTTGGGCCCAGAACTCCTTCATTCGTTTTGAATGCGCCTGTTTGCGCTCCTCTGTCCAGAGTGTACCGCGTCTTCTTTTGGAGTGTTCGTCTCGACTTGTCCCACTTGTCATTAACGTCTTCCAAAATATATCTCTGTTGAAAGCATCTTCCAGTTCTAGTCCCATCAAATGAAGATCTTCTTTAATATTTACGAACCACGACATTACAGTTTAGGGTCTGGAATCAAATAAATTAAAGATTTTTGTTTTATTAGTCTGTTCTCCTCCATCCGTTTGAGGTGTCCATAGACTCGAGCCCGTCTTTTGCCGATTGTTTCAGCGATTTTTTCTATTTTGCTGTAGACTTCTTTGTTTGATCTCTTTTGATGGACGCCATTCTTAAAGTTGGAACCCAGAATTCCCCTAATAATTTTTTTCTCCAGTTCTCCCACAAGACCTTTATCGGCGTTCAGGAACAAGGTTTCAGCTGCATACAAAACTACTGGTTTCAGAACTGTTTCATAAAGACGAATTTTAGTATTTTGTGAAAATTACCTCTTTTTATTTTATTTTATAATTTTTTTTAATGATTGGAGTGTTTAAAATCCTCCCCCATTTATTTTTCCGATTTAAAAATAATCTTTAATTGGGGGCGGTGCCTCTTTCTTCACCCTTCCGAAAATATTCCTGACCTGTTGAAATTAGGATTAGCTAACTCGTTATAATGGCCTCGTCACGTTTTACACTCTCCTTTTTCGGAAAATTCGCCACAAATTAAATTAAAACTGCCGAAATATGAGACTTGCGCAATCACGAAATTATTATAATTATTAATTTCTAATTTCGATGGAGCACACGCTCCGGTGGTAATTCCCTTAGTCATAAACTACCCTTTTATTTTTTATTATCTTATATAATTTGAGTGTTAAATTCTTCCCCCATTTAGTTTTGCCATTTACGAATTTTAATTTTAAATTCGTTCTGCGTTTTTGGTAAATTTTCATCACTTGGTAATTTCTGTCCAAAAAAAAAAAAAAAAAAAAAATCCCTCTCCCTTACGCATGAAATCTAGTGCCAACTTGTGGTCATGGTCGTCTTTTCCCTGCTCTGCACTATTCCTAACTCTTGGACCAATATTCCTCCAAGCTCCGTGACCAACATATGCTTTATACATTCCAGTCACTCAGTTCAACCTCCTCCTGCCTTGGAATGACTTCCAGCTCTGCAAAAATGACAAAACTTATCGATGCAGGGAACATAAACAGTTTCGTGTCATCATAGAGATCGTGGTTAGGATGAAATGCGGCCTGGACCAAGAGAAAGAAATTTACGAAAATTTCGTTCTGCGGCATTCATCTCCGAAATGGCATATTTGTTTACAACGATTATCTCAGATTGCTTGTATAGATATAAAATGTTCTATACCTCGGACACATATTTTCTAAAAGCTTTTCGCGTCATACGTTGCAATTTTTATTTTGTTATAAGTGGGTACGCATATAGAAAAAAAAACACCTTAACATGTACAGTACAGTACCGAATATTTGAAAACATCTGTAAGAAGGGTGGTGGGTGAAAGTGGGTGGACGGATGTAGACAGTACTTTTCTGTTTGCTTTAAAGTATAAGTGTGTAAAGTTCCTTCAAATTCGGATAGAAACTGTAGCTTTGTATAAAAAACACTGACAAAAATTAATGGGGTGGAAAAAGAGTGATTGGGTTTGTGAAAATCAAATTTAGACATTACTTTTCTGTTCGTTTTAATGTATACTTGTACAAGGATCATTAAAATCGGGTGAAATATGTGAGGATGTAAAAGAAAGTTTTCAAAAATAAGGGGGTGGAAAGGGGGAGAGAAGGGTTTCTAAAAAACAAATGTAGACACTTTTTCTGTTGGTTTTAAATAATACGTCTGCAAAATTCCGAGGATATTGGATAAAAACTGTGGGTGTGTATGAAAAACATCGGCAAATATTATGGGGGTTTGAAAGGGGAAAAAGAGGGAAAGGGGTTGGGTTTCTGAAAACCAAATGTTCACAGGATTTTTCTGTTTATTTTGAAGTATACGTGTGAAAAGTTATATCGAAATCGGATAAAAAATGTGGGTTTGTATAAAATTAAGGTTTTTTTTTAGAAACCTTCGCACGCGTCTCAAAGAAGCTCAAAAGTTTTATCGTAATCAAATTCATGGTATAGGAACGCATCGAAGACAAACATAAAAAAAATTTAAGATTTCTAATTGCAACGGAGCACCGGTGGCAATTCCTTTAGCCGTATAATTACCCCATTTAATTTTTAAATACCTTATATAATTTGACTGTTGAATTCCTACCCCATCTACTTTCGCGATTTACGATTTTTAATTTCTTGAGCATTTTAGTAAATTAGTCATCACTTCACACGGTAATTTGTCGCAATCCTTGATAATGGGATGCAAAACGTTGGTCAGACCACTGCTTGAATATGGCGGTGTAGTATGGGACCCACAATATGGGTATCAAAATCAGGAATTGGAGCGGGATCAAAGGAAAGCAGTTCGCAGAATGGAATTAGTAACTGATATGCTGAATGAGCTGGAATGGGAGTCATTGGAAGACAGAAAAGAGTGATTGGATTGTTCAATGCTTATAATAGCGAAAATATATGGACGGATATTAGTAGGAGAATTGGGAGTTCTACGTGGAGGGAAAGACATGACCACTATCGTAAGCTGGCTCTTGAATTCAGGCGAAAGAGAGAGGGAAGATTTGCTTTTGTAATAGAGCGAATCAGGAAATGGGATAAATTACCACTCGAAATAATGGACAGTTCACCAGAAACACTGAGGGAGTTTAAAGCCGCAATTCGTAAAGGGCGGGCGAAGGTAGATGGAGGGGGGAAAAAATCTCAAGAAGGACATCGCAATTGAAATTAATTTAGATTAGAGACAAGGAGAAATAGAGGATATCCAATTAATATCTGAACAAAGACCATTCTATTAGAGAAGAAGAATTTTTGCTCGACAGTGATTCATAAAGAAGTTTAATAAGAATATATAATTCTTTGTAGGAAAATAAGAGAAATGTGATAATTTCTCCAACATTTATCATCAACTTTCGAGTTAACTTAAATAAATAATAATTATACCAACTTTTATTGACATCTCTTTAACATACTAAAAAAAATTAGGGAACTGTAAAATTACATACATCTTTGGTTTTCTGTCAAATACAAGGAATTAAACCATAGTGATTTAAAATTTTCGTTGCATTATGCTATTGATAAATAGCAGCCTATACGAAATTATAACGTAGACAGTATAAAAATTGGTGAAATTTAAATAGAAATTTTCTGTAATAGGAAAATAAATATTTTGAACTGAGCGCAAACACTTGATATGAAAGCAGTCATCTGCAATAGTTTGCACGGGGTGCGATGATCTTGAACGAATGGAAATGTAGATAGTCTTCCTCTCAAACTGCTTTGAATAATCTCACACCGACAACATCTTCAACCTTGAAAATCTGAAACAAAGGGAAGTCAAATTCAGATCACGGCACAGATTAGGAAGATCATTCAAAACAAACGCTTGGTTAATCCTAATTGATTAATTCTTGTTGTTTTGTTAGTTATTTAGACCAATATCAACTCTAATAAATCACGATATTAAAGACAAGAAATTCTTAATTTCATGAATACAGTAAAATGATAATCTAATCTGAAGAGTATTATTATGTATGTAACTTATTTATGCCCGGAAACATTTACGCTAAGTTCTTCCTTCCTTTGGTGGAGAACAATGTGTTCAGTCACCACAAATATTTTTTCATTGGCATTTTGTATAAACGATAGGTTCCCAATCTTGTATATGAGGACAGAATTCTAAAATTATTGATTAACAAAGTACATATTACAAAAATGTTATTAATTAGAGGGCCGAGCATGGTGTAATTTTTCGATATTTGATTCCTTATGTCATTAGTTAAAAAGCGTGTGAGACAAGATTGTAGTCTATCCTCATTAGTATTCAGGTAGTAAAGGAAGAAAAAGGGAAATTTGAATCTGGCGTAAGTGGCAAATGAGAAAAAAAAATCAGTATGCTGTGATTTATTGATGACTTGTCCCGTTAGCAGAACAGGCTGAGGATATTGCGAAGTTACAGAATGGCATAAACAAAATACTAAAGGAAGACTTTAAATGTAAAGCAAAACAAGACAAAAGTGAATAAATATAATAAAAATCATAGATAGCACAGTAATAGATTAAAAGTGGGATTTGTTGCAATAGGAGAAGTAAGTGAATTTTATTATTTTGAAGTAAAATTACAACCGATTGTCGAAGCGAGAATGATGTTAAGAGCAGTATAGCATTATCAAAAGGAACCTTCTTGAAAAAGAGAAATATTTAAGTTACAAATATTGATCTAGGACTCAGAAACAACATTTTTAAACAGTATGTGTGGAACACAGCAGTTTTTGACAGCAAATCATGGACTTAAGGAATATCAGAAAGAACGAAAAGTGAAATATTTGAAATGTGGTGCTATAGAAGGATGCTGAAAATTAAGTGGACAGATACAGTACGAAATAAGGGTGTTTTGGAAATAATGGATGAGGAAAGTTGTGGAAGAGTTTTACAGAATGAAGAGACAGGTTGGTGGGTCACATTTTAAGGCATGCAGGATATGTTACTTTGTTAATGGAGGGAACAGTCGAAGGACAGAGGAAGACAGAGGTTAGAATATGTGAAGCAGGTAATAGATGACGCAGATTGTAAGGAAAACGTTTAGATGAAGTGGTTAGTGGAAGACAGGAAAAGATGGAGGATTGCATCAAAACAGACATTTTAAATCGCCGCATTCCTCTACTGACACACTGTTTCTTTTCTTAGTTAACAATTTGCCGATTTTCAGCAACAGTAACTGGATGGTGCGCAGATGAGCTCACAGTTAATGTGACGAAATTCCCACTCGGTTCGTTACACAACGTTTCTGCCCACCTGTCTGAGTTCCTCCTCGGTGT
This sequence comes from Vandiemenella viatica, assembly GCA_031002005.1. Taxonomy (NCBI): domain Eukaryota; kingdom Metazoa; phylum Arthropoda; class Insecta; order Orthoptera; family Morabidae; genus Vandiemenella; species Vandiemenella viatica. The sequence continues at coordinate 184,330,992 of CM061914.1, read as the reverse complement.
ACTCGTAGGTGATCTCCAAGGTTTTGTTTCCCCTCTGGACTTGCAGCAGCGCCATGGGGCCAGTCTGGGTGATGGTCACCTTCACCTTCTGCCCGTTCGGGATCTCGCGTTCAAACTCTTCCCCGAGTCTGAACGAGAAGACTTCGTTCTTGAAGGCAGTAGTCGTGGTACAGGTGTAAGTGTCGCCCTCCTTGGTCAACACTATCACAGGACTCAAACTGCCGACAAGCTTACGGATCATCAGACCCATTCCTGTAACAATAAAACAAAGTTACCAGCCACCATGGGAGTGGAAAGATATTAGTAGAAGAATCAAGAGAGGTGCGTGGAAGGGACAACATGACCATGACCCTAGGCTGGCACTCGATTTCAGGCGTAACGGTTTCGTAGGTGAAGAGGTCAGAGGTCGGAATAAATGAGCAGGGGATTGGGGAGGGGGGGGGGAGGAGGGTCCGACAAAATCTCACGTCATATGGGGGGGGGGGTTCCAACCAGAACTCAAGTCTCACCAGAAGGGAGGGGGTGTCCGGAATTCTGAAAAACACTTCACGTAATTAATGTACGCCCCCTTATGAATAATTTAACAAAGACGTTGAAAGATTTTTTTTAACTGCTTAACGTCTCTTAACAGCGAGGTGTTTAGAGACGGGAAAGGATGGGGGGCAAGGAATGGGAAGGAATTCAGTCATGGCCTTTTGAAGGAAGCATCCCGGTATTTGCCTGGATGCCCGGACGGGGATTCGAACCGGCGTCCTCCCGAATGCGAAGCCAGAACGCTAACCGTTACACCACCACGCTCGGTGACGTTGAAAGAATTTAAAGTTAAAATTACTAGAGGGGAAAACTGGGTGTGTAAGAAAATTGCCACCGGAGCAATTAAATTAGATTAAAATCTAAAATTATGTAAATGAAGGCTTCTCAGGTAGATACAGGTAGTACCCGTGGTTCTTTGGCGGATCCGTGTAGTAATATCAAATGTCGACGTTTCAGCCATCCTGCTTGGACCTTCTTCTGCGCTGGGATGTGTTTCATAAGCTCTACTATGCGCAACGAACAATCTACCTTGGACGTTCGATGTTCTGCAAGGTTTGATCGTTGCTACCAATCAGGAGGGTAGCTGTCACGTGTTTAGGTGACTAGGTGGGGGTAACGGCTTGAGTTATTCTCTTGGTGAACCCTGAGGAGTTGGTTGTGTTTATTTAAATCGTGTGAAACATTGCCGTGTTTCGAACTAGAAAGGGAACTTAGCAGGTAAGCGGAAAAATTAACATTTAATACTAGGACGCGGTGGCACCCGGGGAGTATGGTAACTATCCACTTTAATAAAATGTGTCGAGCCTGGAAACTGCGATCACCTCAATAGCTCGGCAACATTCGGCGAGTCTCGATAATGTACGAAGTATTAGTTATAGTGGCTGCCACAGCGGTGCTGCTAGGCTAACAGGAATTTTCAAATAAATAACTGCATTTCAGTTTAAACTGTATATCAACTGAGTAACTATAATTGATTTCTTTTGCACTTATACTGTCGAAAGGAAATGTAGCAGCGATGCCAGCTAAGAGGCAATTGTCTGTTTCGTAGCACAGATACAAATTATAATTGCGAGGCAGAGATATAAAAAATTATAAAATTTATACGTTGCTTTTTGTTTATTTATGGCTACTAGATGCCCTCTCCTTTTCCTACCTACATTTTCCCCTCTACTAATTTCAGCTTTAAATTCTTTCAACGTCTTTGGTAAATTATTCATATGGGGACGTCCATTAATTACGTGAGGTGTTCTGCAGGTATACCGGACCCCCTCCCCCCCCCTTGTGAGATTTGGTCGAACCCTCCCCCCTTCCCCAGCATGGTAATCCCCCCCCCTAAAGTCAACATGCGCGTCGTTTGAGGAATTTCAGAAGTTCACGTCAGATTTCCGTCGCTCCCCCCCCCCCTCCCCTTGGTGGAATTTGGCCGGGCCTCCCCCCCTATTTCACTTCACATAATTAATGGGCGCCCCCTAATTTCTCACCGTAATTTATTCCAAACGCTGACCCCTTCACCTACGAAAAAAAACTGCACACATCGTTGTGCCCGAAATCGGGTGCCAGCTTGTGATCATGGTCATCTTTTCCCTTCCATGCATTACTTTTAATCCTTACACCAATATCTTTCCATGTCTCATCACCAATATACGCCTTGTACACTCCCATGACCCTCTTCACCCTTCTCCTTTCTTCCAATGAATCCCATTCCCAACTTTCTTATTATATCTGTTACTGATTGCTTTCTGCTATGATTTCCAGACACAAACCTAGCAGTCCTTTTATGGACCCTCTCCAACTCCTGTATTTGATACTCTGAATGTGGGTCCCATACTACACCACCATATTCGAGCAATGGTCTGACCAAAGTTTTGTAACTCAATTCCTCTACTTCTCTCGTACATCCCCTCATCACTCTCTCCAACAAGGGCAGAATTTTCAACCCTTTTCCTATCACCTGTCCAATGTGTCCTGCCCAGTTAAGCTTGTTATCAAATGTAATGCCAAGATATTTACATTGAGCAAACTAGCGGGAGCCCGTGGCAAAAATAACGGCAGTATTCGCCAGCAAGCGCCCAGATGTGAATATTTCCTCGAAAATACGAATTTTTGCGATTTACGTTTTGTAATTGTTTGAAAAACTTCTTTGTTCGCTTTAATTTCTAGTGTTATGGAAAAAAAAGAAGTGTAACAATTTACAGTAGTAGCAACAACAAAAATGTTATAATTTATTTGGTTTATGTACTAATATGGTTTTACACATTCACATGACTTGGTGTGTGACGCGGAAGCAGTCCTGTAACCGCAGTGCTGCTAGGTACCCGGACTACAGCGGACGGCAGGAGGTAAGGAATCCAACACCTTGCCACCTCCTCGGTGCTTCTGAGAGCTGGCCGGTTGCAGACAAGCAACAGCGTGCAGCACAGCACAACCCAGCGACCTCGACAAGAAAGAAGTATGCTGTCTGCGGAACTTTCTGTCTGCGGAACTTAGGGAGCGTGCATAAACCACGTAGCTCCATTTTGGCCTCCTGTGAGCCCCCCCCCCACGTAACCCAACGTGACTTTTGCCTCTAACCTAGGGTTACCAGACGTCCCCGTTTCCCGGGGACAGTCCCCGTATTTAGCTCTCTGTCCCCGGACAGATTTTGTCCCCGCAATGTCCCCGGATTTTTACTGTTGACCCCAGAATTTTTTTAAAATCTAGATGTCCTTATCTAAAAGCCCTGATTTACTAATGCTTTCGTTTAAAGAAAGAAATCAGTGAAATTTCTTCTCTAAAGGAATTTGTGTCAAAAGATAAAGTAGAAGGATGGAATGAATCCAGTGTTGGTGTTTGCTCAAGAATCAAGATGGAATTAACTTTATTTACATTTTTCCAACAAAATGGTCCCATATGTTTAGCTTCGCAACTTAGTAGAACTGTATTTGTGTCTTCCTGGGGGTAACACATCTGTAGAGAGAGTTTTATCCTGAATTAACATGATGGTGATATCACAGAGCGTCAGAATGAGTACAGAAACAGTTCAAGCTACGCTAACTATATTAACAAACTTTTCCATGACTTGCCGACAATTTGCCGGTAGACAAGATCTTCTCAAGAAGGTTCATTCTTCTGAGAAATACCAGTGACAACAAGTTGGAGGTAAAATTAGGTACCATATCTTTTAAAATACAAAATATATAACAATGGCAAACATGTTTCTTTTAAGTTAACCCAACCTTAAATCATCATATAACTTATAAAAGTGCACCGCATCATTAGGACAAAAAATGCCAAAAGCGTCCCCGGATTTTGGTGAAAAAGTGCTGAAGCGTCCCCGGATTCGGAGAAAAAATTCTGGTAACCCTACTCTAACCCCCCCCCCCCCCTCTCACGTAGCACGTAGCTTTTTTCCCTTTTGATTCCAGAAGACATTTTGTACTGTTTTCTCGTGTCAGACTATTGTAAATTACGTACGGAGATAATTAACTGAGGGAAATAAGTATCCACATGCTGTTGTGTGTTCTATTCCTTATTTTAACTGTGAAAAATGTTATGAAAGAAAAGCTACGTGGCCTGGCTCGGAAGCTTCCCCCCCCCCCCCACGTAGCTCGCGTAGCCTTCCAGCCAACCCTCCCCCCCCCCCTAGATCGAGCCACTCCCTTATCTAATAACAACTACTTCTGTTAAAGTTGACGTATCTGAAGCCGAATTAACGGCAAAAATTAAAATAAACTAGCATGACACTACTGGTAAAGACGCGAGGGGTATTCCTCACGCATAATTCATCCCCGTCCGGCCATCAAGATTTCACGGTTTCCCATAATCACTCCAGGCAAATGATGGGATTGTTCTTTCAAAGGGGCATGGCCGAAATGCTTCCGTTCTTTATCCCCATTGCTTTCCCGCCTCTAAGTAGTCTACCTCTTTCCTGGTTTCAGAAATAGGTCCAGGCGAATTTCGAATTCCTTCCCGTTGGTTGTCCCTAGTCCTTTCCCGCCTCTAATGACTTCGACGTCGACAGTTCGTAAAGCAAAAAGCAAAATAAAACTGAGTTGTGATAAATAAATATTACTTCCAATATCTTAGAACACGAATACCTACAACTGTTAGATAGGTGTGATCATTATTTAAATACGAGCGGTTTGCTTTCTCACTTGGTTAGGGGGCGTCCATTAATTACGTGATGTGAAATAGGGGGGGGGGGGGGGTCGGCGAAATCTCACGAAACCTCACCAAGGGGACGGGGGGTCAACGGAAATCTCACGTGAGGTTTTTGAAATTTTTTTTAGGATGGTGCAGCTAAAACAAAAAAAAAGGTTTCCAAATGACACGAAAGTCGACTTTCGGTAGGGTATTTGGTCCAAAAACCGACCTTAGAGAGGGGAGGGGGGGGAATATAACCGCCCTTCGAAGTATGAGACCTGAAGAAAAGTTCTCATATAGTTGCGAGGTCAGTTAGTAGGAGGGGTGTCTCCGTCCAAATTTCACGTCATTGTAGAGGAGGGGGGGAGGCAGTCCGACCAGATCTCACGAAGTCTCACCAGAAGGGTGGGGGTCTCACGTCATTAATGGGTTCCCCCTTAAGGTGCTTGGGAAGCGTCAACAAACCACGTAGCTTCATTTTGGCCTCTTGTGAACCCCCCTTCCCCCATGTAGCCCGAAGTGGCGTTTGTATCAACCCCCCCCCCCCCCCCCCTCCACGAAGCTTTTTAACTATTGATTTCAGAAGACATCTCGGCCTGTTTTCTCTTGTCATTCTATCGTAAATTGCATATGTTGATAATTAAATGACGGAAATAAATATTCACATGCTGTTGTGAGTTCTGTACCTTATTTTAACTGTGACAAATAATATGAATGAGAAGCTACGTGGCTTGGCTCTGGAACCTTCCCCCCTTTTTAGACGTAGTTTATGGACGCTCCCTTGACTGGAGAACTTCGTAAAAGCCAACAATGCAACATTTTAGTTAAAGCTTCATTATTAGATAACGATGACAAACTTCAAATTCTCAGAAGTTATTTCTATCATCCTTCGCTATGTGTCCGTACATGATTGAAATATGTAGTATATTTTCATTAATATGCACATGTGAAGAAACAAACAAAAATTTGAAAACCTTTTTTTCTGTTATTACTGTAAATAATTTAATAAAATTTCTGTGTAATCTAACGTTAATGATACTAATTGTTGGTAAGAAACTGGTTTATATTTTATAAATTTGAGATTATGTAACTATTTTTAGCAAATATTTCAGCTACTTATTATATTGCAACTCATTAGTTATTGCTTCGATTATTTTCATTTTGCTTTAATTATCGTAATTTATAATCTTCTATAATCGTAAAAAATTTCAGGTTGATTGAACATTCCATTTCTGAGAAAATTAATTTAATTTAATTTAATTGCAATGGAGCACAGGCTCCGGTGCCAATTTCCCTACACACCCATCTTCTCCCTATCCTGCACCCATTACATTTGCCCTCTACAAATATTAACTTTAAATTCTTTTAACGTTTTCGGTAAGTTATTCATCATTCCCCTTGGTAACTCATTCCAATCCCTGACACCCTAACCTAAAAAAAGAGAATCTTCCCACGCCCTTGTGCCTGAAATCGAGTGCCAGCTTGTGGTCATGGTCATCTTTTCCCTTCCATGCACTACTTTTCATATCTATTGCAATATCTTTCCATCGCCAGTATATGCCCTGTACACTCCCATGACCCTCCTCATCCTCCTCCTGTCTTGCAATAGCATTAAGATATTACATGTATATCTGAGTCTTTGGTTAGTAAAAACCCCGAAGAAATGTGTTACACCCAAAAAATTATATATCATTGTAATCAGGTAAGTTTGTAGATTATTTTTCATTCCAAAAAATAAAAACGCCAATTTTTAACATTCCCTTAAAACTGACTTTCCGTTTGTCAAAGCTTGATTTTGTTAATGCGAAGATGCTAGGAGTGCACTTTAAACTACAGGTCCCCTATACCTGGTACGATTATCAAGCTATGTTAGGCGACCACTATAGAGGGGCACAACGGAAGACGGTAACAAACTCCGAGACCACATTCAATTATTGTTATTACTTCAATCGCTCAATTGCAGGTGGCGAAATTAAACCTAGATTATTCTTTGTATCTGCAATTTCGAGAATATTTTTTTGATATTGTATTTATAGCTAGTAACCGACTTTAATTTCACTCAAGCAGTTGAAATAATGCCCACAATAGCAGTTGGCTGTATGCACTCTTCTTGTAGCGTAATTTAGCTATCACAACAACTTCCGGCAGTTAAAATGATTGGTGTTGATGAAATGTTTAAACTTTTCAGCCACGTTTCGCAATCAGGTTTTTGGTTTACTTTTAGTTATATTTTTTTTGTAATGTTCTTGTTTCAGGATGTTTTTTGTTGTAACTAGAACTAATTTCAGTTTTTTCTTACGAACTTTCTCTCTGGATGTTTTTACGTGAACATATAGAACGGGATTTCGTCAGCGATAACATTTGCATAATACAATAGCGATAACTAAGTAATTAGACTATCAGTTTTATTTATTTAGTTTTTGCTTGACATGCTCTACCATTTTGTCGATAAACATATTTGCTTTCGACCTGCTAACTTTCTGGACTTAAATTCTTTCAGTGTTTCCGGTAATTTATTCATCACTTCTCTTGGCAATTTATTCCAGTCCCTCACTCCCTTTCCTACGAAAGAAAATTTTCCCACACCGTTATGCCTTAAATCAAGTGTCAGCTTGTGGTTATGGTCAACCTTACCCATCCAAGCACCTCTCTCAATTTTCCCACCAATATCTTTCCATGCTTCATCACCAGTATAGGCTTTCTACACTCCCATGACTCTCTTCACCCTCCTTCTATCCTCCAATATATCAAGGGGATGATACGATAACAGTGGCACAGCAATTTGATGATGTATTACTATATAACTCGACGAGACAAATAAAAAATGAAGAATAAAATTTTTTGATATCCTGCTTAGTTATCGAGATATATATTCTCTCTAAAGTGAGGTGTTTTGGGTTGGTGTTCAGAAGAAAAATGTCCTTAAAGTCAAATTTGATTAGATTCTTATGTAACACGACGAGACAAATCGAAAGTAAAGAATAAAAATTTCCGATATATCGCTTAGTTCTCGAGGTATACTGTGTCCAAATTGAGGTGACTAAGTTGGAATGCGGCCTGGACCAAAAAATAATTTTGTCAAAGCTACTACGAGCTACATGCTGGATATGCAGAGTGGGTGTTTAATTTTTTTTTTACCACCCCTTGTGTTTACGCTGAAACGCGGCCTGGACCAAAATATAAACATCACCGAAGCCACAAGGAACTATACCTATAACTAAGTTTTGATAGTCGCGAGAACTTGCTTCCTCCATGAGCTGATGTGCTGGTCCTTTTTTATATCATAATCTTTGGTTTCGCGGAATAGTCTGTTTTGATGCTGTATCGACTATTGGACTGCCTACTTTTCAAAGCAGCTTATTTACGATCCGCCAAGAACATTAATTTGCGACATTTTCAACCAAACACGGCATTGTGAACACGGCGAGCACTAACCGCACTCACCTAGACGCTTCATGACTTCGTCGAAGTTGTCGTTCTTCTCCAGCTTGTACTTGCGACCGAGCACGCTTTCCAGCGACATGGCTGACACCGACTGAGCTGAAAACAGCAGAGGAAGTGGGAGGGATTCTGAGACTCGACGTTACGTGGGCGTATCCTTGAACAAGTACGCTCTGTCATAACGGAAAAAAAAGAATCGCACTCGCTCTACCGAGTCTTACACAACATTTAATCTTTGACCTACTGAGGCCGTTTTGAATGATTATACACTCTGAAACATTTTCTGATAGATTGCATTCGTCCGTTTGTCCGTTTCAGACCGATCCTGTTGGCTGAACGGTAACACTGAAATTTGGGAGGACGCGGGTTCGAATCCCTGTCCGGGAATTCAGATCTGGGATTTACACGGGTTCCCCAAATCATTCCCGGCGAATGCTGGAATATTTCCTTCAAAATTCCATGGTCGAATTCCTTCCCGTTCCTAGCCCAGACTCCACTCTCGGCTCTGATGAACAAGACGTCGGCGAACCGTAAAGCTAGAAGCATAAATGAATAAATAAAGTAAATAATTAAAAATAATAATCGTTTTATCCAGGGGCGGATCTAGGATTTTGGTTTGGGGGGAGGGGGGGTCTTGAGTCGGGCATGGATAGTCTTTATAGTCTCCTCGGGCCTCGAATCAGTAGAGCTAAAAAAAAAGGTCTCCAAAATTACAGTGAAGGGGGTGGACCCAGATACTTTTTTGAGGGGGGAATTGAGCCCCCTAGCCCCCCCCCCCTGGATCCGCCCCTGGTTTTATCAAACATGAAGCCATGACACACAATTTTATGTCACCTTTCAGAAATTCGATTTCCTTCTTTCACAATGTTTATTTGTCCTTTAGCACCATTTATTTATCTTCTTTCTTCTATACCAGTGGTTGCGTGTACCCCCAGAGATACGTGATGTTGCTTCAAGGGGTATGTGTGGTAATCTCTTGGCTTAGGAAACCACTAAGATAATTATAACAATTACAAAAAAACATTAACATCGCCAGATACATTACTTGGGCATATGTTGATTTTTATGTGACGTTCGTTATTGGATTAAAATTTAATTAGTCGAGAAAATGGTTTTTTTTATTATTTATCATTTCAGTTATAAGGTCGAGCTCTTTCTTAACAGGGAAAAACTAATAGGGCACCACTGTTCAATACGAAATGGATTTCAGGGTAACACTGACCCCTATTGATGTATCCTCGATGTGAGTTCGTTTGCTAAATGATTCTGGCTCTTGCATGGATTAACTTACAGGCTTCAAATTTCAACATGTAATGTGTTTGGTTTTACAAAACTCGAATATTATTCCAATATTTTATAAAATTGCGTTTTAGGGTTTTCTGTGGAACTAAAATCCATTTTTTTCCCGTCAGTCTTTCGACTGGTTTGATGCAATCCTCCATCCCTTCCTATCTTGTGCTAACCTCTTCATTTCTACATACCATTTACAACCCACGCCCGCAGTTATCTGCTTCATATATTCTAATCTCTGTCTACCTCTGCAAGTCTTACCTTCGACTGTTCCCTCCACTAACAAATTAACCAATCCAGCATGTCTCAAAATATTACCTACTAGCCTGTCTCTTCTTTCTGTAAGCTTCTTCCACAAACTTCTTTTCTCACCCATCATTTCCAAAACTCGTTCATTTCGTACTTTGTCTGTCCACTTAATTTACATCATTATTCTGTAGCACCACATTTCAAATGCTTCAATCTTCTTTCTTTCCTGTATTCCTAAAGTCCATGTTTCGCTACCGTAAAGTGCTGTGGTCCACACATAGAGTTTTAAAAAGTTCTTTCTAATTCCTAGATCAATATTTAAAACTAAAATATTTCCCTTTTTCATGAAGGCTCTTAATGCTTTTAACATCAATTCTGCTTCGGCCATCGGTTGTATTTTTGCTTCCCAAGTAACAGAATAACTTACTTCTCCTATCGCATCCGATCCTATTTTAATATTTAATCTACTGTACTAGTATTGGTATCATTTCTGCTACATTTCATCACTTTTGTCTTGCTTTGATTTATATTCATTCCAAAATCTTCCTTCAGTATTTTGTTCATGACATTCCGTAACTTCTCAATATCCTCAGCCCTCTCTGCTAACAAGACAATGTCATCAGGAAATCGTAGCATACTGATTTTTTCTCCGTGAACACTTACGCAACATGGAAATGTTTCTTTGACTTTCTTTATTGTTTTTTCTACATACCAGTTGAATATTAACGGGGATAGACTACAACCTTGTCTCACACCCTTTTTAACTGATGCTTGCCATGTTATAGGAACAACAGTTTACAGCTCGTCAGGTAGAAAATAAAGACGCGAGGGTCAACTTTGATTAGCAGGTATTTATCAAACACGCTATTAGCAAGGAACTTGTCGCCAATACCCTGTATTTCAACGATAAACACTAGAAAAGCTTACATCTAATATATTACTGGGGTCATGAACCTTACAACGGTGAACTGCAAAGAAGAGGGGGATAGTGGACGGTGGTAGCTGTGACTGCAGTGGCGGAACCAGGATTTTTTTTTTTGGCGGGGGCTAGGATTTGGTTGTGGGGGGGTCTTGACTTGAGGGAGGAGGGGTTCGCCGACAGAAATCTCAATTATTCCAGATTGCCGCCCTTATTAAAACTGTAGAAAAAAAGGAAAAAAAAGGTCCCAAAAATCCATGTCGTCATGGGTGACCTTGGCCTCACAAGCAGCAAAAAAAAAGTTCTTAGCACTTAGAGAAACAGTCTCAACAGACAGCGACCAGCGACCGAGCAGTGATCATTCCCGAAGATAGAAACTCCCGATGGGTCGAAGGAGGACACCTCTACTTCCAGGAGTCACCTTCTGAGGGAGGTAAGTTACTCCGAAGTGGCTGTGCCGGGATTAAGTGGGCAGAAGTATTATAAATGTCCAAAGCGAGAAACAATGATAAAACAGTACAGTAAGTGAATGTTTCTATGTTTAATTATATGTAGTAGTATCTGTGTGTGTGAACGTACGTCAGTGTAATTACTAACTTATATGCATACATATGTTTATAAAAAAATTAACATTCATCAAATACATTCTTTCACATTATTAATTTAATTAAATAACTAACTTTCGTGAAACTTGATAAGTTTATGTATCATAAATTAATCTTACATCCTAGTAGATATAAAAGGGGCGAGCTCTGCTAGTTTTTCAGCCAATCAGAAGCGAGGCCGGTGGCGGCTGGAACCCTGGACGCAGGGCCGGATTAAGACAGCGCGAGGCCCGTAGCAAATGTGAAGAAGAGGCCCTTGATTTTTGCCGTCCGGGGGCAAATTGTAGAGCTAAAGAAAAAAAAAAAAAAAGAAAAAAAGGTTGCCGGCTAGCCTAGGTGTTCTAGGCCCGCTAGAAGGCACGAGGACCCCTAGAAGGCGCGAGGCCCTATAGAAGGCGCGAGGCCCGTAGCATTTGCTACCTCCTGCTACGTGGTTAACCCGGTACTGCCTGGCCCAAAAAAGTGTAATCGATACCCCGCGCAGGTGTTCCGGTGTAACTGATACCCCCTCCCTCCCTCTTTGTAATCGATACCCCCCTTGTGTTCATGGTCAACCCTTCCCTTCCAAGCACCTCTCTTAATTTTCCCACCAATATCTTTCCATGCTTCGTCACAGTAATTGTCAAGTCGCAAGGGCAGACCCTGAACACAGTAGTCATTTACTTAGATCAGCCGCTCTGACTACTGTGGACTATTCTAGAACTGTGACCACACACTAAATGTCGTCACCAAGTTAGATGACAGAGACCTGTCAAATGGTTCTCTTGCTTGACCAGTCACCCTACTATCGTATGTTCGTACCGTAAACAGAGAAATGAATGTGCGTTGATTTTGGTTTCAATTCAAGATAAGCAGAAATTTTTTGTTTATGGTAATGCCATGTCTCGTGCCTCCTTCTGAGAGCAAATTATTCGACGGTGCATTTGTTTAAATCGTACCAACTGAACACCTACATTTCGCATAATTTCTTTCGATTCATGTTGTAGTCTAATCTAGAAAACTCTTTTCTGTTTCCGAATTACACCAGTAGCTCCTAAGGAAACAAAATTATTTTCGTTATATTAAAAACTATACTGGTCTTAATTACGCAGGCTTCTGCGGTCGTGGTAAGTTTTTGTCCTCTGATGACGCTCACAGCACGATGGCCGAAACGTTACCGACGCGGCTCCACCAGGAGAACCAAGATAATATTCTGATCTCTTCAGTAGTGTCACAGCATGACTTGATTCAATAGTTCATGTGACAAAAATCAAATCTCTTTCTCTCGAAACACCCAGAGATCTGAAACCCAGTCACGATTACCTGACGAGAGACGAGACTGCGGTGATTCATGTGTAGTTCAGTAACGGGGTCGTAAAAAGGGGGTCTCACAAACATTATATCACGTAGAAGATTTTTTTCCCCTTATGTTGTATATATTGGTGAGAGTACGCAGAAACCAAGTTTTCGACAACCAACACCCTCGACATAATGTTCTGTGGCTATAAAACATCAACATTTTGGTACTTTCTTCGTCTATAACTCCTTCCTGATGAGTTCTAGCAAAAAACACTCTATTTCCAATTTGAAAGAGGATAAAATTTCCTACAACTTTCGTAATACAAACTTTTTTCTTAACTCAAAACTAAGCGAGCTACAGTACTTCGAAAATCAGCCAAATTTCACACTTTTCCTAAAAGTTGAGTTTCTACGTACTTTGCCGCTCAAAATGACCTGAAACCGCGGTATATATAACTGATATATATGTTTTTCTGTGTGACATAGTATATTTGTGTATTACACTTTGATTACTGATTCAATAATCATGTGGCATTGTTGGCGGGAGATCCCGAAGGATTGTTCGGCCGCCAGGTGACAGTGTTTTCGATACGCCGCGCAATGCGCTCCTTCGTGGCTATTTAACCTGACCAAGTAATAGTACCGGATGCAGGGAACCTACAGCTTAAGGTGGAATCCAAACCAAATAATTGTTCTGGCTAACTGCATAATATTACACAGCAAGCTGTGGCAGAGGGGAACGTCTGGTCAATGGCCTTTGAAAATCACTGCTGAGACCGGGATTGCGATCATCAGTTAGATACCTTAACCACTGAGCTACCAGTCCGGCCTATTACCTGATGGTATTTGTACCAGTTTGAAAAACGGATTTGCAAAATTAAAAACATAATGTTATGGCACAAAGTTTATTTACGCAGTCAAAATGAAGTCATAATAAGTCAAAAATTAGTCATAAATCCATTTCTTTTCCGTTTTAATGGATTGAAACAATGTTTTCTATTTGAATTTGTTCCGTACTTCAAGAGAATAAAATTGTTTCTATATGAAGCATTTAAATCTCTTCAAGTTGCAACACGCAATATAAAAAGTTTAGTTGTGCTCCAGTCAGACAAGACGTCAGCGCTGAGTAGCTTACGGGTCCGACGATTAGTGCGTCATTAGTATGAGGTAGCTTTAACTTTTTTCCTTGTACCGTTAATCCAGGTAGCACGGATTCGTTTAAAGAAATATATTCAAGAAATGTAAATGTTGTAACATTTCAGAACACTAAGTGTTATAGCGAAAGAGTCGTTAGTGAGTCGGGATACCATATTCATCTCTTGGACACCAGGCTTGAGTAGCGAAGGCGTGTTAGATATACATTGAAACAGGAGTTCTGTGGACCTTTGTCAACGGATCGGCGGAAAAAATTAAAAATTAATAAGTACGAAAACATAAATGGAGGCGTAAGAACACGCGAATTCTAGTGTGCGAGACGAGTAGAGCTATCAAACGACAGTTATAGAATAGACAATTTCCAATTTTTATTATTAATAAGTGGTCCGTGGCTATCATAGACTAATCTCTAGGGGACGGCCAGTGAAAAATGTTGGGAAAGGCCTGAATAGTCGATATATTCCGTGCAATGTATCGAACTGATTCGATATTATTATTATTAATTTAATTGCGATGGAGCTAATGCTCCGGTGGCAATTCCCCTAGTAATCTAACTACCCCATTTTATATTATTTTTTTAAAATTTTCTTTTATAATTGGTCCCCCATTCACTTATCCTATTTACAAACTTTTAATTTTTAAATTCCGTAAGCGTTTTGGTAAATTATTCATCACTTGGCAATTTGTTCCAATCCCTGATACCCTTACCAACAAAAGAAACTTTCCCACGCCCTTATGCATGAAATCAAGCGATAGCTAGTGGTCATCAGAATCTGAAACATCGATATTCATCGATGAATTTTATTCGATATATCAATGAAAAATCAATTTAAATATTGTCAGGGTACATCCAAACTTTGATTTGATTCATGAAATTGCATAACTCGGCTACATACTCACTTATATACTTTAGAATATTATTATTATAATTTTGAAAATTGGTTGAATTATTTGATTTTTAATACTCCTTCATTAAATTGCAAAAAGTTGTTTCACCAATAATTTTTTTAGAAAGTTGTATATGAGGGTTTCTTTATCCAAATATTAGTTAGGGGTTTATGAGATCCAAAGGTTCCTGATTCCTAATATTTTAGGATGATACCAGTTCAGAGTTAAGTAAAACCCTTCTGTTTCAAAGCTGATCCATTTTGCAGATGAAATACACTGGCTTAGCTGCCTTGTCATCCTGAGCAGGCAGGTTTGAGGTCATCGTGGGTCAGTTCATCAGTTCATTGCAATGAGAGGCTGTCGAAGCTAATGGATCAGCATGACAAACAACTTCTGAAATAAACTGAAGGTTTGCGACCCTTTCGTTATGCGTGCACTCTTCAGCTTGCAAAACTGGGTAGCCAAATGGAGAATTTGGTGCAGAAAAAATAGCTCGCTAATGACCTAGTCTCATTGGAAAAAGTAACCTGTTCCTAACAATGTCAGTCAGTAGGCTACATGCAAAATATTTCAGATGAAATGGACAGGAGAGGTTAAATTGATAGTGTAGCACTGGATCTTTCAAAGGCATTTGACAGAGTGAGCCATAAAATGGTGCTAAATAAGGCAAAAACTATTGGCGATGATAAAAAAGGTGATGTGCTGCACAGAAGAATTTTTAAAAGGTAGAAAGCAAAAAGTCAGGTTAGGAAATACAGTATCAAAAGAAGTTGGAGTGAACATGGGGGCTCCACAGGGTAATGTATTGGGATCATTGCTAATCGTTATTCTAATGAATGATTGTGTTGATTGTTTACTATCATAAGTTAGATTGTTTGTGGATGACATAATGTTAATTTAACAGCTTCAAAATGGCAGAAGACTGTAAACAGCTGCAGGATGATATAAGGATATCTAGCTGTGTGAGTCAACATGGGATGAAGATAAATGCAAAGAAGAATCAGCTTATTAGGTACATATAAAAAGCTAAAGGTGGATTATGATTATAATGTGGGCAAGGAATTGCTTGTTGAAGACTTGAGATGTAAACATCTTGGCGTAACATTTGATAACAAACTCAAACGCGACAGAACACATTGGACAGGTAATAGGAAAAGGATTCAAATCCTTCACCTGTTGGAAAGAATGATGAGGGGATGTTCAAGAGAAGTGAAGGAATTGGGTTACAAAACTTTGATCAGACCATTGCTCGAATATGGTAGTGTAGTATGGGACCCACATTTTGAGTATCAAATACAGGAGTTGGAGAGGCTACAGAGAAGGGACGCTAGATTTTTTTTTTTTTTTGCAAATTACTGCAGAACACAATCGATAAATAATATGATAAAGGAGCTGGAGTGGGATTTATTGGAGGATAGGAGGAGGGTGAGTAGAGTCATGGCAGTGTACAAGACATATATTGGTGATGAAGCATGGAAAGATATTGGTGGGAAAATTAAGAGAGGTGCTTGGAAGGTAAAGGTTGGCCATGACCACAAGATGGCACTTGATTTCAAGCATAAGGGTGCGGGAAAATTTTCTTTCTTAGAGTGTAAGGGATTGGAATAAATTACCAAGAGAAATGATGAACAATTTATCAAAAACACTTAAAGAAATTAAAGTTCAAATTAGTAGAGGGCAAAGTGGGTGGGAAGAAGAAAGGAGAAAGATGGGTGTGTAGCGAGATTGCCACCGGAGTGTGCGGTCCATCGCAATTATATCAAATTAAATTAAATTCGCTGTGTCATCACTTGTTCATGTCAGCTCCAGCTACCAACGCACAGCTGCATGGGGTATTCATCTTTATGGCAGAAGAAAGTAATATGCCTGCAGCAAAATTTTGATCATATAAATTTTCTTTACTGAACGATTGTTCCCCTTTTTCTGCAATTCAGGAATCGAAGTAATGGCAATAGTTGTATATGTAATGATAATCGAGACATTTTAAAACTGCAGTTTCAATAATATTTGAAAAATAAGGATACGTGGAATAGAGTGATAGATGCCTTTGTTAAATTTTATCGTAAATTGGTTCAATATAGAAAGTGTTGTTCATTTTGAACAAACCAATTTTTCTGGCATCTAGCAATGAAGGGAATATGTAGGGTCTAGCAATACATACTCCTATTTGACCAAAATTAACATATGTATTGCACTTTTTTATATTGTTGCGAGAATCGAATAATCTGCCTTCTCAGTTGTAAATTCGTTTCCAGTTTTTTAACAATCAGTTTCATGGACCCTGAAGGATCGTAATGAAGATGACTCAAGAATGACTTGTTCATATGGTGTGAAAATATGTTCACAGGTTCCATAGGTGATGATATTTAAGAATATGCATATACTGTAGCCACAGTGTATGCACCGTTCAGAATATGAGCTACTCTGTATGAGTCATTGTATTAAAAAATACGTATAATTAGCTTTTGTTGTTTTTTGCAACTGTGTAAATACAGCCTAGACTAAAAACTGATGTTTTGTGCAGTTGGCTTCAAATTTTTCTTCGCTTCTTATGATTTGTACAACAATTGAACATGTATTCGTTATGCCTATCAAGGTTGGACGTGAAGGATAAACGTAATAGCTTCCAGTATTTGTTTAACATTATGGTAGTTTTAGTGTGAAATCAGTATATATTTTGAGCCTATAATAAACACATATTTTTAAATAATATCGGCCAAGGAACATGCATTCAAATTTTCAGATCGAAAGGATATTTCCTTCTTGAGTCTTTTTCATTGCAGAGCCAGCTTTCCAAGTTGCACTCTGGCTGGAAATATCATTCCATGAATTTTATGAGTTAGTACTGAAAGTGGGATCATCTACTGAAATTTACACCACTGTTACACAAATGTACCGAGTGTTTCAAAAATGACCTATATATTTGAAAAATCAATAAAAACTAAATGAGCAGCGATACAAATACACCGTTTGTTGCAATATGCTTGAGACAACAGTAAATTTTCAGGTAGACAAACTTTCGAAACTAGTTACAATTTTCAACAACAGATGGCGCTGCAGGGGATTTGAAAGATATAGAAGTAAATGCAGTCTGTGAGTTCGCCATTCTGTAAGCGTGTGCTGTTCACAGATTGAAAGTTTGCTGTAAAGAAATGGTTTATTCTTTAGAACTTTAGATTTTTCCAGACTGCAGCACCATCTGTTGTTGAAAATTGTAAATAATTTCGAAAGTTTGTCTGCGTTAAAATTTACCATTGTCCCAAGCATATTGCAACAAACAGTGTATTTCTATCGCTGCCCGTTTAGTTTTTATCTTTCTTCTTTGTAAGTGGGATAGTATTATTATCAGTTTCATACTCACACAGTAGCCCATATGAACGCAAGGCACATTTTAGCCAGCAAAAAGCCTGACCGTACCAACACATCACACTAGTAGTAACTTTAACTTCTGTTCCTCAGTTCTTCCTGTCTGAGTCATTCCTTTGAATTTTTCCCTTGTGGCTTTGCCCTCATAGAAATAAAGGTCATTAGAGGTAGGAGAGGACTGGTGGCAAGTAATGGAAAGGAAATCACCCATTGCCTTTTGAAGGAAGCATCATTTGGCATTCTTGCCTCATATGATTTTGGAAAAACATGGAAAAACGGACAGGGATTTGAACCTAGCCCTCCTGAATGCAAAGCCAGAGTTCACTCCCATTGTGTGAATTAACGCTCTGTGTAGTGGATACGAAACCCCACCTTGTCTTCACACACACCGGCAAAGCCGGCGCCGGAGCATGCTCCGGCGCCGGCGAGGGGGTATCTTCACACACACCGGCAAAACCGGAGACGGCGCCGGTCTTTACCAGCACCGAGCACAGTATATTCCTAGCTTTGGCAGAGGAAAGATGTGTGCGGCATTTAACAAGCACTACTTCATTGGATTATTGTACCTCAGAAGGAAATATAGAAAACATTTAATTGACAGACGTTACTGGATACATCCTATTTTGAGTGTGAGATACCTGGAAGGGAGCTTTTATACGCTCTTCGAAAAATTTAGAAAAGATGAAAGCAAATTTTTCAATTATTTTCGTATGAGTACAAATACTTTTGATTTCCTGGTTGAACGGTTGGAAGACAGTATCAAACATCAAAATACAACAATGAGAAAATATATTCCTACAAAGGAAATGATTGAAGTAACTCTTGAACAGTCTGCTGTTTTGTCCCACAAACATGGTTTGCTCTCTACCAACTCAATCAATGTACAGTAACAATATCGTGACTCATTATCACAAAATTATGGGCTGATATTAAACTGTATAAAAGCCGTGTATCACTAGCACCAGTGTGCATAACAAACAATGAAATCAAAGGGCTGGCGGCTGTGCCGGTCCGATTGTCGAGGTCACCGCCGGCGCCGGATGCCAAACCGGCGACCGTGCCGGACCGGTCATCGTGTGGAAGCTCTCATTTGATTACATTGTATCCGGAGCCGGTGCCGGAGCCGGTTTTGCCGGTGTGTGTGAAAACGCCCTTACTCTGCTCCTTGCTTAACCAAGCATAGTGGGTGAGCAGTAATATTCGGACCTTGCTTTTGGGAGGATGTGGGTTATAATATTTTTGCTTTACTAACCTTTCCTGTTAGTATTAAAGATTAACATTTCTTTATTATTCTTCATTAAAAAAATAGACAAATAAAAACTCCACTTAGTTTTTATTTTAAATTGATTTAATTTTAATGCTTCTTCGCGCACAGATATAATTCACAGTTTAATAAACGTCTGCCGTGCATACCGCTTTCATCTCCTCTTCTTGCCCAAAGATCTTCTTCTTGTACAGTTCATCTTCCAGAGATTTTCATGTACTTTGTTCATCTGGTAATAAGTAACCATGGTAATAACGACGCGTGGATTTCTTTGACACAATACTTAAGAAATAATAATAACATGATATAAAGCATTTTTGAACAACATACATCTATAATCAGCTTTACATAAATCAGAAACCAAATAGTGATTCGGAAATACCACTATCAATAAACACTTCCCATTGAAATAATATAAAACGGAAAAAAAGAAACATTAATTAAAAGTCTTTAAAAACTAAGAGATTGTGTTTCTTTACAGGGTTCATCTGGCCATCCAGATTTGGGTTTTCTGTGGTTTCACCAAATTAATCCAGACAAATTCCTGGATGATTCCTTTAAAAGGCCATGACCAAATTTCTTCCTGTTGCTTGCCCCTCCCCCCTTTCCTGTCTAGTATTGGCCTAGATGAGGTGCAAAGCCATAACCAAAAAAAGCTTAACCACCTCCCTCCCAAACAAATGACACCCATTTGCTCAAATTTTCATTCAATATTTATTTCACTAATTGCATTTGATTCAGGTCCATGCTCATCTCTTTGTAACCTCGCCTATTTTTTTTTCTCTCATGCTGATGTTCCTAACTCAAATTATCACACCATTCTCCTCCCACATTCCAATCTTTCACACAGTTAACTACCATTGACCAATGAATAGTTAGATTTTAATGTATGGTGTTATGTTGTCCTCACAGCTGGCCAGAAAGTCATTAATCCATTAATTGTTGATTAATGAAGTTAACAAAATTACAAAGTTTTAACTTTTAAGTTAACCTAAAAAATCGTTAACTTTAGTCCATTACATTGGTAGTTGATGTCGTTTGGTAAGTTTGGATTGCGCGCCACGCTTGTACTTTCGGTGAGGCGGATGGTGAACAAATAATAGGTTATATGAGTGTGATGCGTAGACAACTGTTATGCTAGGTATGGCGTGGGTTTGAGCAGGAAAGCTAGAGTTTTGGAGCGTTTCTGTTTTGCGTCTTCAAACAGGCACTCACTACTCGTTTCTAATTCGATCGGTGATTGATTTGGATATTTTTATAATCTTTTTTTTTTTACTGCCAGGGAAATTTCAGTTTTAGTTGGTATTGGTTTGGTATTTGTTAGTGAAATAAGTTAATCTGATACCCATTACATGACAACATCATGAAACTGAAGCTCTTCAATCCATTAGTGAAAGCAGCATTGCCAACAATTACGAGTATATAAAAAAATCCTCAGCCATTTTTATGCGATTATGTTGCACTTAAGTTAAGACTGGGAGAATTTATTTATGATTCAAACTGTGTTTGCCTAAACTTTCTACAATCAAGGCTCACGTGTCTAGCCTTAATAATCTTAAACAACATATGAAGAGGATGCATATATACAAATACGAACAGTTTGAAGAAAAAGGAAAAGCAAAGTCAACTTGGTGGGGAAAAAAAGAAAAATAATTCAAAGCCTTCTTCAATGCTGTAGCTTCTCCTGATGTAGATAGCAGCAGAATTGATTTGTTTTCATCGCCATCTGCTAATAAAAGTTTACGTCGATCAAAAATTTGGCATCATAGCTACCGGAACAATCGTATTCCAAGCTAGTGTGGACTGGTGTATTGCAAACCTTTTCATTGCCGACATGATTCCACTACATGTTGAAGAATCTGATACATTTGAGAAGATGGTGAAAGTGTTGGGACCCCAGTAAAAATTCAATTTACAGAAGAACATTTGGTAGATGTATGTTTGATTCACATCATGGTGCATAGCTCCTTGCAGTAATACCTATTGCAATACATAAACATCAGTTCCACTCTTGGATGGTTAACTTTTAACAATTAACTTTAACTTGCATTAAATTTTAAAAAAATGTAACACTTTAACGATTATTGAAGTAAACTTTTAGATTAACTGTGCCCATCTATGGTTATCCTCCAAAATCTAACTTCTGACTCTAATCTAACAAGAGTGTTCATTAAAGTAATGAACAACAATGGCTGTAGATATGCTAGTAGCATTAAAAAAATTTATTTGACACAGATGAAAGTAACTAATGGTAAACTGTATTATGATAATTTAAAAATATCAAAAGAAAAATGTACAATTCCAACAAGGCACCTGCAAGCAGTTACTAAATATTATGCAGGTGCTTTTTGAATTAAAAGCTGCTCAAAAGCTTAATAAAGAAACACATTTTATGTAAAAACTATATCAAGTTTTATTAAACAATATATTTACACACATTCAAACAATGTACATTAAAAAAAAATATTCTCAGAAACAGAGAATAACAATACTGTTCAAGAATTTTGATTTTCAATTTCCTTGACATCACAATAGTAATAAACTCAAAGAAAGCATTTCAATCCTAGTACCATTAAGAATTTTTGATCTTAATTGTTCCTGTATCATGTAAATAGATTACAAAATATTTTGATGAACAGTGGTTTGCTTTTATTTATAATTTAACATTTATATTTAGACAATTTTTTTTTTTTTTTAAAAATATGTGGTTTTGTAAAATTGAGGGACTAGAATAGTAATAAATAAAAATAATGTGGATTAAGAACTGAAATGATTAAATATAGTGATATATAGGGCCAGTTGAAAACTTATTTAAAACAACAACAAAATTTCGTGTTTAAAGTTGTGAAATAGGTCCTGTATGTGGCTTAAACAGTAAAATTTATATAACACATAACAAAATAATATACTATCACGACACAACTCACTGCCACAACTTAAACATCTTTTATCATACCAGTCTTTTGTTTTTAATGTTTATGGGAAAATAATTGAAGAAAGAAAATGATATTATGATCAGTATATTTCTTGCTGAGTGTGGCAAGTTCTTACAGTGCAATTCATATAAAAAATAAGTTATGCTTGATGAAATTATGTTATTACTACTATTACAACAATAAACCTACTCTTTGGATAGTAGCACAACTCAAACAATGTCCATAGCAAGTCTCAATCAAGCCCTAAAGGCAAAATCACATTTAAACCTAACCATTACCATATTCTTAACTTCCATGTTGCTCACTCAAGTAATCTCACCCATTCTTAGTACATCTTCCTAACAAATTACTGTAGTCCTCAGGCAAACATTCTGCCTGAGACTAACTAACAGCAATGAAATGATTCATTGTTTTTACAAGACAGTCACTGCTTCTTAAAATAAAACAATAATATGAGAGAAATCAACCATTTACCACAGTTGCTGGTCTATTTTTGATGACCTTTGACTTGTATACAGTGTCATTAAGTGGACATACATGTTCACAGTCCTAACAGTGGTATGAAATACAGCCGGACAAGCTTAAGTCACTTCCACCGATCTCAGTTTCACAAAGAAAATTGTGTCTTGGAATCCTAAGCGTTCACACTGTGATATTTATATTCATATTACAGGAAAACAGGCTTTTATTTATGCCATGATGCACAACAAAGATATTACAAACCACACATTTAGTGTTGAATTCATTTAAATTCATTGCAGGGGAATGCAATTCAAATCACCAGAAGTATCAGTGAGATTTCAAAACATTAGACACACAGGCGACATAACAGGCAACTGAAAGGAGTCTGTAGTTTTCAGGTATCATTATAGTTCTTTGTTAAATAAAATTTACAGTCTTGTTGTATGGCAAAAACTTTAGTATAGTGTGTATTAGCTAGACCATAGTATTGGTGGCCTAATTTCTGAAAAATGTTCTATGGGTTGAATGCATCCTTTTGCTAGTGAAATAATAATTTTAAATTCTGTAGTGACATATATGAAGATTTGGTTCAGAAAGCATAAAACTTGGATAATAGTGACAATCTGCTGTTAAACACTGAAATAAGATAGGACAGGGGAAATAGCCCATCACTTATCACAGCTGAAGGCAGTAGTGTCAGACAAACAAAAACACAATTCACACTATTTTGGTTAGTAACCTTAGTCACTTAGGAGGTGACGCATATGGCCAGGGAAAGATGTGTACACGTCCGGACCACATATGGTAGATATGGATGTGTACATGAGTAAGGGTATTGGGTCATGTTCTGTGTTCGCACACGTACTGAACCTAATGGCCCATTTCTCTACTACTTGAAGAAGGTCTTTACCGAAATATTGTATATTTGTTTGTCCGCCTTCGTGTTTTTTCTCTCATTGCAGCAGTCTACTTTGGTATGTGGAGAGTTAATTTCCATTTCCTTTATTATTTATATTGCTTAGAAGCCATTTCCATTTTCCTTAGTTTCATTATTAAGGTAGTTAACTGAAACTGTTTTTATATATGAAATGTTCTTGGGTGACTAGCCGAGTTAAAGAAGTGTTATAATTACACAATATTTTGGTGATCTCATTCGCCATTGCCTTCTTCACCGTGAAGATGGCGGTGGCAAATGAGACCACCAAAATATCATGTAATTATAAAACTTCTTTAACTCGGCTATTCACCCAAGAACATTTCATATATTCTCGACGCTGAGAGAAACTGCGTTCTTATGTAAAAATGTTTGTCCCTTTTTTGTGTACATCTGGCCTTCCTGTCTCCATCAGTGGTAAGTGATGGGTTGTTTTCCCTATTCTGTCTTATTTAAAAAGTGTAAAAATAAATGGGGCCCATAATACCTCCTCGCCATTTGAATAAATGACTTGTTGAGACTCAGTGTTGATGTTGTCTGTGGGAGGTATGGTAACCTTAGCACCACCATGCGTCGCTCTCCGTTTTGACGGTGCCCGGTATATCCGCGCTGTGGTCTGGCCTGTGTCACATGCTGATGACCTCTGCGTCACTGTCGCCGACGGTGGTGGTCGTGTCCGCCGTCGTGTTGTTGTTGAAGTGTCTCCCCGCTCCTCCGCCTCCTCCGTAGCAGTAGCCGTGGTCCGCGAATGCGTCGAGGTCGACGTAGCCGCCGCCGAAGCGAGAGTCTTCGACGAGAGCCGCCAGCTCCTTCTTGAGCTCTGCGAACGAGGGCCGCCTCGTGGGGTCCTGGTGCCAGCAGCGCGAGGCTACTCGGAACAGCTCCTGCCGGCAGTGTGGAGGACGCTCCAGTCGCCCGCCCTCGCGCACTATCCGAACCACGTCCCGTGCCGACTGTCCGGGGTACGGCGTAGAGCCTGCGCACAGAGAGGCTCCAGTTATAATAGTTTAAATTTTTTCTTGCATAATGGTTTTTTTGGCAGATATTTCTGAAGGACTGATATTGCCATACTAATTAGCAAACCTTGTAACTAATTTTTTTTGAAATAAATGAATCCAATTTTTCTCGGCATTGTTTATTTACAAATGTTTCTCAGGAAACAAACCGAGTAATATTATTATTGCTGCACAATATTTCGGTGACATAAATCTCCGTCGCCATCTTCAGGTGCAGTTGTAAGGCTTGAAGTCTGCCTTGAGCGCGTTGTTTTGCGCTCAAGGCAGACTTCAAAGCTTATAACTGCACCTGAAGATGGCGACGGAGTTTTATGTGGCCGAAATATTGTGCAGCAATAATAATATAACTCGGTTAATTTTTTTTTTGCTACGAAACCTCTTAAAACCAAAAAAAGTTCATTTTGACCTAAATATATATTTGACTCAATTAAAAATTACTAAAACTAAAAATTTGTATTAACTTTTAAATTAAATATTACAATGCAGAAAAGTGCAATATGCATAACATAAATGATTATTTAAAAAAATATGCGTAATTAAAAAACATGGTGCGAATGTTGATAGAAAATCTGTTTTTGTTTGTTTGTGTAAAGTTTGTCGTTTAGAAATTGCAAGGTTTGCTAATTAGTACGACAACATTTATCAAGTTTGTGTGTAAACAATGTCCCAGTCAGCACAGCTCAAGAAACATCCCACTCGGTTGAATCTGGTTATTTTCGTATAATTTTTCCTTGTCCTTTGTTTCCAGTTTTAATCCCAGTGTCCCAGTCCCAGTTATCCACTACAGTGCAGTTAGTTATTAGCGGGTCTTTAATTCTAATCATGTTATACAGTTCAGAAAATATGAATAGCTATGACAATGAAAGTACCGCAATTTTGCAACAAGCCGTGGTGTGTGAACATTCCCCTTGCCAAACGGCACAATCCTATGCACTCTAATAAGATTCTCAGGGCCGCATTTAAGCATAGGCTACCTAGGCTGTAGCCTAGGGGCCCGCACCACAAAGGGGGGCCCACACCACAAAGAGGGGCCCTACACCATAGCTCCCAAAAAAGGTCACCCATAAATTTTTTGAGCCGAATTTCGTATTGAAGCATCCATAGCCGGAGGCAGCCCACTATCGAGGGGGCCACTGCCGACAGGGGTGCCCGCACAACTTGTATAGCCTAGGGGCCCACAAAGCCTAAATGCGGCCGTGAAGATTCTAAACCAAAAATTTTTTAAGTGTGTTTTTCTGGCCCTTCTGCCTTCATCTGTGGTAATTGATGGATTATGTTCAAACAATGTATGCACCAAATACTTTTATTGTTCTGGCTAATAACATTTTTCTTTTGCGAATTCGTGTCACCATGCTGTTATTTGTCCAAAATGGTGTTTGCTTTCTCTGTCTTAATGTAAATTTAATTTGATTCAGCTTAAATGTAGTGGACTGCATACTCTCATGGTAGTTTTAATACACCTCATGGTTCCCTTTTGTTGTTAATTTTTATCTTCAAAACTTTGAAAGAAATTTCACCAATACATAAAAAAAGGTTGATCTTGGTTACAATGGACCACACACACTCCACTGGAAATGTCCCTACCCTGCACCATCCTATCATATCATTGTTTCACCATCCACGTACTTTTTCCCTTCAAGAATTCCAATTCCCTCGGTGTTTTTGATAAATTGTTCATAGCTTCCCAAGGCTATTTTTTCAAATCCTTAACTCCACTACATAGAAAACAAAGTTTTTCTACTCCCTCTCACCCGAAATCAAGTGACAGCTTGTGGTCTCCCCTTCCATCTACAACTCCTACAAACTTCTACTAACATCCATCAACACGCCATCGAGATTATAAGCCTTGAACTATCC
Source organism: Vandiemenella viatica (assembly GCA_031002005.1). NCBI lineage: Eukaryota > Metazoa > Arthropoda > Insecta > Orthoptera > Morabidae > Vandiemenella > Vandiemenella viatica. The sequence continues at coordinate 184,304,676 of CM061914.1, read as the reverse complement.
AAACACCCATCTTCTGTCTTCCAGCTTATCATATTTGTTACTGATTGAATTCTGGAGTAATTCCAACAAACAAATGTAGTTGGTCCCACACAAAATTGCTGAATTTGATACACAAAATGTGGGTACCACACCAATTCAAAACTAACAAAAAAATTATATGCCGGCCTTGGTAGCACAGGGGCTAGAGTGCTAGCTCCGCATGCAAAAGGTCGCTGGTTCGAGTCCGACCGAGGGCATGGCTGTTTAGTGTTGTGTTTGTTCTGTAGTGTTCTTGTGTCCATACTTAGTATCTACATTGTACTGGAGGTATTGAAACACTAGAACAGTCGATAATCATGTTGAGCTGGCTGTATGGCATATGTAGCCAATTGACATTAAAAACAAAAATGTTTTATAAATCAGAGAGTTATTTTTGTATTGGTTTATTTCAACCTGGAAGATATAGAAGGAATTATGGATGGATATGCATCTCGTTTTAGAACTTAAATGAATTGAAAGTTATTATTAAGTACTTTAAGTATTGTGTTTCAAAAACAATATGACATCTGAATATCATTATTCCACAAAGTTGAGAAGAAAACCAAGAAATTGCTTTTTTTTTTTTTTTAAAAAAAAAAGGGATAAATGTTCACATTTACATTTTGAATACAAAAAAAATTACTGAGAGCTTACCAAGAGTAACAATTTCCCATATGAGGATCCCAAAGCTCCAGACATCTGATTTGTGTGTGAAGACTCGGTACAGGAGTGATTCAGGTGCCATCCAGCGTATTGGGAGAGCTCCCTGCGGAAAACCAAACACCGGTATTACTCTCGTTTATCCATTTTAATCATAAAAAAAAAATCTTCTAAGCAACTTCTTTCATTCAGAAACCAAATATGAGTATGTTTAGGAATTTCTGCAGAGCACAGCAATTCAATAAAGTTATTTAGTCTGATCCATACTAAGTTTATACTCAATTTAATATACATATTGAGCTCATTTTTATTCCGGTCATTTATTTACTGTATCTTGTATCAAATTTGTCTAGGCATTCACTGTATGGAAATTAAGCTCTAAGTGTAGTACAATATGTCGCATAAAAATATGTGACTGAAAATTCTAGATGTTCAAAAGCTCTAATTGATTTGTTTATCATTATTTGAAATTTTAATATACTGTAAGTGACTTCTTTTCCGTCAGTTCCCGATCTTCTAATGTTATATTTATCTCAATTTTATGAATTTTGGCTATGTATTACATATTTTTATGTGATTGATTAATGTGTATTTTATGAGCTTCATACTAAAAAGATTATCTAGAAACTGGAGGGGGAAATTGTGGGCAAGAATATTCAGTTACTTACTTTTTACTCACTGACTAAATGTAATGCAGTATGTGCTTCTTGTACTTTTTACTGCACACAACTGTTTAAACTACTCAGATGCAAAAGGAACTCACAATTTAATAACTCAACAAAGGCATAAGGGTTAAGTACTGTAATATTTAGTGTGTGCACCTAATGATACAGCTTGCACTGTGTATGTCAGCATAATAAAATTGTTTGCATTGCGTATGTGACTGTGCAGACATTTAGGTGAGAATGTGCTTCATGTGTTGGACATTGCTGCAGACTTAACTGGAATAAAAACATTTACAAAATATTTACCGTCTCTATTATTCTGTCCAGCTGGGTAGAAACATAGATATGACAGCTTCATTATTTGAAATGAGTTACAAAAGTATTATAACATTCTGTAGTAGAGAAACATGTAATATGTTATATGTATGGCACATTATACTAGATAAAATTACATTTTACATATTCTACTATTGATATCTAAAAATTTTCATATAGGGAGCAAAATTGAATTATTTATGACAGTATAATCAGACAAACAAAGAAGTATATAGGCTACAAAGCTTCCTCAGGTCATGACAGTCTAGATCATGTGTAATAAATATACAGAATTTATATCTGATAATATTGACGGTGAAAAAAATGATGCTAGGCAGAGATAATAACGATGCACAGGAAAAGAAAACATCGCTCACTACAGATAATGGCAGGGGAGACTCAATGCACACAAACACATGAACATACTCTACAGTATTTCATTAAAAACCTTGGCTATGTTAGAGGTGACACATGGCAAACAGGATGGAGTCATGTGATATGTATCGATATGAACACATTCGATCATCTTACTCATGTCTTGCCTCTAACATGAATAAGGTTTTTACTGAAATATTGTAAAGGTATTTGTCATGGCTATCCTACTTTTATCTTTTGTAAGTGATCAGTTTTCTTTTTCTACCCTTTCTTATTCTCCATTTTAAAAGGTTTTATTGTCTTATTGACAGAAACCCTCTCTGTGACATAAAGAAGTAACCATGACATGTTGATTCATTATGATCTTGTCGGAATAAAATTTTCTACTGAAATTTTTTGGTTACTTCCTGATGTTATTAGTTTTTTCCATCCTTCAATTTCTTGATATTTTAATTATAGCCCAATCTCTCCAAACTGTTCCCTGAGTAAATGTGTGTACAATTTTGCAGCATTAACATCTACGAAATGAATAAATGTGCAGAAACTAGACAACATGAGGCTGTTGTACCGATTATTAAATCCTTCACACTCATCGTAACGATGGAAAATCAAAATTTGGATGACCCAGTGCAGATTGATCACCCCCAAATACCAGATCAAACATTACTGATCAGTCATTTGCCTCAGTTAGAGGAAAGGGAAGACAAATATTAACCCATACAGGTAAATGATATGAAGTAATTAAAAAATTAATACAGTTTCCAGAAATATCAGAATGTCACAATCCTGTGATATTTGGCCTTAAAATTCAATAATGGAGAACTAAGGTAGCATGAGCCATCTGCGTCCAACGACATTTCAAAGCACTATACAAAATTAGTTTAATCAAAATTGGAAATTTATAATGCAAACAGGTCTGGCGGATAACGTGGTTACAGTGGTAGCCCTTCCCACCTAGAAAATTACATGTGGGTATTTTACACAACCCGGATTTAAGAGCAAGCGATTTTTTTTTTCCCGTGCCCTGCAGAAATGTACTACAGGATTCATACCAGAGTTTGTGTGCTTCGTTCAACTTCTCGTCATGATTCCTGGATCATCCTGTTCAAATGAACAAAGTTCTTCAGTCTTATGCCAACTCAAGAGTAACCTAAGATCGACAATAACAGTATTGTAAGATTGTCTCAATAATATGGCAATATTACATGTATATAGTAAACTCTCTGAAGACCTTGATTTGAAAAAATTGTTGAATCAGTTTATTTCCAAAATAAAAAGTGCAGTATAGTTTGTGCATTGCACAATTAATACATTTAAATAATAGTAGTAAAATGTTGTGGACAAATTAAAATATTTTTTGAATAAATTATATGATAAAAAAATTTAAAATTTGTTTTGTAGTTTTTACCACTATGAATTTCTATTATGATTTTGTTTGCATGATTATTACTATTATTATTATATTTATTTTTAGGTAAAATAATCAAATAACATAAACATTTGTCTGACTACCCACTCAAGCCTAACACAATCTGTAGTCCCAGAATGCAAATATGCTTCACTTAAGTGAATTATAGAAATAAAATGTAACTGGGAGTTTTCTGGGAAGAATAACTTAAATTGTCTCTCACTTCTTCTTAAATTCTCTATTGCACCATGCTGATACACTGATAAATCCCAGTAGGGGGCTGAACAGGATGACTGAAACTAGATTGCCTCCTTATACACATCGAACTACTGGTGTTAGAGGTTCAGCAGTGCCCTGGACCATACCTTGGTGTGCCTCTGCTCGTAGACGTCACCCAGCTCCCGTACACTGCGTGACATCCCGAAGTCAGCGACTTTGCACATCTTGTTGTGGTCCACTAGGACATTGCGCGCTGCCAGGTCTCGGTGTATTATCTGCAAAAACAGTCAATTAAACACTGTACAATTGAGAATCAGGAACAGTTCATCATCAAAAGTTTTATTTTCTTGGTATATGACAATTAGGAATGGTACAATGCTATAGAATTTTTCATTTACAGATTCTTTGAAAGAAGTGGGAAAAAAAAGACAGACATAGGGTAATTTAATTTAATTTAGTTAAAATTACAATGGATCACATGATCTGATGGCAATTTCCCTACACACCATTCTTCCACCTTTCCTGTACCCACCTACATTTGCTCTCTGCAAATTCTAACTTTAAATTCAACATTTTTGGTAAATTATTTATTTCTCTTGGTAACTTATTCCAATCCCTGACACCCTTACCTAAAAAAGAAAATCTTCCTACACCCTTGTGCCTCAAATCGAGTGCCAGCTTGTGGTCACGGTCATCTTTTCCCTTCCATGCATTACTTTCAATTCTTACATGATTATCTTTCCACGCCTCATCATCAATATACGCCTTGTGCACTCCCATGACCCTATCCAACCTCCTCCTGTCTTCCAGTGAATCCTATTGGAAGACAAGTCAGTGATTGTCAACCTCTGGTCTGCAAAGATAGGACAGGTGATCCGCGGGTAGATTATTAAAAGTTTAATTCAGTTTAATACACCTATCACTACAAAAACAGATTAACAGTTACCAACAACATAATATTATTAGTCTTTATTTTCAATACACAGATAGTTAAATACATAATTCACTTTTAATAGTTCACTTCCTATTTTATAACTGTGTTTCTGTAGGACGATGCTCTCATATTTATTGTGTTGGAGGGTGTACAATGGAGGGCAGCTAGATTTGATTGCAGCAATTACCACAGCATACAAGCAGTAACTGATATTAGGAAGGATATGGAAGGAAAAAGGCAGGTGAAGAGAGCATTTATATTCTACGAGGCTTCTAATCATAATATTGCATGGGTTGATATTGGTAAAAGGATTGGAAGTTGTAAATGGAATCTAAGAGATGACTGTAACCATTTTAATTTAGGTGAAAGGAAGTTGAGTAATTTTCTTTAGTTGGTATGGGCATCAGGGACTGGAATAAATTATGAAGAGGAAAAATTGGCAGCTAACCAAAAACACTGGAAGAGTTTAAAGTTTTAATCTGTAAAGGCCATGGATAGGGGGTGGTAAAGTAAAGTAAACTAAACTCATGGGGTCGTAACGATCTGGTGACTGGATTTCTTATCAGCTGCCTAGCCTGATCTGGTATTCATACTGGATATAAAGTACCTACAGATTAATGTGGAATTTGAACCATGGAAGCGTTCTGGTGTACTTCACACTGTGTGAGAGGTGAAGGTTGGGTTAAGGGCCTATGAAAATTTCCACCAAGGATCTTTCGATCTGCAGTCAGACACCTTAACCAATGAGCCCCCAGACTGTTCCAAGTGGGTGGTAAAAAATCATTTCAGGGAAGATGGGGGAGTAGGGACATTGCCACCAGAGCATGTTTGCTCCATCACAATTGAAATTAAAAATGATGGAACAATAGAATATGTCCTTGATATAGATAATACAGGTAAAAAATTAGGCCCACATAAGTTAGTGGTCTCTAGAATTATTTTTGACATTTTACTGGACTTGGGTTGAAAAAGGTTGAGAAATGCTGATCTAGATGACAGCTGTCGAGAATGTGGAACAACGTGCAAGGGTATTATCTTGCTAGGGAACTTGATATGTCCCATTCTGTAAATCTCATTGTTTATCAGTAACAAGAAATGTTGTGGTTAGATTCAATCATTTTATTGCCACAATGTATTTTATTTCCATAAGTTCGTTTGATTTGATTAGAATGTGGTTCTTGACCAACAAGGTTATCGCAAGGAATATTTAATGTGAGAAAGGATAATGGTTGTAATTCAGTTGATAGGCTAGTGAGTAATAAAGAATCGTGGTCTGGTTATTATTCAAAGGAACCGACTTCCCTTGTGTTACCTAATGTGTTTGTCATTAATTTACTGAAATGAAGGAGAGGCTCTCAAGTATATTGCGGGTTTGTGTAAAACAGTGGACACAGTGTGAAATTGTGAGTTCGTCTGTCTGGATATTCGACGAATGAAAGACTTCTTTCAAAACCCGTAATAAAGTGTTGTGGATCTGAGCTGCCAGACACTTTATAGATGTCGCTGACAAAGAAACCTTAGTTAACAATAAACTGTTTGCATGTAAGAATTGCAGCCAATGAGAAGAGACGAAAGGCGACAGCATGGAGGGGAGAACCTCGCAAGGAAGTGCTGGCGGTGGTGGTACGTATCCCAGCCAATGGAATTAATTCCTGCTGGTTGCTAATAAATTGTTTGTTTGTTATAAGTTCGGCCAATCGTGAGAGAGAAGGCGGGCAAAGCCCGCCAAAGGCGAGTTAACGAGGAAGGTATGGCGCACTGTGGATGAACACTGGATATTTGGCGCGTGGACTGGATGCAAGAGAGACTCGATTTTCGGTACGGTAAGACAGCAGCAGGCCATCTTCGCTACGGAGCACGGCTCGCATTACTGAGGTCCCCAGGGGAGAAGACGACCCACCGGCTGCTGGCGGCGGTGAGACACACCAGACGCCTGCCCTGCTTGCCAGCGTCCTACCGCACATTTGTCAGCTGATCGTCTCTGCCGGGGTCGCCGACACGACCCTTCTCATTGCGCTGCTCAACGCTACGGTAACTCCTACGTACGCAATCATCTACAAGGTGACCACAACGAGCTCCAAATTAAAGAACCCATGAACTGTAAATTCCGTTACCTGAGAGGGAACAACCATTTATCCATTCAAGTAATTGTTTTGACAAATAAAGTTTGCTTTCTATGTCTAAAGATCAATAAAATAAATATGTTCCTTTTGAATATATTATGTTTCACTTGTACTAATGTGAAGGATCACTTCGGAAGAGAACCCCACCCACAATCATTTTTTTGTTATAATTAATAAATTGTTTATAAAGTAGTAAATCCCAAGGCATCATACCGAATGGGACACTACAAACTTTATTGTGAGACATCACAGAGAGCAAAAAATGCAGGCTGGTGCGATGCCAATGTGGTAACTGACCCCTTTGGAGGCGAGGTAGTCCATGCCCCGGGCGACACAGTACGCGAAGATGGTGAGGTCCCTGGAAGTGAGCGCGTCGGAGCCGTCCTCGCAGAAGTTGAAGTACTTGCGCCGCGTGCGGTGGTCTCGCAGGTACGCCAGCAGCTTGCCGTACATCACGTACTCCATGACGAGCAGGTGCGGCTCTGGGGGAGACATCGTAAACACTTCCTATCAGCTCTCACCTTATAATTTTATCATTACTTTATTTTATAAAATTTCTCTATGAATTATTAATTTATTAATGTGGTGTACTTTGGAATGAAAGATCTTTTACACTTCAATTTAATTTTATTGTGTATCAAACCCATTCAAACAGTAACCTTATTCAGGTGTATAATACAGTTAAGGATAGGAATAACCCATCACTTACCACAGATGAACGCAGGAGGGCGAGACAAACATGAACAATAACGTAAACACGATCACAATATTTTGGTTGATGACCTTAATCAAGCGGGAGGTGAGATGTGGCAGAGAACATGACTAAGAAGTTCATCTGGCCCGCCTGCCTTCATCTGTGGCATCAAGCTGGGGAGTTTGAACTCAAATCCCTATGGTCAACAGTCCCAACTGAAAGAAATGGCAAGGACAAATGCCAAACAAATGTCAAACAGTTTCTAAGCAAGTACTGATGATTTGTATTGGGAACCAGTTTTCAGTACAGAGATCAATATCACATTAATTACAGTATCTTTGGTGTCCCCGCTAACAAAATTTGCCTTGTCTTCTATGAAATCGCTGGGTTTTAGTCTTCACTCTCTCTGGTCCAGGAACATGTATTCATATTGGCCATCTACACAGACTAGACAGGAGCATTTTCTTGTAGTATTACACTTCATCAACTTCTAGGTGATCAGAAAGGAACAATGTGACGAGTGAGCGAGAAATCAGTGGATAGAATGTTCGGTCATGGGTGGTCAACATGAGATGCAAAGATGGATGATGCATGCTGTTCTTCATTCATCAATCATTGACCTCACTTGCATAGTATAAGAACGTCATCTTCGACTTTTATTTTTCTTCAGTTACTCCAGTGTTGCCATTACTTCTATGACCCACGACTGATTTGTTGATTTCAAGCTCATGTGTTTTATACCAAGAAACCTGTAACATTCCAGAGAGATTGTTATGGTCATCTGAAGAGAAATATCTCTAACCAAAGAGCACACAGTTGTAGGCAGGTAGTCACGAGTAAGACACGAAGGAATACGGACCACTTGGAAGAGCAGGGCGTGAGTGGATTAATTTTTCAATGCGGAAGTTTGTAAATGTACTGCGGGTACGCTGCAGTTTTTTGCTGATGTGTGATAGTGAAAAAGTGTTACATTGTAGAACAGTGATGTGCCAGAAGTAATGTAACATTGTTAGCCATCATAGTTTATCGCTAAGATAAGCCACTCAAGTTAATATAGATCCTCACGTTTTCATCCAAATAATTCTGCAATCCAAGGAGAAGAAGTTTCGATGAATATTTGGTTGGTGACTCCTAGAGGAAGACTTTTTGATGATGATAAATGTGCTGAAAACATTGACGTATCTTAACATTGACTTTGTCAGTTATTGTTAATTTTACCATTGAAAATCATCCCACAGATCAATTCCACTATCAAGAAGGAGCAAATACACCTGGCGGCCGTGACAATTTATGAGTACAAAGTGACTCAAAAGTATTGTATGTGTAGTAAAAAAAGGGGGGGGGGGGGCGGAATGTTTTCGGCTTTGGAACTGTGATGGTCACCTTGTTCTGTGCAGCAGCCAAGCAGCGTGACGACGTTGGGGTGTGAACCCAGGGTCTTCATGATCTCCATCTCCCGCAGCAGGTCGTCCTTCTCTCGCTGGCTGGAGTCCTCCTTGACTGTCTTCACCGCCACCAGGCGCGTGCAGCCAGCGCCCCCGAACACGTCGTCAATCTCAGCCTTCAGCACCTGACCACCAGAGACACTCATCAGCAACATCAGTCGCTCAGTGTGTTGTAACATCTTCAGTTTTATAGAAAGAATTATCACAGTCGGCAAATATATGGACTCGGCATCAATTTTCAAAAACGATATATTAATAAGAAGATGACATACAAAGTGAAAACCTTCTTTGATTGAAATAAACATGAAGTTGCCAGATTCAAGTATCTAAGATGCTGGTTGACCGAAAAGGGCAGTCTCTAAGAGGAAATAAATATCAGGACTGACTCTGATAGGGTAACTTTCAAAAAGCTTCAAAATCTTATGTATAGCGAATGGCTGACATCTGGTCTCTATTTTGTGAGTAACCCAATCATGAAACAAATCAAAGCACGTTAGGAAAATGGGTGTTTGGAATGTTGGAGAGGAGAATACGATTAAAAATATACTGTAGATGGATGTTATTTTTAAAAAAAATGAAATTACGAGTCTACAAAAGAACTTCACTCATGCTGTGCTGTATAATCTATTGGCAGAGACTATAGCTCATTAAAAGTACTTTAGAGAAAAGCAAAGAACACAATTAGCTAAGCATATAACGGAGAAAATACGAGATTTAAGATGTACAGGAAGTGCAGTGTATAAAGTAGTATGAGATAGAAACAGCCAGGTTTTATTACTCACAAACATAAAATCTGAATACAAGGGCATATAACCGAAGTCTTCCTTCAAGTTCTGAGACATTGGTTCAACAGAAAAGGCACTAGCTATTGATTTCTGGCTGATGACATAAGAAGTACGGGAGAAAATTTCATAAAGATCGAAAATTTTCAGAGAGAGTAATACTTAATCTGATAATTAATGGCGGATTATTCGTGATCATGATGGTGGTACAGTTACCACACTATAAAAATGGTTTGACATTTTTTTCTAGTGATTTTTGACGTGAAGTTTGGAGATTGGTATTTGGTGAGTCTTACCTGCCCGAAGTTGCCTTGTCCCAGCACAGTCTGGAGTCTGATCTTGGAGCGAGGCAGTTCCCAGCTGGAAGAGTTGGGAGCAGACTTCTCCTCCTCCCAACCCTGCCAAACACAAAAAAAACCTGTCACTTCATCCAGAGCAGAGAGCTTCAAGAGGACTGAAAAATCGTCATCCTCCAATAGAGCTTATTCTAGCCACTGTACGGAATATCGCAACACAATTGTAACTGAATATGAGATTTCTTAACTGGAAGATATCAGTATGTATAACGGGGAGAAGCATATACTTGTCCAAAAGTTTAATTGGGCGTTCTCCACGGACTTTTATTTCAGACATTTATAGACGATCTTGGAGGACAATATTCATTGCCGCTTGGCATTGTTTGCTGACTATGCAGTTGTACATAGGAGAGTAAAGGATTGCTCTGATTGCTTAGAGACTCATTGTTATCTCGACGCTATTGCAACATAATGTGGTAAATGGCAGTTTTAATGAAATTGCACTA